>CM055821.1:31695465-32405781 GCA_029582265.1 Zoroaster sp. YZ-2022 | reverse complement strand
TACATTG
Source organism: Zoroaster sp. YZ-2022 (assembly GCA_029582265.1). Lineage (NCBI taxonomy): Eukaryota > Metazoa > Echinodermata > Asteroidea > Forcipulatida > Zoroasteridae > Zoroaster > Zoroaster sp. YZ-2022. Next base: position 32,405,774 of record CM055821.1, on the reverse strand, counting down.
CAGGCCATACTAATATGTTCAAACATTTACAGTGGCCTTGGGTGGCACACAGTTGATTTTGTAAGATTACTTGAAAGGACGGCAAGCTTGTATGTACTAAAGGTTGGTGAAGAACACAATGAAAATTTAGTGGATCGGAGTGGCCTCCATGTGTATAAGGGTTTTAATTGAATGTGTGAATCACTTTCGTTATTTTCTAAATGTCTTCATCTAAATACAACTATATTCTTAGTATAGTTTAATACTAACTATCGCATTGTTTGGTAATCTTCATTTCATTAGAAGATTTTTTTAGTGTGTGTTCTCTCCCATTTTATTTGTTTCAATATTAGTATTGACAGTCCCACCATTGTTCCATCAGCATCCCTTCGTGTCCCTTATTCTATGACAGTGTTTTTGCATCTTGAATGATTAATAAATTTAAAATAAAATTAAAAAGGAATGACACATTTTCGGTCACCATTTTTATTTTAAACGGCATTTATGCGAACCCAAACATTCCTATGACCGTGATGTTCATTTTCTTTTTACTATCAATGAAAATTAACTTGTAGGGGTTCTTATGCTGTTCTCATCCTATTGTTAGTAAATCACAATTGCATATGTACCTCATTTCTAATTGTTTATTTAGTTCACCTATTAATTGTAATGTAACTTAAGTCCTACAAATGTTCCTACAAATATATATTAGGCTATAGCTATTATTTCATGTAATTATTCCCTACTTAATTATAAAAACATAGCAAAAATCTTTCATCTTGACCACTCTAAAAAACTAAAAACAAATTTAAACAATTCGAAAAATTCGAATGTCCATCTCGTTCTCTAATGAAATTAAACTAAATGAATTGGACAAATGATTTGAAAAAATAAGACCTTCTCAACATTGCCCTACAGACGAACAGTAATCGAACTTCCCTAGAAAGCACCACGGACCTATTGTATATAATTTATCCAGATCAAATACTTTCAAGCCTAATCGCATCATTCTCAAGTCTATTTGATCACATCATTGCACCTGTGTATTTCTTTGAAGCTATTTCAATGGGACACGCGCTATGTGTAGACCCGCCCACTCATTTGGAGACTGGAGTAGCGCGCGTAGCCCTAATTTATGCATCAAACGTGAAAGACCTAAACCACGCCCTAATTTGCCATATGGGCGGTCATGTTTATACGACTCCAGTGGTACCATAGAGCTGGGTTGTAGCTCTATGGTGGTACCTAGCCCGACTGCCTCGTCCCTTCACCGTCTCCTCTAACAAAATTACGTAATTGTCGCTTTGAAGCAATTGCGTCATATTGTTAAATGAGGAGACTGAAGAGAAGAAGCAGTTAGACCAGGTGGTACCATGACTATAAGCTCAGATGAGTTCGTGATGTGAGAAAATGTGTGGGGCCACGAGCCTAATTCGGTTGGGACCGGTATGGACGGAAATCAATTTAATTTATTTGGGTATAAATAACTAATTGTCCTTTAATCTGGAAATAACACAATAGTTCAGTTCAGTTCAGTACAGAAGAGCAGTGCACACACGTCATAATCATCCATAAGAATGTTTCGCGCAAACTATAAGGTCTGCTTCAACGTGGTGCTTCTGCCATGTCGAAATGGGAAAGAATGTAGAATAAAACCGCCACTTTTCTATCCAAATATACCCAGTATAACAGAGGAAAGTGTAGTCAAGTGAGGATTGGAAACAATATTTTGGGAGATTTTGAGCAATGAATGTATGTACAACTAGTGTGATAAACACATGCTTAGACATTGTATTCAAGGGACGGTTGGGTTCGACATTCTTTAAAAAGTACATGTCAAATGATTAGGTTGGCTACAGCCCTCCCCCCGTTGGCTACAAACAATAATGTGGCAAACAGAATTGCCCACTAAGCATAAGCTGAAGGAGTAGAAACTTGAAGCATCATGTAATCTTGGCTACCATCAAACCATGTATGTAGACAAAGCTCTGTAGACAACGACAGGTTGACGACACAAATCAATATTTATTTTACGAATAGGGCCGGCTGCATAAGGAGGCAAAATGTTTGTTAGTGTCCACTTACCTTATAACAGGAACGGTTTTTGACTTACCGATGATGAACTCTTCAGGTTGGGCCCTTGAAGACTCCTTATCGTCAGTGAGATCATTCGACAAAACACAACACCTCCAAAATCGTCAATCAGATCATTCGACAAAACACACCACCTCCAAAATCGTCAATCAGATCATTCGACAAAACACACCACCTCCAAAATCGTCATTCAGATCAGGAATCTTGAAGTGTTTTCATCCTTGGTTCTTTGTGACATCACTTGAGGCAGAAGATCTCCATGAACGCAGTCACTTGGTCAATTCATTCCCGTCATTTGCCGAGAGAATGAAGCTACTCCCCGCTGTATGAGTTTCCGACTGTACGGTCACAGTTTCCTCCGATTTCCCAGGCGTATATAGGCTCCGCGTGTATGGAATGAGAAAGATGGCCGCCAATTCGTCTGAGTTTTTGTTCCTACTTGGATTTATTGAAAACCTTCAATCTACTCACGAGCTGCGCCGATAGTGGTGTATGTTTTTGAAAGGCAGTTTCCCCTGGAAGCAACCGCGAGATCCTGGCTCCATTACGTTAGGTTCCATCCATGGTTCCATCCAACTGTACCGACTGAGAAGTTCGATTTTGGAAGAGAATCATTCCAAAAATTCAAAATACATGATGCTCATGTATATGAAATATGAATAACTTCGAATTATAAAGTTGGTTCCCCGAAAAATGCGTCCTGTCAGCCGTAGAAAGAATGTAGTCCTCAAGCTCCAGTTGAGTTTCAACTACATAATGAAGATCAGAAAAAGTGACAAGAAATATTTCAACCCAAATTTGTGCACACGACTTGTGACATAGTAAATGTACCCAATCTATAGGCCTCGAAATTAATCCGCGTAATCCATTTTCTAGCTTTCGTGTGAATTTTGATACAAGATTCTTTCCAAATTATTAATTACTATTTTCATTCACCAATAAACGTACAGGCATATAACGTTCATATTTGGGATAATAATAATATTTACTTTGTCTGAATGTGCTGCACTATTTTTGTTTTATTTATTTATTTTATTTATTTTTTACTTCGAGTTGCATTGCGCACAGTCCAAAGTATCTGAGATATGCCTACCAGTGCATTACGTCACTTCAGATGATCCATTATTCAGAATTGTAACAGAGGAATTAGGACTGGAATAAAAATAGTTCTAAGTTGCTGGAAATTACGTAATCACATTGGTCGCCTGCATGCATGTTTTTTCAATGGGTGATTTGACGCATTATCACAACTGCTTTCGAGCAGCATCGGTATTCTTCGACAACAATGCTCTCTCGCCCTGGAATGGGACGATTTCGATATAAAACTACAATGTTTTTTGGATGTTTTATTTAAGTTCTTGCAGCCAATGTATTTTGGGTTATAGTGTGGTACACGGTTACTAATAAGGTGTGCTTTAGAAGGGAGGCCGGGATTAGGCCATTCAACTTTAATCCTACGCATTACAGGTACATATTTATTTCGTCATAATTCGGTATCCTTTTTCGATAAAATTAATCACAGAAACATTTGACTTAATATTTGACAATATATAATAAAGGCATGATATTATGAATTTTAAAAAAGATTTTGTTTCCTCAAAATATTATGTTTTTATTTATATACTTTTTACATACTTTTTTTGACGATCGCCGATTGAAGTCACCAAGCTAGTCAATAATCAGTCTACTGTGAGTAGTTTCGAGTAGACAGCCTCCGAGTGCTTGAAAATCGCCGGCCATAAAAGAAAAAGTACTGCCGTTGGAAGGTGTGAGCCACTTTAAGTGTAATTTAGATTATTTACGATCATTGTATGAAGCTTGATTTAAATACTGGTCCCCATGCATGTTAAATCGGTGCTGCAAGGGAGTGAACTTATGCGTGTCATTCATATACAACTTGCAAATTGTTATTAATCCAGTGTGCCTGTATTAACCCCTGATCCCTCTCCCACCGTCGTCTTCCAAAACTTATACCGACATGACCGATGAGCAGAGAAACCATCTTCACATTCGTCTTTGGCACTGGCCTAGCTTGAGTAAGACGAAATGACATTGGATTTGAGAAATTCGTGGAAATTATGTATTTTACGACCTATATTTATAAGACTTATGAAAATAAATGGTCAGTTTAGCTGAACGGGACAATGATAAGTATTTATTATAATGATTTGGCATCATGATTATTCATGATTTTCTTTCAGAGTGCAATAAAGTTAACCTATGCCTGCCATAAACAGTCGCATAACTAGGGTTGATTGGTTCAGTAGGGGGCACTTGGGGGAGGGCACAAGGATTTTCAGAGGGCACTTTAGGCACATTTTAACAGGCCTGCATTTTTTCTCTTGGGGATCCAAATTCTGAGCGGGTGGATGGGAAGTGGACACGTTCCCCCGTGCCCCCAATAGTTACGCCACATGGCCATCGATCGCCATCAAACACCATCACGAGGCACCATTTGTAATTTCTTTATTTCTCGATCAATAACATCATGTTTGGACTACAACTTTATGTCTACTACATGTTTTTGCTATCAAATAATGTCATCTGTCGCTGAAACAAAATAGTTATTCGTGAGTTTTCAGTTTGTTCTGTGTAACAATCATCGGCTGTTTTCGAATTAACAGATACCTGTCAAAAATGATCGATATCGAGATTGGCTTAATCATGGACCTTATAGGATATAAAGTTTGATTAGCCAAAGACCAATATTTAGATTGGTTCATTATTGATTACTCATTATTGATCACTGATTTGGATTGACAGTATCTTGTGCGATTCTCATTTAGGACTATACCAATGATTCATTGGTGTTTGCAGACATTCATACGAAGCTGGCGATCGAGGAAACAGGTCATGGAAGTGGCTAAACAGCACATGTTACTGAAGCTAACAATAGTGTTCATTTCCCAGCTTACAGCTACTGGTAAGATATTTTTTTCCTACTCGTAATATGATGATGCAAAGGGACATACAAAACGTCGTCAAATTTGACAACTTTTTACCTGAGTGATGTCGTTAAGAAAGTCATATTTTACGACTTTTTGTTCATGCAATTTTTGCGACTTTGCAAAACTAACAGTCGTTCTGGGGACATATGAAATCATGAAGACAGTTTATATACTACTCAAAACAATTTAGGGAACATCGGATTTTTAACATCAAATAGGTTTGAAATGTTCCATGAACCGGGATTTTCATTTGCAACCCCCTCTCTCTTTCAGTAGTCATGTCATGAAATGTGTAATCACTACATGCATCCTTTATCATCTGTTTCATTGTGCAGTTGTTTCTCATCAATTCTGTGAAACATTGTGTTTATCTGAAATAAATGATCTTGCTTTAACTGAGATTATTCCGGTGTTCCCTAAATTGTTTTGAGTAGTATATATGTCTGTTTCGACCGTCTGTTTTTAGTAGTGAACTATTATGCACTTCACTGCGTGGAGAGAAGCTATGACCGTTTTTTATGTTTAAGGGCCAGAGATTTCCTTTCGCAACGTATTTCGTAAGATTGCGTTTAGGTATTTCCTAGTTCAGTGAAGATGACCCTATTTATCTTCAACAAAATTAGGTTCAACAAAGGCAATACGGCCCTTTCATGTAAAACGGATCCCTTTGTACCTATCACGTTATTATGTATGGACCCTGCGGAGTTTGAACAACTCAAATATGACCTTTGTTCTTTAAGTACTTTCAGAAAACAGAAGCTGCATAAACAGTAGCGCAATACTGCATCCGATCCGATCCGATCCGATCCGATCCGTATTATATTCCTTCAATTTTCCAAGAAAGGTTTCCTATTTCTGGTCTCCGTGCGCGTCGCCTCAGACCCGCTCGTCAGCATTTTTAGTTTTTTTGGGGGAGGGGAATTTGGCCTGGTTCCAATAAACCCATAATAAAACAGAACAAAACAAAAAACAAAACACGACACCGCACCGATTTTGAACCACCCTATGACCAGAAATCGGATACCCTTTTTTGGCCCAAGGCACTCTAAATAAATAATTGTTATATATATATTATAAATTCGAAGTAATCGAACCCAAGCAAATGTATTATATCGCCCTTTTCCCCCAAGAAGCATTAAGGAATTGTGAGGAGTGGAGACTGGCTGGGTACCCGTTTGACGGTTCGTACTGGATCGATCCCGATGGACTTGGGGGAGAGGAACGGTTTTTGGCGTTCTGCCAAATATCTACAGGTAAAAATATGGACGCACCGGGAGTTTAGTTTTGATTGAAGTCTCGTCACTCTTTTTGTATCGTTTGATTGTAATTTGTTATTTTATACTTTAAAGCTGTACTGTAATGTGTTCGATATAATCTAGGCCTTTTAAATTTGTTTTATTTTTAAGTCTCTGTAATATTTAAATACTACAGAGACTTAAAAATTAAACAAATTTAAAAGTTGTAAAGATGTATTTTCAAATGCATGATGAACTGCATACAGCTTTTGATGCTCTGTTCCAAATCTTCAAACAATGATTTGCTCCTTAAAAAAGACCGTTGTGTGTTCGCGTTTCTGTCAAATTGTCATTTTCGCTTCTGCAGTCCCAACTATTCTCCTCGATAGAGCTGTCTACTCGGCCTTCGTATTAAGTTGTCTCAGCTTCTGAAATCCTGCATTGTTGTGCAGGCGAAATTGTGATTCGATAATACATTTTAAAGACTGCTTATCAATGATTTTGATTCAACCTACAGGAAAAACGATTATATCAAACGACATCCCCACCAATGGTATTCTTCTCACTGGCCAAGACGCCCTCTACGAGTCACCGGGTGAATACATCGAGACCGTCACGTACGCAGGGCCGGCATCTCTCCCGCAACTGAAGTCTCTGATTGACACGTCTGAGGAATGCGTCCAATTCGTATCATTCAGCTGCCTGGGCGTCAACATATGGAACGAGGATGGAGAGCAGCAGGCGTGGTGGGTGTCGCGTGATGGAGAGAAGGTGTTATCTTGGGGCGGGTTGCCCAGTGGCTTCCAGGGTTGCGAGTGCGCTTTGGGTGAATCTGGGAGTAACAGTAAGTCGATTTTATTATCAACTCATTGCGGTTGTTTCGAAAGGGAAAAACAAATCGACTTCCTGTATTGAGGCTTTGCATGGTGGAGATAGATATTATAGAGTTCTTTCGGGTACACCATGTAATAATCTCTTCTTGGAAGAAGTGGTGGCTTTGAGAAGAGCCGGTTGGTTCGTTCTCAACGTTTCGACTAGTCTGCTAGCCGTCATCAGGACAACGAACCAACCGGCTCTTCTCAGAGCCATCACTTCTTCCAAGAAGAGATTATTACATGGTGTACCCGAAAGAACTCTATAATATCTATCTCCACCATGCAAAGCCTCAATACATGAAGTCGATTTGTTTTTCCCTTTCGAAACAACCGCAATGAGTTGACTGGTTAACTTACAATATTTGCATTCCAATTATTATCATAACAAGCGGCCAGGGTGGGGCCTGGGCGCGGTTCCAGGGTTGGAAAATTGGCACAAAAACACGCATGGTAGATATACATGCATGACATGTCCTCCCCTTTCTGCCCCCTCGAATCCGCAGCTGCATTAGGCAAATCACGCGTAATTTCTCAGTATGAAAGACCATGTGTAGTTGGTAATGAGACAGGAAGGTGAGTAAAGGTTAGTGCGAAAATAAAACTTATGAGTTATGTATACATTTCTCATGAACGTCGAATATTTCATTCAAATGTTTCCATTCCATTTATTGATTCAACAAATTAGCATGCTCAGGTGGTGGCAGGTGCAACTGCGACTCGGACTCACCGGGTGTTAATTTCGATCAAGGGTATATCAACGACATGACAAAGTTACCTGTCAAAGAGGTTCGGATCGGTGGAATTACATCGGAGGAAGACAGGGTTCGAATCAAGATAGGATCACTTCGATGCTCCGGATTGGCCGGTAAGAATCGAATAAACAATCGATAGATTTCTTCTCCACCTTTCGTGCTAACCTTTTTCCAATCTATTCATACCTAACCATTTTCAGGGCATCACACATTTTCTTTGCGATGCGACTGTGCAAAGCTAGATAGGCTGATCAATTTACAGGTTTTTCAGGGGTAGCAAGATGGTTTCAAACAACGAAGGAGTCTGCCGATATAGCGCTGCTGCGCTGGCGTTTTTTATGATTCATTTTCACAGGGACAGTAGAGATAGATGTTTTTCACGAGATGAGTTGAAAAGATGAAGCATTCGACCCTCTTACAAGTGGCAACACATCTCGTCAGCTTTCTACATCGTGGCTGTCTACAATATGACGAGCATCCAAAGGAACAGAGATGCTTTTATTTTAATGGAAAGGTGAATACTAGTCATTCGTTATTTCCCTGGCCCGCCGTGCAGTAATATCGTTATATGTACATGTACATGTACATGTACATGTATACAATTCTGAGGTAGTGAACAACATAGCAATGATATATACATTTCACTCAAATTCGTTGACAGCTGTAGATATATTTTTTCTCGATGTTCGAGAAATTTCGAGTTAAAATTGTTGACAGCAGATCTAATACAAACTTATTGAAATTACCTCTTGATAAAAAAAACTTCTTAAAAATGATATATCGCCCGTGTTTGGGCCGATTTGACGGTGAAAATAGATTTAAATATTGAATTGCTATTTTTCTGGGGTTAAGGAAGTTATAAGCTTTCATTTGAGACATTGAATGAAAAAATCCGTCAAGGATTAATACCAGTAAAATAAAAACTCAAATTAATAAAATGCTGGCCTGCTGTTTTAATCCTCAGCTTGCACGAAGACGTGTACAGTCTTCTGATTGGTCAGCACGGCTGTCAATCAGAATCAAGCGTGTTTTAAATATCGCTTTTATACAGTTTCCAACATCCGAATTTTTTGTGTGTTTAATAACGATATTATTTCTCAAAATTCGGTCGCTTTTTAAGTTCTATTTTTGGGGGTCTCTTGAGCCAAAACATGGGCGATATATCTTTAACCTGATTAAAAATATAGAAAAATAACATGGAGAAATTACAAATCATTAGAGAGTTGAATTTTGTTTTCCATTTTATTTACACTCGACTCCTTTCCACCAAACATTGATTACAATCATCATATACATTATATATCAAACATCATTAATCCGAACAAACAACCGATTTTGTGTTGACATCATTCATTAATTATTCCATTTTTGTTTGTTTCAGATATAATGAGTTTGCTGTTTCCAACAATTGACTTCATCGAGAACCACTGGATATAGATGTGGATGTAGTTACCATGACAACACACAAACTGCTTGTTATTAAAAGAGCACACTGATACTGTTTACATGCATTCTTGAAACTTCATGTCAAGTTAAAATTATTTCCTTGTTGTTGAGATATATACATGAACTCGGAGCAAGTTCATGAAAATGTTGTCCAAGATAAAGTCAATTTATAAGAAACTGTATTAAGTATGGGCAATCACTTTAATTCCAATTTTTACTAAAAACAATGTACTGAAAAAATATACTTCAAAATAGATTAACCCTATCTACCCCAAATCCTCCCTCTCGTATTGCCTGGTTTTGATGGATTCAGTACTCCACAGTATAGCCCAGCGAATAGAGCATGTAGCCATGTGTTGCAAATCCATCAAACTCCACCGGCTGCTTTTTTGTTGGATTCAGGACTGTGTATATAGCCAAGCCATGGATGCTTTGCATTTGCCACTGTACCAATTCCATCATAGTCCAACAATTGGGGTGTGTTTTTACTGCATGTTGATGGATTTTGGAGGATTTGGGATGATTTCTAGCCAAAATGCCTTGGGGGGTTAGGGTTTATAACAAATATCACTGATGTTTAGAGATTCTTGTCCTTTGTTATTCTCAACGATGTTATTCCAGTGCATCATGCTTATCGATTAAATTTGTAAAAAGAAATATGTAACCGTGGTTACACTCCAACAAGAAAAGAAAGAAAAAAAACCCCAAAGCTTAGATGTTCTACAGAGACAATTCCAATGACCATCAACAAGACAACCAATAACAAATTAATACCACAGACAATGACAATTGGTTTGTGATTTTCCCTCTATGCTTTGTGGCTTAGTAGTTTAAATTACATCCAGCCAATCTTTGGATTTTACAATATATTTCCTTATTAGACACCTTTTGTTAAAAGTGAAGTAGATAGAAAAATGGGTTTTGGAGAAACAAAAAGGAAGTAACTGTTATTTTTTGAATGCTTGGGTTTGCTTGATTATTTGCCCGTCATCTGGCAAAAACAACTCATCAAAAATGTCCTCAGAATGGAAGGTACAACATTGGTCTTTGGAAGCGTATGTTCATGTCAACCCTCATTTTGTTAAGAAAGATATCATTAAACTATTCTGTAAAAGATTCAGCACAATTATTTGTTCATGTTCATTGAGAAAACAAAGTTTTTAAAGTTCTCAACATAATTTATTTATTCTCTAAGAGGAAAGAACTTCAGATGGAATAAATTACCAGTGTTGTACATTCCTCAAGCCTGGAATGTCACGGTACCCATGGCCTCTGTTGCCCTGGGCTTGGCCTTGATACCTCTTTGAAATTTCCCCATAGACATTCTGATATTGTAATGGAAATGCCCTTATCTACGGAAGCTTAAATGACCATCCTGTTACCATGTTACTTAGATAATTTATCGTGGAAACGTGGAAAAATGCACCAGCTATTACGGATTTCCATGATAATGTATCTGTGAAACATGGAATTCTGTGTTTCTGAGAAAAATATCTTTGAAATCCGTAATATGTTGTGCATTTTCCCATGATAAATTATCTAAGTAACGCGATGGTCATTTAAGCTTCCGTACTTATCTCAGGTGAGGTGGTCTTGCCTGCTTCAAGAATGAAATTCCAGGCCTGCAGTTCCCTTAAAATTGTTTTTAAATAAATAATTTTTGCAATCTAATACATGTACATTTATAGATTCCACATACTGATTTCAAATAAGTAATACAATAATTTTATTGTAATCAATGACAATAAATTCAGATTTTAATAAATTTTTACAATGTAAATGTCTCACTCCCTGTTAAAAGTGAAATACAAATTGACTAAAATACAAATATTATAATAGTTGTACATGATCATGTCAATTTGTATACTGAATAATTTCTTTATAATATTAAATATCTCTGACCTACTATCAGTCTAAAAGATTGCTGACAATGGCTGTGACAACCTTTAACTTAGCAATGGACTGATCGGGTTACATTAAACGCTGAGCACATAATGATATCTGTGTTTTCACCATGAGGAAAAGAAAGAGAGACGAACAGACAGTAAGCCAATCATCTCTCATTCTTCCAGATGGATTGCAACAAGATCGGCTCTTAACTGACCTATTACAGCAGAATAGCAATAACCCTAACCCCCCTACAGGTATTTCACAGACACCCTGCTGAATGCAACAAAAAATGGTGTAGGCTGCTCAATGCAACAAGATCTACCAGCTAGAACAATGGTTCTTTTGTTCTCTGCTGAGGGCAACAATATACAACAACTTTTTACTTTTGTTGCATCTCATTGCATTGAGCGTGGTTAGGGTTAATGTAGAAACTGAAAGCATGTCCATTCCCATTGCTTTATACTCAAACGTGTAAATGCTTGCAAACCTAACACATCCCCCAAAAATCCTGCAAAACCTTCCATATGCGTTGTTTTAGGGGCATGGCCAAGTCAAAAACGGTGACAGGTCAATGGCAGTTTTGATCTCCAGTTCAAATAAAACCACGACCAGAGTCATTAGGTCCCGGATCTTTGGTCGTACTTACTCCTCTCATTGTTCCACATGGTGTAGATACAACTAAAGAGTTGATGTCACATAGGCTATGACCTCTGGATCATGATTTGAAATTTACCTGCAAAGATGTTAAAAAACAGAAAAAACCCGGATGGTGATCAACACATTGGTAATATTTGTGGCTTTGCATGGTGAAAAGGATAAGTAAAGACTGTTTGCGGTGACACCATGTGAAATTCTCAATTGAGTAGTAATTATATAAGATTTGAGGCTTTGCATGGTGGAATATCGATATCATTTCGGTTTGCAGTAACACCGTGTGTTTATCTCATCCATCGAGTTGTGCGATAAGGTTCTAAAGAACCTGTACCTCAGCTTCGCGATAGTTGAGATAAACACATGGTGTTACCGCAAACAGAAACGATATTGAGTAGTAATTATTTCTGAAAAGAACTGGAGTTACAACTCAACGTTTCGATCAGTATGCTCTGATCATCTTCAGCAGTTGTGCCTGCTCCATCTAGTCAGTCCTTCAAATCTAATGTTCATCATCATTTACTTTAATCTGTCACCTGCATGCAATAAAGCAACTTGAACATCCCTCATGCTTCTTGTACTGTTGGGCAAGGTTAACCCTCCTACTACTACAAGGGTCAAAATCAGTCAAAATTTTGATATACTTCCCAAGGTATATATACATAACAGCAAAAGAAACGTCACCCCCTAAATTTTGTTAAGTAATTATATTATTAAACATAATAAATATACAATGTTGTGGGATGGTTGGTTGCCAGGTCAACCAAATTTGCCACATTGTGTTCGTGTTAAATTCTATACTCATAATATTCTTCATTAAACAAATTATATTAATTATAAAATGAAAATAATAAATATTTTTAGGGGTGACGTTTCTTTTGCTGTTATGTTTCTTTTGCTGTTATGTATATATGGTGCACTTAAAAGTCAAACATTGTCAAACCTTACGCATAGTAAGTACATTTACAGGTTAAAATGAGTTGACCGTTTTTGACTGGTAAAAGCATCATCTGGTATTGTTCAGGGTGGTCAAAATGACAGTAAAAACCTGTCCAAAATGCCCCTGTGTGCACATTTGGGTCAACAGTCAAAACAGGCAGTTGACTGATTTTGACCTCTGTAGCAACTTCCCACTGAAGTGCATCAATAGTAGGAGGGTTAAATACAAACAAAACAAAATAAATACAGTCGAGTACCTCCCTGATACTTTAAAGCAGTGCTAGAGTGCTAGTAGCAACAACAGAATGGTGAATAATCTTACAAGACGAAAGATTTTAAATAAATTATTTTATTTGAAGGAATGGATATAAAAAATTTAAAAAAAACCACAACAAACCAGTTGGCAAAACCAACTAGAAATATCAGCATAAGGCCAACAAATATGTCTCCGGTTTCTGGTCTCTACGCGCATCGCCTCATCGCCTCAGACATGCATGTTAGCATTTTTTATTTTCTTTTTTTTTGCTATGAAACAATGAAATTACTGGATCAATTGGAATTCTGCCGTGCTGTGTTTTAAACGACTTTTTGAAGTGGACCTATGACCAGAAACCTTTTTTGGGGGGCCTACAAGTGCCTCCTCACAAAACAGTGCTGCATCACAAAACTCTTTCAATGGAGAGTCATGGTTTTCACAATCGAGAGAGAAATTGCATATACTCACATGCAGGCATAGTGCTGACTTCTGCAGTCACGATGCAATTCAATCCTAAGTTTGACAGAGCTCCACGAACAAGACCACATGTAAATGCTAAATACTGAAAAAGCATTGAACAAAAAAAAAATTATAATAATACTTCACATATATAGTCTATCCCTTTCAGACAATCTAATCATCGTTAAAGGGAGTGTAAATTGTACATCATTGATTATTACCCAAATGTAGAATAATTGGATTATAATAAAAAATGTTTACCAGGGATACCATGTAAATTTTGCTAGGGTATTGGGGCCATTGTTGTGAACAGCGCTGGGGTGAAATCTATAGTTCTGAGCATTTGCTTTGCTTTCCATTATTGCTTAAATCTTTAAAATCCGGAGGATCACAACATTGCGATTTGTAAAAATCTGAAAATCTGGAAAAATCCAGACAACTCACACCGCTGTGTGTCGTTGGTCTACATGGTTGGAAACTAACAATCTGAAACCCATTACACAGAACTGCTTAGTGGCCGAGCGGTCTAGCTTACCGGACTCAAGTTCTGGTGTTAGCAGCAGAATGTGGGTTCGAATCCCGGCCGTGACACTTGTGTCGTTGAGCAAGACACTTAACCATAATTGCTTCTCTCCACCCAGGGGTTAAATGGGTACCTGTGAGGGCAGAGTTGGTTGATTAGCCCTATATGCGCTGTAATGGCAGCAATGAGCTGTATACTCCCCAGGGAGCTGAGATGGTTTCAGGAATGATTTATGAGCCTTATGAGCCTTATGAGCAGGGGTAATAATATGCGCCTTGAGCACCACTCAGTTGGTGGATACGTGCGCTATATAAGTCCACACATTATTATTATTATTATTATTATTATTGTTTTGTTAAGCAATATAAAAATAAAAGTATTAACTTAAGTCTATACATTTTGAATGACAAATTGGCTGTAACTAAAAAGCTGGCTGGTAACTGACAAATTGGCTGGTCCCAGTTACACATTTTTTGATTACATCATTACATATTGTTGTATTTTCCGTGCTTCATAAAATCATTTATGGTGAGCCTGAAACCAACAATGATAGTGACTTACTTTTGGTGCCGTCTCCAGGTATTGCTTACCAGTTGACATTTGGACGAGAAACCTAAATTTATTGTCTTGAAGAACATACACGCCCTGCAAAAGAAAGGGGGAAAAATAAGAAAAACAAACAATTATGAAAATGTACTTGAATTTTCGACTGGTTATATTTCAATTCATCCATTGTACTTGCAAAAAACTGTTTTCCTGTGCAATGTTTTTTTTAAATTTATTTATTTTTTAAAATTCCGGGATGCATAATTTGTTGCTATTAACACCGACAATTGGCCAATCAAGAGTGGTATGTAACTACACCTCCTTAAATGCACAGGAAATTCTCTGTCAAAGCCAATGTGTGTCTACAAACTTCATAAAACATATCCAAAATGTTAGCAAGTTTGTCTGAGATAACAGCACTGCATTAAACAGACTTTAATTGAAAGCCGTTTGTCGGCAAACTGTCTTTAATTTACCTGATGGTTTGTTCTGAGATTGTCTATCTGCTTCTTGCAGACATTGGTCCAGAAATCTTTGCAGATGAATTTGATGATGTCTAATTCACTTGAGAATCTTGGAGTGTCCCTGGTGAAACGCTCGGCTACACTTTGTCCAACTCTGTATCCCATCTGCTCCAGTTTAGCTACAAGACGATCCTAATGGTTTGGAGGAAATAACTCACACATATTATAACAATGTATTATAATACGTAAAGACTGGAGACCACAAAAAACTGCAGAGCTGGAAAGAGTGGAGAACTTCCTCCTTGCTTTAGGAAAAAGGAGTGTTACACTGTGCAGGTAAAATGAGAGTAATGAAATAGTAATGTAGTCCACTCCCATCCTCCACATCTGCCCTTGGAAATGTCACATGTCCAATACTGGGCTCTCTCCGTATCCTTGGCCCTAGCCCCATTCTAGGGCCAATACACTGGACTCTCTCTGTATCCTTGGCCCTAGCCCCACATGTACAAAAATGGAGCGATTTTTCTTTTTTTCAACCTTTGATCTGCTAATTATTACAACCTAAAACTTAGTGATTAGATAACCTTGCCCAAGCAGACACTTTTGGCATAAAATACATTATTCTGGGATAGCTCACTTTCACGAAATCTTCAAAACATGTTTAAAATTTTAAAAAAAATATATAAAATTTAAATTTCACAAAAATTACCGATCTCACAATAGCGAACATTATGCCAAAAGTGTCTGCTTTACCTAATCACCAAATTTTAGATTGTAATAATTAGCAGATTGAAAAAAAAATCACTCCATTTTGTACATGTGGGGCTAGGGCAGGCCTAACTGTGTTACTGTTAGGTCCAGACTAGCCCCACCAGTGTGGCACGGACCTGTATCCTTAGCCACACGTTGGTCTCATTGCTGCTAACGGCGGGGTTTTCTAGGAATTTTCTAAATTCCAGGCGCTGAAATTGACGATATTTGCAACTATTTTGACAGGCTAGATACGTTCCTTAGATGTTGAACTATCTAGGCGCCCCCCAAAAAATGGTTATTTTACTTACATTTCGTCTCATATAGGCCCGAAAAGATTACAAGACGATCGGCATTGTGTTTCAACGAGGACGGCCATTTTGAATGAAGAGTGTGTGAATGGGAAAACAACTTTACGACGGCTGTTTTATGTGTGCACAGACAAATTGCAAAGATGGTTCAAGCGGGGTTTGGGTCTATTTGGGGCGTGAATTTCTTAATAAAATTCCTGGGCTACAGGGAATGGGCCCAATTATTAACATTTTGGCCATCCATCATTATCAATAATACTGATAATATTATTACTATTATTATTTTGTTAAACAACAATATGCTATCTAGTATCAGCGATATCCTCAAACATGAAATACTTCATTGATTCGATCATTATTGCCTGTCAATGAACGGTGTTTTAAACATTTTTCTTTTGCTGAATTATATTGTGGACACAAACAAAATAAAATTAATAAGGTAAATATACAATTGATTTAATTTTGCCCAAACATCGTCATGTGCATAGCACTGTACATGTATACTCAGTGCTTTCCGAGTCTCTGTGAAAAACTACACAGGCAGACTCGGGCGGGATTCGAACCTGCAACATCCTGCTTACTAGTGCAGACGTCTTAACCTCTCGACCACCGAGCTTGCCCGATGGTGATTGGCTGGCTAGAATCCTATATAGCAGCGGGTTCTGCGATATATGGTAAATATATGCCCTACTTATTGTAGTACTAGTAAAAGTAAATAATTGAATCCAGGAACTGGGCATGTTTTATTTATTTATTAATATTTAATTTTAATTATACACAGGCCTATAATAGTTATATCACATTTTATATCACATTTTAGCACATAAAAATGCTCTGACTACCGACAACACGTGCAACCCCGAAACGGAATACTTCGCACGCTAAAATATGAGCAAGTATGTGCACACATAAAACAGCCGTCGTAAAGTTGTTTTCCCATTCACACATCTTCATACATTCAAAATGGCCGTCCTCGTTGAAACACAATGCCGATCGTCTTGTAATTTTTTCGGGCCCTATACTAGTATATGAGACGAAATGTAAGTAAAATAACCATTTTTGGGGGGGCGCCTAGATAGTTCAACATGTAACGAACATATCTAGCCTGTCAAAATAGTTGTAAATATCGTCAATTTCAGCACCTGGAATTTAGAAAATTCCTAGAAAACCCCGCCGTTAGCGGCAATGAGACCAACGTGTGGCTAAGGATACAGGTCCGTGCCACACTGGTGGGGCAAGGTCCAGACCAAGGATACAGAGCGAGTCCAGTGTATTGCCCTAGAATGGGGCTAGGAGTAGGAGACACTCAAAAAGGGAAAATTGTAAGGTTGGGACAAAATATGCCCAAAACCTCTGCACAATATCAATTGGTTTCCCCTCCCCCTTTTTAAATACTAGGCCTAACGTATTATTTATTAATGAATAATGTTGCTGTATTTATCACGAAATTGGTGAAGTTAAAAATTAGCATACCTTTTCATCTTTCTTTGCCGACTTTTCTACATAAGAAACAATCTCCATATGAAGAAATTCATATAAAACATCATCCGCCATTTTTAAATGGACAGAAAATGAGCTACACCTTGGAAAACCTACTGTACTTCAAAGTCTTTTATAAATATGGAGCCTACGAGCATGGAGGAAGAAAGATATAGCCCAGTACGTTACTTCAATATCACAGCCGCCCTCTAGAAATACTAATTTTTTTCAATAGATATGGGTTCCCAATAGTAAGAATTCTGTCTGGACGGTTATGTATTTATGGAACGCCGAAAAGGTTAAAACATTTGTAACAGAAGACGGAAAAACTTCACGACTTTGTAATAATATATAATGTGGACTTATATGGCGCACGTGTCCACCAAACTGGTGCTCAAGGCGCATTACATTATTACCCCTGCTCATCAGACTCATAAATCATTCCTGAAACCATCTCAGCTCCCTGGGGAGTATACAGCTCAATTGCTGCCATTTCAGCGCATACTGGGCTAATCAAACACAACAACTAAATCTGCCCTCACATGCAACCATTTACCCCTGGGTGGAGAGAAGCAATTATGGTAAAGTGTCTTGCTCAAGGACACAAGCACCCCGGTCGCGGCTGGGATTCGAACCCACATTCTGACGACTCAGCCATCAGAACACAAATCCAATGCACTAAACCGCTCGACCATGGCACTCCATGGCAAAAGAAGGATTATTTTGACATAAACGTCCCCTTTTCAAAAGACACTTTAATAAAGTGGACATTAGACATATTTGTAATGGTAATAATCTTGTGCAAATTGTTAACAAACCGACTAGACAGGATGTTATCCTTGATCTTATCATTACCAACTTTTCTGATCAATATCAATGTCCTGCTGTATCCGCTCCTATTGGTCGTAGTGATCATAACTGTATTACATGGGTTCCCAAAAATGTACGTGTCCCCAACAAAATAACGACTAAAGTTATAAGACCTATGAAGGAATCCAGTATTAGGTCCTTTGGTAGATGGGTCACAGGCACAGAGTTGGGATGATACCTTGAATACTAACTCTTGTCAAGCCAAAGTTGATGCCTTCTATAGTCTAGTTCATTGTGATCATTTTCATCTCAAAATTATCAAGCGTCACAATAACGATAAACCTTGGATGACTGATCAAATAAAAAATATAATTACCCGGAGGCAGAGGGCATTTGCTGAGGGCAATAGGCATCAATTCCATTGCATGCGTAACAGAGTTATTAGGGAAATAAATGCTGCTAAACAAATGTACTATGCTGGTAGAATTCGTAAATTAAAAAAGTTGGACCTGGGAAGGTGGCACAAGGAAGTACGTAATCTGGCTAACATCAAAAAAGGTGATCTCACCATTCATATACCAGATTTTGACTCATCTGAACATGAATCAATTGCCAATGCAATTAATAATCACCTGGCTACTTTTTCACAATCTCACAATCCTCTGAATTTTCACGAACTACCAGCTTACTTACCATCACATGAGCCACCTGGCGGGTTGAACCCTGGGAAGTCTATAATGAGCTAAAAAGAATCTCCGTTTCCAAATCCGGTGGTCCTGATAACTTACCTGCCAGAATCCTTAAGGAATTTGCTTATGAGCTGAGTCTTCCTGTTACTGATATCATTAATACTTCTTTATCCCAGGGCATTGTTCCAGTTCAGTGGAAACAAGCGAACATTGTTCCCATTCCAAAGCAATCTCCGCCCACATTGGACAAACTTAGGCCCATCTCTTTAACCCCATTATTAGCCAAAATTGCTAAAGGATTTATTTGTAAATGGGTCATGAAAACAATTCAACCTAAGGTAGATAAAAGACAATTTGGTAACCAGAAAGGGTTATCCACCACCTATTGCCTTGTAGATGTTTGCTATCACTTAGTTACTGGTGCTAGTACTTCAAATAATATTGGTTCCCTCGTTTTAACAGATTTCACTAAAGCTTTTGACATGGTTAATCATGTAATAGCTATCAAAAACCTTCTGGATTTGGATGTGTCTCTAGCTATTGTACATTGGATTGCTAATTTCCTAAGTGGTCGGCAACAAAGGGTCAAGTATAAACAGACCTTTTCTGACTGGCAAACCCTTTCAGATGGCGTCCCACAGGGTACCAAATTAGGTCCGGTGATTTTTCTTGCTTGTATTAATAGTTCTGCTGATCCTGTTCACAGTAAATGCTGGAAATATGTGGACGATCTTACACTTAGTGAAAATAGGCACATCAATGTTGTTAGCAAGATTCAGGATGATTTAAACAATCTGAATAATTGGGCGGTAAAAAATAAACTTTCCTTGAACCCCTCGAAATGTCAAATCATGCAAATCTATTTTGGCAGGAGGGAACCCCCTGTTGCTCAATTTTCTATATTAGATGTTCAACTTCAACAGGTTCATAGTGCTAAATTATTAGGTGTCACCTTCCAACATAATTTGAAATGGGATATGCACATTGGTAACATAGTTAATAAAGCCATCAGAAAACTTTTCATGTTGAGGAAATTAAAAAAGAATGGTCTCACTAATGACGAACTCATGTGATTGTGTATAAGGGTTATATCAGACCCATTGTAGAATATGCAGCTCCATTATGGCATTCAGGTATTTCCCTCACTCTTTCTGACCAATTAGAATCCATCCAAAAAAGAACGTCTCGCATCATTTTAGGCAACAAATATACTCATTATAATCAAGCATTAACTACCCTGGGTCTGGAACCTTTATATATTAGAAGAATCACGCTTTGTACTACTTTTGCATTAAAATCATACAACTCAAATAAATTTAATGAATGGTTTGTCAAATCCAAAAGCTCTCATTCTATGAATCTCAGAATTAAAAGCACTCTTCATGAAGTACCATGTAAAACTGCTCTTCTCAGTAACAGTCCAGTCCCCTATTTCAACAGACTTGTCAATAATTTTCTCAGCTCACTCCCACCATCCTTGTAATTTTTTGTAATAAATTTGTAATAGAATTTTTAATGTGGTTTCTCATGTCCCCTTGATGAGTGTGCTTTTTGCTGTGCAATATTTTTATGTGCCTTGTATGTACCTGACTGATTTCTTTTTTAGATTCATTTTTCATCTGGTTCATACTGTTTACTTAATTTTAATTTGTATGTATTCTTTATTTTTTTAATGTAAACTGTTTTGTAATTCAGCCGGCAGGCTGCAATGAGCAGATTTTTTAATAAACCATAATAATAATAATAATAATAATAATAATAATAATAATAATAATAATAATAATAATAATAATAATAATAATAATAATAATAATAATAATAATAATAATAATAATAATAATAATAATAATAATAATAATAATAATAATAATAATAATATATATTTCTTAATCTTAACCAGCAAGCAGAGTGAGCTTACGGCGTGGGGTCCGTGGCCTGCTTAAAGGGACTTGTCACGATCAGAGAAGAGTTGCATTCAACAGGGCATGGAATCGATGTCCTAATTTAAGATGAACACAGTGACTGAAAATTACTAGCTCAATTATGCAGTAGCAACAATAATGTGACCTTATCATGTGGGGTATTGTTTTCCGTCACTGAGTTAATCTAAAACTAGCACTCTGATTCCATGCCCTGCTGAGTCTCTGCGCTATGCTCTGCGTGAGCTTATAACTTTACGCACTCCATAGTCCATACCCTTGTAATTTGTCAGAAACCCAGACGTTAAGTTGTGATCTAGCTGTTTGAAAGTACGTATGTCCTATTACGTGCACTGACTATCAAGAAAAGTGCATGCGCATGATGTCATGATATGATTTACTATCACTACAGAAATGGCGGACGTCGTAGCATTGCAAGAGCGGCTAGAAAAAGCCAAAGAAAATCTACATAGTGTCGATGAAAACATTCGAAAACTGACAGGAAGAGAACCTGGAGAAAGGAGGTACTATTAGCTGTTTCTATAATAGAGACACATTGTTCAATAGAATAGCGACTTCGACAGGAAAATGCTCTACTTGCATTGCAAATATTGGCATCTCTTGCCAAAAGTGATAAACGTCGTTTTTGTTGGACAGTTGGGGGCGCTCTATTTCATAAGTTTATAAATTAAATGACAAAGAATGTCAAATGTTGCCAAATTATGTTTATAAACTTAAAAACTGTTCAATTGTAAGGGGCAGAAGAATGTCGAATATAACTGCCACTTTTCTATCAAAATTATGATAGGCAGTTTCATGAAAATTTGAAGTTGCTTCAATGCTTTTAAATGTCATATCACTGGATAGAACAAAAAATTAGAAAGAAAATGAGGGGTCAATGGTCATGATAGGTTAACCCTATGCAAAGTTACGAATTTTTGTTGATTTAAATATTTGGTAATTTTTAAGATCCAGTTTCATTTGAAAAGTTGTGACCGAATTTGCCTGCAATGTATCCTTGTAGTACTAACAAAGTCTATTTTGCACAAGTTGCACTGTTTTTGTGCCAACGTTACAGTTGGCATGGACTGATCAATTAAGATAACCACGATGTGTAGTATCCATTTATCGACACTAGAAGTGACTACATCCGTAGACTACCCTTTATATTAGAATTTTACCATGAAAGTTCGGTGGGTCACAACTTCGACAGAAAAAAAGGATATGAAAAATAGCGCCACCATCGGCGGTTTGCGTGAATCTGCCTAATTATGATAAATATCACACAGTTTCCTTTAAACGGGTAGAATGTTGTATGCGACCGCCACTTTTTCTCATTCAATATAGGCCTAACCAATAATGTAATCTTACCTACCTAGTAAGGAAGGTGGAGAACATATGGATGATGATGGACATATACTTCAAATTATTCCAGGATATTTATTTCTTGAAAATCATGAATTTTTGGTATACGATGACTTGCTCAGTCACTCATGTCAGTTTGATCTTGTCAACTCCCCGTTAGTGACCAACACGGTCATTGTACATGTGCAGTGGCAACTATTAATGGGATCCTTCTATTTTCTGAAGGGGAGGATTTTTTAGAAGGGAAATAAAGTCCGAAAACCATGATAAAAGTGGATTTTAAAGATAATTTTCGCTTTCTGTACCCCCAAAAATTGATAGAATCATTTTTTAACTGGTTAGTGATTGCAAATAAATTCAAAAAATCCTTAAAAAGTGACGGTCGGATACGACATTCTTTCCCTTTAAACGATGAGGAGAGGAGAGGAAAGTGAGGATTGATAATGATAATGATAATTTGGGAAATTTTGAGAAATGAAAGTATGCACATCCAGTGGGATGTTGGTGATTTTGTCGTCTACTAAAAACACATGCTTAGACATTGTGCATAAGTGGTGGTTGTATTCTACATTCTTTTTAAGGGGCTATACCAACATTTTATTGAATTTACAAAAATAATACTTTTGTTTCAAGTGGAAATTTGATAGAATGGTTGGTATAACATATGAAACACAAGGACGATCCTAGCCCTCAAGCCCCCTCCTCATATTTTGTTACATCAGGGTCATCCTGATGAAACCCCTCGTCCTCCCGTACATTCAATATGTTGAATAAAATCATGCATTTTTCCACCATTTCCCTTCCCGTTTTCATCTGTTAACCCTCCTACTATAGCTGCACTACTTGCCACTACATGTACTATAGTGGCAAGTAGCTGTAGAAGTCAAAATCAGTCAACTGCCTGTTTTGAATGTTGACTGAAATGTGCACACAGGGGTATTTTTGACTGGTTTTTACTGTCATTTTGACCACCCTCAACAATATCAGACAATGCTTTTACCAGTCAAAAATGGTCGACTCATTTTAACCTGTAAATGTACTTACTACCTGAAAGGTTTGACTTTTAAGTGCACTAGATATACTTTGGCAAGTGTATCAACATTGTGACTAAGCTTGGGTGATAAAACAATATCGAATATCGTGATACCTTTTTTTTTTATTCGATTACGATATCGAGAACCTTTTGAAATTGAAGTTATCGAGATATCGGCAAATCACGATTAAAAAAATATGACGCGATTAAAAAAAAATCGCCATTCTGAGTCAAGTCAGAAATTCCCTGGAAACAAAATTTGGACAGTCTTTTCAACTTTCAGAAGTGACAAACAAAAGCAAACTACTTCATACATACATACACACTACGCAAACGAATTTGGGATTTATTGTCACGTTTGTAGAATGGTACATATACCTATGGTTATCGGCTCTAAAGCAATCATGCGTGAATGAAAAAAATTGTGATACTATAGGAAATTGTAATATGTTTGGCGAGATATCGTGGATGAAAAAAATCGATATAGCCCAAGCTTAATTGTGACTGATTTTGACCCATGCAGTCACAGAAGGGTTAAGAACACTTCCTGTTTGTAGGGCTGTGCGTTTTCGGATATTTTTGGAACCGAATACCCGAAATCAGGAAACTTCGGATACCCAGATACCCATTTTCATTTTTGTTGAAAACATGCCTCCGGTGGCATAGAAATACATGTATTGTAAATGGTAACAAAATTGACCTTTATAATACAGAGGATACCATACTTAAATCGATCTTTTCTTTATTGGAGTGCAATCTCTTGAATTTAAAGATAATTGTCTGTAAAAGTGTAAACATTACATTGTTCAAGAGTCACAGATTTCTGTTTGCACCGCTCAAATGTTAAGTCCGAATTTTAAAAAGTCGTTTACGGGTAATTGGAACCGAAAAATGGAACCGGATAATGACCGTTTCGGTCGGGTATCCGGATACCCGGCACAGCCCTACCTGTTTGTATGTAATCTCACAATGGTTGCTGTACACTTTGTCACGCAAATTTTTATCTGATTTCTATTTTTCCCACTTCATGCTGGCGTGTCTGACATGTCGGCAAATGTACAGGCAGCTGGCATAAAAGTTTGTGCCCATGCGCTTTTGCATCTAGCTAGCATTTTTGTATAACCGTACACATGAAGTACAGGGTGGAAATACATTACACTGAGCATGCGGCAGCATTTTGCAAGAAAGGCGCAAACAAGACACTGTTAATTCAAATTAGTACCTTAGCCCTCCTGTAAAAATTGCAGTTTTGGGCCTAGAAACTGCACCTTTCAAAACCTGTCAGCCGGAGGGTTTTGAAAGGTTGTGTAGTTGCTTCACTATGCACTACACTGGCAGGTTTTGAAAGGTGGTGTAGATATACTATGTACTATACATAGTTTGTGTACATAATTGTTTACTGTTAGTCACTGCACATTTCAAATCCCTTTGGCAAGTAATAGACTGATAGATGTGTATATCTTAGGGATTACTGTTTATGTACAGGGTAGCTCAGGCACCTTCTGGAAGGTTTTGACAGTTGGATGAACTTTATTGAGGATTACTTAGCTTTACTTTAAGACTTAGTACCAATACCTTTCAAAACCTTCCAATAGGTTTTGGCATGTAGGTGTACTTGCTACAGACTTGGCTTACTTTATGACTTAGTATCAGCACCTTTCAAAACCCTCCAAACCCTCCAAAGGGTTTTGGCATGTAGATGTACTTACTATACAAGTGTTATGACATGCATTGGCAGGTTAATGTTGTGGGGGGGTTAGTAGATGTTAGGTATTTTATAGGTGATGTTATCTCTTGTAATGTGAATGTTGTTTTCCGCTATTCAGAGTGCCTGGTGTTGGGGATCGTAACAGAGATAGGGACCAGCGCAGAGTATCGGTAGGGAACCAAGGACTGAGGGGTCGAGGCAGAGGAGGTGGAGTGCAAAGGTACATCTTCCCACCACCATTTTCCTGTCCAAACCACACCCCTCCACTGTAGATCCACCCACTCATCCACCCACTAACCCTCCCACATCCCGTAAAATATCTGGAGTATGCAACATTTGAAACAAGATATAACACCCTCACCTCATTTTCAGACTGCTTCATATAATCATAGACAGTTTCATCTCTGTCAAACGGGATTAAAACAAATATTGAATCAACACACATCTTTATATAAAATTTATATGAAATTGTTTTTGATACTGAATGCAACAACAATACAACAAATGTAAAAAGCTGTTGCATCTTGTTGCCCTCAGCAGAGAACAAAAGAACCATTGTCGTTGCATTTTGTTGCATTCAGTAGGGTACCTGTGAAATGCCTGGAGGGGGTTGGGGTTAATATAACAAATATACCATTCATGAGCAACCCTTAAATGGAAGGTGCATCATTTTTTAATGTTAACAAAGTGCTTCTATGAGTATGCTTTTTTTTCTTTGAATCAAGATTTCATTAAACACAAAAAGTTTGTTTATCGTGCTCATGTTTTTGCATCAACAGGGCAGATGCTTTTCAGCGTTTGGGCTTACCACTAGGAAGGAAACAGAACGCTGGCAGTGCCTTCAGTAGGTCGGTAACAATTTGTCTTGTTTTCTAGCATTAAATAAATAAGCCACAAGGGAAACTGACTAGTTACATAAATGTTTTAGTAATTTTTTTTTAGTAATGCAGGCCATGTTGTATGCTTTGGTTTAGTAACTTCTGACCCCCAATAAAGATATTGCCAAAATATGGAGACCACCAACATCGTTTTAGATTGTCTCAGTTGGTAATGCAAGTAACCCGGACGTCCCAGGTTCAAATTTCAGCTCTTCAAATTTTCTTTGTTTACTCTTAAAATTGTTTTCTAGCATTTGTAAATTTGTACAAGTGTCAGAACATCTAAGATTGTTTAGAGCATATAGCTTATAGGTTGGTGAAATTCTTGCATCGGGAGATAAACAATTGATTTAATTTTGCCCTACACCGACGTGTGTATAGCACTGTATACTCAGTGCTTTCCGAGTGTCTGTGAAAAAACTACACAGGCGACTCGGGCGGGATTCGAACCCACGACCTCCTGCTTACTAGTGCAGACGTCTTAACCTCTCGGCCACCGAGCTTGCCCGATGACGATTGGCCGGCTAGAATCCCACATAGCAGCGGGTTGCGTGATATATATAGGTTGGTGAAATTCTTGCATCGGGCAAACTCGGTGGTCGAGAGGTTAAGACGTCTGCACTAGTAAGCAGGAGGTCGTGGGTTCGAATCCCACCCGAGTCGCCTGTGTAGTTTTTTCACAGACACTCGGAAAGCACTGAGTATACAGTGCTATACACACGTCGGTGTAGGGCAAAATTAAATCAATAGCATATAGCTTGTTCATGATGCGTAACAGTCTCAGGATAAGTGGCAGTACTTTTGTCTTAATAAATGTCAAAATGTCAAAGACAAATAGTGAATGATTCAACATGAATGAATGAAACTGACTCATTACATATCTGATTGTTGTAGGCTTGGAAGCCGTGTGGATGGACCGCAGCCCAAACGACTGCGACGGAAGCAAAGTGATGATGAAGAAGATCTGCCCAAGGTACATTTCCTTATTTACATAAATTCATCAAAATTACAGCTACTTTCAAAAGAAAAATAAGGTCAAACAACAGAATTAGAAGAACACATTGAACATAGCCACCTTAAATGGACTAAATTCTTAAACGTGTAATACATTGATGTCGATATTTATTTTGTATTTCAAGGAGATGCATGCCATGCTACTATTACAACAAACAGTTTCATGCAGAATATTCGTATGCCCAAGAAAATTTCATTAGTTTTGTCAAATCCAGTGAAGTGTCGGAAATTAATTGTTCATGGTGTCATTTAAACCTTCAGGTTTTAATTTTACCCCTTTTCCCACAGCACGCCATTCAATCCTCTGTTGTAGCTACCCCTAAGATAGTGAGAACACGCCAAGATTCCATTGAGGAGCAGAGCAAAGATGTCCAAGGACAAAAAAGGTTTGACAAAACCATAAGAGGTTACACGCCTTAAGCGTGATTCATCCTTCATGCGTAGTGCATATGATTTGAGCAAAATGAAATGTTTGAATTTTGTGAATTATTGTGTGATTCTTGGGTGTCGACATCACAATTTGCTCCTCGTTTGATTAAATGTTCTCGTGAAGTATGAATCGGATGTAACATATTCTATAAAAAAAAGACAACACAAGAATACTTATGCTATTCAGTTGATCGAGTCAGGTTCTATCTGAATGTACAGCTCATTGCAGTAAGGAGAAGTATGGTTGCCATGCAGCCGTTGGATAGTACTTACCATGAACATCCTACATGCATTTTTTTCAACATTTTGCTTTAAAAAATACTGTGAATATGTTAATTTGCATTGGAAATACCATGGTTATTCATCGTTAACCCTAACCCCGTAGGGCTTTTTACTAGAGACCTTCCTCAATCCTCCAAAATCAACCGATTTCAGTCCATGTAGGATACCCACTGCCTCAGTCCTTCACAATCAACCAATGGGAATTTATGAGTGGTGCCTACTGCCTCAATCCTTCAAAATCAACCGATGGTAATTTATGAGTGGTGCCCACTGCCTCAATCCTCCAAAATCAACCGATGGGAATTTATGAGTGGTGCCTACTGCCTCAATCCTCCAAAATCAACCGATGGGAATTTATGAGTGGTGCCTACTGCCTCAATCCTCCAAAAATCAACCGGCATGATTTTGTGTAGGGTCTTTACCTGAAGTGATATATATCATATCTTTGGAAGGCTCGGTCAAGAATTACTGCCAAGGCAGTTTCATGTAGTCTGTCATGCTGCACTGCCATTATACCTCAATCCAACATAATACTCTGCAATTAAATAGTTGGATACTCTGACCTGCCTCAATCCTTTAAATTCCTCCAAATCCTCCGGCTGATTTTGGAGGATTCAGGAGGGTTAGGGTTAAGTTAAATATTATTTCATCTATATTCTTCACTGTCTTATGTGCAGGAATCGGCGCATGTTTGGTCACCTTCTTGGTACACTGCAGAAATTCAAACAGGAATCTAATGACATGGAAAGCAAGGTAATAATATAAGGTAGAACCAGAGGTGCTGGGCAATCAACAATAAGGAGAATGAAATCTTAACATGACTGGTCCCATCCATATATTGAGTTGTTCTTAAAAGGTTGTGGGCCCGGCAGAAGGTTGGAAAGTAATTCAACAAGTCAAAAAAAAAAATTTTTGGCATCAGTCGACAGTTGCTGGGAACAAAGTTTTAATCCCTAAATCTTGAAAAGTAGAGGTTGATGCGATGGCATGCTTACAGCCTTGTGCTGGGCAAACAATTAAGTTTAATAATGAGTTGATTCAACTATCAATCTGATAACAGTTAGATGATTTGAAAGCCAGATGATTAGTATATAATGGTTGCTATAGTAAACATTACTCGCAGCATCAGGCAATAATCCAGGCCTGTGATTTCTCAAGATTTTTTACATATTTCTCTTTGCCTTAAAATTTTCTTGAAAGAAGAGAAGTAGCCACCATGGAAAGAACGAAGTAGCCTGTATTGTGTCCAGACCTCTAGTTTCTTGTTTGTGGGGACGTGGAGAGCCTGTAAATCCTCCCAAATTAAACATCCTGGAGGTTCAGAGGGCTTTGTCTTCTAGACCAAAGGGAGACCCAGGGCTACCCATTTTTTCAGGATTTTTTTACTTTTGTCAAATCGCACCCCTGGTAATCCTTGCTTGACTGTTCAGCCTTTGTTCTTAACATGTATCAATACATATGCAACTATGCAACAATGAAACAAAAAAGCATCAAAAAGTGTATATTTTTGGTGCATCCATGTGCATGTAGCGTACTGTGTAACATGTTTACTTGTTGCATAAGTATGCCTTAAAAAATAGCATGGCAGACTGTTTGCATCATGGAATAGTTTTATAGTCAAAGATGTGCCATTGTTCTTTCATATTTCCTTTGTGTGTTCTCTGCCGACCAGGAAAGTAAGCGGTCTGAAATAGAACATAAACTAGAGACCCAGGCCTTGGAAGAGAAGCAAGCCGTAGCGATGGAGAGGAAAAAGCTGTATGTGGAACGAAACAATCAACAGGCAGAACTGCAGCAGCTGGAGAGATTAGTAGATGTGGCTAAAGAGGTAAGTAGAAGGCTTTGAGAGCCACACCCTCACGGTTGTGTCACCCTATAAATACTCTATAACTGTAGCGTGCCTTTGAATTTAAGCAAAAGACATTTTATTAAGATTTTAAAGAACAAGATATTTCTTATTGTTTCTTTTATCCACAGCAAGATGTATGGGACGCTCACAGCAAAAAGCTAAGTCAGTTCATACGCACCAAGGCAAAGCCGCCAATTTTCTACAGGCCTGCAAAACCCTCACTGGTGACTGAGAAAAAGCTAAAAGATTCTAAACAACTGATAAACGGTATGTGTAGATTGTTTCAGAAGAGCCGTGGTGTTCCGTAGACCATACATTGTACTTCCCGCTCCAAGTCACCTGTGGAAGTTTTTCCCCACATACACTCGGAAAGCACCATGTATACAGTGCTTCATACATATGTGGCAGTGGTGGATCCAGGGGTCAAAGGGGGAGCCTGTGCCCCCCCCCCCCTAAAATCAAACATTTCCAAATTTTGGGCTCTTTATCAGTGTGTGCTCCCCTTGAATGTGACCATGTATCCGCCCTTGTACGTCAATGTAGGGCAAAATTCAAATCAATTGTTGAATATCCTGACACAAGAATTTTATCCATAATCATTGTTGAAAAAAGTGTTACAGATGCTCATTGATCCTGTCTGAAGTTATCATTTTGAAATGTTTTCCTAAACTTTAACAACAAATTTGTGATTGTGTTTCAGAGATGATGAAGAAGCGCCGGTTGGCGATTGAGAAGGAGATACAACAGATTCAGACGGAGCATGATGGGAAGGAAACAGAGCATGATGGGAAGGAGCCAGAGGTAAAGGGTAAGACCAAAGATAAAAAGAAGAGACATAGTAAGGGTAAACATGATGAAGGTGAACATAGAAACGGGAAGCACTCAAAGAAACAAACGGTCAGTGATGACGGAGAGCTCGCAGCATCAGAACCACAAGACAGTGAAAATGATGCAGACCTCAAAGACTTGGAGAGCGATAAGAAACCCGACAATGTGACATGTGCTGCAGACGAGTGGGTAGTTAACGAAGGCACTTCAGGTAAGGATGGGGCTGTGAAGCAAGAGTCCAACTCTCCGTGGGAGGAGGGGGAAGTTGATAGGACTACTGAGGCAGAATCCCCAAGGCCACAGGAAGACACAGCCGATGAGGTGAAAGACGAAGGGAAAGATGAAGGGAAAGAGAACATAGTTAAGGAGGCGGCGAGTGAGGACTTCAGGAGTGCCTTGTACAAGGAGGAGTTTGATCAAAGACATGAGCTGTCTTGGGAAGAGGAACCCATGGAGCAGTAGTGGTTTCAGTTGAGGTGAAATGATGCGAGTCATGCTGCAAGGATGTCGGGCTGGTTCCAGAAGAAAAATCTAAGATGTTCAAGTCCTTGTCTCATTGTGTTGCAAACCATGACAGTTGTTTGGTATTTTACAGAAAACCACTAGGTGGCAGGTTGACTTAGCTGTCCTTGTATTCATGTAATTCTAAGCAAATGCATGAATATCAAGAACATTGAAAAAGGATTGGTACGTCTGCTGCCAACTAGTGTCTGAAAACATCCATGAACCTGAACAAACAGACAATCAAGGGAACCCACCAACACAAAAATATAAATCAAAATAAGACAGATAATTGCTACCTGTATATTTCCCAAACTCTTTGACATGTAACACATGAACTTAATCACCAAACTGCTGAATCGTTCAGCAAGAATAATTCATATTTTTTTGTGACAGAATTTCTTTAGATGAATATTACACCAATACAGAAGACTTTACGTTATCATTGACAAATGATTTTTTTTCCCTAGATTCAGTCTTTGGTGCTCTCATGTGTGAAGTAAGTATCCAAGGTATAATTTTTGTCCTTTTTTTTGGGGGGGGGGGGGGAATAATACGCACAAACTTATAATTATTATAATACAACCTCTGATTCATCTGAAATTTTAAGAGGTTGTTTTTTTAAGATTGAAAACTGATTAAGAGTAAAATAAAGTTATTCTGCATGCATACTTAATCAGAATGAAGAAATATTTTCTTAAAACCTACAGGCGAAAAATTTGATGCCAATTAGGTTTTACATTTCAGAATGTGTTGTTCAAATACATCTAGAGATACACACACAACCTACTCACCTTATAATTTGTTTCTATCTCCATACCTAATTTGAAGCACCTCAGGGTTAATAATCTTGTAGACATTAACTTAAAAATAAAATTAGAAGTTTGGCGTTGGTTTATTTTAGTGAAGGATTTTCTTAAAATATTGAATCTCACTGTGTGATCACACGAGTGGCTGTCTGTACTCTGGAGCACTTGGGAAACACAGAGGAAAAGGTAAGTGTAATTTGAGGAGCGTGTCAAATTTGATACACGGGTGATAGATCCCCTTAAATGAATCGGTTTATTTCATTCACACAATCAATTTACACATTAAAATTTAAAAAAAAATGAAAAAATAAGCAACAAAAAGGCAAGGACTTGAATATTCTATGGGACTTCTGGGCCATCCCCTTGTCGACAATCCAGCATTTTTTGTAATAATGCTGCAGTATTGTCAGTGACGGTAGGTATGAGTGTTATTTTTGATTACTTTTAATTCCGTCATGTTTTATTTTAAAAACATTCCTTGTCATTGTTTTTGGAAGCAAGACAATAGAATGTTGTGTTGGCAAAGTGGATTGAATTGTTTCATGGCTTAAAAAACCAGAACCTGGGAAGGTCCAGAGGGATGATGAATAGCATTTGGCAGTAACTAAGAGGTCACTGACCTTTATCACAATGTGGCCATCTTGTTTTCCCTTTGATAAATGGAAATGAGGCTGGAAGGGAAAATAGTCTGGCCCCCTTTTGTATAAGGAACATCAGCATTCAGAATTGTTAAGGTGAATAGGGAATTGGACAAAGATGTCTGCAGCATGATAAAGGTCTATAACACAAAATCACTCTCCTGTAGGCCTAGTTGGCAAATTGTGGAGGAGAGACATTATAATTTGTTCTTGACACGGATCTTACTTTTATGTTTATTTTGTTTATGTTGTGTCATGTAAGTTGATTTTTATCAACACATTTTTAAATGGAAGGAAAACTGGGCTTTTTAAGATTTACTTTTTATTTGCACAAAATCCCCCTTTATTGTCAACTTCATCTAAACAAAACTGAGAGAAGGTACCACATTGGTGTTATTGACAAAGGTGCTTATATGAGTATGCTAACTTGCTTTGAATCAATATATACATTGATCAACCAGCCATGCGAACAGTGGGAAAAAGCATTCTTATTCTTACAGAAAACACTTTGAGCAAAACATTGCCATCTGGCAACTTCTGCAAATGTGCATATTTGTTTGTGTTTTCTGTAACGCCACGCCCCCCAAAAAAACAAAAACAAAAGTTTCCAAAATGAAATGTCCAACTGCTGCAAAAATTGCTGGTTTGACTTTGATTGGAATTCTTCCGAGCTGTTTTAAATGACTTTTTCACATAGGGGTATGAACGTTTGCCCGATTTGAGTGAGGTCTCTATACTCTAAGCCGCCATACTTTATGTATGGGAAATTTGGTCTGGTTCCAATAACCATGTATCACGTATTTCACATGGTTTTTGGTTGTCTAAAAAGAATTTCACTCCACCGATTTTGAAGCAGACCTATGACCAGAAACAGGAGACTTTTTTGGGCATAAAAGGAGAGAATTATTTTTAAGGAAGATTGTTACCTTTACCAACTTAACTTCAAGAAAGCTTTCAGATAATAATTAAGAATTATTTTATAAGCAAGTAATTACCGATGTTGTACCTTCCCTTAATTAGATGTCAATATTTCCTTTGACCTGTATCATTGTCATTTCAAGAAGCAATATGTTTTTCTTAGACCTTTGTCATTGTGTATATGTGCTGTTGTAGCTGTTTTATTATCTAGTCATTGAGCTTAAAGAGTATGGCAAACAAATATTGTAGATGTTGTTCTCGGGGCATTCCTGTGAGAAGACTGCATTTTCTACTAAATGTACCCCTGTTTAATATCACAACAGCCCACCTAAGTGCTTGGTTAATTTAGCCCTAGACTATGGTGTGAGGGTATCTTGAGAAGGAAACGTTTGAGCTTACTAAATGACTTCATACAAACTATGAAACAGTAACAGCTAGACATTTCCTTTGTAAAGTTGTATTGTAATGTAAAATCAAAAGATATGATTATATTACATGGTAGACTATGCAAACAATCTAATTACTGCACCAAGAAAAAAAATGGATGGTTTATCTTGTTTTTGAACACGTGTAGTCATGTACACACATTGCAATTCCTATCAATATTACACTTCTGGATTGGGGAGTGGTTTAAAGGTAATGTAAAAAGACTGGTCATTCAAAAATAACCAAATTGTAGAATTGTAATGTTTAATAACTTAAAGCAGATGACTCAAGGTATTAATCTTTCCTTGAAATAACTTTGTCAGAGGTGCCAACAGTTTTAACAAAAGTGAAATAAGAAAAAGTACCCTTTCCTAAATTCCACATTAAAATGAATACAAACATTGCAGATGCATTTTTATTATTTTTTAAGCTGAAATTTTCTCAGGTCGTTTATCTTAATTTTGTTGTTCTTAGAAGCAGTTTTGCCAGCATTACCAATACTGTACTTTCCCTTTAAATGTTGGCCCCAGAAGTTACTATACATAATGGTTTTGGCTAAGAACCTTCCCGAATCCAACACAATCAGCGGTTGGAGTTTGATGGGGTTGTTAGGATTATAATATAGAATAACTCTACAAGTCAAATGATTGAAAAATTGCATTTAAGCTTTTTTTTAAAATTTTTCTCATTGATATTATAATGCAACATTCAAATGCTTACAAACTTTATTCACCTTGTAAACTGTATTTTGTGTAATGTATAATATTATACACATATGAATGGTTTTTATATTTATCACTAATGTCAACAAATATAGCACGCTTGTCATTGTGGGCTTCAGCTGGGCAGAAAGTCACGCAAGTTTACATGCAATGTTTTATCAGGGCATGGTTATGTTATCATATTGCTTGGCTGGAAAACTGCAATGGCATTGCTGAAGATTAACTGATCTAAATCCAAGCATACACTGCAGTATAAAACAATAGAAAAGGCTTATTGGGAGGGAGAGAGGAATAAAAAACACATGCACTGTAGTTTTTGGTTGGTATGGTATTCATTCAAAATGTGGGGAATTTTATCAATATTAAAGATTTTGCAAGTATTTGTAATTGTTTCACTCCAATCTAGTTAAACCTACACCCATCCAACCTGTCAAATGGCACAGATGAACCAATCGGGTTAAGCGCTTCACTTTTATACGGCTGCGAATACTGGATGGGTGTATTGGTAAATACTTGTCAAAATATTAGTCTAGTAGCAAGCACGGTAGTGAACTTGATATCAAACGGCCTGAGAAATGATTACGAGTTGTGTTTAATTTTGTTTTTCCTTACCATATGAATTTGCATCACAACTTAAAATTAATTGCTTTTAAATTGTTATTATTTTGGTGGGATTTCATAAGCTGGTTACTAGAAACATTTCTTGATCGTAAGGAAGTATAAATGTACTTACTGATCTTTATTCTAGAAACATGTGGAGTGTCGTGGCCGAGCGGTCTAGCTTACCGGACTCAAGTGTTAGCAGCAGAATGTGGGTTCGAATCCCGGCCGTAACACTTGAGCAAGACACTTAACCATCCACCCAGGGGTTAAATGGGTACCTGTGAGGGCAGAGTTGGTTGATTAGCCCTATATGCGCTGTAATGGCAGCAATTGAGCTGTATACTCCCCAAGGAGCTGAGATGGTTTCAGGAATGAGCCTTATGAGCACCACTCAGTTGGTGGATACGTGCGCTATATAAGTCCACACATTATTATTATGTTACGGTTTCTAATCCTTTACCATGGTGATTTGAAGTATTTTCTGGATGCTGTAGAAATCATTGTAACTGTTAACCTCATAATATCCATAGTCTGTATAATAATGTTGTAATTTTTACTTGTATTTTGTTTCACATTTTCAAAGCAAAATAAATAAATCTATATGGCCTTAGTTCAATTTGTCTTTAAACTTGTCTTTATTTTATAATACTTAAATAGGATTAATAAATATTTTCTGCACAAATGTTTTGTTAAATTTTTGAGAAAGCAGTAGGATTGCAGTAGGAAATTTAAAAAGAATTGAAAGCCTACTGCTCAAATATGCTTGAGAGTACAGTAGACTTACATTTATACAAGATACGCCAGACTGACACAATTACCTTTTATTAGCTGGAACTTTGATGTAATCGTCGGGCAGTATTTTCATGAATGTATATGCATGAAAGGTGTTTAGACGTATTGTACTTAATTTAATTAAGTTGTTAATTGATGGAGAGTATATGTATACATAATTATATGCGTTAAAGACATAAAATGCACCGATACTAGGCTTGATTTGTCAGCTGATGTATCCCAACCGCTGTACATAATCATCAGTGGAATTGCTGTTTTCTCATTGCATTGTAAATAACAGTGAGACTTTGGCAAGATCTTTAAAAAATAATAATAAATAATCATGGTCTGATAAGAACAACTTGATTGCACAACCCTTCCTGTATACTGCCCTCTGGTATCACAAATGTGTGAATCTCATCAACGATATTACCCCCAAGTTCCAACAGGTTTGAGTTACTGTCTGAAAGGGCTGCATATTCCCATGGATGGATGTGTGTACCCTTGCCCTGTCTTGCAAGAAGGTAGATATCGGAGACGGGAACCTTTCCTAAGATTGCCTGGACATCTTGGTTGGTACAGGTGGCTAAGTGGTAGAGGTTTGGCACACTGGAGTCCAGCTTCCAGTTTGAAGAATCCAGATCTGCTAAGATGTTTGTATTACAGTGGAGTAAGAACCCTACATGGAAAGAAACAAGGTTATTCATAGTAATTCCAATATTTTGAAATAATTTTTTTAATTTTATTATTTTTTTAAAGAGGTTCAGTGATAACTTTGTTTGGATATCATTTGTAGTGGTTATCTTTGTAAAACAGTCAACAATTTATGCTTTATTTTTACTAGAGGAAAGAGGTAGCATTTGGCTGTCATGTTGTTCTGCAGGGGCCATCTTGGTTAACCTATGTATAGCTTTATGAATGCCAGAATGAGGCTCATGTCTATAATAGACTGGTACCAATGATGTCATGATTTAGTTCATACTGATATTGACCCATACCCCCAAGAGACCATTACAAGGATGGTGTGTAAAGACTACCAATGATGACCAATCCTCATAGCAATGTTGTCATGAATCATTACTAGCATAGCCCTTGTCAGGGGCAAATGCAGGATTTTTTTAAAGGTGGGAGGGGGAGTGTCCAGATGGTTGGAATTTATTTGGTCCAATGTAGACTACTCCAAAACCGTGGTTTTTTTTAGAAGAAATAACTTAGCAGCTTTGTTAAAAACAGTCTTATGGTCTCTCCAGGAAGATTAAACAAACTGAATACAAAGAAGGGGTCAAAACCCTCTCTCCCACCAGGATGCACCTGCTTATGTGTAACTATAAAACAAGCTTTTTATTCAAACATTCAATACATTAGACATAATCTGCAGAACATGATTACTGTCTGTACCCCATAGAGAGGATCATCACAATGTCATGTAAGGCTAATTGGTTTACATGGATGGTATTCTTACCGGTTATAACAGCCCAGTGTGCCTTGTGACCCCTCTTACAACACGGCTCAAAATTTCCATCTTTGTCATAACTTTGGAAATTAAAGAAAACGGGCAATACACTTCATTGAAAAGTATTACATAAATATTTAAAGGGACAATACTATCACGATCTGTGCAGACATTCAACAGGGCATGGAATCAGTGACTGTAAATTACTGGATCATTTATGCAGCAGAAACAGTAATACGACCGTTTTTTTTTTTCAGTCACCGAGTTAATCTAAACCTAGCACTCTGATTCCATGCCTTGTTGATCGTGACGATACTGTCCCTTTGAGGCTAGTATACACTTATGGTTAAATGTTTCAATGATAGACATGAATTATTTCAAGGGATGCTTGATACCCATCATCAACTTTACACCAAGTAAGTTTCATATCATTTATGTTTTTCACAAATACCAATAGTGTATAGGGGTTTTAAGGATGCTTGTACTTGACCCAACATCGCAACACCACTCAAAGAGACGAACAAAGAAAAATTGACCGAGCAGGTTTTGAACCCGAGACCTCTGGGTTCACATGTTGGTGCTCTACCAACAGAGCTATCTAGCCCTATGTTGGTGGTCTCCCTATTTGTCAATATCTTTAGTGTAATAAAGGATACGGAACAAGGAGAGGCAAGCCATTGGCTAAGTGACTGATGATGTCATAGCGATTGTCCACCATGTTTCCATTTAGTATGTCTCCGTGGGCTCCAGAGACACAAGATGCCAAGTCAAGCATATTTTTGGCTGTAAATAAGTAGAATGCAAATGATTAATTAATTATATAATGGGAGAAGACTCTCTAGTCATTTACTGTATACCACATACTAGGGCTGTGCGTTTTTGGATATTTTTGGAACCGGATACCCGAAATCAGGAAACTTCGGATACCCGGAAGTCCCGGATACCCGTTTTCATTTTTGTTGAAAACATGCCTCCGGTGGTGTACAAACACATGTACTGTAAATGGTAACAAATTGACTTTTATAATACAGAGGATACCATACTATCGCTCTTTTCTTTATTGGAGTTAATCTCTTGAATTTAAAGATAATTGTCTGTACAAGTGCATTGTTCAAGAGTCACAGATTTCTGTTTGCACCGCTCAAATGTTAAGTCCAAATTTTAAAAAGTCGTTTACGGGTAATTGGAACCGAAAAATTGAACCGGGTAATGACCGTTTCGGTCGGGTATCCAGATACCTGGCACAGCCCTACCACATACTTCACTATTTGATGAATTGCAGTAAATTGGCTGATGAATTCATCAAGCAATGGCACAATAAGACACAAAGTTTTTACCCCCCCAAAAATGTATAGAGATCTCATTTTGTTGAGGAATTAATCCAAGATTTGTCTGGAATGATTCAAGAAGATCTGATGGAATTTCTCAAAAACCAACTTGGGGAATATTTTGTCCGCACAATTAACCATAACCCCCTTCAATAACTGGCTAGACACCTTGCTCAACATTACAACATCCATCAGTTGTAGAAGTGTGAAACCTGCTCAGCTCACTGGACAAAATAAGTTAAACAACCAACATTTTTTTTTCATTTGTTGCACTCCAGCATGGTTAGGGTTAATTTATTTTACATTTTTCCTTGTAATTGCTCAAGTCATGGGTCCAAATTATGTGAATAAAATATAAACTGGACAAAAGGTCCTCTAGCTTTCAATTATTTGTGAATACCCTATTGTAAAACGGGAAAATATAACTAGACTGCTTGTTTAACGTGTACTTTTCACAGGACCAAACCAATTTCCAGTGGAATTTTGAACTGTGCTCCAGCTTAACTTGGACATACCTGAAAACATTTCTCCTTGTAATGTGAAACGCTTCTCCCTAGCCGTTTTCAAGATGTTACATTTGTTTGCTTTGACAGACGTATATGGTTCCAATATGTTGATAGCCATACACAGTGCTACTATACCACACCTGCAATACAAAATTTATACTTCAATATCAGAGGGAAAAGATATAACATTGGTATTTGATAATGCACATTCATTTCAATCCTCTAGCTTTCAAGAATCTATATGTCATAAAACTAACCTGTCATAAAACTAACGTTTTTGAGAAAACAACAAAGGAATGGTACCTTTTGTAAGTGCCAGAAGTTACCGGTTAGTTCAGTAAACGTTTAACCAAGTCTTTCATGGTCGGTTAAACGATAGTCAGCATTTGACGGCCACACAAACTAGTCTAGATCATCGGCAAATGGGGCAATGTGTATATCAAAAAGCGACAATAAACTTCCCGCAATGATTATTTAATAACCAAAGTGGCACCAAAGGAAGTCTAGAACAACAAAACGGGCGGCAAATTCTTCCAAAATTGTTGGTTGTATATTTTAAATATTGATTTCAGTTAGCCGGTTAACTGTCCCAGCACTATTTTTTGTTTTAATGTTTTACAAAACACTGACATTGACAGACAATATCTGGGGAGGTAGGGTTAGTTTTTGATCAGTAGTTAGACCAGCATGCATTATGCTAGTTGGCCCGAGTGTGTGCGCGCTTTGGATTTTGTAAGAGACGTCTGTGTAGTCTTGGTTCAAGACTGTATTTGTATGTTTTTGATACACGATCCGTCACCACACAAGGGCACTACATGAACCGCTACCCACAATGGGGCATTAGGGAGACATTGGGCCAAAAATTTGACCATCTTAAAATGCTTTATAACTGCTTTTGTTAGACAGGGAAGACTCTGGGGGTCATTTTGCTCTTTAGATCACCTCTCTAGCTCTTCAGGAACCATTTTTATTGCATTTTAAAGATCAGAAAAACAAGACGTCAGGAAATAAATATCTAAATATTTTGAAATTATTTACAATAGATTTGACAAATTAAAATTCTCAAAACAAGCTGTATATCTTTTGATGGTTTCTACTTATCCTTGAGGCATCTATTGGTCATAATATATCAAATTTAACCTAATTTCAGGTCAGAAGTACACAATTTTTTTGGAATTTTTGAAGATTTTTTATCAAAATTTGCCCAAAATTCAACTGATTTTTAAGGGCGAACGGATAAAAGGTGACAATACTTTTTTAGCCACGCTCCGCCACAGTTGTGAATACTTTTAAAATGATGATTGATGTGTTTTGAACTAAATATCAAAGAATTGTTTTAGGCTACTTTTGAGAATTTTTTTTTAAAGTTGCGCCCCTTGGCCAGATTTTGCCAAGAATTGTCGCTGAAAATCGTCAAATTTGAAAAACATAGCAATGTCCTATGACTCTGTCTAATAGCTAAAAAGAAATTTGATTGTGTTGTGCCTAGTTGACTTTAAAAAAAAAAAAAATAGAATGAACCAATCATGAATACGCGGTTTTAAATAAGATAGAAAAAAAATCAACCATGAATGCACATATTTTTTCAAAAATCTGACAATATCTCCAAAATGAGCAGTCTGATGATCTCTAAACATGTTTAAAACAACTCCTGAGGCAAAATTACCACCGGGGGGGCTATCTTAGGCCTAAAATTGAAAATTACTCTCACGTTCCCCTTTACCCCCTAAATGCCCCACTGTGCTACCACACACGAACCGCTATCAAACACAGTCTTGGGAACTTTGTAGAATCTTCCCCCGAAAACGATTGCGTCGTTTTGTTATGCTATTGTAGCCCACATTTTTTGGTGCGCACACACATTAAACAACAATGGACTGCTGTGAAGTTGTCGATCAGTGAACACAGCAGTCCATTGTTGTATTCGCTCTGTGCACATCGTAGCCCTCTAGCGGTGAATTTGCACCCAGTGTCTTGATGATAGCCACATCAACTGCAAAATACGCCAAATGCAACGCACTATCGTTGCTCTTTCGCCCACAGTGATCTAACGAC
Organism: Zoroaster sp. YZ-2022; assembly: GCA_029582265.1. Lineage (NCBI taxonomy): Eukaryota > Metazoa > Echinodermata > Asteroidea > Forcipulatida > Zoroasteridae > Zoroaster > Zoroaster sp. YZ-2022. Next base: position 32,364,643 of record CM055821.1, on the reverse strand, counting down.
ATGTGCCCTCAACAGTTCATGCACGGTACGAATATGCGCGTGCGCACCAAAAATGTGGGCCGTACTAGAATAACAAATCGATGCATGTGTAGTGGTCTCCCCCCGTTTTCGGGGGTAGATTCTACAAAGTTCCCAAGACTGTCTTGACCAAGACTATGGTCTATAAGGAAAGCAATATCTTACTCGGGGCCTTGTTGTAGGATTGATGCTGTGTGACGGTTGCTGGCTAACCATACCAACTCATCCTTCAGCCTACACGTTCCCCTGTCAAACAAGCAATGTCAACTATATGTGTTTGTGGTCAGCACATATCAAGTAAATAAGTAAAGACTGTTTGCGGTGACACCATGTAGAAATTCTCTTTTTGAGTAATAAATGAAAATAACTTGTTGGTTACAACTCAATGTTTCAATCAGTATGATCTGAAGATCTTCAGGAGACAGCACGTGTCAAATATACATAGACATCCTTACTACATGTAAATCTCTTTGATCAATATTCAATTACTATGACCCCTCATCTCCCCAAACAAATACTAATTACTATAAACCTCCCCATTAAAAAAAAAACATATCAGACCCCCTCCCGAAAACCCCCAAAATACTAGGTAGACCAATTCAATTATTTACCATGACAGTAACTTCTGAATGCCTGCACAAATGTCATCCCTCCTGATATCTACAACGGGTGGTCTCAGATCCGATGATGACGTTTGTCCTGAGCTTGTATCAAGCACTGAGGATGTAGCATCACTCGGGGGTAGGGAGGGTAAGTATGGTGGAAGGGGTACCTGGGGAGGCAGAAGGGGGACCCGGGGAGGCGGATGAGGGACCCGGGGAGGCAGAAGGGGGACCCGGGGAGGCGGAAGAGGGACCCGGGGAGGCAGAAGAGGGACCTGGGGAGGCGGAAGATGAGGGCAAGTTGGTATAATAGGTAACAGCTCATCTTTGGAGATGTTGTTCTGAGAAGCAGATGCCGAACCATCCTGCTCATCGTTGATCACCATCTCCATATCACACTGCACAGAGTGTTGTAAGAGCAGGAGACTAGGAACACAGTCTGTCCCTTATCAAGAAGAGGATGGTGTGTGCATGGCTAATACTTCATTATTGCACAGGAATTTAATGTCTTAAGAGTTGCATCACCAGTTGAATCTTTGAAAGTCTGAGATGACTTGTCATGCCATGCCATCAATCTGGATATCTGATATGAATTCTGAAAACAAAAAATAGTCATATAATTGTATGAATTAATTGAATCCAATTGACGACACATTTTTGGGGAAGTTTACCATGGTTTAATTAAAGGGAAGGTAATGACTAAATTAATGTTAAAATGATTAAAAAACTGTGAGTACAATTTCTTTCTTTGAATCTTAAACAACCATCTGGAAAGAATGTCGTATCCGACCGCCACTTTTTAAGGGTTTTTTGGAATTTTTTTCCAACCACTAACCAGTTAAAAAATGATTCTATCGATTTTTGGGGGTACAGAAAGTGAAAACTATCTTTAAAATCCACTTTTATGATGGTTTTCAGACTTTATTTCCCTTCTAAAAAAAATCTTCCCCTTCAGAAAATAGAAGGATCCTATTATTTGCTCTGTGCACATCGTAGCCCTCTAGCGGTGAATTTGCACTCAGTGTCTTGATGATAGCCACTTTGGCGTCGTGTGAGCGTTGTGCGTACACTTTATGCGCGTATGTTATGGTACAACACGCACGTGTATTTCTGCCAGCCAATGATCGTTGGAGATATTCCGCACCTACGCACATCAACTACAAAATATGCTAAACGTGACGCACTATCGCTGCCCATTCGGCCACAGTGATCTAACAACACGTGCCCTCAACAGCTCATGCACTGTGCGAATAGTTGCCACTGCGCATGTACAATGACCGTGTTGGTTCCTACCGTGGAGTTGACAAGATCAGACTGACATGACTGAGGAAGTCATCGTAGGCCAAAAATGCCTGATTTTTTCATGAAATAAATATCCTGGAATAATTTGAAGTAATGTCCATCATCATCCATATGTCCACACTGGACTCCCTCCGTATAGAGACCTTGGCCCTAGCACCACATGTACAAAAAAGATTTTTCAACTTTTTATCTGCTAATTATTACAATCTAAAATTTTGTGATTAGGTAAGCTTGCCCAAGCCGACACTTTTGGCATGAAGTTTGCTATTGTGAGATAGGTAATTTTTGTGAAATTTAAAAAAATTATTATAATTTTTTATCAAAACTTTTTTGAAATTTTCATGAAAGTGAGCTATCCCAGAATAATGGATTTTTGCCAAAAGTATCTGCTTGGGCAAGGTTACCCATGGGTTACCTAATCACAAAGGTTTAGGTTGTAACAATTAGCAGATCAAAAGTTGAAAAAAGGACAAATTGCCCCTTTTTTGTACATGTACTTGATGTAGGCCTACTGGGCCAACAACAAGGATACGGAGGGAGTCCAGTGTATGGCCCTAGAAATGGGGCTAAATGGGGAGGTAAGATTACATTATTGATTATATTGAATGAGAAAAAGTGGCGTTCAGATGACGACATTCTACCCAACCAACCTGTGAAAGTTTCAGCTCAATGCAGAGTCTGAGTCATGATATAAGAGTAAAAAACATTCACACATTCGATCGAGCAGCGAAAAATGTTCAGGTTTATGTGAAGAACGCCCTCAAGTGGCATGACCGTCAGTGACGCGAGAGGGTACGGTGCTACACGAGTGTCTTTTTTGCCTTAATATTACGAACGACCGGACCACACAGCCCTCTGTCCTCTGAAGATAAAAAGTGTCCCTCTGTAAATGTCTGTGACTCCCCCCACCTCAAGTGCCCCACTGCAGTTACACATACGAATAAATTGTCAATAATAAAGTGGATAAACTGAATTTATGAAGCAGCTTAATAAATTAATTTCTGTTCAAATAATCAGACAGTTTAATAATAATAATAATAATAATAATAATAATAATAATAATAATAATAATAATAATAATAATAATAATAATAATAATAATAATAATAATAATAATAATAATAACAACAACAACAACAACAACAACAACAACAACAATAATAATAATAATAATAATAATAATAATAATAATAATAATAATAATAATAATAATAATAATAATAATAATAATAATAATAATAATAATAATAATAATAATAATAATAATAATAATAATAATAATAATAATAATAATAATAATAATAATAATAATAATAATAATAATAATAATAATAATAATAATAATAATAATAATAATAATAATAATAATAATAATAATAATAATAATAATAATAATAATAATAATAATAATAATAATAATAATAATAATAATAATAATAATAATAATAATAATAATAATAATAATAATAATAATAATAATAATAATAATAATAATAATAATAATAATAATAATAATAATAATAATAATAATAATAATAATAATAATAATAATAATAATAATAAATTATTACCCCTTGCTCATCAGGCTCATAAATCATTCCTGAAACCATCTCAGCTCCCTGGGGAGTATACAGCTCAATTGCTGCCATTACAGCGCATATAGGGCTAATCCAAAACAATAACCAACTATGCCATCACAGGTACCCATTTACCCCTGGGTGGAGAGAAGCAATTATGGTAAAGTGTCTTGCTCAAGGACACAAGCACCATGGTCGCGGTTGGGATTTGAACCCACATTCTGATGACTCAGCCATCAGAACACAAATCCGATGCACTAAACCGCTCGGTTTATTATTTCGACCTATGACCAGACTACTGGAGACTTTTTTCTGTCCACTATGGGAAAGCACCATTATTTTTATTTAAAAAAAATTCAAGTGGGTGACCCATCGACCATTATAAAAGATAATTATAATTAAGTTTGTGACAACGTGCGAAGTGATTGACCCGTGAAACTTTCACAGATTGCCCTGCAAAATGCATTGATAAATTGACCGTATGGGCTTGCCACTATATGTAAATGATCCATATTTAAAGGGGCAATATCGTCACGATCAACATGGCATGGAATCATAGTGCTATAGTTTTAGATTAATACCCCACATGATAAGGTCATAATATTATCGGTGCTCCCGATACAGGAAATCAACAATACCTTCACTTGCCAGTATACATCTCAATTGATGCCATTACAGCGCATATAGGGCTAATCAAACACAACAAACTCTGCCCTCACAGGTTCCCATTTACCCCTGGGTGGAGAGAAGCAATTATGGTAAAGTGTCTTGCTCAAGGACACAAGCACCATGGTCGCGGTTGGGATTTGAACCCACATTCTGATGACTCAGCCATCAGAACACAAATCTGATGCACTAAACCGCTCGGTTTATTATTTCGACCTATGACCAGACTACTGGAGACTTTTTTCTGTCCACTATGGGAAAGCACCATTATTTTTATTTAAAAAAAAATTCAAGTGGGTGACCCATCGACCATTATAAAAGATAATTATAATTAAGTTTGTGACAACGTGCGAAGTGATTGACCCGTGAAACTTTCACAGATTGCCCTGCAAAATGCATTGATAAATTGACCGTATGGGCTTGCCACTATATGTAAATGATCCATATTTAAAGGGGCAATATCGTCACGATCAACATGGCATGGAATCATAGTGCTATAGTTTTAGATTAATACCCCACATGATAAGGTCATAATATTATCGTTGCTCCTGATACAGGAAATCAACAATACCTTCACTTGCCAGAATTCTAAAATAATGTTAGGTCTCTGCAGTCATAGCTTGCATTGGTCATTGTCAAACTTAGTTTGTTCGCAGCTGTTGTTTTGTTCAAATGTACATGTAACCTAATCCTCCCGCCCTCCCTTCCCTGTTGTCTCCCTTCTCTAGTTTCCTTGCAACCTCCCCACGCCCGCCCTCCCCTTCCCCTTTCCTTATGGATATGTTTCTTCAGATGTGGCTTTCTCATCAATTTATATGTATTTGTAAATTTGTATAGTGCTTATAGTTTTTTCTCCCCTTCTCGTTTCCATGTAACCTTTCCCCTTGCCCGCTCTCCCCTAATTTACCCAGCCTTCCTCCCTGTTGTCCCCCTCTCTCATTTCCCTGTAACCTTTCCAATTGCCTACACTCCGCCTTCCCTTTTCGTATGATTATGTGTTTTTAATTTCTCCGTCTTTTTATAGAGCAATCTATATGTATACTTATTTATAACTTTTTATGGTATTTTTAACTATGTAAATTTGACTGTTTTCAGCCCACCGGCTGCTTTGTTAGATTTTAATAAACCATCAACAACGACGACGACGACGACGACGACGACGACGACGACGACGACGACGACGACGACGACGACGACAACGACAACGACAACAACAACAACAACAACAACAACAACAATAACAATAATAATAATAATAATAATAATAATAATAATAATAATAATAATAATAATAATAATAATAATAATAATAATAATAATAATAATAACATCGGCATGAAGTTTGGTCTGGAGAAATGTGCTGCGATGACCATGAAGAGGGGTAAAAGGGTACATTCGGATGGAATTGCTTTGCCAGATGGCACACAATTGAGGGCGTTGGGTGAAGAAGAAAGTTATAAGTATCTTGGAGTGCTTGAAGCAGATCATGTACTGCACGAGGAATCGAAAGAGAGACTTAAGAAAGAGTATATAAGACGAGTGAAGAAGTGTTTGAAGTCCAAGCTGAATGGAGGGAATATGATAAAGGCGATCAACACTAATGAGATACAGTGCGGGAATTGTCGAGTGGACTAAGGCAGATCTAGATGTTGCTGACAGGAAAACGAGGAAAGTGATGACGATATACGGTATGTTACATCCACGGTTGAATGTCAGCAGACTCTATCTACCGAGGTCAGAGGGCGGAAGAGGGTTACTTAGTGTATCAGACAGCGTTAACATCGAGAGAAGGAGCTTGCAGTGTCATGTAAGAAGTACTCGGGAAAAGTTGTTGAAGGTTGCGCAGAAATACATGAAGGCAGACGAATTAGGTCCAAAGGAGTATAAGAATCAAAGAAGAGAAGAAAGAACACGAGATTGGCAGGAAAAACCACTTCACGGCCGATTCCTGAGATGTACTGAAGAAGTGGCAAGTAGCAAGACTTGGGAATGGTTGAGGAGAGGAGAACTAAAGAAAGAAACTGAGGGTCTGATAATTACTGCAGCGCAAGACCAGTCTCTGCCGACGAATGTGATGAAGGCAAGGATCGAGAAGTCAGATGTCTCTTCTATGTGCAGAATGTGCAATGCGGCGGAGGAGACTGTATTTCACATTGTCAGCGAATGCAGAGTGCATGCTCAGACAGAGTACAAAGGCAGACACGACAAGTTGGCCAAGGTGATCCATTGGGATCTGCGTAAGAAGTACGGTGTCAAGGTACAATCGAAGTGGTACGACCATGTGCCGGAAAAGGTTGAAGAAACGGATCATGTCAAGATTCTCTGGGACTTCAACATCCAGACAGATCATGTTATAGAACATAGACGGCCGGATGTTGTTGTCTTGGATAAGCATGCAAAGATGTGTCATCTTATTGATATAGCTGTGCCGGGTGATAGTAGAGTAGCTTCGAAGGAGAAGGAGAAGGTACAGAAATATCAGGATTTAGTGAGAGAACTCCGCAAGCTGTGGCAAGTCAAGGTGAAGGTTATTCCTGTGGTAGTGGGAGCACTGGGTACAATCCCGAAGGCGTTGGAGAAACATCTCAAGGAGATAGGAACATCTGTTACAGTAGAATTACTACAGAAGGCGGCACTCTTAGGGACAGCAAGGATTCTGCGAAAGACACTCGAGATCTAAGGCTACGGGACGTAGCTTGACTCGAGGTGTAACCGGCAGAAAGGAAAACAAGATCTTTCTTTTCATGCTGTGCTAACGCGAAATAATACTAATACTAATACTAACACTAATACTACTACTACTACTACTACTACTAATAATAATAATACTAATAATAATACTAATACTACTACTACTACTACTACTACTACTAATAATAATAATAATACTAATAATAATACTAATAATAATACTAATAATAATAATACTACTAATAATAATAATAATAATACTAATACTAATACTAATAATACTAATAATACTACTAATAATACTAATACTAATACTACTACTACTAATAATACTAATAATACTAATAATACTAATAATACTAATAATACTACTAATAATAATACTAATAATACTACTACTACTACTAATAATAATAATAATAATAATAATAATAATAATAATAATAATAATAATAATAATAATAATAATAATAATAATAATAATAATAATAATAATAATAATAATAATAATAATAATAATAATAATAATAATAATAATAATAATAATAATAATAATAATAATAATAATAATAATAATAATAATAATAATAATAATAATAATAATAATAATAATAATAATAATAATAATAATAATAATAATAATAATAATAATAATAATAATAATAATAATAATAATAATAATAATAATAATAATAATAATAATAATAATAATAATAATAATAATAATAATAATAATAATAATAATAATAATAATAATAATAATAATAATAATAATAATAATAATAATAATAATAATAATAATAATAATAATAATAATAATAATAATAATAATAATAATAATAATAATAATAATAATAATAATAATAATAATAATAATAATAATAATAATAATAATAATAATAATAATAATAATAATAATAATAATAATAATAATAATAATAATAATAATAATAATAATAATAATAATAATAATTTTACCAACAATTTTGGCCTCTTATCAAATATGATTTTGTTGAAGTTATTAATGAATGTATGAATCTGGGATTTCTTCCAAACTCTATGAATGTGGCTCTTATCCGTCTTATTTTTAAAAAACGCGGAGAAAGAAATAATCTCAAGAATTGGAGACCGATTAGCCTCTTAAATGTTGATTACAAGATTATTTCTAAAGTTGTTACAAACCGTTTAAAGAAAACTATGCCTGATATTATTGGAGATGATCAATCTTGTGGAGTCTCAGGAAGAAATATTCAAAATAACTTGATGACCCTAAGAGATGTCATTTATTACATTAACAATGAAGAAAAACAAGGGGCCACTTTAAGCATAGATCAAGAAAAAGCATTTGATAGAATCGAGTGGGAATATATGTTCTCTATTATGCGTAAAATGGAATTCCCAACGGTGTAATAAAATGGGTGCAAATTCTATATAGTAATCCGTCGAGCGCTGTTATTGTTAATAATTTTATTACAGAACCATTCAATGTGACAAGGGGAATCCGACAGGGATGTCCCCTATCACCGTTGTTGTTTTCTATCTGTGCAGAAGGGTTAGCTTGTTTAATAAGAAACAATAGTAATATTAAAGGACTAACACTTTCTAATAGTGATCAGATGCTGAAACTAATTCAGCATGCTGACGATACCACAATTTTTATCACTGAAGACGATGATTTTGTAGCTCTTGATGATATCTTTGATGTTTACAGCCGAGGATCCGGGTCTAGAATTAATATTAAAAAATCTCAGGGGCTTTGGTTGGGCAAATGGAAAAACAGAAAAGATAACCCAGGAGGATTCTCTTGGAGCAACAACCACCTTAAAATTCTTGGAATATATTTTGGGAACGATGACAACTCGGACAGAAATTGGGGCCCTCGAATTGGTAAAATTGAGAATATTCTAAATAAATGGAAAACGAGAGACCTTACTTTGAAAGGAAAATCCATAGTTATTAACGGGTTTATAGGGTCAGGGCTTTCATACCTAGGATCTGTCCTTCATTGCCCTGAGAAATATATCGAGAAAATGGAGAATCAAATGGTCATTTTACTGGAATGGTAAACTGGATAAAATTAAAAGAGATACAATTTGTGGACCAGCAGAAAATGGAGGAACTGGTGTTGTAAATATTCGATGTAAATTACAAGCTTTAAAAATCAATGTTTTAAGTAAATATTGTCAAAGCACAGGGAAATGGAAATATTTGTTTGATTATTGTATTTCACAAGCAAGTGGGAGTAACAGTCTCGGTTGGTACGTATTAAATAACCAAAGAGCAGTGGTTCTCACCGCCCAGCCTTACTACAAAGATTTAATTAGATTTTTTAACCAAGTCGGTTTTTGCATTAATAGATGTTTTTCTTGTATAAACGAAACTAGCAATTTACCCTTATGGAATAATAATGTTATTACTGATAATATAACAAAGACCTTGAATAGTACAATCCTGAGACCCTGTGGTATTGTATACTTAAAACAAATTATTGAAGACGGTCAGATGGTTTCCTTTAAAACATTAGCTGATTTGTGTCACATTTTGCCTATAAATGCTGGCCGTATTATGGCTGGTCTTAATAGAAATGTAAAAAGAGATTACATCGAGGAAACTAGAGAAGGCTCCTCGAATCATTTTCTTAATCGTGTTACATTTAATCAGAATGGAGATGTTATTGATTTAATTAAAGTTAATGTTAAAATAATTTACAATATCTTAATTCGTAAAAAACTAAGGCCTCCAAGTGCTGAGAAAGTGTGGAATAATTTTTTTAATGATAATTCGCTGGATTGGAAACAAATTTGGCTTCAAAGCCGATGTAATCTTATGGATGCTGAAGATAAAGATATATGGTATCGACTTAAACATAGAATCCTTCCCACAAAAGACAAGTTAAAGAAATGGGGAATAACTGATACTAATTTCTGTCCTTTCTGTAAAACAAATATAGAAACAATAGAACATCTCTTTATTAACTGTACTATTCATATTGATGCTTGGTTTTTTGTAGAAAACATTATTAGGAAATATACACAAGAAACAACCTTCGTTTTATCGGATGTTACCAGAATTCTAGGAGTAGGTGTTAAAGATGATTTATGTCTATTATTGATTAGCAGATTACATAAGATAATATGGAAGATTAGATGTAAATATGTTGATCAACTTATTACTTGTAAAATAAACATTCTTGAAATGTACAAATGCAATTTAAGGAAATTTATTCTAAGAGAAAAAATGAGACTTGATGATACTGTTTTCCGTTTAATGTATGTGAAAAACTCGGCACTTTGTTTCTTTCAAGAAAATGATTAAAAAATTTGTTTCTAAATGTTTGACTTTTTGACAGAATGTCTTAGATTTTTATTTTTATTTCCTTTTATAATTTTCTTTGTATTTCTGTAAAATGTGTACATAATGTAATATAGATTCTTGCTGTAACTTTCTGTTGTACATGTAAATAAATGGAGTTGTATGACTCCACCTTCTCAAAAAAAAAAAAAAAAAAGAAAAAATAATAATAATAATAATAATAATAATAATAATAATAATAATAATAATAATAATAATAATAATAATAATAATAATAATAATAATAATAATAATAATAATAATAATAATAATAATAATAATAATAATAATAATAATAATAATAATAATAATAATAATAATAATAATAATAATAATAATAATAATAATAATAATAATAATAATAATAATAATAATAATAATAATAATAATAATAATAATAATAATACTAATAATACTAATAATAATAATAATAATAATAATAATAATAATTTTACCAACAATTTTGGCCTCTTATCAAATATGATTTTGTTGAAGTTATTAATGAATGTATGAATCGGGGATTTCTTCCAAACTCTATGAATGTGGCTCTTATCCGTCTTATTTTTAAAAAACGCGGAGAATATATGTTCTCTATTATGCGTAAAATGGGAATTCCCAACGGTGTAATAAAATGGGTGCAAATTCTATATAGTAATCCGTCGAGCGCTGTTATTGTTAATAATTTTATTACAGAACCATTCAATGTGACAAGGGGAATCCGACAGGGATGTCCCCTATCACCGTTGTTGTTTTCTATCTGTGCAGAAGGGTTAGCTTGTTTAATAAGAAACAATAGTAATATTAAAGGACTAACACTTCCTAATAGTGATCAGATGCTGAAACTAATTCAGCATGCTGACGATACCACAATTTTTATCACTGAAGACGATGATTTTGTAGCTCTTGATGATATCTTTGATGTTTACAGCCGAGGATCAGGGTCTAGAATTAATATTAAAAAATCTCAGGGGCTTTGGTTGGGCAAATGGAAAAACAGAAAAGATAACCCAGGAGGATTCTCTTGGAGCAACAACCACCTTAAAATTCTTGGAATATATTTTGGGAACGATGACAACTCGGACAGAAATTGGGGCCCTCGAATTGGTAAAATTGAGAATATTCTAAATAAATGGAAAACGAGAGACCTTACTTTGAAAGGAAAATCCATAGTTATTAACGGGTTTATAGGGGCAGGGCTTTCATACCTAGGATCTGTCCTTCATTGCCCTGAGAAATATATCGAGAAAATGGAGAGAATCAAATGGTCATTTTACTGGAATGGTAAACTGGATAAAATTAAAAGAGATACAATTTGTGGACCAGCAGAAAATGGAGGAACTGGTGTTGTAAATATTCGATGTAAATTACAAGCTTTAAAAATCAATGTTTTAAGTAAATATTGTCAAAGCACAGGGAAATGGAAATATTTGTTTGATTATTGTATTTCACAAGCAAGTGGGAGTAACAGTCTCGGTTGGTACGTGTTAAATAACCAAAGAGCAGTGGTTCTCACCGCCCAGCCTTACTACAAAGATTTAATTAGATTTTTTAACCAAGTCGGTTTTTGCATTAATAGATGTTTTTCTTGTATAAACGAAACTAGCAAGTTACCCTTATGGAATAATAATGTTATTACTGATAATATAAAAAAGACCTTGAATAGTACAATCCTGAGACCCTGTGGTATTGTATACTTAAAACAAATTATTGAAGACGGTCAGATGGTTTCCTTTAAAACATTAGCTGATTTGTGTCACATTTTGCCTATAAATGCTGGCCGTATTATGGCTGGTCTTAATAGAAATGTAAAAAGAGATTACATCGAGGAAACTAGAGAAGGCCCCTCGAATCATTTTCTTAATCGTGTTACATTTAATCAGAATGGAGATGTTATTGATTTAATTAAAGTTAATGTTAAAATAATTTACAATATCTTAATTCGTAAAAAACTAAGGCCTCCAAGTGCTGAGAAAGTGTGGAATAATTTTTTTAATGGTAATTCGCTGGATTGGAAACAAATTTGGCTTCAAAGCCGATGTAATCTTATGGATGTTGAAGATAAAGATATATGGTATCGACTTAAACATAGAATCCTTCCCACAAAAGACAAGTTAAAGAAATGGGGAATAACTGATACTAATTTCTGTCCTTTCTGTAAAACAAATATAGAAACAATAGAACATCTCTTTATTTAACTGTACTATTCATATTGATGCTTGGTTTTTTGTAGAAAACATTATTAGGAAATATACACAAGAAACAACCTTCGTTTTATCAGATGTTACCAGAATTCTAGGAGTAGGTGTTAAAGATGATTTATGTCTATTATTGATTAGCAGATTACATAAGATAATATGGAAGATCAGATGTAAATATGTTGATCAACTTATTACTTGTAAAATAAACATTCTTGAAATGTACAAATGCAATTTAAGGAAATTTATTCTAAGAGAAAAAATTAGACTTGATGATACTGTTTTCCGTTTAATGTATGTGAAAAACTCGGCACTTTGTTTCTTTCAAGAAAATGATTTAAAAATTTGTTTCTAAATGTTTGACTTTTTGACAGAATGTCTTTGATTTTTATTTTTATTTCCTTTTATAATTTTCTTTGTATTTCTGTAAAATGTGTACATAATGTAATATAGATTCTTGCTGTAACTTTCTGTTGTACATGTACATAAATGGAGTTGTATGACTCCACCTTCTCAAAAAAAAATAAAAATAAATAATAATAATAATAATAGTGTGGACTTATAATATAGCGCACGTATCCACCAAACTGGTGCTCAAGACGCATTATATTATTACCCCTTGCTCATCAGGCTCATAAATCATTCCTGAAACCATCTCAGCTCCTAGTATACAGCTCAATTGCTGTCATTTCAACGCATATGAGATAATCAAACACAACAACCAACTCTGCCCTCGCAGGTACCCATTTACCCCTGGGTGGAGAGAAGCAATTATGGCAAAGTATCTTGCTTAAGGACACAAGCACCCTGGTCGCGGCTGGGATTCGAACCCACATTCTGACGACTCAGCCATCAGAACACAAATCCGACGCACTAAACCGCTCGACCATGGCACTCCATACCAACGTGAGAAAGGATGGTACCACATGGGGTGCCATGGTTGAGCGGTTAAGTGCATCGGACCTGTGTTCTGATGGCCGAGTCGTCAGAATGTTGGTTTGAATCCTGGCCGCGACCGTGGTGCTTGTGTCCCTGAGCAAGACACTTTACCACAATTGCTTCTCTCCACCCAGGAGTAAATGGGTACCTGTGACGGCAGAGTTGGTTGTTGTGTTTGATTAGCTCATATGCGCTGAAATGGGAGCAATTGAGCTGTATACTCCCCAGGGAGCTGAGATAGTTTCAGGAATGATTTATGTGCCTGATGAGCAGGGGTAATAATGTAATGCGCCTTGAGCACCAGTTTGGTGGATACGTGCGCCATAGAAGTCTATATTATTATTATTATTATTATTATTCTACCCATAGTTGGTAAATTCAAATAATAGCATTTCGAAGTTTATATTAGACTAAAATGTTAATGAAATAATATTTAATGACGTAATGATAATAATATAATAATAATAATAATGTGTGGACTTATATAGCGCACTTATATGATGACGTAATTGGTTTTAGAAACTAAGTCACATTATAGGCTTTCATATGGTGCATGTTTTGTTTTTATGCGAAAATGCCAAGTGGTTATATGACAGCTCATGTGTCGAGTTTTGTTTAGCTCGAGTTTTCACAAGGGTCGAGATGTCCTAACCTCCGCAGGGTCACACTATTTGCTTAGGTCGACTTGTCCGTTCTCGCCAATCTATATGTCCCGCAGATTAGACTAAAATGTTAATAAAATAATATTTACTGACGTAATGATGAGGCAATTGGTTCTACAAACTGATTCACATTACGAGCTTTCATGCTGCATGTTTTGTATTTATGTGAAAATGCGAAGTATGACTCGTAGGTCGAGTTTTGCGTAGGTCGAGTTGTCACAAGGTTTGAAAGCTGTCGTGGATCCTAGTTGTTCATGTCGAGTCGTCACAAGGGTCGAGACGTCGTACCCCCCGCAGCGTCACACTAAAATATGAATGACATGATATTTACTGACGTTATGATGACGTACTTTGTTTTATACACTAATTCACATTACGGGCTTTCATATGGTGCATGTTTTGTATTGATGTGACGATGCTCAGTATCCATCGACAACTTTCCTGTTGGGGTTTTGGCGGAAACAAGAAGAAAAATAATCGAACGAAAATAATAGGGTTTCGGCGATCAGGCTGAAACCATAATTAACAGACGGTGGTATTCATTACCATGCTGGACAATACTGAGTTTAGGAAAGAGTAATTTAACTTTTAAAATATATATATATTTTTAAATCTTGTTACTTTCAATACAAAATATTCCCATGATGAATTAAAGAGAAGGTTCACCACTGGTAATTAAATGGAAAACTGCTTTAACGAATATGGTTATACTCTGTATGTGCATCAAGATAAACATTAAACAGCTAACCTGTGAACAGTTTATGTTTATTACATTGTGAGGTTCCCGAGACGGTTAGCAAAACTGTATTCATATTTGTTGTATTCATTCTAACGTGGAATTGAGGAAATTTTCCTAAATTCTAACTGGAAGTTATTTAACTTTTCTCAGAAATAGCATTACCTGAGTCAACATTGTTTCTAAGGAAGTTTAATTCCATCCGTTAGCTTTAATACGAAGTAATAGTACTCGACCATATTGTTATTTTTTCAATAACCAATATTATACCTTTAATGATGAGATTATAATTATGATGTTTATGCCCTCACAAAAAGTGATATAATTACGCACTGGAGAGTTTTTATGAGTGGGTGAGTGGTCTGAAAATTACACATTAAATGTTTATAGGCTTACTCCTGCACTGTTAACGAGGCGATTACTACTATACATTATCATACTATCCCCAAGGACATCCCGTAGATGATGGATGTAAAAGCATCGTATATATTCAGTTTACAATAATCAGCAACGGAGAAAAAAATATCATAGTCTTTACACGAACCTAGGCCGATACATTGCATTGGATTTATTTTTCATTAATTTTCATCTTTGGTTCTATATATCCTATTTATGTTCTTAAAATGATAAATCATTGTTTCCATTTTTAATGCCAAGGGCTAACTTCACAGAGCTGCTATAAGCAGAAACAAATTGCTTACCAGAAAGTTTGCTTAGCAGATTTCATTGGTTACCAGCCAAACATTCATACAAATTGTATGCAGGTTGGCTGGTAGTCCGTTTTACATTGCTTAGCAAAAATATAATATACTACTTAGTAGCTATATGAATGGAAATTGGCCCCTGTTTGTTATACGAATACAATTCGACACTTCAGCAAGCATACATTTTAAGCACTATTCTTTCATTTTAAATGTATTGACAATGAAGGGGCAGTTTTGATCAATAACTGTTTGGAACAGAGAACAAAGAGTTGACATAATACCTGTGTCACGGTGTAGGCATCTTGTTTTTCTGCGTACAAATCCACGCGATCAAACAAAGTATACCATGCTCGATATGCGGCAGAGTGCCCCTCCAAATGTCCCTCTACACTAACATACTGTTGTTCTATTATTATCGGACCTCTCTCCCCCCCCCCCCGAAATCCTCTAAAGAATTCCTAAGATTCCTGGAACACAATGAAGACACAATGGGAAGGAGTGCACTCTGCCGCATATCAAGCGTCATATGTAACCAAAGCTGGAAGGGAAAATAGTCTGGTCCCTTTTATGTAATGAGAATCAGCACTATAATCGTTATTGCGTTCAGGGAATCAAACAAAGATGGCTGTTATTACATGACTATTTTTTAAACAAACGAAACGTCCCCATTTGCAGCAATTATCGCCACTGCTGTATAAATATTATAGCTTTGAATTAAGATTTGCGTGAGCTTATAATGGCAATAGGCCCTTTTTTGTCTAATGTTTTTTAATGCTCTGCTTAAATATTCTCACTGGAACCATAGGGGTGCACCCCACTAAATAAACTCCCATAGTAAACAGTGCTAAATACAAAATATTCAAAAATCATTAAAAAATACTTAGAAGTCCCACAGTTTTTAAAACCAAAAGAAAAAATATTGATCGATATATAACCTTTTATATTCTTCTCTATTTACTTTCTAAAGTCCAGGTTTCCAGGGAGTTATTCTCATCCCAATGAAAACCACCCTCTACAGTAGTGAAAACGTCCACACTGAAAAGCAGCCATTTTGGAAAAAGGCCTTACGCTTGAAATCAAATTAGGACCACTTTTTCAGGGCCTAGTGTGTCCAAAATACTCACAGTTGGAAGCCAAGGACCCCCAGGTTATGATAGTGGGCCATTTTTACACAATCCATCAAATGAATGGGCCTCAAATCTTTGTTTTTCAGAAAAATTTGAGGGCATACACTTTATGATAAATAGCTCGGCGCATGAATTCCTCACTATTTAGTGGGGTGCACCCATAGGTGTATACCAATGATGGATCTATTACACATGAGATTGGCGAGTTAAAAATAAAAACGTTAGGGCCTAAACCCGCCCACTATGGAGGGGTCGCCCAGTTCCTTTAAATTTTGTGCAACCCTTGCGGGAGAGTGCGCCCCCATGTGACCTAATCCTAGTCCCGCCACAATGTGCCCTTCTTTACCAGTTCCAGTAGCATATCCAGCCTTGTTAGTAGGTGAGGGCAAGACCATACTCTTTCTCCCCTCCCTCACCGACCCTAGTGGGGATGGGTTCGATTGCTCCTCGTGGTGAATGGGTTTTGGAAACGAGCAAGATGATCGACGTGATTTTCCATGTTTAAAAGTCCCGTGTTTCGCGAAACTGTCGGCACACCTTGACAAAGTAACATTCACAACCAAGAAAGTGTACTCTACTCCGTCCAATGATGAGCTCTTTAAATTTGGCTTGGATATATATAATAATATTTCCAAATTAAATCTAGTTTTAACTCAACATGTAGGGGATGTTCCAACCAGTTCTGCACACAAGATTTGTAGTTTGTCCAGGTGTGTTTTGCATTATTGTGTCTTCCCATGGATCCTGTGCGACCTCAAAGAACCTATACAGGAGACACATCTGAGCTGACGACTCATAATGGTTGACGTAATGGTATAACCATGGACCCTCTACTCTAACGAGTAGGGTCCCTGGTTCGTTGATACAGTGCTGCGGTTTCTTCAAAGAGATTGGATCATGTGAAGTGTCTCTCAAGTGGGTACAAGATGTGTCAAGTGGCCCATGTAAAGATAGATCTATGGGCAGGATAAGAACTTTAGGGTTCCCTCATCTTGCGAAAAAGACCACACCGTCCCTTTTGGATCATTGCCCAAATATTGACCCCCGCTCCCAGTATCAAGAGGCCCAAGAAGTCCTTGCTATATTATATCATGGAGGAAGGCATTTCCTTCCTCCATGATTATATGTTTCAAGTACTTAATTACATACCTGATTAGAGAAGTTCATTCATCAATTACTCTTCAGTTATTTTAATGACAAGGTATCAATTCTGGCTAAACCTCCTATATCGATCTATCGCTTTTCTTTTCTTTTTTTACCAAGAATTAACAACCGATTTCATACCATTACAAGTGGCTACTCCTCGCTAAAGCTATGGTTCTTCCCAGCGCAACCCGAGTCCATTATGAACACTCGAACGTACGACATCTTAATTATTGATTAGCCAATCAATTACAGAGTTTTACTTCTCCGTTGGTTTGTTCATCTATGGTTTGTTGTACCTGGCGGGGGTACTTGTAGCTTGCGGTATAGGCCTAAGTGGTCCATTTTGGCGGACATTCAGAACGATAATGTCTGCTGCATGGGTGTCATTCTCAAGTGTCTGTCCCCACAATGGGCAGTCAAAGGCACCCATTGTGCTTTTTAATCGAACTTCACGACGATTTTAAAAGATTTAGTTTTTGAATAAAAGGGTCCAGTCTAAGGTTACAAATTCTGCTTATTTAATTGTTCTGCTTTGTTTAATTGACGTAAACTTAATTAGAAACCCAGTTCCAACTACGAGTTGTATCATTGTGCAATCCACGAGGAGAATAGTAATTCACCATCCACATTGAGCGTTTTTATAATAAATAGTTTTCATTTACCATTCTTCAAAGTGTTTTCTAGGTTATTATGCCGATATTGAGTGAGGTGTCTTCCCCACCTACGTGTTGACCAGTCACTGGAAAGCAAATAACTCGGTGACAACACAAGGAGTTTAGGTAGCCCAGGTTGGACTTGCACCCTTGTGTTCTCTATTTCAGTATATACAGAGACGGAGACCATATAAATTATAATTATGAGTCAGTAGTATAGGTAAACTTGAAGCATGCGACCACTGACGATGTTAAGAGGGGAGAGGTTTGTGATGCAAGGTCGTTATGTAAATGGTGCAGATCAGGCATTATCTGATGATGATTCAATTGCAGTTTCCCCATTCCATAATATACTATGACCCATGTCCAGCCTTGGTGTACGGCAGGGCGGGCATGCTATCTGTTGCAAGCCGGTTGCGAGGTGATGACCGTCTGTTGGTGTCACACTGCCCCAGGGCAGCTTGACCAAACCACACTTGGCATCATTACCGGACAAAGAATATAATCCCATGTCACCCATCACAGTCATGACGGATATAAATTCCCTATTATTCGCCGGCCTAATCTTCATGTAATCCTTCAATTATGCTCAAATTGTTTCTTGTAGATATCCTTTGGAGGCGAAGATTAATGGGGATGGGTTTTTTGCGTAAAAACAAACATGGCGGTGTAATAACTAATTGATACACTAATATTATTTTATCTCATTCACCAAAAAAATTAATAACTCATTAGAGCAATTATTTCCTCTGCTTAATGGTGTGTAGGGGGTCGACAATTGTGGCAGGACACATCCGTCTATGTTAACATATTTGTTCGTTAATCACCCTGCCATTTCGTCATAAAAAGGATGGATAATAAGTGCAAATAAATGCAGGCTTGTGATACACGTGGACTTCTTACAAGTGAATAATCCCTTATCACGCTGCAACAGTTGGCGTAGCGAGGGCATTTTCTTTGGGGGTGTGGAAGCCAATTTGCCGACTGACATCAGTGGTGTAGCCAGGATTTTCAGAGTGGGGTAAACAATTTTTGTGGGTAAATTTACCGACACAACACTAACGTGGCACAACGCTAACGTGTCACAACGCTAACGTGGCACACAACGCTAACGTGGCACAACGCTAACGTGGCACACAACGCTAACGTGGCACAACGCTAACGTGGCACAACGCTAACGTGGCACACAACGCTAACGTGGCACACAACGCTAACGTGGCACAACGCTAACGTGGCACAACGCTAACGTGGCACAACGCTAATATTATTGGTGGTGTCACAACCCCACTCGCTACTGCCCTGGATCGGGGGCAGGGGGGGGGGGGTTGAGGTATGTTCGCCCCTTTTTTGTCGCCATGCACGTAAGTTTGCTATACGTTTTTAGAGCCTCCGCCGTTTTTGGCAGTGAGCCCTCTTTTTTGCCTTGTCCTCCTCTTTTTCAAGCCCCTGGATCCGCCCCTAGTAGCTGCAACTATCTTGTTTTTCTTCTGTAGTACAAACTCATCCCTTATCAAACGGAGACTAGAATGGAAAAAGGCTGGCCCACAAACATTCATGTCATTGATTATTATTATTTTAAGTTCAGGGAATATGACAAAGATGCACACAACGTATCAGTTATGTGGCAACCAGCTTAATTATGCTACAGATAGCACACACAATCGATCACTATATCATTGGTACCCTGCTATAACTGGGTTGTTAAAACCACAGAGAACATTAAATTTTATACCAGTGGTGTAAACTTGATTCTTTCATAATGGAAGATGAACACGATTGAGTGCAGTTTTTAACACCACAATTTTGCAGTGTCAAACTGTTGGTAAATCGACTTGTACGAGTATTGCTTTCTCTCTTTGAATAAATTGGAATTTATTTCACTTTTCTCAATAAGGACAGCACCATCAGAACACCATTATTTCAAGGGAAATGTTATGGTGCCAGTGGCGTCGAGCGCTTCGTTTGGGGCCAGGGAACTAATGAAATGAAATAACTCCAACTTGAAAACAAAATAATTAAAATAAAATAAAATACAATTAAAAAAATTAATAAATTACAAATGTTTGGTATTAAGGGAAGAAGAATGTGTTAAGTCCACCTGTGGATTACGGTATCACCTTCAATGAATCCTTAATTTTTTTTTAAAAAGTGATACATGAAATTTATAGACAATTAGGAAGGAATTTCAAGTTAATTAGGTGTTCGCTCTAGCACCGCGAACACCTATTGTTATTATATATATATATATATTTGATTCGTTAAATAGGCCTTTCTATTTATTTTTCAAAAAAATAAATAAAAAAGGTGGCGTGAATGAGTACTTGATTTGTTTTCCTTCTATCGAAAATGGCTAAATTGGGCTTTAGTATCACATCTGAGCATTCAATACGGCCGGTGTTGCGGGTTGATTATATCATAAGGATAATTTACTAAAAGGTTTGACTTTGAGATAAGGCATCTGTGCTGGCTGAAAATTGATATTTTTGTTCTGTCTGTGAATGAGGTAAAATTGCAGCCAGTCGGTTCCGGTCTGTTACAAACTCCAGGTGGTGTGGGTAACGACAAAATATTCAATTTACGCTATTTTAAAAGGAAAAGGCCTTAATACACTTGAAATGGCCCATTTAGTGTTTTCCCCGGCCAGTTGGCTCTTGTCAATAATATATTAGACTAAAAGCTCTTACTGGAAACAGACTATTGAAATTCACTGAGGTTGTCCATGATATTGTGCTCATAACGATCATTATCTCATAATTAATAAAATAACACAAATAATTAAAACAGATACACATTATAATGTCTAATGATGCAAGACTAATAACTTCTCCTAGACAGGCCTACATACAATCGGCAAAGGGGGGGGGGGGTGCAAGCAGAGCCACGGAGAAAAACCTAATCCTATTCAAACATTTAAATGGCCAATCAACCTAAAAACTTGAAAACAACTCTAATGTTGTTGTTATCACCCACGTGATGTTCAGTTGTCGGTCATCAATTCACTAATCACAACATTCAGTCATTAACATGTTTGACAAACTGTGAGTAGGCCTACCAGACAAAACTGATGGAGTGCTTTGTTCCAAATAACGGCAGGCTTAATTTGGGTTTAAGTACATCCTCAGTACACCTTAATTGATGGTACCCTGACAGCTGTAGGTTACTTTCTAACTTTCTAGTGGATTAGGTGGAAGAATACGGTGACCAATACGACTCCGGACTGCTCAGCGCATGGATCAGATACGAAATACATTGTATAGGAGTTTCTTACGTGAATATCTATAGTATCGTTTACTTCAGTTCAGTTCAATATTACATTTATTTCCATTAATGACATGTACAATGCAGAGTATATAAGAATAATATATACAAAGAAGATAAGATGCATAATAAGGCATAATAAGCGCAAGCTCGTCAATGTCGGCTTTAAACAAAATGATTAAAGGAAATACATAATTATACAAAAATATATGTATATAGAAACATAAATATAAGATAAAGCAATGAATGTACATGAGTGAGACAAAAAAGAAGTTATTTAATGAGCAGAAATGATGTATCAGAATGGAGGCACAATCACAATAAGCAAGAGCTTGTAGGGTGTGCTTTAACATAAAATAGACAACAACGGGGACAAGACAAAGGGAGTGACAAGAGGGGAATGGGCGAATGTTGTGAATGTCATGATTAATAATGTCATGCTTACTCTTTTTATTACAGTTTGTAAACTGAACAAAACAACACAAATAAAAAGAAAACATTAAGGAGGCTAAAGACCAACAACGTTTTTGGTTTGTGCATGTTTTAATTTTATTTCGGCCTATTACACGAGAAATACCTGTCCTATATAGGAAATATTGAAGACACAAGTTCTAAGTTTTGTGAGAATTTACTGCTTGTACTGGACATGTTTATTATTATGTATGGGTTTGGCATGCTATAATTATCTGAGAAATAAACACACTGTTTACTTGTAGTCTAATGAAGAAGCTGAATCAAGAAAGTTTTGTGGGAATTTTTTTTATTTACAGCTTAGAACTGGATTTGTCAATGGGTCCCGTGAAAAATTACTTCGTTGGGTAAAAAAATATATATATATTTTCAAAAAATATATTTGAAGCCAATAAGATTGATGTATTCGATCAGCCAATAGCCAATCAGAATGCACTACACAAAGACCCCTTTGTAATCAACTTATCGATTGGTCCCTGTGAATTTGGGCCCCTGGATGGTCGCGTCCCTCAGAGTTGAATGACCTGTGGTAAACCATGGAGGAAGGACTTTGATGTTGCCTATACGTCGACTGATAAAAAAAAAACGATAAAAAAAAAAGGTTTAAAAAAACAGTTTAAAAAATATTCAAAGAAAAATATCAGTAATATTATTCCCAAAGTTGATAAAAAAAGTGAGAAGCGAAATAAATTACCATTTGTTTGGCAGGAAAGGCAGTATATGCAAATCCATTGACCATTGATCATGTTGAACTTAACCATTGCGAATACTGCTGGTATGCCGATAGTCCTCCCCGTGGATCCGCCAATTGTAACGTGTCGTACAAGTATAATGTTTGAGTAAAAATATTGATTAGAAAGGTTTTTGGAGAAAACGATTCATTGAAGATGGTTTAAAAGCAAGCTGTGAAATCATCAGATGAAATATGTCCCCACAATATCATTTACAATTCTAAAAATATTTGTCAAATTGTGATCTGCCTTCGTACAGACTTTAATTAAGATTTGACATATTGCACAAAAATAATGATTTTAAGGGGTACCGGTAGGCCTATTTGATCCATAAGTAAGTTTCAGGTACAATTATTTTGATCAATATTTAAGAAATTGCCAATGTCGTCTGGAGGCTTTACGCTGAATAATAAATGTCAATCAGTCGACATGGAAACTGTTTTTGTTTTTTCTTTTGGCGGAATTCTGTCATCATTACTACATATTTATTTATTAACCACACGTGGCACGCGCCATGTATTTACATAATAACTTCGGTTTGTTTGTGTTCAACGATGAAAACTATGCATTGGCTGCTCTCTTGTTGAACTTTGTTCACTTGAATCTGATCTCAAACTTGTTTTAAGGTCACTTTCATGATCAGGTCGGGGGTAAACAACATCCCCATTTTCTCAACTCGCACGACAGGAAAACAATGATTCGAAACTTGTGCTGACGAAAACGACGAAGGCTTGAAGTTTTGAAGTCGTAAAAACACCCCAAATTATTACTCTTTGAGGGCAAATAATATTGTTTATCACCCAACACAAGAGTTACATCAATTAATAATTATTTATCGCTGTACCTTAAAAATCGTTATTTTGTAAAATAAACTATATATCTAGACGCTCTTCTGTTGTCAAGTTCTTCAAACCACAATCAGGTCACCATTTAATTTACAAGACAAGAAATTTGTCAGATTTGAACAAAGACAAATTGATCGAAGTGGAACTTGAACCTGCTAGTGCTACATCCCAATTTCCAATAGTTCAATATCTTCGTTCTAGAGGTGCTAGTCAGAAGCCATGAATCCAAATACATATTGACTAAATTTGATAATTATAATAAGAAAGTTTTAATCTTTCACCTGTAATCCTCTATATCAACACGCTTGTGAGTGATAGGGAGATTTGACACCAGACCATTGTCAGTTATTAATACCAGTCCCGGGTTACTCACCATTATAGTCATCTTCTTTTCTCGTTAAGAGTCCTCCATGGTTATCACCTCTCCTCTTCATCTTCTTTAATGCTCACACGCGTCGGTTGACAACATGAGATGGGATACTTAAAAATGTCTTGACCGGTCAAATCCCTAGATTACAAGATGCTTATACCATCGGGACAAGATGTGTTGCTTCTTAATTATCCTCCTTTCTCTGCCTTGGAGAACAGCAAAGAAAAACGAACAATGGATTAGCTGAAATTAGCTATTTCTGTAAGCTGGTGCGACCAGCTTAAGAGCCTTTGCTAGGTGCTTCGTCAGACTTTGACATTTTCAAAGCGAGAGAAGAAATCCTCTTTCAAGTTCTGAACTCTTCATAAGAAGATTGGATTCGCTGGGATCAAACTATCTGGGGAATAAGTAGGGGCTATATAACACATGCCGCTGGTTAAACCCGTTAAGAAGAACCTTATAATTATTCAGGAGCTGTCCTTCCTTTAATAAGACAATGAGAAAAACAGAAAGTGCGCATAAAATACTGGCCTCTTTTCCCCAAAAGTCTTTTGTATAGGTTATTATTTTGTTCGTCTTTATTATATGAGGACAATACAAGCCGTCGTACCCATTGGGTATAAATAGCATTGACACTGTCAGAAGCATGTTGAACAAGAAGCTTCTGTATAGGCCTATATGAAGATCGATTGAGCCATTCCCACTGGAGTGGGCTTGGCACAATGTCCGTGTTTGAAATACACGGGGCGATTTGCCTCCAAATGACGCGAAACAAAGACCCAGTGCATTGAGGAACAAGTGGGATTACGTGGAGGTGATCCGGCTTAGCTTCTTTGACCCCTTTGTTGAATCCTACCCTTAACTGACACTTGCTCCAGGCCAGTGCTTAGGCTCTCAAGGAGTCTTCTAAGCGGGTAAAGCTTACCTGCCATCCCCACCAGCAAACCTCTTCAAGATGTTCTTGTCATCAACACAACCCAGGTCCCTATGCATTAGTGGTCGTGAGGCTTCATCCCCCATTCAAACCCCTGCCACCACATGCACTGCGCTTGTTGTGGTAACCCGGTAATCGTTGTTTAATGAGCAAGGCCTCCCGCTTGTGACAATCCAGGTTATCAATTGTGGGATTCCATAAGATTTCCCCTGCCCAGGTTGGCTGTGATTGTTTCTTTGCGTTTTGACTTTTGTCTCCCTTACTTTTTGCGTTTACAACCCACAACAGTTTCATTTTAACCTCCCCTTGTGTATGCACACACTTTGATGGATTATCAGTGTGTCTTTCCTCAGCAGGAACAAACCCATATCATCAATAGGTCCAACAAAGTTGGCTGATCTCCCCCCCGGCTGAGCTTCTCTTCTATCCCGTTGATAGAAATATACTCAAAGACCACCACTGTGTCACGGCGATGTCTCCCTTCTTTTGTACTGTTCAATCTTCATTTCTAAGAATGTACTCATGTTAGCCAGCAATCCACTTCCAATCTGATTTTTAACCCTCTGCAGAAAAGGTTTCTTATGAGTGTTCCAGGGATGGCTGAAAAAAGGGGCTTGGGCATATAGAAAAAAAGGAAAAAGTAGGCCAATAGGGCACATTATTTTACTCATACCGGGATACATAATACGGTAAATGTTCTTCATAAATCTTTAGATTTTGCAGTATAATAATAATGTCGGGCATTTTAAAGCGCTTTTAAACAAGGTATCAAAGCGCTGTACATTATTACCCCTGCTCATCAGGCGCATAAATCATTCCAGAAACCATCTCAGCTCCCTGGGGAGTATACAGCTCAATTGCTGCCATTTCGGCGCATATGGGCTAATCAAACAACCAACTCTGCCCTCACAGGTACCCATTTACTCCTGGGTGGAGAGAAGCATTTATGGTAAAGTGTCTTGCTCAAGGACACAAGTACCACGGTCGCGGTTGGGATTCGAACCCACATTCTGACGACTCAGCCATCAGAACACAGATCCGATGCACTAAACCACTCGACCATGGCACTCCACAATATGGCACCTTGGCACTCCACAATACATATTTAATTTTTTTTAATACAAACAATTTGTAAAACGTGAGCTACTGTACCGGTACTCAAAGATATTATGTGCATAGCAATCCTTAGAGTACTGAGAAAGACCAGACCGCATACGTCCGAACAGAAATAAACATTGCAGAAATATTTGTCCCCAACCGGACACGTCTCGTACATGGGATCTCTCATGCGCACGCCTACCGTTCTTATGATACCCATCAGTAAAAAGCTGCTTTTGAATTCCCGAAGAGTCACCTAATTAAATATCATTGACCGTCCAACATTACAAAGGGTTACCCCGTTCAGTTCCAAACAAACTGCCGAGTGCGTATCATGCACCACGATTAAGCCCCTCATTCCAGCAAATGTCGTATTCAAGTCTTTGCCCAAACCATCCATTCATCACATCCATCTTGTCTTTGTAGCCGAAGATAAGGTCTTTAAGGGCTGAGCTATAGTAGAGACTCACAAGCAATGACGCGGGCTCATTTATATCATATCAATCTTGGACAGTTAGTAGTTATTGCAGCATAAGACAAACTGTTTGATTTTGTCTCGTTTATGTTTGTAAATAATTATAAACCATCTGTTGTCTAGTCCATGCAAACAAAACTGTCAATATGTGACTCATTATTTTCACATTTTGTATGTGACAGTTTGATTTTGTTTTCACACAACTTCTAAACTCAAGTTTCATTCATGTTTTTATGTTGATTAAAAACAATTTTATAGCAATTGGAAAATATTTCAGATGTTACTTTTTTTGGTTTAAAACACAATCAAAACAGAACGGAAATTTCAAATTCTATTCCCCTTATCCACACCTCTGTAACTAACAATTATCGGTCTTAGGCCTGTTGACATAATAAAGAAGAACGTGATAAATTGAAGGAGTGGATGTTAATATCGTTAGTTTGTACACAGAGGAAGGAAAACAATTAGATGTTTTGGGCTAAGTGACCACCTTGAACGGGGAATACCGTCAGTCAACAATAGGGGCGCTCCATTGAGGAAATATTTTACGGTCCCGCAAACAAGCAACTTACGGAATGGATCCTCCTCTCATGTTCTCTTACCCTTATCTCCCCAGCTCCCCTTCGAAAACCTTTTTGGGGCCAGTTGAGAAAACCAAAGGGCGTTTTGAGAACAGGGGTAGGGCGACTACCCGAAACCGCAGCTTATAAACAACAATCTCCAGTGCTTAGAAACACAATACATTTGCAAGTCGGCAAACCCATAGCTCTATAGGTTTGCCGACTGAAAATTTATTCTGGACCAACCCTTGTTCTAGTACCTTTGATGCTTCATTTGCCGACTGAAGCTCTAAATGCCGACTGAGAAAAATTATTGGGGGTGTCACACCTCCACACCCCTCACTCGCTACGGCCCTGATCGTCATTTTAAAATCAATGATCAGTTTCCATTTAAACTTTTAAAATGTCCATTTTCCAAGATTACAAATAGTGTTGTAGGGGTTTAAGTAAAATTTCCGCATACATTGAGCCAAAGCTCTTGTGATTATGAAAATGTGACGTTAAAGGAAGTACCCAATGTACTACAAGACAAACCATTTGATTTCATTGTTTCTTTCCAGGGTTCACCTGTCCAGAGTTAAAGTTTTTCATGGCTTACAATGGTTCTTGTATCGCCAAGAATCAATTCTTGCATTCCACGGTGAATTACTAGCTGTAAGCCGTAAGTACTCGATAAACCCCTTGTAGTTCGTGTTTCATCCACACATGTTCAATTATTCATCCACTCTTGAAGAACAAAATTAACTAAATCTGTCTGCTGCGCACCTGTGATTATAAACCTAAAGATAGTTTGGATATGAGAAGACCAGCTGAATTCATATTCTGATTAATATTCGATATCTAGTTGAATTGTATTATTCCTTTTATCTTGGTGAAAACAAGTTTTGAACATATTAATTTACAGTCAAACCCAATGTTATAACAATGTTGTATTTTCCTTCGACTACTGAAGGCTTCACTCTGTTGAAAGTCAGTTCATTGAGTAATGTTTTCTGCAATACCATTTTGTATACACATGCTGATGTTACTCTAATGCTGATGTTTGTTTATTTTCTCATGCCAGTCCTGCATATTTATTTCTCGTGTCTATTTATTTAATTACATAAAGTTCCAAATAATATTTGTCAGTTTTGACATGTTTATTTCGTTAATTTAAAGCAGCTTCTGCATTTGCAGAGATTTGACATAGGGCCGGGCCAATGAAAACATGAAAGAATCAGATAAGATGTAGGCGCGTGGCTTGACGAAGACTAAGCAGGCACAAGTCGTATTTTTTAGAATATCAAATCGGGCGTACTATTGAGCATCCGGTATGATTTGACAAGATCATCTCCCCGTGATAAATAAACACAGCCCTTGTATTTACATTCGCAAATTGACGAAGTTCTAACTAGATTTCGGTTTATTTATTCTACCCATAAGGTGAAGTATGTGTTTGTGTACCCGCAATTCATCATTGCTCGAGCTCGTGGTGTAACATTATTTCCCATATACAGTCAGGAGTTGCGGGTCCGGACAGTCCCCGCATGCCAAAATTTAATCACTATTACCAAGTTGTGTATAATGTCCACACCAAAGATGTGTTTAGTCACTGTATGACAACACGATAAATCAACCCACTGTGAAATAACTGTAAACACATTAGTGAGTTTTGGACGGTTCTACAGCTGGGCGTCAGTGGGATGAATCCGGGAGAAGGGGGTAATTTATGTTACCGATGTCTAGCTCCGTCCCAATTAGCCTATCTTTGGCAGGGCCGATGAAATATTTACAAGGGAAGATTTACAGGTTTTGGAATATTGTAAATAAACAAGAAAAGATGAGCAGCGCGTGTCCAGGATCGGTAATAAGCATGTCCGTTTCGTGTCATGCCGTGCGGCGCATAGGCCTGAATTTGCTTGAAAGGTGCAGGGCTGATGCAAATGAGTTGTACTGGCTGGTCAAGATTTTTGCACCAAGCCACACCATGGGCGGATCCAGAACATTTTTTAGGGGGGGCTGAGAATCAAAAACAATTATTTTTCAGTACTACAAAGGGTGCCACCACTTCCTATGCGCAACGGTTAGTACAGTACTAAGTAGGTAGGGAATGGGAGTGCGTTCTCCCCTCCCCCTCTCTCTCTCTTTTTCTCTCCCTTAATTTTTTTTAAAAACGATTTTAGGGGGGGGGGGGCTACAGCCCCCTTAGCTCCCCCCCCCCTGGATCCGCCAATGCACACATAGGCCTAAAATCATCTGTTATTATTACTTCACAAGTCATGGTTGTCGGACCAGACCATTCTATTGGTAAAACTGATAAACAGTGTGCGATAATACTTATTGGAAATTTCACAAGTGAATATAGACTGATATGACTGTACAATCCAGTAAAACCCGGTCTTAAGTTTCATTGGAACAATCGGTCTTTGGATCTTAGACGGCTGGGGAACACATATACATGGCCCGCAAGAAGGGTAACTTCTTCCCAAAATAGAGAAAAATGAGGCTAATGTTGCATTGCAAAGTGTCCTTAAACTACTCACTGAATAATAATAATAATAATAATAATAATAATAATAATAATAATAATAATAATAATAATAATAATAATAATAATAATAATAATAATAATAATAATAATAATAATGTGTGGACCTATATAGCGCACGTATCCACCAACTAAGTGGTGCTCAAGGCGCATTATATCATTACCCCTGCTCATAAGGCTCACTAGTAAGGCTCATAAATCATTCCTGAAACCATCTCAGCTCCCTGGGGGAGTATACAGCTCAATTGCTGCCATTACAGCGCATATAGGGCTAATCAACCAACTCTGCCCTCACAGGTACCCATTTAACCCCTGGGTGGAGAGAAGCAATTATGGTTAAGTGTCTTGCTCAAGGACACAAGTGTCACGGCCGGGATTCGAACCCACATTCTGCTGCTAACACCAGAACTTGAGTCCGGTAAGCTAGACCGCTCGGCCACGACACTCCACTGAAGCCTTCCATTCGGAGACAATTTGGGCTGGGTTTTCTGGAGACTTTTATACATTCATCGAATGAACATTGTTTTGATTAACATCTTGGTCTCACTGTGGTATCCCTGATTCATCGTGTGCGACTGTGCGAAGATAAGGTATGTTCCCCCCTCCTGTTGACCCGACATCTGTCTACCAGTCACTGCTGTCCCGCGGTAGGTAGTTTATACAGGATACATCACCGTTGCTTGCTAAGTGTGTTACAACATTCTTGCATGTGACATAAAATGACAGTTTCGTGAAATGTTAGGTAATTAGATTGACAGTTAGAAGTGTCATTGATGATGTGTGAACGAATTATTATTACACATAACGCTTCTGCTGTATGGTTGCGATGAGTCATGCAAAAGCAGCACAAATGCAATTTGTCAGTTAAGCCTGCCTTGGATATGCCTTGAATAGCCGTACCTGTTATTATTAAGCCCTTCGCTGCACAATATCATTTCGGGCAATCAACATTTTGTTAATGTTTATTCGGCAAGATGTTTTAACGTATTTACATTTCTCTTGTACTTTCTCTTTACTACAAGTAGGTTATAATTATCAGTCATTCTGCATGCATTTCCCTATATATACTACAAATACGTTATATCAGTCATTCTGCGTGCATTTCTCTTTACTGCAAGCATGGAGGAAGGATGTGTTTCCTTCCTCCATGCTACAAGTACCGGTACGTTATATCAGTCATTCTGCATGCCTTACAGTATTCACTTTTGGTCGTTTGTCCTTCTGGTTTGTCTGTCCTTTTTGTTTGTCTGTCATTTAAGTACCGGTAATAAACTTAATTAAGTTGCAATGTTATTGGTCACAGGTACTCCAATACAAGTCTTGGCTTATAGGGACTGTGCCTCCATAATGTTTGTATTTTTGTTTGTATTGGAATAGTTTGTACGGAAATAAATGGAATGTTGAATGAAGTCAACCACGTCCCCAATGATTCTTTAAAACAGTAGATCCCATTTGCAATAGTATATTTTTACACGTTAGGCCTATAGGTCTATATAGGACTAAGTGTCTTGCCTGACTTTTCATCTGTGAAGCCAGTACAAACTAGTGTAAAATGTTTGTAAATGTATCCTCCAACACAAGATCCTCCAACACAAGATCCTCCAACACAAGATCCTCCAACACAAGATCCTCCAACACAAGATACTCCAACACAAGATCCTCCAACACAAGATCCTCCAACACAAGATACTCCAACACAAGATACTCCAACACAAGATCCTCCAACACAAGATCCTCCAACACAAGATCCTCCAACACAAGATCCTCCAACATAAGATCCTCCAACACAAGATCCTCCAACACAAGATCCTCCAACACAAGATCCTCCAACACAAGATCATCCAACACAAGATTCTCCAACACAAGATAAAAGATCTTGCATTCAACACTTTCTTCAGTCTCCTGATGACGGCTAGAGCAGACTAACGTTGATGAACAAACCAACCGGCTCTTCTCAGAGCCATCACTTCTTACAAGAAGAGATCATTATATGGTGTCAACCGAAAGAACTCAAGTATCCATATATATATATATATATATATATATATATATATATATATATATGACATAAAACACAATAAAGGGGGCCACTTTCCTACCGTCACGTTCGCAGTTTTTCTAATGGTTGTAATTTTCTTTAAATATCTGAAACCACCCAAAAAGAATTTCAACATTTGAATAGACATGCATGCTTATCCTAAAGATAATTTGAGTTGATTATTACTATTATTTTTTTAATTACCCTAAAATTTCCATCAACAAATGGACGGACAAGTGAGGTAACTTTTTCCGTCCAATTTTTATGGAAATTTGAGGGTAAAAAAATTAATAAAAAAATAAAAAAATAAAATAAATCAACTCAAATTAGTTCTAGTATAAGCCTGCATGTCCATTCACATGTTGAAACACTTTTTGGTCGGTTTCAGGTACTTAAAAAAAAATAACAACCATTGGAAAAACTGCTAACGTGACGGATGCAAAGTGGCCCCGTTTATTGTGTTTTATGTCATATGTAAAAAAAAAAAAAAAAAAACTTGTGAAAATTTAAGCTTATTTAATGATGTGTTGTTAATGATACAATAATTATAGTGAATATGAATTACTTGTTAGTATTCATTCAAACGTAGAACTTCTCTCATCGGATGACAGCAATTCATTGCGGAAATTGTTTTGCAAATTTTTACTAAAATGATCACATCTGAGACATAAATATTTCACGAGATGTTTGATACTATTATCAAGTTTACACCGTGTAATTGTTATTTAACACTGTCATCATTTATGTTTTTCGAAATTACCAATAGTGTATAGTGGCATATATCTTTTGGTCATCTTCTATTGCAGTTCGCACTGCATGCGAAAGATTCTGTAAACAAGACAGTGGAGAATGGCAATTATTTCTCTTGGAGAGCCTTGCTTGTTTGCTTCCGTATGCAATGTTGGGACGACTTGGTGTCTTGGCACCTCGTTCCTTGACGCCTCGTGTCGACGAGCGACAGAACGTGCTGCAGACGGAAGAAACGGTGTCCCAAAAGATTCAGTTGAATCATAACACAATCGACACATGGAGGTTATTGCAACATTAAAGACGTTTCTAAAAATTATGTCACTATAATGCATCAGAGTTGTAGTATTCATACTCGTAGTCGTACTCGTACTCATGAAAACGTACTCGAGTACTATCAAGTTGGAGTAAGAGTACTTGTAAACTCGTACTCAAGTATATTATTATGTACTCGTACCCATGAAAAAGTACTCAGCTACAAGTCTGTAATTGTCTTTATGCATGTACATTCATTAATGTTAGTGATTGTACATAATAAGTAAAACCATCCAATATACTGCGAAAACCGGGGTGTTAAATACTGTACCGTGGTGCAGTAAAGAGTTGTGTGGTACTCATATTATTCGTACTCGAGTATATTTTTGTGGACTCACACTCACGCTCATAAAAAAGTACTCGACTACAGCTACAGAGTTGGAGTTCGAGTACATTTTTCTGTACTTGTAATTGTACTCATGAAAAAAATACTCAACTGGGTATTGGGTAACTCGCCCTAACACGGTGAACACCGTGACACGGGTGCCATTTTAACACCCCGTATTTGTAGAGTAAAATCCCGTATAGTTTTATCAAGCCACTTGCAAGAAAGGAAAATGCATTAATTAAAGGTTATTTCTTTCATAAGGCCTTTGTTGAATGGGCCATCAAAAGCTCAATGCTCGTAATGCTTAAAGTTAACTATTGACCTTAATTTTACTTATTTAGATTTCCGTTTGAAAACAAAACAAAATCTACATTTCCTGTTTCATAACACACAACAAAAACAAAAAATATTTGTCAAAAATGATTAAGTGCACACCCAAAATGACACGTGGCAATCCTTCAACGGACACTTCACGCATCGTGAACCTCAGCTGGTGCAGATACGGACGGGGAAATAAATAAATCAAATTCCAAAGAAAAATAAATACAATTCGCGTGTGGATGGAGAAACTCCAGCCGGGATGGCCTTTCTTTGGCAGTTTTGTTTATTTGAATTGTTTCAATTTGGAGAGGAACTAATGCCTGAAATGTGTGGGTTACTCGTCGGCGGGGTGACGCGTCTGGTGTGCAGTTGTTATTGCTTAACCTTGTGGTAAAAAAAATACGCAATGCAGTGTAATTCAAACAAGGTTCTCCATGTTGGTTATAAAGTGAAGGAACAACATTGGAAATTACCATGTTATACAATTGCTGAAATATTATCTTAAACAACTGACTCGGTGTAAAGTTGTTACACGTAGCAATTATCTTGATAATGATTTCGTCTGAAGTGCTTTCATCCAGTATAGAAAACAAAATGTTTTGACGAATTTACAAAACGTTACCGTCTGCTAGCTATATTTGTGTAAAACATACAAACATAAACAAAAATGTAACAGTGTTTCCTTGTTTTCTCCAAAACAATACACCTATTGTATTGAAACTTTCTCAGGTTAGTTGTGTGATATGTTCCTTGAAAACTAGAGGGTTGAGATGAACGTACGTTCCCAAATACAAATGTACAGCTTCAGTAAAGAACGTCACATTGTCTGATTGTTTTAGAACGCGCAAATCCCAAACGTTTTGTAATATGGCGTTCGAAAGGGTACCGGTACCGTATATTCAACAGCAGCCTCAACCACACGTTGACAGAATTTGTCACCGATTTCGACACTTAAATCGTTTCCCGCCAAGATTAATATTGTTTCTAAAGTATCGATATTTTCCGGCGGAAAATAACACGCCAGCTCGATTGCTCCCTGTGTATACAAAAGAATCGTTACTTTCTGGGGTCTAGTTTGACATCATATCCGTGTAATCATTGAGTGGCTGCACTTTGGTTGTATCCGTGACCGTATTTCGACACTATTTTCACATGCTCATTCCGCGGTTATCAAAACACGCCTTAGTCGATACGATCGTACAAGAAACAAATCACAACAATTGCAACCCCTTTTTTTAAGTGATGAGAATTCCGTGGCAGAAATTGCTTGTTTTCTAAGTGGGGCAATTTCGCTTAGCCGCTCTTTATTGTGTGCAGACCCGTTGCTGGCTCGTGCCCCGCGGGCCAGCCGGCCGCGGATTATGGAATTCTTGCCCGTCAAAAAATTGGTAAATTTGTGCCGGATTGCTTGGGGTGTAAATCAGTGTGCAAGGCATTCCATACATTCAACATGTACAGTCAAATCGATGATATCATCCCAAAACAAGACGCAGAGGTAACGAAAACACGACAAGCGAGAAACAGCAATACCCTTGTCTGTTTCAATTGGGCGCTATTCTTGGGCCTCTGCCCCTCGGGCAACGGTCTATATCCACGGCCTAAAACACGGTAAAAATCCAATAATCTGCAGCTTTAACAGTGGGACTTTGTACAAAGATGTTTGCGCAGTGTTTGAATCCCCTCCTTCTGTTCTCGTTTCTTCGGGGAGAGATTTTCCAGTTCAATATTTGAACGATGGAAATGACTGTTGTGACATTATGCAAGGGACCGGTCATTTCACCGCACCTGGCGGGCCTGCGTAAGAACAAAGGAGTGACAGGACCTTAAAGGCAAAATCTGCTACCAATGTGTCACATAGGAATGCATGCTTGAATTTTTTTTTCACAACAAAGAGAATCTCTGTAAGCTAATGTTACACTTTTGGTAAATTGTCTGTAAATACATCCATACCATAAGTGGAGTGTCGTGGCCGAGCGGTCTAGCTTACCGGAATCAAGTTCTGGTGTTAGCAGTAGAATGTGGGTTCGAATCCCGGCCGTGACACTTGTGTCCTTGAGCAAGACACTTAACCATAATTGTTTCTCTCCACCCAAGGGTTAAATGGGTACCTGTGAGGGCAGAGTTGGTTGATTAGCCCTGTAATGGCAGCAATTGAGCTGTATACTCCCCAGGGAGCTGAGATGGTTTCAGGAATGATTTATGAGCCTTATGAGCCTTATGAGCAGGGGTAATAATATAATGCGCCTTGAGCACCACTCAGTTGGTGGATACGTGTGCTATATAAGTCCACACATGGTGTTTATATTGTGCGAGTTGCCTAATATGTTGTTTTTAACCAATGATGTTGTTTTTAACACCACAGTTTTTGCAGTGTATAAAAACACCAACCTCTGAAAGTGTCAGAAAATAGTGAAAATCCATTGAGATTGTTCGTATTCACTCCAACGTGGAATGCCTGTCTTCGAATGACTGAATCTTATTATGGAAATTATTTCTATAATTTTACTGAAATGATAGCACCTGATACAAATATGATAGCACCTGATACAAATATGATAGCACCTGATACAAATATGATAGCACCTGATACAAATATGATAGCACCTGATACAAATATGATAGCACCTGATACAAATATGATAGCACCTGATACAAATATGATAGCACCTGATACAAATATGATATGATAGCACCTGATACAAATATGATAGCACCTGATACAAATATGATAGCACCTGATACAAATATGATATGATAGCACCTGATACAAATATGATAGCACCTGATACAAATATGATAGCACCTGATACAAATATGATAGCACCTGATACAAATATGATAGCACCTGATACAAATATGATAGCACCTGATACAAATATATTTTGATGGAGGTTTGATACCATCATCAATCAGTGAGGGCTAAGTTTTAAACTTTTATGTTAAACTGTGACAATTCATTTTCTTTTTAGATTACCAATATATTGAGGGCTTAAAACCAGTTATGTCCACCGAGTATTTTGAAAAAAAAATGAGTTTAAAAGTTTTAATCTTTCGGAAAAATCAGAAACTCCCCATAATACATTTTAGGCAAAAGTGGACATACCCAGTCCTGGTTTTAAGCCCTCGATATAGTGTAAAATGGCTTTAAAGGGGCAGTATCGTCACGATCAGAGCAGACTTTCGACAGGGCATGGAATTGATGTCCTAGTTTAAGATTAACACCTTCACTGAACATTACAGGCTCATTTTTGCAGCAGCAACGGTAATACGACCTTATGGGGGGTATTGTGGCAGTCGCTGGGATAATCTAAAACTAGCAATCCCATTCCAATTCCATGCCCTGTTTATCGTGGCGTTACTGCCCCTTTAAAGGGAGTATTCATCATTGGTAGAAATGTCATACATGTATCCATAGGCTACTTGAAAAAGATACCGGTATGTATAGAAAACAATGGCCTGCCCGGGGGGGGGGGTAGGCCGCCTCCACTATAGTGTCTGTCGGTAAATTTACAAACTTGTTGGTATTTTTAAACTTCTGAAGGTCGGGAATTCAATCTGTATTTTGACATAATTTGTCGGTTCATTTGAATTACGTTGGTAAATTTCCCCCAACATTTTCTTTGCCCCGTGAACTCTGAAAATCCTGGCTACGCCAGTGACTGATAGAAACAAGTTTCAGCTTATTTCGTTGTGTCGCAAACGAGAAAATAGTGAACATGCATACAGACTAATTCTATGAGGAAATGGATCATTGGATTAATAGAAGTGATAAACTATCAGACGGGATAACTTCTTAGGATGTTTGGTACAATTGCCATCTTACGATCAAGTAAGCTTTTTGGGTATTACCAATGATGTACACTTTGTGATAAATGCTCACAGTGTGCTTTCGTTCCTTATGGTAACGCGTTTGGAAAACAGACATCGAATAAGCTAACTTAATGACCCACCGATCAGTCTGACAAGTACAAAAGCGTTAAATAAGTAAAACTTGTAGCTTTGCATGGTGAGGAGGATAAGTAAGACTAATTGCGGTGACACCATGTGAAATTCTCACCTGAGTAGTAATTAGTTCTGAAAAGAACTGGAGGTACAACTCGACGTTTCGATCAGTGTGTTCTGATCGTCCTCAGGAAAAGCGTTAAAGTTCATTTTCCATTTCTCAGACTGGTCAATACACACACAGATCTACCTGGGCTATTAATTATTTTAGAGGACCGAGTTTCCATCATAAAACCAGTTTGTAAAAGCTTGTATACCATATTTGTAATAAGCCTATACCGATAGGCCTATACCATGGCAATATACCTGATATATAGATGTAATTGCCAATACATGAAGAGAAGGCCAATGGGCCTACAAAGTTTACAATAAAAAACCTTAAGTAGCCTATAAAATTTGTTGTTAGAATTCATAATTGCTAAAATTGAAATAAGCCGGGCGCCCGGACCCATCTGTTACTAAATGTAAGCTAAGGTTTTTCACCGTGCATTTGTTGGACAAGCTTATACACTGTTTAGCCAGTATAAACGCTCGGGAAGGAGTACCGGTACCTATCATGCTATGTTACAAAAACACATAAATTTCACAAACAGCCCTTGATGCTCATTCATCAGAAAACTCGTTAATAATCTTTATATAAACATTGGGAAGTTGCGTATACATGATTAAGCGAATTATGGGTTGATTTTGTAAACAAAATACACGGGCAATCGAGTGATGGTCTCAACAAGAGAGCAGGAACCTATAGGCGCGCCTGCCGCACTGTTGATGGTGCGGTCGAGAGCCCAACCACTTATGAGAATGAATTTTACAACATGCAACTTTAGAATGATTATAGGCAAGCTATCGTTAAGATGTGTCTCTTTGGCAATCACATTAAGTGTCATCATACTTTTGTCAAATTGTGTGTAGAGAGATTTATTTTGGGGAGACAAAATTAAAAAAATGTACATAGGCCTAGATCTGTTAAAAAAAATTAAATTAAAAAAAAAAAAAAAAAAATCGTGGTTCAAAGCACTTGTGATGCACATTCTTTGGAGCAAGGTCTCCGAGACGTCCACATGTACTGAAGAATTGTAACATATTATTTCATTCTTCATCTCGAATGCTCGTAGAAACGAAGAAAAAAAATGAGTCTTACTAAAGAGAAATCGGAAAGGAAGAAGTGGTGAAATAGAGTGAAAGAGTGAGAAAAGGGACATGAAAGGACAGTGAGAAAAAGGAGGGGCCACAATCAGTGGCGTAAATCCGTGGAGGTGATATTGAAAGTTGTTTGCATTATGTACTGGATTTCGAACGACGTCACTCAAAGGGGGGTGGGGATACCCTCAACCCCCCCCCCCCCCCCCAACACCGCCAAAGCATCACTTTGTGTACCATTTCTCTTCTCTTCTCTTCTTCTCTTTTTTTGTGGCACGCAACCAATCACAAACCAACGGCTAACATAAAGATGACACCCAATAAAGAAACAAACAGATTTTTTCAACACATGGAAATTTTTTTGGGGATGATCCTATGGATCCCCCCGGTCCAAAAAGCGAGGGATATATCCCCCCTCCCCCCCTCCCCATTTAAGCTCGTGGCCACAATGCCGTCTGCAAGTAGGTCTGTAGGATGGGGATAAATCTTGTTGCGGCACGTTACATGGTCAAGTGCAAATTGTGCATGGAGCACCTAAATGAAAATGATTTTCTGAGGGAAAACGTTTGTGCTTATTTTGACCTATGTACATGTGGTTTGGTTAAAATTAGGCCTAACCTGTTTAGCAGAATATGTGGCGTTATGAGCATTATGGAAGTGTAACTATAAGAACCAAGATACAGCAGGCCAGTGGTTTTTATTTCGATGATAAAGGCAAGTCTTTGAACAACGCGGCCATCTTAGTCTAATTCCCAAAGGGTATATTGAGGTCATAGGCACCAGCCTATAATTATGTTTCACGTATGTACCTGATTATCATTCTGATTATCATTGACTTGAATAGGGAAGGCAAAATGGTCGCTGCGTGAGGAAGGGATGTTTCACTTATTTTCTTCATTCCCCTCATGGATGTTATTGGAGCTTCTTCCCCGTTATTCCTTATCTATTGCCATTATGTTCGTCGTGTGAGTCGATTTCCTGATAGGCCCCCTCCCCTCCCTCCACACATCTGTTGGCCAGTCCTGCGGTAGGTACAATCGATCTGAGTATTTTTTCACATATTTTACCAACATTCCTGGAACAGAAAAGGTGACACTTTCCTGACAGCTCAGACAGAGATTGACACAAAAGGTATGCCGCCTTTCTGCGGCGCGTTTCAACCATGAAGTTAGCTGGGAGAGAGAAGTT
The DNA here is from genome assembly GCA_029582265.1 of Zoroaster sp. YZ-2022. Taxonomy (NCBI): domain Eukaryota; kingdom Metazoa; phylum Echinodermata; class Asteroidea; order Forcipulatida; family Zoroasteridae; genus Zoroaster; species Zoroaster sp. YZ-2022. The sequence goes on along the minus strand of CM055821.1, from coordinate 32,324,926 downwards.
ATATGGCCGGGGGACTGGGGCTGGCTTTTGTGGAGTCGGATTGACACATTATGTTTTTGTGTTATCTGTCCGTGTTGCCACAACCTTGTTATACGATACAGAGGTAGCAGTTTTTAAGTGTTCCATACAAACGACCCCAGGGTGGTGCGCTGGGGATACCTGGTGCGATGGTTGGCCAATCCAGGTGTTCTCTTTGGGCGATTACCTGTGCACAGGTACAAGGCCATTCTGCCTTCGGGCCATATACAGCACGATGCTGAGATGTTTGGGGGGTTTAATGGCTGAATTCTACCCACAGGGTTTACCTTACAGCTGGGGGACAGAAGAAAAGCGGGAACAATGGGGAAATAGTTTTGTGGATTTGTGCTGGTCGCCAGATTAAATAATTAGCAATTTAAAATATTTCGAAGAATGGTATTTACGAATGCACTAAGCATATTGGTGACCACCCAAACCAACCGACCTCCTAACACTATTAAAACAACCAATCATCCGATGAGCACTCTGAACAAAATCATAAATGGACAACTATCAAACGATCACAAATAGAGACATACAAACAAATGAAATAATAGAAAAAGAGATACCCAATCTAATAATTTTAAGATTTTTGTTTGGTTTGATTCTGTCGAAACACGGTCATTATCGGTCAGTTTAAGTGATGAAAATGTACACAATGTAGTATGCATGCGTTAAGTATAGGCCTAGGCCTGCAGTACTATTTGCTTGAATTCAAACATTTAAACCAAAGAAAGGCAATTTCTTACTGGATGTGTAAATCCACGGCAGGTATAATTTGCCACTGTTTTTTTTTAAATCAAGATATATATTAAACAACCTTGTGTGAAAGTTTCATCTTAATGCAAAGAGGAAGTCATAAAAAAAGGATTCAGACAATTTATAGAAATACTTTGAGCAAAAAAAATGCCATGGGCAGTTCGACACCTTTTTGTAAAGACCTAAGTGTACAATTTGTTGTTTTTTCTGAAATGATAGAACTTTAGACAGAATAATTGTTCAGGAATGATTGGTACCTTGTACTAACTTCACATCAAGTTAGCTCTCGGATGATAATTCAGTAATTTTGTAATCAGGTAATTACTAATGGTGTACCTTCCCTTAGAAAACTATGCAATAATGTTTTTTGACCAAAACAACATATTCCGTTCAGTGACAACATTATATTTAAACAAAAATTATACCAAATCGTAATGCTGTTGCCGTAATTATGCCTTTATAGTTTTAAACTCTTTCTTGCTCTAGGGTTTGTTCCTCGTGCGTTTCCGAAAACATTTGACAGCATGACCTACAAAAAGGCCCGTCTAAATATGATCCATTTCATTTATTTGTCTTTTTCTCAGGTTGTCTCTCTTGATACGGATGGCGGCCAATTGAAGACGACACATGGGTTGTTGTGATAACACTTAGTCCTGATCCTGACCGCCCAGAAAGTCCTTTAAAACACAGAGCGTCGATTATTAGTAATTTCATTTTAGTGCTTGTAGGGTGTCAAAACCATCCCACTGGCTATAAAACGGTTACACTAAACACTCAACAGTTAATATAATATACCCTCCCCAGCAGCAAAGAGCGAGGGATTGATGCTCGGGTCTCAAACCCTTTGGGAAGAATGCGAGCCGGGAGCGGTGAAAGCACCGGGACAGCTTCGCTCATCCACGGTATCGGTGTCTCTGCGAAGAGCCCGTCGGTGGAAAACAATTTAACGAGAGTTCGTGGGCCATTTAGATAAAATGACAGCATTGAGTGGGCCCGGTGTTAAATTGGAATGATGCTAATTCGTCATTATTAGTGTTTCCACCACCCCGGGCAGTCCGCATCATTTAGGAAAACCAGTATCATAGCAACATCTTAGATTCTTTTCTTCACTTCTCAGTTGTTTCCTGAAGAGGTTTGTTCAAGCTTAGATAATAAAAGATGTCATTGATTGCATGAGGGTTTCTAACACTAATAACATATATAGGCCTACTTGCCTGTCGTCTTCACTTTATGCTGTAATAAAGTGTAAGCATGTAGGACTAAAAGCGCACTGTCTGAATGATCCAAATTGTTTGCTACATGTCGATATCAGCTTAAATTAAACATGGCAGATATTTTTGGCTTAAATGCTTACGTTATTTTTATGTTTTTTCGAGTCTAAGACTGAAATAAAAGCTTGAGATACCATCTCATTTTTGGGGGTTTGGGAGTCCTTTATTTTTATTTATTTAATAAAAAATATTACTTAAAATAATATTATTTTAAATGTTAATTTGAATTAACTTTTAAGTAATATATACTGAACAGCAAAAGAAACGCAAGTCCGAGGACAGCAAAAGAAACGCAAGTCCGAGGTCTTGTCAAGTTTTTAAACAGAAGACAAACCATTTTGTTTCTAATCACTCATTTAATGAAAAATGCTTTCAATTTGTGAGCTGAAAGTGACTGTTGAAATTGCATTGCAAGATTTTCACATTCAACAGTCACTTTCAGCTCACAAATTGAAAGCATTTTTCATTAAATGAGTGATTAGAATCAAAATGGTTTGTCTTCTGTTTGAAAACTTGACAAGACCTCGGACTTGCGTTTCTTTTGCTGTCCTCGGACTTGCGTTTCTTTTGCTGTTCAGTATATTATAAAATTTCCAACTTCCCTTTGATAAGGGTTAACTTATTTCGGCCCCCAATGGTCTAATTAACCGGTTTGTTTTCACTTTTATATACCTTCAACGAATAAACTTACAGTATACAAGTTTACCACTTATTTTATTACCTGTTAACTAATTTTTCTTTGACCCTAACCATTGGAGTTTAGTTTAATCATAAATAATTATCTCCTATCACATTTTTTTAAACCACGTACCTATTGCTTTTTATGAAGTGGTTATTGCCCTAAACAAAATAACTTACTTAATGTTGCTTTGCTTCACATGGTTTCAATTTTTACACTGTCCATAACATTGACACATTATACATAAGGTTCGAGATTACCAACTATTACATTAGATTATTTATTCTTTGTCAAAATATAACACTGTACTCTGGGTGATTTAAGAACCCCTAAAACCCCTGAAACGACAGAGGAGATAACACCCAAACCAAGATAACCAAATGAAACAAAAAAGGTGATAGGAGGGGAGGAAGGTGGGAAACTTTTGCGTACCAAGAGGGGTGCTAACAGGAACTTCAGGAAAGCTGCCAGGAGCAAAGTGTGAAACACATAGCTCCACAACCTTCGAATTGGCATGCGTACTAATTGTTAGAAGAGCACTGGACTGTGAAAGCTATACAACATAATGCACCTATCAATACCTACCTTGCTAGCAAAATTATTATATAACCAAATACTTCACACCTTTGTAGGCGTAGTCCTCTTTTCTTGAAAGTCAAGCTTTTATTAACAAAAAAGGGGGACACCCGCAACATCAAAAAGACTCGCATACCATAAATAAGATTAAGCTTAGTGCTTAATCCTTTCTTTGTTTACCTCTTTATCAAACTTTGTCGGCTTTTAATGTTATGGGTGTAAATAAGTTATCGCTTCTTGGGTGGTTGTCACATTTCCAGTACTACACTTTTTTATAACAGATTTAAATACATATGATTAAAATGTGCCAATTTTTCCAGCTTAATGTTTATGCACCAGGTTGAGCGTTTATTACCAAGATTGGCTTTAATAATAAATATGCTTTATTTCGTAACTGTTATCAAATCTCTTTCTTAAGCAAGAAGAAAAACTCACAAAAGAAGTCTTAGAAAGATCACGCCAACAGTTTTTTGTTTTCCTTTATTTAGCTCAATTTAAAACCACAAAACACTATTAGGCCTATAATCGTGGAAAATGGGACAGGTATAGATCTCCAAATTTTTCCCTGCATGGTTTTAACATTTTTCTCAACTCATAAACGAGGCTTACCCGAACGACAGGAGAGAAAAGAATCTTGATCGCACTAAATTATTATGGTCACAGTAGGGTCTTTGACTGCAGTAGAGATTTACATATGTTAGCCAATAATGACAACTGGCATAATAAGTTTTCCCCCTTGGAAATAAGATCTGTCTTTTTCACTGTGGACACAAAAGACACAATAAGAGAAACATCTCCAGAACTGGGATTCTTAAAACTTCCTTGTTTCCAGATTTACAGAGAACGAGGGGTTTACGGAGGCGAACAAAACGGATTACAATCCAAGATTACCACCGTGTCTGTAGGGTAGGATTTTGGTTTTAAAGAAGAAATACATTTTGGGATGGAAAAAGAGGATTTAAAGATTGGAATACCGAGCGATTATTTTTCTTACTATAGCGGGCTTTGATTTAGTGGCTGAGCATACGTCAATGTCTACGTCCCAGTTGTGACAGCTTTGCCTTATTTCTCTGATTATGTTCACTAGTCAGTCTTTACAACTAAATCGGATTCACTGCTGATGCCTACTGGCCCGAGGTAGACTGACGCTCCAATGCTGCAGGGTCGAAATCCTTGACGAGGGATTACAAGCTCCACACAATGGAGTAAAATATAATGACCAAAGTACCGTAGAATAGATGGGTGTTCAGTTTAGATCATCAAACAGTAACGTTGCCCTCAAGTGTTTGGGGTTTTGGAGGAAAGTAGAAACTCACTCTTTTGTTGGCTGTAAACCATGTTCTTGCTCGGCACAAAACGAAGCAGCACTTCAGCGTAAATCTAAGAGAAGATGTTTTCATTAGAGTCTATGGAATCTGGCCATGTCGGGAAACACAACTCACAATGGCACATCACAACATCAGTGTTGGGGTTGCCGCTATCTATGACATACGGAAACTGGAGTTCACATTTCAATTTCCATGGTGAAAAATTATCATGGTTATATTCAAAGATGAATGGGATGATACAACATTGAAAATGTTGACAAAACTACTTCTATGAATATGAGTATACTATCTCAAGATTTACGTAAAACAACAAATTAAAACGTGTGAAAGTTTCTGCTTATTACGATGTTTCGTTCTCAAGAAAAAAAAGTGAATTATGTATTCGGATTTGTTGTATTCATAGGGGACAGTTATACCTCCATCATCTTTACACTAAGTAAGCTGTACATTTAAATTCAACCAATTTGTTATATTTTTCAATAATCAATCCTTAGGCCTCCCCTTTAATTCCAGATATTACAAGATATGTAACAGAGGAGATTCATCTTCTTTTGTTTTCATCTTCAAAATCTAAATATTTTTTTATGTAATTTTATTTTTCATTTGAGTCCAATATCTCATCTTAATAAATTATGATTAGTTAAACAGCTATACTGCTGCATGACCCCTTATAACAAAAAGTAACTTCATAGGTCTACATGATTTTCCCAGCAAAAGAATAATGATTTTAAAGTCAGTGTAAATCTTTGGTATTTTCTAAAAAGGACGAAGAAATTTTTTTCAGAGTTTTATATAAAACTAACTTGGTGTTAAACGTTCACTGCAAAAACTGTGGTGTTGACCATTGGTGTTTATATTAGGCAACTCGCACGATATAAACACCACGGAATAATAAAGTTGACACCACTAGTGTTATTTTAACACCTCAGTTTTTGCAGGGTTGGTATCAAACATCCCTTGAAATGTTTATAAGAATAATCAAAAATAATATTACCCAGTTATATGGCTTTGTTCAATGTTTGATAACGAACGGTATCAAAATACGGTATCAAAATACGGTATCAAAATTCCACATCAGAAATTGCTGTTTGCTGGTCGAAATTTCTAAATGTCCTTCTCACTCGTAAATGACACAACGTAATGAGTTGAAACTATAACGGGTGATTTGTTTTAAAGGGAAGGTACAACATTGGATAATGTTGGCAGAACTGTGTACCATGCTTAATTTTTTACGAATGAAGCAAGATATATAATGATTAATTTAAGCAGCTAACCTGTGGAAGCTTCAGCCCAATACGGAGAAAAGTGAGAAAAGGCGTGCAACCTTTAAAGGGACTTCGGCATTTTTCCCCCTTTTTTCCCCCATAAATTAGCACATTTGTCCCTTTTGTTTTTAAATTAGAGCATTTCAAACAAACACATTGTTCAGGATGATTGGAACCTTTACCATATTCAATTGTTAGCTTTCGAATAATAAGTCGTTTGGTAATTACCAATTTTGTACCTTGTTAGGCACTATTCACATGGTCGAATCTAAAACTAAATTGGTGTAAAATAATGATTTTATCAATCTCACTCAAAATAATTGTGTCTAAATTTTTCTAAATATAGGCCTATGTCAACATTAATACAGAAAATCAGAATGCATTTTCATTGTTCCTACTTCTTTTATTTAGACTGAGTAAATTCACACTCCTTTTGTTGTTGAAGTCGGTCAAAAGTTGCCCAAATCCCCACACATGCACGCATCCAACTTGTAACAAGCAGTGGAAGTATGATCAATATTACCAGTTACACAAGTCAGATATGATTTATAAGGTGCAAAATGCTCCGTCTGGCTGAAATCCTTGAGATTTACTGTCAAGTAACTATAAAATACAGTATGATTATATGGTTGATTTAGTCTTATTCACCACACAGGGCTCACATTATAGGCATAGTAATAAATTTTATCAATTTTTTGTTCTAAAATTAAACCAATCAAGGTAAATGTGTGTCTGGAGTTGTAGCCTTAATGAATTTTATGGGTGGTCTAGATGACTCAAATCATTGATCCCTACATGACAGCTACACTTACTTTCTTTCATTTCCCGCCAATACATACAATATGAAACTACATCTTGTTTTATGAAGTTTCGGCGACTGTTTGCTGCTCCCTAGTGACACACTTTGGAACAAACCTGAACCGGTGCATTATTATGAAATGGCCGTAGGCACCTATATACAATGGATACATTGACAACTGTATCATGAAAAGGTCAGAACTTATTAATGCCTTTTAAGGTACTGGTGGGTATGCTACAATAGCAGAGGAAATGGGAATAAGACGGAATGATACATGTAATGAGAGAAATGATACGCTTGTTAAAACAGACACACCGTGTTACATGATGTTTTCTGCACACATGGGTTTTTAAATAATGATGTTTCGAAAACTAGCATACGTTGAAATTGCATGGTGTAAGTTCGTGCAGAATGACTGATGTAAGGGAATCTTATAATACATTAGTATTGACCCTGTGAGTGTGCAGCTCAAGTTGTCCTAAAGTCCTTTGCATTGTCTACGTGTCAAATAATTCTACTCATTTAATTTTAACCTTTGTTTCAAGCCTTCTTGTACTCTGAGTAAAGAGACGATTGAGTGGGTTGGGATGCAAATGTAACAGGCCTTGCACTATTCCAGACGAGCCATCAGCGTGGAGCCACGGTTGGTTGCCAAGGGTAGAGAACCTCTCACGCCCCGTGTTGTAGACATGATACCCCCTTGTTTGCCGGGGTCCAATTTCGCACTTGAGGTTCCCTCTCGGAACTCTAAAACCGGAGGCCGTGGCCACTCACTGCGTCCTCAGGGACTGGGACCTCGTACTGACCCCCATTTACCCGACAGGTTTGTCCCCAAACATAGGAAATCTTCCCCTTTTTCTGTTGAAACCCAATGCCGCGTTACTCGTTGCCTGTTCAATTCGTGTTCAAGCACGAATTAAATTTCATGACATTGTTTGCAGACAGTTAGATATTGGGCTTTTAAGGAACGTTCCTCTCTACCTCCACGACAAGACACTTAGACAGACCAAACAATTCGTGTTTTAATTAACATCTCAGTCATCGGTACCAGAAAGTTGTTGAATATGGGCATTTAAATTGTCAAAATTGTCCATCCTTGGTCATAATCTCACCTCCCTATACCAGTCATTTATCGTCCGTTTGTCTCTTTCCATTTTGGGTTGTATAGACTATGTCCCTTTTACCTTCGTGTACTATAATGCGGGAAATGGAGTCCATATTTGGGCTCATGTCCGTTGTACTCTTTGCTAAAGTCCCAATAATAATGCACGAGGCCTACTAAAAATCAGAATGCATTTTTACTTTTTTTTCTCGTCAACAACACAGCGTGATATAAAACTGTAACTTTCAGAGGTTATTTGTTCATGTTTACCATGATTCAAAGAAAGTATGCCTCGTAGAAGCAATTTTGCTGACTTTACCAATGTTGATCCTTCAGTGGTCCCAACGTGTATTTTCAGCCCTTACGGTTTCACAAAATAGGACAAGCAATTCTGACCGTGCATAAACCAAAAAAGCCCAAAGTGCATTATTTCCCGCGCTTCACAACAACCCGTGCACAAGTTGTCACGTGATCTGGCGATGAACTCTGATAGCTGTCAAGCCGTAAGTAGATACTTTAATGGCCCGCTGTCATCTGTCAAGAGTCACTGCCTAATTTACACCCAGCTCCTTGGCCCTCTTCCGAGATTGCCCTACAAGGGCCCGTGCGGAGAGGTGAGAGGGTTTTAATAACTCGCTCAAGCGGCCACTCCACCGTATTGGCCACATGTGCGGTAAAGACCATCAGGTTAGACACAAGATGGTTATGGGGTTTCTTTTCAACTTTGGTTTTTTCTTTCTTTTAAGGAGCGTGCTCATCACTTTGCTGTATGGAGACAGTGTAATGTTTTACTGAATACAACTGATATACGTTCTATTCTTGTTTAACAGATTTGTACAACGACATGAACCGATGCTTGGTTTTGGTGTAGTGAGAAAAATACGGGAGAACACACGATGCTGATAATGATGAAGATATGGAGGATAAGCAATAAGTTGGAGGAGAAGGAATATTGAGGATGATGTTGATGAAGAGGATGATGACGACGACGATGACGTCAATGACGGCGATCGCGATGATGAATATGATGATTATTAAATAAGAATATGATGATGATAATTATAACGATGATGATAATGATTGGTGAAGATGATGACACAGATGATAATGACAATGAAGATAATAAAACATTATGTGTCAGTGATGATCGCTTTTGCCTACATTTAGAATACCGCAAAAATAACATAGTTGTTTGTACAATGCCGGTCATTCACAATGATTATTGTTCAGCTCATGTCAATGTTACCATTTCAAAAGTGTGGTAATATATTAGCGAATCGTCAGGAATAATACATATTTATACATAAGAATTCCCATCAAGATTTATTTAAGAAACGTAGTGGCATACAAAACATCGAGATGCTTTTATACTAAGCTATTCGCGATGTTATCAGTTTTGATTTTGTCTACCTATTGTTCCTGGATAGATTTTGATCAAACTAATAAAAAACATGAATCGAAAGACCACAAATAACGGCGTCTAATATGCCAAACTCATCCATCACTGCATGGGTTCGTTGACCATGCACGCAGTGTCCCCCACCCTGGGGGTAACGCGCCCTCTCTGAGGTGACAGACAGACTGCCTTCGAGATCGAGAGAGAAAACTCTTGAAAATCTCAAGAAATCACCAGGGACCGGGACGGAGGAACTTGAAGTTCCTTGGGCTTTCCTGATTGCCGGTGAGCTCACACACACACACACACACACTGAGATCTGTTTGCATCGGGGACCGCGACTGAGGCACGTACGTACTTCGCCATGTTCTTGATGAGAATGTTGGCAAATTGTGGGCCCAGCTTTCTGGATTGAGTTTCACCCCCGTCTCTCTCCAAGCCAAATAAGATCCGTGGTTTTGCCAACACTCTCCTGTCAAACGAGTTGGCAGCACGCTCCAAAAACTGGGATGTTAAAAACTGCTGTGATATACCAGTACACTATGAAAAATGTACACCAATGGTGTAATTTTAACACCCGCTCTTTGGCAGGGTCAAAATATTTAGTTAGTTGGCCCTCCTAAATTTGCTTTTCAGTCACTGAGAATACCCTAGCGTTGTCACCAGTGCATCAGTGAAAACTGTATTAATATTCTACAATACGTTTACTAAAATAATAATAATCTTTTTTTCGTTACAGTAGCGTATCCCACTAGACAGATTTTTCTGGGGTGGGGAGGGGGAAAGAGAAAGGGGAAAACAGAAAAAAATTATCAGGGGGTACTTTTGCGACACTAAATTGGATAACTAATAGAGTACTTACCGTACCCCATGTGATCAATCACCCAGTCGGTATAGGTCTTCGAATGCATTTATTTGTATCTATTCTAATTCTTAGGACAATGTTAGCAGGCATAGGATCCAGGGGAGGGAACATGTTCCCTTTTTTGCCGTGCAAGTTAATTCACCATACATTTTTGAGAGTTCCCCCCAGTTTTGGCAGTGTGACCCCCTATTTATTGCCGTGTGTCCCCTGACCCGCCCCGTAAGCAGGGACGCTGTAAGCAGGAGCCTTCCGGTGCAAGGAATAATCATACAAAACTGTCATCAATCACCAATTTCAAGATTGGTAGTTTATTTAAGGTCACAATTACACCACCATTAATACACCCAGGCCAAGTGAAAGTTATACAATATATATATATATATATATATATATATATATATATATATATATATATATACATATATATATACGAATCACCTGTAACAGAAATCCCAGGAAATCAAGACTGCCACTTACCACAGTGTTTTAGTGAATAGGCGATGAAAGACGCCCTCACTATCATCACGAGGAAAATGAGACGGCGGCCATTTTGCTAACATGCCCTTCCCAAATCTACACGTCATTATCCTGTGGAATGGGTTGCACCAGTATGAAGGATTAGTGGTATACTTTATACGCACTGATCTCCGTTATAATAGAGATCAGTGTACATACGTCAACTCGGGAAAAACTGGCTGTGGCACTTGCAGGGTGTCAGTTTGTTATGGAAATATTCATGTCTTGTGTGCACAAGAGCTTTAGGCTTCCAAACTTTAATCCTAAGCTGTATCTGTAAATTACAGCATCTATCACTCGGATTACTAGGAAAGTGTTCCGCTGAAACATTTGAATGTGAAGTATTTAATGTTTTAGTGAGTAATCTAAACGCAGCCATGGGAGCTTGGTCATGTGCAATTGAATACAGACTGCTTTTAAGGATTTGTTCGCAGTACTTTTTTCCCGGGAAAATGTTGACTCTTTTAATAATAATAATAATAATGTGTGGATTTATATAGCGCACGTATCCACCAACTAAGTGGTGCTCAAGGCGCATTATATTATTATCCCTGCTCATAAAGCTCATAAGGCTCATAAATCATTCCTGAAACCATCTCAGCTCCCTGGGGAGTATACAGCTCAATTGCTGCCATTTCTAGCGCATATAGAGCAAACCAACTCTGCCTTCACAGGTACCCATTTAACCCCTGGGTGGAGAGAAGCAATTATGATTAAGTGTCTTGCTCAAGGACACAAGTGTCACGGCCGTGATTCGAACCCATGAAATGAATGTTGTAATTAGTTTGTCGTTAATTTTATCGACGTCGTTTCAGCACTGTGAACTCAAAGCTTTCAAGTCTAACTTATTTAAAACAATCCCCTCTCTGATTATTGATTTCACAACTAAAAAAACCCTCCATTATATTGCCCTTTTAAGTTATTTTTTAAAGATAGCACAATTGTATAAAAAGACTTGTCGTTGTTTATTTGTATGTTGTTGGAATACAATGTGCAACCCTAAGTATTAGGTGGCACTCAGTAATTCGTGTTTTGTTGGCCATGACGGGAGGTTCCATACAACGTCTGAGTTTCTATGACCACATTTATCACCCCACTCCCCATAAAAAAACTCTTTTTGCAAGTTTTAGTCATTAGGTCTGGTTTTGTTTCTGATATAACTGTTCTGATGATAACTGCTAAACCCTCTCCATAACACAATCGTGTTAATCTATGGCCGAACGCTTGTATCCAGAAACTCAATTCTATAGACTATAGCATTTATTGAGCGATTAGCTCGAGTGCAACAAAGACCCAATAAGCCGTCGGCGTTGATTGGTCTGCGGTGTGTTGCTGGTGCTTGGTTGCACCGCTTGTTCTGATTGGTCAGTGAAAACTAAACTTCTTGTTGCACTGACTGCCGGGTGATCACGCGTACACAACACTTGCTTGATGCTGCGTTATGTGGTACTGTATAAGATTCGGTACAATCGTACATTATAATTCTAACTTTCACTGCGGGAACAACGGCATAGAGCACGGTGGTAAAGCACGACAGCAGTGTTTTGCGATCGCCGAGGTAAAAGTGAAAAACAAGACGGTACATTATTCGCAGTGATTGCCTTCCGTCGAAGTGCATTCATATAGGCGGATGGCTTACCGAAGGTGATACCGGTTGTTTGCCAATTTGTCAGGCGACTAGTGAGTGTGACATCCTTCGCTGGATTAAGGTTTCTCGTTCTGGACAGAGTGGCAAGAGTTAATGCTTACATCCTCATCAAACATGGTGAAGTTGGAGTGCATGCAGATGCGAGCAGAGACGGCGGACGAGATACGATCCACCAAGAAGCCTTTCTCCATTGATCATATTATGCTCGGCAAGCGAGAACCTGCCGAACTACCGGCCATCACGCCTCCGCCACCTGTGGTCAGCGAAGAGGTCAAGGAGGAAAAAATTGACAATGACGTGGACGTAGACAGTACCGATGAAAGAGAGGAGTGTTCTGAAAAGTTGAAAGATGCAGAGGAGGACCAAGAGAAGGAGGGAAGGGATGAGGAGAAAGGAAAAACAGAATCGAAAGATGGTGAAAAGAGCTCCCCACCAAAGAATAAATTTGGCGAAAAACCGCCATTCAGTTATAACGCTCTAATTATGATGGCTATCAGATCTAGTCATGAGAAACGTCTGACATTGAACGGTATTTATGAGTACATCATGACCAACTTCCCTTACTACCGAGAGAATAAACAAGGCTGGCAAAACTCTATCCGACACAATCTGAGTCTCAATAAATGCTTTGTCAAGGTGCCGCGGCATTATGACGATCCAGGCAAGGGGAACTATTGGATGTTAGACCCATCTAGTGACGATGTGTTCATCGGGGGTACAACGGGGAAGCTACGACGGAGGTCCACTGCTGCCTCCAGGAATCGTATCGCCCAGCTGAAACGCGGAGTCGGACCTCTAACAAACGGGTTCTCATTACCCATACGGACTGATAAGCCGTATTCTATGTACTGGCCACACAGTCACATGCTCCCGTATCCCCATCACGGAGGGACACCTTTGAGATACGATGCAAGGCTCCCGGTACACCACCCGGACAGTGTATCCATCCCAGTGTCGTCTCACCACTACGATTCACTGCTTAGCACGTGTCAAACACTTCCTAAACCTGTCCCTGCCGGACACAGTTTCTCAATGGATCGACTCCTGCGCCACGAATCGTCCGCTTACTCCATGTCCATGAGGGCACGGGCTCTCAGCCTTCCCTCCCCACCACCGCCCGGCTCTGGTCTCGTGTGCAGCGGGATGAGTTCGTGTGTCGGCATGAACAGCGAGACAGCGCCCGCCTGTTGCATACCGCATTTGTCCCACTCACCACAGGCAGTGCCGAGCTCTCCGTACGATGTATACCACGGATTGCACGGTTTACCGGTCTTTCCTACTGCATTGTTTCCCTTGACTCTCGCCCAACCGAGGCCAATATCGGGCAAATAAAACTGCATTAGAGACAACTTTCACCAGTTGATTGCAAACATTTACTTCGCGAGGAGTCGATGTGTTCTGCCTGCTCACATGTTTTTTAACTGTCGCCAATTTTGCCGGTCAGCCATGTACATGTACCGTAGTCACAGACAAATACCACAGAAGGACAACATAGAGAGACGGTGGCCATGTTGTGAGCCGGAATCCAAGCGTTTGTCGCATTTTTCAAAGAGACATTTTCTCGAAAAACTGAGAGGAACTTATTGTTAAATCCATGTGATGTTGGCAAGTATGTGCAATATTGTAAAAGATTAAGTAAAACAATCTTTCTTCTAAATTGGTGGTAATTTATGATATTATTTTGTTTAGATAGCATGCTAAATAATATATATATAGAATAGTTGCTTTGTAAATAATTAGATTATTATACCAAGTACACGCATGATATTACGATGAAAAAGAAAATAGACATCGGTAAGGTTTTGAAGGTTACAATATAATATAAAATTGCTCAACCGTGTAATTATGAATTGAATTCGGTTGAGAAATTTTATGAGAATAAAAATTGACAATAATCATTTTTATTGTATTTTTTTGTCAAGAACGTCGAGGTCTTGCAATTAATCATCACCGTATGTAAAACAGATATCTTAAAAATAGACAAAATACTTTAATTAAACTTTATTATGTTTTGGTTTGTTGTTATTTTCACACAAGCTGTTCTACAGCACCTACCCATCACATGCTTTGAAACCGCTTCCTTCTGATTGCTTTTTGTCAATCATCATTGCGTGTTTGGGGCGCAACAACCCATTCTTCAACCCTCCTAGTCCTGGTCTCCCGTGGGCCTGGGTATGTTTGGTCCATTTATAAGACAAACAAATTCGGCTAGATGTAAACAGTCATTAAAATTGTAAAGATTCCTCTGCCCCATTCTCTTTTAGTTGAACATGTCGGCGACATTGACCCCCGAAACTTAAGACTCTCTTTGCTCCTTGAACTGCGGGTAATATCTCTAGTCGAGAGTGGCAGATTTCAAAAAAGTACCGGGACGGTATATGCGGCGTAAGGGCCGTGTTTTAGGCCGATTTGCACGGTCGGCCGACCGCGTGCTTTGAGGTCAAACACTCTTGGTGTGTGTTAAATGGTCCCCGTGTGGGGATCTCTGTAGTTTTATTGGATAATGCAGAGCAATTATAATAAGCATTTCCTAATAATGATATATACAGATAGTAACATTTTGAAAAATGTAAATCTTTTGAAATAATGCGAAAAAGCAATCGTCTTTAGTTAATTTGTAGTTTTCACATGGCACCGGGTTTTATTTGTAATTTTTAAAAGTTAAACGGTTGACTCTCAAATTAAGGATTGTCAAAAGATTCTTCAAATCTTAATTTATTAATCATATATATATATCAATATATCAATAACATGTTTTCGATACCTTTTTGTTAAGTGATATAATAAATTGAAATAAGGAATTTCTGTTTTGCTTTGTGAGGAAGTAGACTGAATCAACAAAAAGTTAGTCTTCACACAAAGTTTATGAAACACATTGAATTTTGGTGAGTGGAGATCACAGTTCTCGAAATGAATATGACTAAGTGATTGTTTCTCTTTCAGCTGTAAAAACGTCGCTTTTACTTTAATTGGAACAAAATCCGTAGAATCTTTTGTTTGGAATGACTTGTATTCCCTTACCGAGCAAATACCGGTTTCCGCCTCTGGACCGCCGCGGGGAGATTGCGGTTTTGCTCCGCACTTCAGTGCTTGAACTGAAAGTCTGCTATATTGTATGAGTACACGGGTGATTGCTCTACAAGTTAAAGGAGAGAATGTACATGTACCCATTATCGTATACTAAAGAATGCAATCAATCAAACGCTGTTTTGTAATGCACAATTTAATGTCTGATGGGCAATTAGCTTGAAATTTTGATGGTTTTCCATACATAATTAGGCCCATTTTAAGTATTATATTCGGATTAAAAATATATTTAAGATGTTTTTCAAATAACAAATGATAATCTCCTAGAACCAGGACTTAAGAACGTTTCTAAAGTATATGCAGTTTGGAAACTGAACAGCTCATTTATCTCAATTTGAAATAATTGTACCAAATTATAATACAATTTAAACCCTCCTACTACTACAAGGGTCAAAATCAGTCACAATGTTGATATACTTGCCAAGGTATATCTAGTGCACTTAACCCTCCTACTACTACAAGGGTCAAAATCAGCTAAAATGTTGATATACTTGCCAAGGTATATCTAATGCACTTAAAAAATCAAACACTGTCAAACCTTACATATAGTAAGTCTATTTACAGGTTAAAATGCGTCGACCGTTTTACTGGTAAAAACATTGTCTGGTATTATTGAGGGTGGTCAAAATGACAGTAAAAACCAGTCAAAAATGCCCGTGTGCACAGTTGGTTCAACAGTCAAAACAGGCAGTTGACTGATTTTGACCTCTATAGCAACTTCCCACTAAAGTGCAGCTATAGTAGGATGGTTTTAATATTAAAAAAACACATTTCATCATTACCTCACGAGTAAATCAATTCGTTTTTGTTGTAGCAATGCATGCTACGTATAGCACAGCATGCATGCCGACTCCATGTTAAAATGTTTTGCCAACATTATCAAGAAGGCATATTTCTATAGTATCACTTAATTCAACATGTATTTTCATTTCAAATTCCAGGGTGAAACAATAACATTGTTGTGGATATATTACAATAAATTGTTCTATTTTATGCTGTGACTAATGGGTATCATAAAATTATTAGAAGCGTTATATGACAATCGGTTTACTCTTTAAGAATATTAATTCATCAGCACATTATTTATAATAATTGTAAAACTTGAGAGCAATGAAACATATACCTTTCACATAGGCCTATATTTGTATTTTTTAAATTGATTATTCTAAGATATAAACCAATCATTTATCAAATTGAATGGTTGTTTGCCCAAATACAAAAATAAATTGTCTGTTGCATAATTCTTAATGGCAGTATACCCTTCCGTTAAAACGTCTGTAAATGCATCCATACTTAATAAGAACCAAGATATTTGTACAGAAACCAAACTGTGAAAATTTCAGTTTATTTCCTTTGTGTCCTCATGGAGGAGGTCTGTTTTCCTTCCTCCATGGTGTCCTTTATTCTTATGTTAAACGAAGACATTAGGCCGTATTCATAAAAATAAGTAATTACTTACTAGTAAATGCTATAAGTAAAAGCAACAGCTAGGTAAGTAAAAGGTCTAGTCTAAGCAATTGCTAAAAATCTTATTCATAACCATTTGCTAAATGATTACAGTTGTTACTTGCCTCGGCTAGTAAGTTCTCAAGTAGTTGCTATTGTACTACAGTACCATCCACGAGTCTCGGTATTTGGTGGTATGAAGGTGTTTGCAAGCCATTCCACATTTTCTTTGTCAAACCTTAATAAAGTTCTGTAAATGGTAGGGTTGACTTCATCACGATTAAGCCTGATGTTATACACCTTAGGTTGTGGTCTTGGACGTAAAAACATGGCAAAAAATGTGATATGTCTGTATTGGCTAAACAGCAAGCTAAAAATTAGGTGCTTGTACAATCACTAGTAAATGCTAGTCAAAGGTCATTTTTATGAATACAAATTGAAGTAGGTGCTAATTTCTCTAGCATTTACTTATAAGTAAAAAGCAATTACTAATGCTTAAAATGTGTAGCTTTTACTTGAAAGTCATTGCTTATTTCTATGAATACACATTTAAGTAAAAGGTTAGTAAAAGGGGGTTGTTACTTTAGTAAAAGCAATTACTTATTTTTATGAATACGGCCTATTGTCCTTTCAATGGTGCATACCTCCTTCGACTTATTCATATGAATTGTTTTATAGTGGTCTAAATTCCAGCAGTAAGCTACATCACGGCTTGTTAGCCTGTTGAACTACCGGTATACCAGTTGTAAAAGAAAGAATTGTTGTTGTTATTTGCGTACATGGTAATTTAATTAAAGTGTTCCAACAGAAGGGAACCATTGAAAGAAAGAAATACGGAGGAATATTTTGTTTGTTATTGTGTAGGTATCCCACATAATGTTCGCTCTGAAACTTCCACACGTTGAGATTTCTCTCCCCCCTTCCCCAAAACGAGATTGTTATCTCCCAAATGTTATTTTGGAAGTACATATTGTAAAATCGAAATTTTTCGACCACACTTTTGTCAACTTTGAGGTAGATTCATGAAAGGAATATGCATGGAATGAAATTCTGGTTGGGGGAAATGAAAGACTACATTTACGTCGGAATAAGCTTATCATTAGCTCAGGCTTATGTGTTCATGCTTAGCGCATTAGTGTATTTTGTCATTAGAGAAAAAGTCAAATTTTCATAAAGTTAATATACGTTACGAAATCTTAAAAGAATTAACTGAAAAATTGGGAAAAAATTATTACAAATCGAAATACAATAGCATACTTTCGTCGTTATCTTGATAAATGGCTCCTTTCAAATAACCAAGTAAAATTTTCATTAACGCTTCTTTACATTCATAATTGGTATTCTCTAAAAACATAAATAATATTTTCATGAAACTGGTACTTGATGTAAAATTGATGGTGGTATATCCCTTCAAAATAATGCTGTCCAACGTGCTATCATTTTAGTACATTTTTTTTTCAAATGTTTTTAAGATTTGTAGCTTTGCACGGCGAAAAAAAGATAAGAAAGAGTGTTTGCGGTGACACCACGTGAAAGTTCTCTTTTGAGTAGTAAATAGTTCTGAAAAGAACTGTTTTTGTCATCCCCGAGACGTAAATTACACGTTGGTATGAATACGACAAATCTGAATGCCTTTTCATAATTTGTTTGTTATTGACACAATGAAATAAGCTTGAACTTTCTTATGTTGGTTTGCAATGATATCTGGCAAATTGAAATATCATTCATTTGTTTTGATATTTGTTATTGACTTGTTTTCACTGACATGCAGAAGAGAGAAGCGGGTCGTATGGAGATTGTTATTTTTTGTTATCGTACCAGGGCCGTAAATCATCGCCGCTGAGTCTGTAATTTAATTACCATAAGTGATTAGATTAGGCTAAAAACAACAGTTCATTATATTCGGGCCCCTCTTCCAATACTCATTAGCAACGATTGTGGTATCTCTATTACTGGGAATAGTTTGTGATTAGCATTTGAATCATTGGCACTGATGTCATCACGTTGAGCGATAATGAGATATTTTGCAAGTCTCAAAATACTTTGGTTGTATTCATGTGGATAGCAGACACGATAATTGGTGTTGTGGCTTGCAGGCACTTACATTAAGAGATTCTTCAGTGATACTTCAATTCTTGCGTAGGGTATTATGATGTGTTATGTATGATAAGCAAAATCTATTTTAATGAATAAATGTTTAACTGAACAATTGGAAAACTTACCGTTCCATAACGTCTTTGAGTTTGAGTTACAATGTATTGGTGTAATGTATACGGCAAAATTGAACATGAGACACAGCGTTACCGTAATGGAGAATCATTTTTAAAAAATCATTAAAAACAAACATTGTAAAATTATTCAATATTCCTAAAGTTAGACAATAGTTATTTTGCCATGCCATTTATTGTTGTTAAGCTTTTAAGTTGATGGTTATTCGTGACATTATGTGACTTCACTGCATGGGTATTATGTCGTTGCTTAGTTTTGCCCCAAGGCGGTTCAATGATCGAAAAAGGGGATACAAGTCAATATTGTTGTTGTGTAAAAAAAAATAACGAACGGAGGATAGAAAGTTTGGGTTCCAACTTATACTCCAAGGTGACAAGGTGACACAATAAAGGATGTATCCTCACCGGGGACGGTTCTTGGGCGATAGGTGGAGAGAGTGTGGTCCACCGAGACTCGGTAAAATATATCTGAACGGGTTGGGTTCTCGCTAATATTATGTGCGGACAGAAGCTGTCTCGTGCACCGGCTAGGGTTTACGTATGGGGACATTAATAGACAACATTAACGGGAACATTTTATATATGTATATAATGAGAGCGACGTGTGTTTGCATATTTATAGAAAATAATTATTTAATAATCAAGGTGAGACTGAACAACCCCTGTCTCAATGGGTCTGGATTCTGATGTAGATTAGGTTGGGAATTAAAAAGTAACATCACTTTGCTAACATGGTCCTGAAAACGCTCACATTGTGTCAGAAAGCGCCCAGAATCCAAAAGTTTCAGGGGCCCTTAATCGGGACCCGGAATTACCCCCTTCCCACCGCGTCAAGGTCCGTTCCTCCAGCATTTGGCCCCGAACTTTAGTTCTAGATCCGGCCTTGAAGCTCTTGGACTTCATATGAAATGGTCATTATTCTCACCAGATCTCAGTATGCCGTGATCGTTAACACACTTGAGAAAGCGACGGTCCGTGGGCTCGGCCGTGTTGCAATCAAATTGACTTTACAATTTCATAATTTGTACACTGGTTGCACTATAGGGAAAGGTTGGTTGCACCAACAGAGTCACTCATGGACGGTGAGCCGTGTCTTGATTGTATAGTGAGGCTGCAGTGCGTGTCGACCAACAATAATTATGGTCATGTTTTATGCTAAAGTAAAACTATTAGTGAAACATTTTCCAACGTGAATTTTCCAACATAATCAATTGGGGTGGCCTATGGATTTTCACAGAATTTTCTCAATAATGACACAATTTAATAAACTTTCACAGGTAAATGCATATAGAAAGTCCGAGAGAAAGAGAATAATCAAGGAAATATTACTGAGCAAGTTATCTACAGTTCAATCTTGTCAAAGATGGGGTTTTAAAGGCGTGGTGCTCTTTAGAGTAATTGGTGTAAAGATGGAAGATGTTACCGTCTTAATAAAATGGAACATCTGTTGCCCCCATCGTCCCCAGGAGAAAAAAGAACTGTATTACGGTATGCCTACATGAAATATGGTTTTGTTGGCATTAAGAATGATTTTTCAGAAACGTGAACTTTCGTCAAAGGTAAGGTACGATCGAGTAATTCAAATATAACCACATGGTCCGATTTGAATGTGTAAAGCTGATGATGGTATCATACTTCCGTACAAATAATTGTCTGAGGTGCTGTAATTTTTTAAGAAAAATTAAATAATTTCCAGTTCGAATTTAGGAAAGAAAACTACTAAATTCCATATCAGAACGAATACAAAACAAATGTGAAAGCTGAACCTTTGACATACTCGTAAAAACAGTTAATAACATTACCAATGTTGTACCATCCCTTTAGCCAACTCCAGACGAACTTTCACGGTATAGGCCTAATGTTCATTATTTGAACAGGCTTGGATATCATACAACTTTTAGAAGTTCTGATACTTTCAAAGGCATAAATACTATAGCGGTCGATTGTTTGCGCATAGAAAAAGGACACAGGTTTAGCGTATACTGGTTTGGAAATTATTCGCATCCACAAGACAGCACAAATGTCTACTAACCTACTCTACCCTGCTGACATTTCACAGGCAAAGATGAGTGAATACAGGGATATACAACAAGCCACAATCACAGTCAATAAAATCGACCCCTCATCACCGGAGGTGTGACAACTTTATTACTCATGCGGGAAAACAAATGGAAAACACACACCTGAAACGACCTCTTCATAACCGTCTTATAGTAAAACAGATCAAGCTATTTCGTTCCTCAACGACCGTAAATTTTCCCCAAATTACGTATGTTCTTTGTCTTTGAATCCAAGGCCGACCCCAGTTATGTACGATTCTTGTCAACGGGGACGGCAGTAGCCATTAAAGCGTCCGCGTGATTTGTTACTATAGGCATGGAGGAGAACGCTGGCTTATATGGCCCATTGGACGGCCTATTTACGTCAGGTCACCGGTTAATTTATTGTTATCATTTGGACAAATGTGTGAATTTTGTTTTCAAAAACGATACAAGGAAAACTTCGTGGGTTATTATTCATTTTGTTGGAAATCGGCCAGTCAAAACATGTTCATGTGTGAGGTCTTGAAACATCCTGATAACGTACAGATACTTATTTATTGTACTTTTTTGTACATATTTTTTTTTTTACATCATCCTAAAATATTGTATCACTCTTTTATTATTTCGTCCGCAATCGTAATTCCTCCACTTGCCAGCTTTTGCCCTAAATATATGATTTACTCATCAGCAATGAGGTCTTGTCCAAGTTATTTTGTATGCTCGCTTATTTCAAGCAAAAACACATAATTCATAAGTTGTCAGAGGTGACCGGGGCGCGGGGATTTTGCCGTATTTCTGGTTTATATCAACGGTTGGTCCACTGCACGGCAACGTAGCCAAGTACATGTACAGACAGCCTACTGGAGCCTTGGGAGAGAGTTTTGACATAACACTGTACTGCCTTGGCAGCCGGCAGCGTGCTTTTTTATGTCGGCCACCTCTGTGCCCTACATAATGCCTCCAGAGACTGCTTCGCATCTCACCTTCACGTTGTCCCAACATGGGATAGACACGCCTCCATGTCAGAACTGTTTGCGAACTGGGCATTGTCACAAACTCCCCTTGTGGCAAACCCAAGCTGATGTGATCCTTATAGAAGCATCCTCCCAAAGATGGAATCAAAGTCACAACCCGCAAGGGAAAGAAGACAGGTGAGCGTATAATAGTCACTCTTCAGACTCTTCACTGCGAACAGTTTAGTGCAAGATTCGTTCTGTATTCGTCATTCCCTCCTATTACTTCGTATTTGTTACTTTCATTTTGATATAATTGACACCGGAATCGTTCGAATCTGTGATGGGATGTGTTGAAGAACTTGAAGATGGCAAGTTCTGTATTCCTCATTCCCTTTTATAACACTAGCCTAAAGTGATGGAATCTAGTGTTGCATGTAAGATCCTGTCATAGCATGCCAAACGCCGTAACCGAGCTATTTACCGAAGCATGATCCACCCTAAGGCCGCTCCTGACCGTGCTAAAATGACAATCCTCGGCAGAGATAGCTCCCGGACCCTGGTAACAGCAGCTTCTCTTTCCCGATAAGACAGACCTCTCTCGGTTTTTTCCCGGTAGTGAAAGAATGTTGCAGAGGCTATTTTGTCAGTATAATTCCGTTTGTTTTTAGCCCGGAGTTGTCAGTTGTCAATAGTAAATAATACACGTGCGAATTCAAGTGTTTTCTAGAAATTGCTAGCAATATGTTTGGAGCTTGTGGGTTCGGTATGTAAGGGAATGTTAAAGCATAGGTCAATGGGGTTATCACTGACAATCATTAGGACAATCAACTGGAGTACCCAGCAGCACTTTCCCAGTTAGTATTTTGGAGGTATCTTTCCTAGAGCGTCAATCTCTACCGTAGGATATTAATGGGAAGTTACAACAACGTACCTTTATTTCATCCCTCTAGCTTTCCAAAAAATATAGCGTATCATAAAAGTACTAACTAACCTATGGAAGTTTCATCATAATAGGTCTTCACATTTTTGAGAAAACGAAGAAAAACTGTTATATGTTTTAGCAAAGTTTGGGACGGCAACTAATTTCTATACGTGAACCACTTTACACCAAGTAAGGTTGTTAAGACAACAACGCAGTAATTTGATAATATGGTGATTTCGAATGTTGTAGTTTTGTACCTTCCCTTTAACAAACTTTGTAAGTGAAACATGCCGATTTGAGACATATAATTATATGAAATGTCAGCAATATTGGTCTAATTTTGTGACATGAAAATTGAGTGGATGTAAGTCTATAGCAATAGGAATATATCTATACGCATACTGTATAATTATATCTATCAGTTCAGTTATCCCTAAATTAAATGTTGAATTAACGAAAGACCAAATCCGAACAAAATGGTTGAGTGTGAATGAAAGCAACCCCGATCCATGGAGCTGGTTTATATCGTACTGCATCATTGTGTAAATGGTTTGCTGAGGTAGGCAAATTTGTAAAACGTTTTGGAGAACTCCCAAACAACTTTGAGGTAATCACAGTGTTGAGTCACTGGAAGGACTGGGTCAACTCAAATACAGGACGAAGCCAAGGTAGGACGATCTCTGATCTCATTCTCCTGAACTAAACAGCATTACTCAAGTCTTGTACCGACATGATTTGCCATATTCCAGCCAGTGGCGGCGCTACGGAAATTCCGGTTATTTTTTTTTGCCCCCCCCCCCCATTTTTTCCCCGATGGTAAGTCAATGCTTTTTCAGCAGTACAAAATTACATTAAAGATTAATGTTTGCCCCCCTTAAATTTAAGCTTGCCCCCTCCCCCCTCTTGCCCGGCCCCCCCAGTTTAACAGGTCTGGTGCCGCCGCTGATTCCAGCAAGGAGCACCGGACACTTTCATGGTGAAAGTTATCGTGTGAAGGGACGCTACTCAGGTGTTACAACAATTATGATTCCCTTGTATTGGTGTTCTCGAGAAACACAATGATAGCAGATTTACATGAAACTTACTTGGAGATTAATTAGAAGTGGATGATGGTATCAAACATACATTGTAATATTTCTGTTGGAGGTATTTCCATGTTAATATAAAACTAATCAATTTATTGACAGAATTAATTTTCACTATTTTCATGGAACAATGAAATAAAATGAAACTTTCACAGCTTGGATTTGATGAAGGACTAAATTCTCCTGATTCTTATAAAGCATGGATTTATTTACAGCCTTTTCACCATGACACACATTTGGAAAATGATTTGATGAATTTAGCTAAAATGATAACACCTTGGACAGAAATATTTCATCATCAAGGCCTACGTGTCATGAAATATGTGATCATTAATTTCGAGATTATAAATAGTGTAATGGGGCTTGAAGCGGGACTCGAACGTTCCGCCCCCAGATTACAAACTTTACTCATAACAATATTACTTTTTCCATTGAAAAACGTTGGTGGTCTCTTAACAGTCTGCCTCCCAAATTGTCAATAAACCTCAAAGATATATTTCTGGCGGGGGGGGGGGGGGCTTTTTGAAGCCATTTAATCAAGTTCTCAGTGGATTATGAATTAATTAATATTGTATGTCGCCAAATGATTTTATGTACACATTTTGTACAATGTAAAAAGTCACATGTACTTGTCACTTATAGTTATATATAGGCCTACATGCAGTTCTGTTTTACTCGCAGGAAGTTTATATAAACTGGCGTTTGAAATGTTTCATACAAACATTCCAAAAACATGTCTCATCTTATGTTGAATAGAGCAAATCTGTCGTTCATAATGAGATAATCTTGCTTATCCAGGAGGATTCTTAAAGCGTTAATACAAGTTAAGAAATCGCCTTAATTTTGACTTTTTTCTTACCCACTCGCTTTGCGCATTGTCTAGTTCCATTTACCCTCAAGCAATGGCATAATACCTTTTCATAAGACCTTGCGCCATCAACTTGCTGTGCGGATTAGGATTTGTGCGCCATGCAACATTTAACACGTAATCGGCATTCTCTTGTTATCCGATTCTGCAGTCGTAATGTGTATCGAAATAAAGAAGCAGGATTTTATTTCTGTGATGTTTAATACTATTATATACTTGTCGGTTTTTACAAACAACAGAGGAG
Source organism: Zoroaster sp. YZ-2022 (assembly GCA_029582265.1). Lineage (NCBI taxonomy): Eukaryota > Metazoa > Echinodermata > Asteroidea > Forcipulatida > Zoroasteridae > Zoroaster > Zoroaster sp. YZ-2022. The sequence continues at coordinate 32,299,826 of CM055821.1, read as the reverse complement.
CGATGAGCGCCTTAGGTGTCACAATCTCGAGACACTACTAGAAGAGATCCATTAAATCCAGATGATGGCGGCGAGAGCTGACACAGATTGATGAATAATTCGTTTTCCAGATTATTATTATTTTTTGCATTTGAGTTTGTTTTTGTCCCATGCACTCTTGAGATCACTGGTCAATAATTGGTTATTTAGTGAGCATGAAATCAACTTTAAGAAGAACCAATACATGACAACTCCTGTGTTTTCCTTGAATGTACTCGGAGCATATCAACCGACTTAAAGGGACACTATCCTCACGATCAACAGGGCATGGAATCAGAGTGCTAGTTTTAGATTAACACAGTGGCTGGAAATAATACCCCACATGATAAGGTCATGTTACCATTGCTGCTGCATAAATGAGCCAGTAATTTTCAGTCATTGTGTTCATCTTAAACTAGGACACAGATTCCATGCCCTGTTGAAAGTCTGCTCTGATTGTGACGATACTGCCCCTTTAAGAGATCGACTCGGCACATATACAAGCTCAGATGGTCAATACAAATGCATATTGGCCTAGAAACAAATCTGTATTGCTCTAAGATTTTTCATTAGATGAGGCCAGCACTGACGTTTATTCACCCTATCAAATCAGGTTAGTGTTTTAGAACTGAGAAATAGAGATTTTCACTGGTTACAATTCAATTCAATTCAATTCAATTCAGTTAAAAGCACGTGTCAGTCGTCACATACATGAAATACATGAAATCCCTTTATGTACAAATTACTAAAAATACTATTCACATCAATGAGTTTACATAAAACACAACATTAAATTACAGTAAAGTGAACATAGCAACATGAATATATTTGACAATTAAAACGATATAACCCTGTGGGCCTATTGTGCTACATCCTAATTGCTGATAGGCCTATCCTGACTGTCCACACGTCTGGAAAAAAAAGTCGTGTTCGCACTGGACTTTTTTGGGGGAAGGTTTTACCGAGACGATGGTAAAATGAAAAATGGTCAAATGTGACCTCTGCCCGCACTTGAACTTTCGACACGGGAAAATTTTACCGAGACCGTGGTAGAAGTAACCGAGCTGTCAGTATAATGACTCATGAGGGCGCTTTGCGTGACCTTTCTACGTTGACCGTACGTTGACGCACATCCGTTGTCGTGCTTTCTTTCGTCGTAAGACACGACGTTGACGTCCTTCATTATCATCTGGAAATGATGCACTGGTAGCACCAATCAAACTTCCGACTGTATCAATGATAATATCTGCCATGATTGCGACCAAAAGAGGAACAACAACGCACAGAAAACTTGCTACACATGCACATGCATTAAATGCGCCCGGCCCGCCCCCACCGCGCGGTGAAACAATGCAAAGCGCATGCGTGGTGTCCCTGTGTAGCACGACCTTGCGCTCGGGCCGGATGTACGCTTTCCTGAGCCGCTTTTACCGACTCGCACTGTCCGCACTGGACTTATCGTCTCGGGAAAAGTTACCTGGTCAGTTTTCCTGGGCAGCAGTTGGCCAGTAGAAGTAACCGCTGGACTCAGGAAAAGTAACTGAGAGGAAAATGTCCCAGGCTGTCCGCACTGGACTTAAAGTGGGAAAAGTACCCACCGTCTCGGTAAGTTTTACCAAAAAAAGTCCAGTGCGAAAGAAAGCTGTGTGGACACAGCTAAATTTGGTTGTCTGTGCATTTTCTCAGGAATGTGCCGACATCTTGAGCATGCAGAAACCTCTGGTCAGGGATTGGTTTATATGCATATATACATCCTCATGAAGTATGAATGCAAAAAAAATACTTTTTACCAAAAGTGTATTGAGGCATATGCTATGCAACGTCGGTTTCGCGGAAAATTAGATGTGATATTTAAGGGTTGACCGAAGTATTGTCTCGCCGCAAGTCAGCATTACTATATATACGGCCTTGTTAATATACAAATACACAGTCAATAAACACATCAGATTTGTTATGTATGTACGGCATGTGCACACTCGGGCTGCCCAATTACTTCACCGGTATGTGGAGTATTGTGACCAAATCTCTGTCAACAAACAAATAATATGTAAATATTTGGGGATATATCCACACCCCGGGGAACCATTTGACCAAAGCTGATGTCTCTTGTTTAGAGGAAAGGTACAGCACTGGTTATAACCATTACAACATTAGGCCGAGTTAAAAAAGAACATGTTTAGCGTCCGGGTTTCTGAAAAAAAGGAGGAGGGGCTTTTTATTTATTTATTTTATTTTCAAGATGGCCGCCATTCTTTTTAAAATTTCGAACAACCATTGGTTTTTCCACTGTTCAAACACACAATAATGAAAGAAACATGTTGGACAAGACATTGAACATGTTTACAGTGGTTTTATTAAATAGTTTGTTCAGTATTAATAAAATAAAAAATAAAAAATAAAAAGCCCCTCCTCCTTCCTTTTTTTCAGAAACCCGGACGCTAAACATGTTTTTTTAAACTCGGCCTTAAAGAATTATTATCCAAAAACTAACTTGAGGTGAAACTGGTAAAGGTACCAATATTATTGAGCAATTATTATTATTGTGCTTGAGGAGCTCTCAGTTCAATGACTATAATACGCATTGTGCTGAAACTTGTGCAGGTTGGTTGTTGGTTGTAGGCATATATCTTAATTCAAATAAAATAATACTCATAGAAGCAGTTTCCAACAAACAAACAAGCATGCAAGCAAACAAACAAGCCAGCAAGCAAGCCTTGCAACTAACCAACCAACCAACCAAACAAACAGAAAGAACGGCAATTGATGGTGGATGTAGAACATAACTAATGGATGGGAAGAATGGGATATGATCCCTTTACAGCTGCACGTATACAGCTACACTGCATTTATGCAAACCCCTGCTTGTCGAATTATTTAAAAAAATGTTTTCAGCCTTGCCTCATGACCTGAATGTTTTGCCAATAAAATCAAAGAAACGAACAAACACACTATGACACTACGCTCGTTACGCCGTCCCACCGGACGTATCTGCGCAGAAAAGCGTCTAGAAGCTTTGGCGGCATTCTTCTGCTGTAAATCTTAAGGGATTAGAGGTATCCCTGTGTGGCACAAGAGGGCACTCCTGTGATCCTTCTAGTAGCTCTCCTTTTGGGTAAGACGAGGAGTTTGATGAAGTATTATGATGGATGAAATTATCGCATTTAATCATGCTTTCAAATTCAGAATGTTGATGTTCCTTCTTGTTAAACGTCGACTTATTAACTTTTAGTTTCGTCGAAGTAAATAAATTCAGCTAGAGAGGAGAAGTCTGGTCTGTGCTAACGGACTTTCATTTTTTCAGTCAACTTTTTAGTTTGATTTAGTTTGATTGCAAAAAAAACCTTCGTTTATAAATTACAGTTAATTATAAATGATTTTTGTATTTCATTTATTTTAATTTACAGCCACAACTCATTCGATGAAAATATCTTTATCCAAACCGTATGGGCTCACACCATGACATGATGGCCCGAATGAAACAGAGCTTACACAGATATTGTAGTATTTATTACAAAGTATATATAATGTCATAGCTATTTGGCATTGCAATTAATGTAATCAATTCAAAAATTCGAATACCCAACCCCGTCATAAGATCAAAATGGCCAAATAGTTGCTAATTCCCAACAAAGTTCAGTGTGAGGCCTATTCTTCCCAGGCCCCCACCGGAGTATGAGTAAACTAGAATAATTAATCTCGACCATGTTGAAAATGATGCACCTGGTACTATAGTCTATGTACGTGCACGCTATTAGAAGAACTTTATTCAGCGATAAGTCTTCCCTGGTAAACGTCAAGACTTGACTTGAGTCAAATAGTGCATGCTAACCAGCGATATACATGTACATGTACCATTGCCCTAGCGACAGCTGCTGCTTTCGTAAAACACGCCCTCAGCAGTATGTGTACAGAGCGAATTTGTGCTAATTTGAAGGGAGGAGTTTCTGAACGGACTGGCTTGGCTTTTTAATGACAATCTGGATAATTTCGATGAGAGTACATATATATATATATGTGGTTGGCAGACAGTGTTCGCTTTGGATCTTCATTAGGCCTACCACACGTCTTTCTATCAAATTAACAACATTAGGCACAAGTCCAATTCAAACACAGTCAACTTTCTGCATCCGCGCCGCTGCTGGTGATTAATTGAACTCCCTTTCCCCTCTTCAGACTCTGTTTCTTTAAATGTACTTAAAACCTGAAAAATTCGACTCGTTTGAAATACAACAAATTGTTGAATTTAACATCAGACAATGGAACCCGCGTCAAAACTGATCGGGGTTGATTCAGCGAAAGCAATACGGCCTAAGGCAAGCGAAGGTCAAGTTTACCCATGGTTTATAGGAGTCACTCTAGCGCGAAATGGATTGTTGCATGTTCTATTCTCACCTTCTTCTTAGGATAAACACACGAGAGAGTCAACATCAACATCCGTCATTATGAAAACACGATCAATTGCAGCGCGGTGTCACTTTCCCCTTTTACAGCCCCAAGTTGAAGTTTTACGCGGTCGACTTGGCACAGTTTGAGGCACTTTGGTAGGACTTTCTTCGTGCACGAGTTGGTGTTTGTTCAGATCGGAGATCATAATTCCCTTTTGAATTTCACGCTTGGTGTGATCAAACAACACGTTGGTACAAACCAAGTACGAACTTCTGAGTGTTTTGCATACCACTTTGCTATCTTGATGGAGGCTTTCAATTTTCAAACTTTCAAACGCCTACTCAAAATGTGCAAAACTTTGCATACAAATTTGGATATCAAAGCAATAGGATCCACTAAAAGGATTCAATGATACCTCTACAATTGCTGGTTAAAACTGGTTAAGATTTCTGTTCAAAATGCAAAATAACAAGGAAAACGTAGAAATTGTGAAAATATTCTCATGATATTGTCAATTTGAATTCAGCTAAGAGCAAATCAAAATCAAGTGCAGTTGGAGAGTCACGTCAGCAGAGAGGAGCTTAGAGCTAGCAGTGCAAGGCAATGCAGGATAGGGTAGGGCAGAACAGAACACTGAGAGCAGAACAAAGCAGAGTAGATCTAGCTGAGCAGGGAAGAGTACGGTAGGCAGGGAGGAAAGGGTAGAACAGAGCAGAGCAGTAATATACTGATGTAGAGAGAAGAAAAGAACAGGTTAGAGGTTAGATCATAGCACATCATAGCGGAGCAAAGCTATCAGAGATGGCAGCAGAGCATGCAGTCTGTTCCTTTACATTTTGAAGAATACATTATTTAAATAAATTGTTTGTTGTTTGTCAGCAACTCTGAAAAACATGCATCATTTTCTTAAACATTCGGGCACTCAGTGAGTTGATACGTTCACAGTTTACCCATGTAGTATGACATCAGTGCACATACAATGACCCCTTTAAATATTTCAAGTATATATGGGCTTCAAACGATAGTCTGAGTAGTACTTTTAAAGTAAACGTACATAAATACAAGACCCCAAATTTCCCCTGGCTATCCCTCAAGAAAAAATTAAGATATCCTTGAACGTGCGTTTGTTTGCTTGAAAGTGATCCGGAGCGGAGTTTTAAGTTCTCGTCAAAGTAGTAGTATTTGTGTCTGCTTAACCTAAATATTGTATAAATAATTCAGTATGCAGGTGTGCCGAGCGGTACATAAACGTTGGGATCAAATGGAAAGTAATCCAATTCAGCGGTCTATTGGGTAAACCTGGAGTGTTTGCCGACAAAAACTTCACACTTCATGGTTCAAGCTGAACCACCAGCGTAAACACTTATTGATGAGTTGAATTGAAGCGAGAGTAACAACTGCAATTGGCCCGTCTCAAACGGCGGGAGCTCTTGTATTTATATGTCATTTTATTCTCGGGTGAAATTTTGCCAATAGCAGGGGATAAGTAAATATCAATAATATTTAGGAGTGTAAGTCTCTGTATAATGCAACACCCAGCTACTCGTTATTGATATGCTAGGATTGTTGGTGCCTCTCTTTCTATTCCAAATCGCGTGTTTTTAAATGTAAATTACACATGGGTGTATTTATTTAAGCTGTCCGTCCAACAAGTGATTTTCCCAGTGAGCTGTATAGGTGAAGACCATTTAAGCGGAGTGATAATGTGGGACCCCTCTCGTCCAAGGTGGACACGCCCATGAACTTGACGTCAAGACTCAGCTTGTACTGGATCCTATTAGTACGAGAGTGCCTACAGCTACTTTGTCAAGTTTTAGGCGGCCGTAGTTTCATTAGTAAACATTTTGAATTACAAACTTCATCTTCCTGATATTTGGATGTCATCAGAACTAATTACCAATCAATAGCGAATTTCACGTGGTGTCATCGCAATTAGTCCTACTTACACACAAGTTAATCTAAAGGACATATTGTTTTAATACAATTCAACGAGGAAGAGGAACACACAAAAGCCCTGGCCACCACAACATTCTGGCGGGCAAACCATTCGTAAAAGTGGCACATCAAGTACCGTATGTCACAAATTTATAGAGACGCGTCAAAGGAAGCAGTCAAATTTGTTTGGATTATTACTGGGAGGTGTTACAACAACTCCACGCCGCCCCTTCCTAACTAACTCATGGGATACAGGCCGGTAAAGGGTCCCGGATGCCTGGTATGTCGCGGATTGACAATCACCATACGGTGATCATCTATACAGTGAGTCATAACCGCACAGACAGCTGAAGCTTGGGATGAAGAACTTGATGTTGGACTTCGTCAGAAGCGGCATAGAGAAAGGTAGTGACTGGTCCGACGAGGAGGTGGGGGAGGCACTAATTTCATCTTTGTGTGTCATCCTGGGAGGTCACACTTGTCATTGTTTCTGGTTCTGTTAGGACTCACAAAAATTAAAAGGAAATGATTCAAAGTAAATGTTACGTTGATTTTGCATGCACCATTACAAGCTAAAAAAGTGTAGCAACCAAAGTCGATTTTAAAGTGACTCCTACTCTACATTAGGTCTGTATTTATTTATTTTATTTATTTAGATCATTTCACAGGCAGTATACAAAAATATAAGATTCATAAATAATTTAAACATACACATCACAATTCATAAAAAAGTATATACATAAACATCAAAATTGCCTTTTAACTTACAATAAATACAAAATATCTTAAAAGTTAAAAGAATACACTTTTCCTAATATTAATGCGTGAATAGAAATGTCGCACATAACCGCGTTCTCGGTATGATGTAAGTCATGCACACATATTCAGAAAAACGGGCCTTTCATAATGCCTAAATACAAAATGACACCCGCCCTTAGCCTCGTTTTAATTTTGTTTTTGCATACATGTTAAGGTGTTTTTGTAGTATATAGTGGGCACTGGATATACCATTGACAATTGGTAATTGATAATATACCACACCCTGTCAATACTAGGAGTGTTAAAATAACACCCCGTTATATTATATTGGGTGAATTGGCCAATACGAGCTTCACTGGTGTAGTAACACCTCAGTCTCTGCAGTACGGAAGCTTAAATGACCATCCGTGTTACTTAGATTATTTATCATGGAAAGACGGAATAGTTATCTTGAAAACACTGATTGCCTTTGTCTTTCCATGATAAAGAAAACCTCTGTAACTCGGAAACATGGATGGTCATTTAAGCTTCCGTACTGCAGGAACATGAGTGCGTTACAGCGATGACTTGTCTGCAGGGATGTACAAACAATTCTTCAAATAAGTGAATAATTTAATGTTTTTGTTAGTTATGCACTTCTCAGTATTCTATTTACTCGTGATCTAACGTCCCAAAAGGTCCATTATTATACCAGATGGTGATAAAAAATATGTAGGCTATGAAAAGTATTTGTGTAACGAGTGAAGCTGCATTTTTAATATTAAAACAACAATGGGGGAGGGGGGGGGGGGGGCTAGGCTTACAGTGCACACGACATGTAATACTATAACCATGGCTATAACACATGACCTATTTTTCACTTCTATTTTTTCAATCAACGTCATCTATATGCGAGAATTTCCCCCCAAAAAATAACAATAAATAAATAAATAAATAAATAAATAAATAAATAAATAAATAAATAAATAAATAAATAAATATCAAAGGATAATTATAGATGTAGTACTGAAGAACTTACAAATTTATGGAAAGTGATTCCAGAGGTTATGATTTTCTGTCCAATTATGTACCATTAATAAGTTATATTATGTAATATATTATGTACCATTAATAAGGTCAATTACCTTAATTTAAATTGACCGAAATTTAAATTCTCGAAAAGATAATGTTTATGGTAATATTTCGGGTCATGTTTTTATATTGAACATTTTTTTTAAATAAATAGTTTCGTTATATTTTGTGTTAACACTTTTTTCGGGGCAAGGGCACACATTACGAAAAAAACAACTGAAAACTAAATCTGGTAAATATCTTTATTTCACAGTATTTCCACCCAAACACCCACCGCTGTCTTGAAGCTTGACCCCTCCATCGACTCCCATTAGCCAACGTGTGCGGTGTGTTTACTAATGTTTGCGCTGCATCCACTCAACCAGAACATCAGACTCTGTTTTGCCGCAAACTCTGGCGATGGCAACATTTCAGAACTCGCTAATTTCAACAAATACTAACAAACAGGGTCGACGGTAAATCCCTCCGGATCTCCGATGTCCGTCATGTCAACTTGACGGGAAACATTGGGTGTCAAAACCGTGCAAGATTTATGGCGCGCTGCCGGACAATAATAATTGTAGAATTGTGAGGTACTGGTATTGCTCTCCTGTGCACAGACAGTTCATATGAATCAATTACAGCAAAAAATATGACAGGCAGGAGGGTCTAACTTAATTCATGATCCTGAGCAGGAACTTTCTTTTTCCTTTACAGCATGATAAGCATTAATTTAAATTTTTAAAATAACCGAAAACAAAAACTGTGTTTACTCCTTTCTTCTCTTCAATTGTATTAACAGTTCTCTTCTCTCCATGATTCCAAAAATCTAAAAGGCACAAGAGACTTCGAGGAGTTTTTCTAAATGGTTTGAAAAGGTTATTTCTGTGATAAATTCACAATATGGGCATAGGTATCTTCAGTAAATTCCTCATCACAGTCCAAATTTCACCAGAGGGCGACATTTTCCAAGAAAAAGGCACTTCATGTGAGTTGCTATGTAAAATAATAAAGTTTATATAATGGTTCGTCTTTAATAATCGATCACATACTATTCAAACAATGACTCAGAATGAAAGAAATGTTGTTCAACAGGCTCGCCATATATACTAGGAACATGTCATAGATGCATTGTTTGACTTAATCTACTTGTTTCTCTACGGATTACATCTCTCGTAATGATCGAAACTATCAAATTGTGTCCCCAAATCCTGGTTTTATAAACCACTCTATTGTATACAGTGATGAGACAGTGATGATGTCCACATGGTTCACGAAGACAGAGTTTACATTTTATGTTTAATATCTGGACCAGAATAACTCCCTTCGAAGGAAGTGACCTGCAAGTTAATAGGAGGATTGGTAAACTGGATAAGCCCACGTCACCGTCTTGAATTTCGATTGTAGTCATGATCCGAAGAGAAGAAAACATAAACGTTTGAACAATCCATCAAACTAAGACATGGCGAGTCCAAATGTAGTATATGTCATTTTTTTGAATTTGATCATTTGTGGCTGATGCTAATGATTACAAAAAATCATATGGTCACCCATGACACTTTGTGACAACTGTCACTTTAGATCACGAGAAAATGTTTTTATAGTGTCAGCGGACCTGAACCAAAGACCGCTGTGTTTTAAAAGACGAGCCTAGCATGCTGCAGCGGTACATAGATTGCGCTGTTTATTTTGCTAAATCTCCTTCAAAAACCTTGACTTGTTGCATCATCATCTTCCATTTATTTGATAACATTTGAAGGATGTTGTGGTGCAGCTTTCAATAAAGGAAAATAACGAGGCGGGCTTGAAAAAAAACATGTAAGGCAGCTTACGTCCACAGCCCAGGGATGTGAACAATTTGGAGAGGCTTAATTTGTTTTCACTTGGCCATTACTACATGCTTTCACAAGCTATTCTCGCCTTACGCCACCTTGGGGCAAAACGTCTGTATGATTGACCCTAGATATCAGGCTGTGTTTACGTTTAGACTGAAAACAAGCAAAGGTCAACCACTCCTGGCGGCTTTCATTGGTTCCAAAGCTCTTATCGTCTTATCCAATCATTTCATATAAAATATTTGGAAACGAAACTTGAGAAAGTGTCTAGATTTCATGTGGAGAAGCCCAACGGCCACACATGGTGAAGCAGCGAGCCGTGATAATTTGTCCTGCGGGGCTGTGGGCCTGGGAATACCGGTGAGGGACCAGGCCCAAAACAGGGACCAAAGAGAAGAGAACTATTATTAGACCATTGAGAAAGGACACAGTGTGATTAGACTGGTCAATGATACAAAAAGGTTCTGGGTTTCAAAGCCACATACCACTTTAGCTTTCACCAGATACATACGATATACTCTTACACAAATAACCCCAGGCAGTAAATACTGAAATGGTAAGACGTTCTGATTGTGCTTGATGTACCTTGAAATTAATATTTATCCTAAATTAACACGGCGTTTCATATCATAGGCTTTTCGTTTCTTAACATCATCCCAAAATATAAATATACATATAAAATCTTTATTATTAGATATATAACCAATTGAAATCTTTCAGCATGGACATTTCGTTCTCATTCTTGAGTAAAACATGGAAATTCCACTATTCTGAATTGCCTATAAAGGAAATGTTCATGCAAAAACAAGTTCTTCATTGATGTTTTCCGACGGTAAATTATGCACTAGTTTCGAAAATAATATTTATTATGTACCAGTGCTTTCGTTTATCATTATTCTGTGCTGCGAGGTTGGTAAGCATACCGCCCATAGTTGTCGAGGTGTAGACGATAGTTTTCAGATATATTGCCCTGTTGCAGACAAGCATTCCCTTGGTAGATGACTCGGCCGGCATTTGTTTATAACTGACTCGACGTTATGTATGAGAATAATATACAAAGTAGAAGATTGCAAAACATAATTGCGTTTACTAAATCCAGGCAAAATATATTCAAATCTTCTCAACTGATTGACATGTAAGGATATATTGTAATGTTGTAAACAATATATAGGGCCTAGGCCCAAAACATCAATGTAACAACGTTCACACAATTATTAATTGAACATACTTTTACGGTGTGGAATTTCATCAGGGATTTTAATCTAATTAGTTTGTCAGAGAAACTGAGAAACATGCGGACCATTTATACATAACCCGAAACTCTCAGAGACATAGGTTGCTTATTTACATTTTCTTGATCCTAAAATCGACGATGTTACTGTTACAGCGCCATCATTTGAACAGAGGCATGCATAATAAGTATCAGTCCATACACAACACATACATATTTTGCTTATTTGCCAACACAGTTCTTACTTTTCAGCTTTTTAAGATAGATTCTCAGTTGTACAATGTACATTCACACTCTTGCCTGCCTTGAAATTCACGATACCAACAGAGGGCGCAGCAAATGTAAATCAGTGTCATAATTATTGTCTATTGTATGAATGCAATTATCTTCTGAAATATCATCGAATAAGACGTATGAAAATTTATTAAGGTTTGTATGGCTGAAAGTGAGGTAGGTTTGCCTGTAATAATCTCTCTTGAGTTGTTCGGCTCTGGGAATAACATGTGGGTTAACTCGATGTTTCTCCTGAAGACGGTCAGAGTACACTGACCGAAACGTCGAGTTAATGGATTGGGAGAAATATTGTAAAAAGAGGGGTATGTACTCACAAGAGAACTTATGGTAAATGTATGGTGGTTGATATGAGCTTGGTCCACTTTGCCACTGGGCACTCCCACACTTGAACCTCTGATTTCATCATCACTCAGTTGTTTTTCACCTTGTTTTGGTTTTCACCTCAGTGCAAACAAAAACACCTGATACCAACCTCACAAACCAACTATTAATAACAAGTTGTGAAAGTTGCTACGAGAGAAGTAAATCAACGCCTGAAATTGATTAGAACGTAGCTGCGAAGCCGATGGGAGATGAGGCGTATAATAATCGAGTAGACTTTAGTAATAATGTGACGAAATAATCGTGGTGACCTATGACCCAGCTGTGTGGGTGGCTGGAAGAATGAAGGTTCATGGGAAAAGTGGCACTGTCAATGAATGCACATGGGACTGTCAGTAACTACAATGATGATTCGTTTTATTGTTGTACGCTGAAGTCTGTTTATTACCAAATAGATTTGCATAGTAATTTCTTCAGCTATGGAAAGGACAACGTACACCAATAACTGGATAATGAATCAAGAAAATAGTTTTCGTTTTCGACTTCAGTTTTCGACTTGGAAAATAGTTTTCAAAAATATTAGTGGATTCTTAAAAACGGTAATTGTGTAATGCCCGGTAACTATGGAAATACCCCTCAAATTCGCAATATACTCAACATTGTGAATTTGAGGTGTATTTCCATACTTATTGGACATTGAATAGGTTTTTAAAATGTCACACCAAGCGATAATTATTGGTCAATTTAACCAGTTAAACCGGATGAGTGGATTTATTTGATTAAAACCATTATTTTGGTTAAACTAACCAATGATTGTTGGTTGCCTCCCTTTGTCCCCTGGATATGGTATTGTTTTATAACAACATGCCGTTATGTTGTGCCAGTGTAATAGTAATACAATATGTTCTGCCCAGGTTGTTTATAATATGACTGTTTTGTATAATGGAAGGTAAAACATTAGTTATGTTGGTTAAATTAATTTCTTATAATCTTACAATGAAGATATACATTAATTAAACAATCTAGTCATGAATCATGTTGGAAGTCTGCAGCATGAGAACAGTGTGAAATATCATTCACAGGTTTTACAGAAAACAGTAGAGCAATAAGTTGCCGACTAATGATGGACTTGTTCATCATGTTTCTCTAAACAAAATGAACGAGAGTACATAATATTGTAGGATGTGGGGACCTTTTCCCCAACTTCACATCAAGTTAGGTTTCGGATAATGGTTTACCTTCCCTTTTAGAAAATAGAGCTTACAGTCCACATTACTACTAGTACTAGCCTAAGTGTGTTGAAGGACGTTCAAGGAGTTTTGACAAATATATATCAGGCCTGTCTTGCCACAAGACTATGCATCATTATTGTTGATGTCAACACGTGATAAATTTACCTTAAATCCGATCGTAAATTATTAACCCGATTCTATTAAGACACTTTTGGTTAATTAGCCCCATATTTATGGCGATTTATGGATGGTCAGCGGTGGACAATCGAAATAACCGCTGGCATTGGTATTTGGGGGTCATTCATAATGGCTGGATAACACGTTTATGGACTGTGACCTCATTTTCTCCATAGACTGACTTTGCAAGTATCACAGTGCGCACGCGCAAGCCGAGTTGTGTTACGCATTCTCTAGCCCTTCCTGCAGTGCATGATCTATAGCTAATATTCAAAATACTGCAAAATTTACCTTACCGCCCAAACTAGTGTCCATCAATGCAACAACCACACTGAGTAACAATTATTCATACTCTTCGTGTATAAACTACACAGTATAGCCTACGTACTGAGAAATGTAAAATGTGATCGCTAGCTGGTCCATGATGCAACGCACACGGCGAAAAAGTCTCTTGAGGAACCTTATTTTCTCCATAGACTAGACTGACTTTGCATGACACGTGCATCGAATCATGTGCACATGTCGCCAGTATGCACGCCGGGCTAGGCACGTGATTGGTTGGATGTTTAATGAATTGGCTGCAAACGTTGAAATTCGGAGCCGCTGCATCAGTGCGCGTTGGTGATGTGAAGGCATTAGATGTAGACTGTGAATAAACAATTATTCATAATTACTATGTAACTTTGCAAAGTTTCACACCTCAGCACACAATAATTCGAGAGTAAGAAACATCATGTTCTTATAATTATAAGATTGGTTTTCATTTGATTTCCAATGAATAATGACGCATCGAAAATGACAACTACGAGTATGCAGTATTTTTTAAAGGTATTCTCATACCTATGTACCACAACCAGTGGCGTAGCTATGGGCGGGCCAGGCAGGGCCTAGGCCCGCCCACTTCTTGTCTAGGCCCTGCCATTGCCAAATAAAGAAGCTTTTTGTATAACTTTTTTTTTTTTTTTAAACGATTTATGTTGTTTGCATTCCTCTTCTATGTATGTTTGTGTGATATAGGCTACAGTGCATTTTATTTTATACTGTATACTTTAAAAAGGACAGGGGCTATCATGCTTGTAGCCTACTGTTGCGTTCTTTATGAGCATGGCCTAAGGTGTCTCACAGCACATTTTGGCCTATGATTTAACGAATCAATTTAATGAAGTGAACCTTTTTACTAAATGATTTGTGGCATTATGACTTTCCATGCGTTTCATGGTGTGTATCGTGATCTCCAATCCTTGTAAATATTGTGTGTCAGTGTGTGCGTCGGTCGCTGTTCCACCGGCACAAACATAAATCGGCGCCCGTGTATGGATGGATTTATGGATGAATTCTATGGCCCGTCCATTTTTACTCAGGCCCAGCCGAATCTTTATTTCTGGCTACGCCACTGACCACAACATAAGCATACTTTGCCAAACTGTAGTTTTTCGCAATCACTTTATCTTAAGATTTGATAGCAACATGTCATGTAACTGTCACCACAACATCAGGGTTCAACGGAATACGTGCACCTTTCTAATAGCCCGGGTGTAGCCTATAACTAATAAATAAATTCGCAGAAGAGGCGGGATGACACCCACTGACCCTAAAAGTTATATTCCTGAGAGGGATTTACAGTCAATACCGGGTCATCAACCTCGTACCTCTTATTAAATAAAGAAGTTAATTACAAACGAACGGAAATACATTGATCTCCGTGTATAAGTCACTTCGTCCGAGACAGTTCTCACCTGGCGTACCGTCACAGACGCTAACTTTTGCTTCACTCAAATAAATTGCCGGTCTCTAATAAGTATTGGGTGAGTTGAAGAACTCTAAAGCCTGGATTACCTCGCGTAGCTGTCATGGGGTTCATTACATGTTTATGGCGGGAAAATTGTAGATAAATTGCGATTTCCTTCTTGACAACTGTCGGGCACACGGCCTCAGTGGAACCCTTGTTGTTCGAGACATGCGCCATCTGAACCCATGACAGATCCGAACGGGCTGGAAGTTCAGAAGGAGTTCGGCACATATGAATATGGATGCACCGTCCATAAAGATGGATTGTACCAGATTTTCTGTACATTTTTGGCAACCATCACTGGCTACATGCTGATGTTTCTTTCAACGAATTTCCCAAAGCTTTCAACTAAAATCTTCGTTGATTATTGTCACAACCATCACCTTCTTCAGTGAAAATATCGCCATGGCTTGTGAAGAGGGTTGCGATCTGATAAACAATTCAAGTCATCTACCACCCCAACAAAATAAAACCAAAATTAATACTAACCTCATGTTTGAAGATTGAACCAAGATATTAATGAGTCACAGTTACTAATTACTCTGTCATTTTGCAATGATGTTGTTGTTCGTCTAAGGTCTCATCTTCAAGTAAACAACTTTCAAGCTCTCAGAAAATTAATACTATGTATAGTCAATCATGAATTTATACACGATATCTTTTATTGGAACTCCGTTACAGAAAAAGTGCATTGAATGTTGACACGACAGTGAATTGATCTACTCAGACGCTGTGGACAGGCCACGTGTCGGTTCTGGAGCTTCTAATGGTAACATGAATCAACTAATCAGCGTACACGCACAAATATTTGATCCAAGTTTGAAAAGTTTGGTAAACTGCTCAGTTCGCCGGACCCACTAGTTTATTGACGGAAGAGCTCCGTGTCCGTCCGCAACGTTTATAGCGTGTTTGGAGTGGGGAGATAATTGGCTTGCTGGGGTTGATTTGTGTTTATGCCGAGGATGAGTTACGGAAGACGGGGGAGGCAGGGAGCTGTCATGCGGTGGAGAAGGATGCAGGGGAAGGATATCTCTTGTCTTGTGATGAATTAGCCCGTGTATATTATTTATCTGAGGATCCCTCAAGAAAGTGCAGTCACACTGTAAATTTATTAGTCTCCAATTAGAGGTTTCGACCACGAACTAATGACGGTGGGTTTGCCGTTCGCGTAATGATAATTATAGTCCCGTGCTCTTGTAAATTTCCATTGTACAGTCTGATGTATTTGAAGCTTTGTGGGAAGTATTTGAGGATAATTAGTTTATTTACTGTGCCATGTAGATATATATTAATCATAATTTCACATTAAGCAATCATGAAAAAATAGCTTTGGCGGGTTTAGATTATAAGTCTTGCGAATAAAGCCTACCGGTACTCGTTTTGGATTGTTTAAGTCTTATAAAATGATATTTTTCAGCGAAAGCCTATTTCTTTAAATCGAAGTCGACTGATCAGTGTTGGACTATACTATATTTCACAAAATGTCAGTTATGATTCTAATATATAGGCCTACTCTTTGCTAACATAATTTTCCTTTAACAAAAATACAGAGAAAGTCAACAGATATCATAGCTAGATAATTTCGTCATCATTCATTGAACCTTTTATTTTACTGAATATCAACATAGGCTTATCGAATATCATTAAAAGGAAGATACAACATTGGTAGTTGGTACGTAATTTTATCCCTCTATAGTTTCCTTAGGATATCTCATTCATCACAATAAAACTGTTAAAATGTTTTCATGTTTTACAAAAAGTTATCGTCCACCAACGTTTTTGTAAATTCGATATTTCCTCAAAAATGAATGCATTTCAGATGCAATAATGTTCAATTGATAAGCTAGTTATCATTAATTTGTACATTCCTTCAAATTTCATATGTCCTACACTTCAGTTATTATTTTGTTTTTGGAAATGGGTGCCCCCACGAAAAAATTCCGATAGTGCCCCAAAAAAGAAAAGAAAAAGAAAAGGAAAAAACCCATACCCCCTGGGCCCCCAATGAAAAGCAATCCCCCTGTGCCCCCTCCCCCCCCCTCCCCCCACTGAAAAAGTCCTGGCTACGCCGCTGCGACTATAGACACTCGAAGCCTACTGTATCCCAGCGCATTGTAGTTGCTCTGATGTAAAAGGGTCGGGAATCGCAACCACAAAAACCCACACAACCCCTGCATTCTGAAGTAATCATTGAATATGGGCAACAGGGGTGTGGGTGGGAGTGGGGTGTCCCAGTGGGGGTGGGGAGTCCAGATTCACTGATCGTAGCGGAAGTACTCAGTTCGCTCATTCCCACGTTAAATATTGATATTTATTTCCAGTGCTGACCAGTTTCTCGGAAACGAAAACCTGCCAGAAGAAATAAGATCAATCATACACTGGACCGTTTAGTGATCACGAATGATAAAGCACTCGTGCAAGGGATTACATGATGAGGATGAATGAGGACAGGGGTACAAGTGGGATCAGTGGGCCTACCGATGAAAACACAATGAATAATTGATTCAAGTGTCTAGTAGTGATGTAAACAAACAATGGGGGTACAATAATTGGGTACAGGTAGGTGCCGGTGACTCTTTGAATTATTGGTGAGTTCGTGTCGATATAGACGAGCACCCACACTAACAAGTAAGGTTTGCAGTTGCACGTAAGATTTGAAGTAACAAGTAAGATTTGCAGTAAAATCAAGATTTGCATTGAACAAGTAAGAATTGCAGTAACTATAAGTAAGATTTGCAGTAACAAGTAAGATTTGCAGTATAAATGAGTAATAAGTTTGCAGTAACAAGTAAGAATTGCAGTAACTAAGTAAGATTTGCAGTACGATTTGCAGGTATAAGATTTGCAGTAACAAGACAAGTTCGATTTGTAGTCAACAAGTACGATGGGCAGTAACACATATACGATTGGCAAAAACACGTAAAAGTTGCAGTAACAAGTAAGAATTATCTGAACAATATTGACATGATTGCGTTCCCCCTTTTTACCGCTGGTATACCCTGTTTCCCTCTGCATATCTGTCATGATTTGAAACTAACATAGGCCATTTATATGACCACTTATCAGATCCCCCTCCTGACATTTGATAATTTTAAAACAAATAAACTTGACCTAATTTAGAGGTTTCGCATTGACTCCATGCTTTCCTTTATGCACAACGAGACTGGGAACCAAACTGTCATTAGTTTCTTCTCCTTCAAGAATTTGTCAAAAGAAAGTGGAATTTTTAAAACATAATTATCTGCGATTTTCTCGGTCCTCCGTCATTTTGACGGAGTGCCGAAACAGTTCATGTCAACCGAAAGCCTGGCTTTGAACTGGAGAATGACAGAGTGCGCCTGGTGACGAGTGATGAGCCGAAAGGAACAAAGAAAATTCAAGAAGTGGGCCTAATTCTAAGGAGAGGAAAACTACAGAGAAATATTGCAAACTGACTTGAGAAAATTCATTATTTTGGGCTGGGTAAAATATTGTTAGGATTGGGTTTGCATTTCAAAGAAATGTTCAGTTTGTCGGGGAAATAAAGACTCGGCGATTAAGAAACATCGCACTTGTCAAGTTATCTTGATTATTGAAATATAATAATGGTCAATAATGGTCTAAATTTATACCAAACAAAACTATATTTCAATATTGGGAAATAAGTGGTACAGGAATAAATTAAGTTAAATTTACAAAGGACTCTAGAAAAAATGCTTTTATTTTGCTTATCTCCCTTTTCCTTATTATTCCCATCAAGGTTTAATTTAGTACTATTTTAAACATTATTTGTATGACTCATGTTCCCGACAAAGTTTCTCTATCTTTGACTGTTTGCGTTTTACTGTGAGACAACTACTTTGTGGTCACATCACTCCTAAATATTTACTGCGGAAGCAACTGAAGCGTGAGCCTCCCCTCCTAATTGTGGGTCTATAGAGGCCAGAACTCCCCATACAGGCTTTACTCAGATCACAGAGCTCAGATCAACCGATATTCCTATATCTATAATAAACACACAAACACAGCCTTTAGGCCTACAGAGCACTGGATTAAAATACACATACAACCGCCTGTCCCTCGTGGGCCAAATGGGTCCTTCATCAAAAAATTCTTTAAAAATAATTAGGCCTTCGGCGACGCGAAATTAGCCAATCGTCTTAAGTATAGCCGAATCTATCACACACTCTGTAACCATGGAGGAAGTAACTGACACTGAGGTGCAGTAACACGGATATTGTGTTTAGAGAACAGCGAAGAAGAACGATGGTGATCAGTTGACTAAACATCTTGCAAATGTAAACATTATGTGGTTAGGCCCGTGTATATGAAAACTGTCAGGACCCGGCCAGAATAATGCATTGTTTGTATACCTCGAAGCCTGAATCCACTTTTAGTAAAACAGAATTATGTCATACTGTACGAGGATCAACAATGTTTCAGCTCAATTAGTCAGTACGTTCCTGAGAAAAACTGGAATTAAATTCCTTTTCATTTTGTCGCAGTATAGTCAGTAGAGGGCAGTGTTCTATTCCATGGTTCTATAGCGAACTGTGCTGTTTGAATTTCTGTATGTCCATAAAAATCCTTCGAAACTTGCTTCGACGTTGGTATTTCTTAAATGAGAATTCCTCAGGCAGAATACTTTCATGTTAGTCCTTTCTGTTCAACTATCATCAAAATCAATTTGGAGGCACTTGGGATAATGGCTTATAAGACAACATTAATAATCTTCGTCTTGAACAAAAAAGAATGTTATGGAGGAAGGAACATAGTACCAGGTTTGGAGGACGGCTCGCATCACCACTTTTACAAGAAATTCCTACGAAGTCTTCGCCGCCACATACACTCTTAAAACTAAAGGGTTGAATCAACTGTACGGTCAGTGTCAGTAATAATTGGATTTGACTTTTAAAAGTGTTGAATTAACATTGATAAAGTTAGACTTTACTCCGTGTTAATTCAACACTCTCTTTGAGTTGAATTTTACTTTAAAGTGTTGTCACTCACCGAACTCTTAAAATGTTGATTCAAACACTTACGTTTTAAGATTGTAAGCATAAAGGAAATAAGGAGAAGACGGGTGAATGGGAGGGGGAAATCATTATAAGACTGGGGGTATGTCAGGTTGTTGTCCATGCACATGATGTTTGTAAAAGTACAGAGGGAGAGAGAGAGCAGAGTGCCAACACAATGACTGGAGAATGTAAGTTTTAATTTGCTGCTTGATGTTTGAAATCTCCTGCCCGAGGGCATGGAACAAACCCCATGCTTGGAGCGTCAAACTTCATTAGAAGCCTCGTACACAACCTTGAGGGTGATGAACTCTGACAGCATTACGTCATAGCGATAACGCCCTGTGTGATCCCTTTCCTCTGTCTGTCATTTCCAATAGAGGAAATAATTGGTTAACCGTTTTGATCAGACAGCATTTTATGCAAAATTTGTCTCACATGTCCAAGGAAAACAAGTTTGGTAAAAAGAAAAGGTCTTTATCATCAATGGCGACGCTAAAGGAGGTGAGTGGAATAAGAGAATTTATTTCCCCTTGCCCCAAATTTACCCACATAAAGGTGTGGATTAGATGTGTATTATGTTTGCCTACCCCCTTGAAAAATTGCGCCTCGTGTTAACCTAATCTGTTTGGGTCTGGGTCTGTCACGGTTTATCATCAATTATCAAATAAGTTGCAAATATAATATTTTTTAGTTGATGAAAAATAAAAAGAATGGTTTAATAATTTGGTCTGCGTTTCCTTGCACACATTTTGAGAAAAGCAGCGACTTTACAGATCCTGCCACTGCGAACACAAAATAAGACATCCTAAATCTGCTTTGAATCCACCTCACCCCACCTCACCCCCCCCCCCCCCGAATCCAAAGAGAGTTTGGATTTTTGATAAATCGATTCGCTGACTGCACGATGTCTCGTCAAGCCATCGGGACCAGCCTGGCGAGTGACACGACGGCGCGCCTCTGCTGACACGGGACCCGTTGCCGAGACAGATTCCACCTGGTGACTCGGTCACAAACCACGGGCACTTGTGGTAATGGGGCTCATGATGGGTACTTTCTCTCTCAATCTTCCAGTCTTTTGGACTCCTTATACACTAGTATCTCGGGACAGCGGTGATTGCCCTCCCGTTATAGGGTCATATCATCACCCTCACTGTCAACAAAATAATGTCAAGAAAAGTGCTCGCAAAAATGATGGATTTGTTATTTGAAAAGGATTCGGAAATTCAGACAAAAAGTAAGTAATACTAGATTTCTCCAGTGAATTAAGTGTCGCCAACACAAAACACACGAATGTTATGTTATATACATGTAGGCCTATATAGGCATACACTGTAAACATTCCCTCATGATGTTTCATAATTTTAAGGCATGTAATTCGTCTAATTTGAAACAATTATTTTAAATGGGCCTAGTTTGAAAAACAATTGAAAAAGTTTTTGAAATATTTATTTATTAATTTTCTATTTTCATCCTTAGAAAAGAGTTCGTTTGAAGTGCATTCATCTTAATAGAGAAAACAGAAATTGTTATTTCGAATTTACCACAAAAATGCCGGATTGCAACCTTTTGTAAAACATCAAAAAGAGTATTTCCCAGTGTTTCGTTGTTGTCTCAAAAACCTACACGTTAGTTTTAGGATATATTTCTTGAACCCTGAGGGTTAAAAATTCGGACTGTACGTACCAAATACCAATGTTATACAGTCACATTAAATCACTGACTTTCCAGCTTCTGAATGTTTAAAAACATGTTTATACCCTTCTTCTTCACGGTTTCTTTCAAGTGTGAATCAAAAAGGCTACAGTCATCTTTATGTCATCAAAGAAACTGAGTCTCGCGCCTCACCCGTGTGATCGACACACGATTAAGCATAAGGACCACCAATAATTAGATATAGAAAGAAAATGTTCTATTTCTACAATAACAAACAAATTTTCGCACATTCTTAAATAAAAACCTCTCACGCATTATGAGAACATCTCACACATTTAGGCCAGTCACTTGATACTTTTACTCTTCCTTTGAATTCAAAGAACGCCCTCACATCATCGAGGGCGCTATGGTGCAGTATCCAGCAGGATCTGACATTTTGGTTGGCATGTGAAATTCAACAGCATTGTGAAGCTCCGTTTTTTACAGTAGCCTTTGACTCATTTAAAAATTTAATTTGCTTTAATGTGTTCTCTAAAATGAAACTACTATTCTCAGAATGTTTGATATCTTCACCGTTTCACACCAAGTATAGGCCTAGGCCTTTTGATTTTAAATAATTTAAGATGTAATTTTGTCTTGGTAATTACAAATAGCCTTTAAGACAAATCAAACGGTGATTGAAAACGTGTTATCCAAGTCTTGAATAATCATCGGATCTTGTATATGGTGATTATGAGGCAGTGGTAGGTCTATATTTGTCGTGTATTTACGTGCATGTGTGATCAAACAGACAAAGGCATGTCATTAAAATAAACTGAGAACACAATATCCCGTGTAATATGACGAAATTATGTTTATCCCGTCCCGGATACATCGGGCAAGACAAGATTAATGGCCAATCAGGGCCATTTATTTATTTCTCCTGCGACCTCGGAAATACATTCTCAAGTTGTTTACGGCGATTTTATTTTGATTTCTCGCTCATTCGTCATTACGCCGCGTGTTGCTGTCACTACTGTACACTTTCCCTGCGAAAATTATAAACATCCCCGTGTTTAAAAAATCCAGATAAATTGTTGTTGCGATGGCCAGGAGTTTGTTTGATATTTCGAGATGGAGATGTTTGAGGAATGTGGAACCACGGCGAGGCACGGTGATTGATTAATGGAAATAACAAAGCATATTTCTATAATATTTTGCTTTGATTGATGCCCGCGTACAGAGACTATATAACTTTCTGATATCAAGAGAACCCCAACAAAGGATATTACCAATGTCGTTCTAAAAAAATCAGATCCAGAGAGTAGGGGAGGGGGTGGGCGCATGATTTCATGTGTTTGCCTGTTTGCAGTATATTATGCTTCATGTGTGCCCCTATTTTATTTTTATTTTTATTTTTATAAAAATGTTATTACATTTTACACTGGCAATCAGATTACATCAATTAAATATAAAACCAACCCCTAATAAACTACAAATATACACAAAAATTAATTTTAAACAAAGCCAGTAAGTGGTAAGATAGAACAGGTGACCAGCACCTCTACAAGGCCATCCTACCACAAGAAACCCACTAAACATTATATACCTCTTTACACCCCCCCCCATCCTCCCCCCGCCCCCGTTACACCACTGGAGGGCCGCTGAAGCAAGTTAGGACGGAAAAGACAACATTTTGTGCTTCCATTGATCTGCCCTTGTAAAAACGAACATAATGAATTATGCAAAATGGCACACATGCAGATTAAAGATGTATCGCCGGTGTTTTAGACCATTTTAACAGCAATTTCCAAACATTTTGATTTTCATCAGAACATCGGAAAGAAGGGAAAACAAATGCTTTAAAGTGAAATAGTTCTCAAAATAATTGTGAGAAGCATGGATTTACACTACGGTACGGTAATGCACCACAAATTAATTTACAGCTGGTCCCGTCATAAATGTTGGCACTGTTTAAAAAGGCCAACTATTTGTGAAATATCTCATTTCAAAGTATTTGTTTTCATTAATTTTTATAAAAATAATTATCATTGTTCCATTGAAAGCACGGGCAATACATCTTTAAGTTTGAATTTAAATATGCATATTTAGTGTGATACACTCAGTGGCGTAGCTGGCTATGTTCGCCAGGGGGGGGGGCGAATAGGATCCCAGGGGGCCCACCAATCAGATTTTACAGATTTTTAGGGCCCCTCTTTACCTGGGGCCGTGGGCAACTACCCTTTTGCCCTTATGTAAAAGCTGCCCTGTATACAGGGCCGGATTTATAAGGGGGCAAAGGGGGCAATTGCCCCGGGCCCCCCTGCCAGAGCTGCAGAGGGCCCCCAGACTAAGGACTTCCTTTATAAAAAAAAATGTAATAATTATAAAAGTAGTTTTATATTTTTTTCGAAGAAATGCAGTTTATCATTCATTTTTGTTCATTTTTTATTTGTCATGTAATTTAATGTCTATGTCGAGGGGCCCCCAACCTGAAGTGCCCCGGGCCCCTCAAGGTCTAAATCCGGCCCTGCCTGTATAGTCCTGCCTGCTGGTGGGCCCGTCAGTCAGTCCGATAAGCATGTGAAAAAAATTCGCATGTGTTAGGGGGGGGGCCCACTTATTCTGGAACTGGAGCCAGGGGGGGAGGCCGCCCCCACCCCCCTGCCCCCCCGCTAGCTACGCCACTGGATACACTGTTACGTTTTCATCAACTGTCTGCTAATCAGCTAAGCCCTTGGCTTCTCTGTACACCAAGTACACGGTGGTAAAAGTCCCATATTATATCTGGGCCGGGCAAGTCTGTCTGTCTGTCTGTCTGTCTGTCTGTCTGTCTGTCTAGCACGGGATGGTGAACGCCTACTCAGTCAAACTCCAGGTCATATCCTCTGTCTCTCCTTTCATTCTTCACATCCTTTTACACCTCCGCCTCTTTATCCACTTTTCCTTTTCAATATTTATTATTTTCGACAACTCCTTTCATAATAAAGCCTCATTTTCAATCCAAATCAGGCCGGTAGATTGTCCCTCCTATACGAGGTCAAGTGGTAATGCTTCTTGTATTTGACACTACGCAGACGAGACCTAGAAGCATAAACACACCGTAATTATTACTCCACTGACTTGCACAATTCCACAAAAAGCTGACAGCACGCTGTCTTGAGTAAAAACGCGCCTGTCCTTTAGATTTCCTCACGTCATATATTGGTCTTTAAGAAGACAAATTGTTACAATCTACATACATCTCCTCACTATTAAAGCCAATGAGATGGACAGCCACAACATAAACAACGTCGGATTCCTGCCACCTTTTGTGGGTTTGATTTATCTGTTTCGCCAGATCCCCACAACTATTTGGAAATATTGCTCTCTACATACACTCACCAAACCTCCATATTTCACTCTTTGACGTATAACGGCTCATAAAAGAGAATGATTATGGGCAGTGAATCAGGAATTAAGTGGTGTTTGAGCAAGTCAAGGCGATGGAGAAGAAAGAAGGCTGGTCCGGTAGACGCAAAGTCGCAAAATCGGCTGTAAATCATCCATACAGATGTCCCTAATTCTTTCGTTGAAAATAACCGTGTTACCGGCGTAGATAGCAGATGTTGCTGAGAAATAATATGTGATTATTGGGATAAAATGTTTTAGCATTTATGGTTGTTCATTTCAACCCTCTAATTAGGCCCCCAAAAAAAGATGTTGAGTTGCCCTCCACCGACCGACCCAAAAGTGCTGAAATCTCCGGTCGGGTTTTTTTTTTTTTTTTTTTTTTTTTTTTTCCCCCGTCATTCATAGGCCTAGGCCTATTTATTAATGAAATTTACCAATTTTCTTTGTATAAAACATAATACGTTTGATTTGTGAAATTTTCCACTTTTTTTACCGGTAAATTTACCGGTACCCAAGACTCAATCTACATGTTTTCAAATCGAATGGCCCCGGCCCTCACATGGTGCACTGCCTTCGCACACACTGTGTGCCAACGATTGCGACTCAAATCTACACGTTTTCCAATCGAATGGCCCCTCGCATGTTTTCCACTGGCTTCGCGCACTGTACGTGTGTCAACGATTGCGACTCGATCTACACGTTTTCAAATCGAATGGCCACTCACATGTTGCATGTGAGCATTGCACGCAATATGGATGAATTTGCTGTGTCAATCACAGCGAAAAGTACAACAAAAATGCTTGGGATACTTTTATTCTGAAGCAAAATTCCTTGCTGATAGGTATACAAATGAAAAACATGATATGTGGTTTCAGTTCCAATGCATTTCAATCTTAAAATGACAGTCAAGGAGAGAAAAAAAAAATAATAATAAATAAATCCCGACCGACCGACCCCTTCAAATATTTTCACTGGAGGGCAACTCAACAATTTTTTTTGGTTGGCCTTATCAACAAATATGTCATAAAATTAACCGAAGTTTCTTAATACATCGGAACTCTCGTTTTTGAGAAAGTGACGACAAACTGTTACAGGTATTTTATGGCTGCATGTTCCAGTAACTTTGACATTGGCATGGATATTCCTTTTTACCTATATGATGAAAGCTTACCAGACGGAGTGATTTCTCAGAATGATTGGTACTTGTACAAACTTTACAACAAGTAAGGTTTTTAGATAATTCGTTCATTTGATAATCTGGGAATTACCAATGTTGTACCGTCCCTGTAAACGTTTTGTGACAAAAGAAACTAGGAATCTGTGCTATGCGCTAGTATCACTATCACCTATCCAAGCTATTTGTTCAGGAAATAATTTTATGATTAGTTTATATTTAAGCAACCCACATCACTTATTCAAATTATTCAATATCCCGTTAAATATTAATTGTACCATCGTTCAAGAATAAATTATAGTAATTTTCACGATTTACTTTTTAGTCAATAATTACGTGACGTTTGGTTGGTCCAACATGCGGGATCGAGTTTTCACGAGATTTCACTGCAGTGAGAATACATTTTATCGGAAGTATTTTACCTAGCCAATAGAGGGCAGTAGGCAGTGCTCACAAGAGACGGATGAAGGGCACTGTCATCGAGATCAGTGATGAGACATCATGTTTCTTATTATTACATATCAGTATCTAATAAATACCCAGCCTGAAATACCGCCCCCTTGTGGTAGTGGAAGTTCATCACGTATGTTCGATACGTGTGTAATTTTATCCCACTGATTCGCGAGATGGTGATGTACTTATATATTGCATGCACTGGATACCTTGTTTCTATTCTCATATACTATGCATTGCGATGTTAGCAGGGAGAATCAGCCTCCCCATTGTATGTGTATTTCTTGGGCATTACTTGCATGTTCCCTTTCTGTTTCTTTGTGCATTCGTTGTGTGATATTTTTGTGTATGGAGTAGTAAAATGGCCCCGCGTTTAGCTTCACTAGGCACTAATGAGGCACTAATGAGTTAATCTATCAGTGTTTTATTGGGTATAGATCATTGTATGTTACTTATTTACACTTGTGTGACCTTTAGAGTACAGGGTGATTTCCCACTGGGCTAAAGTGGTGTATTATTTTTGTATGCAGAGGTCGTACTTCTCCATATAACAATAATTGTTTTAATTTCCAGATGAATAAGATTTCAGATGTTAATTTTAGTGCCGTATTAAAAAATAAATTAAGAACTGTTTATGCTGACATCTCAAAATATCAGATGTTATGGTTTCTTGTCATAGACCAGTGTACACTTTGTACCCGGGGCAGTTTGACCTTTAGGCTCTTTTGTAAACATGTGATGTCATTGGTCACATCCTCTGTAGGTATGAAAATCGCCCTCAGCGCTTTCAGTTGCATCTCTTTGAATACCATGCGTGCAATTTAAGGTTTGCCACAAGGTTTTCTAGGAAGGACATTTTGAGGGGTATGCAAATGAGGAATCGAGGAAATAAGATTGTGATATTCTCTTGCATCAAACATAATTTTGAACATTATTGATTCATTTTGTTAGTGAAATTTAATGAACTTTTAAATAAGATATTGAACGAATAGGTCCACGAACACACAGTGGTTATTGTTTTTCATGCATACATATAGAGCAGGGACCCTCACATCATGAACCAGATTCACTGAAACCATTGCTTGTAGAAATATTCCTCTCCGAAATAAAGAAAACCGCCATCGGAAAAATGCTAATTTTCTAAAGAAACTCTTCTTTCTGCTTGAATGCAAGATAGGTACATATACAGATTTATTTGTCCAAATTTCTCCATCTCATAATAACCTACAATATTGCTTATAGGGTATATTCTCACAAATGTACAACCCTCAAAACGTCTTCTAATTTTTTTACCGAAAGAAACAAAGTTGGTTGCCATGAAGCTTCGAGTCGGCGCAATGAAATAGCGGCACCGTCGGTGTAATTTAGGTTAACTTTAATTCCGAAGCGAGATGCTTTTTTCAGAAATATATCATTAAGTTAATCTGTGAAAGTAATTTTCAGCACAAAAGGTGCTCAAGTTAATTTTTTTTTAAAGAAAATAGCAATAAACTATAACGTGTTTTTGACGTTGTTATGTTTTACAAAAACTTGCCGGACGTCAACTTTTTGTAAATTTGACAATAACAATTGCTATTTTCTCTAAAATGAGAGCACTTCAGATTAATGAATTTCTCGGGATGATTGATACATTTACCAACTTTAATTTTTAGATAATATTTTGTTATTTTGATTTTCTGATAAATGATAATCTGGTAATTTAATTATCTTTATTTCTTGGATACTCTAATGTAAGAAATTCCAAAGTGAGGCATCGCAATTCAGGGGAAACTCGCTAGAAGAGCGTTCCTCACAATATTGGTCTTTTAGACAGAAATACTACGGGGATAAGCGAACATATAGGTGGAACAACCAATAAGGTCTTAATAGAGTACATTCCATAATAATAATATATGTAGGCCTACACTGCAAAAACGGTGGTGTTAAAAGCTACACCCATTGGTGAACACCAAAGTTGACACCACTGGTGTTAAACATAAATAAAATAGCGCACGACGAAGTCGTGTCTGTGTCGCTGGTGTCTATTCGGACGAACAACCCCTAGATTTCGGCGTCCCTCAGGGCTCGGTCATTGGACCACTGCTTTTCAACTTCTATACCAAACCTGTTTCTGACATAATAGAGAGTCATCAATTACATTACCACATTTAAGCAGATGATACTCAGCTTTACACGTACTTTAATCCCTCCATTCCTGGCGATTCTCATAGGGCACTTCACAAGCTCTCTACCTGTATCACAAGAATTAAACAATGGACGGTTCTCAACAAACTTAAGTTTAATGACAGTAAAACAGAGTTCTTTATTGCTGCTTCCCCCGTGTCATCAACTCACTGTCGGGTCTTACACTTCAGGTAGGAGATACAATAATTCAGCCTTCGAGCACAGTCAGGAACCTTGGGGTCATATTTGATTCTACCATGTCCTTGTCGCACCATATCACCTCCGTCTGTAAATCCTTAAACTTCCACTTACGCAACTTAAATCACATTCGCAAATACATCGATCAACCCACTTGCCATCACGCAGTACGCTCTCTCATCCTCTCCCGCCTTGTCTACTTGACTACGGTGTTAGTCAAGCGAAGATCAACAGACTCCAGAAAGTACAAAATCGAGCTGCTATGCTGGTATACTCAGTCGGCCGATTCTCCGATGCCCCGGAACTTCTGCAACAATTACACTGGTACCTGCTAAACATCGCATCCTTTTTAAATTACTTCTCAATCTTTTCAAGTGCCAACATGGCGTAGCTCCTCCCTACCTGACTGACCTATTGTCCTCTTATGTCCCAGGTAGGGAGGGGCTTCGGTCTTCATCTGATACATCCCGTTTATATGTAAATATAAAATCACACAAAACTGGTGACAAAGCTTTTGCCATAGCTGGCCCTACGGAATGGAACAAACTCCCTGTTCACATCAGAAATTCTTCTTCAATCCAGATTTTTAAAAAACTTCTCAAAACCTTTCTCTTCTAATTTCCTTTGTAGCCATTGTTAGGTTTTCATTCTTGATTTGTTAAGCGCTTTGATCTTGTTAAAGGCGCTATATAAATACCCGTTTATTATTATTATTAAATAAGCATACACCCATTGGCTATAATTTATACAGAATGCTTTTAATTAACCCTAATCTTCCCAAATCCTCCAAAATCCTCTTTGCCAAAGTGAAGGATTTTGAAGGATTCAGGGTCTTTGAGGTTTTAACACTTTACTACTGAAGGATTTTGGAGGATTCAGGTTATGTTTAAGTAAATTGGCATAGGGAGTTAGGGTTAAGGTATTTTATCCCGTTAATAGGCATTCCAGATTGTTATTTTTTGGTATGGTTTTTTGCACATAGGAAACCTCGGTGCAAGTCATGGCTTTTACGGATCCCAATCTCTGTTGTTACTATTATGCTGTATAACAAAGTAATAGGCCTATGCCCTACAGGAAGGGCTTGAGGAAGTTTTGCTACCCTCTTGAGCAGAGCCCTCATACGGCACAGAGCAATATTTTCTTCATTTATATGTTCAGATGCAAAGCAATTATCCCCGACCATATCGTTTGTATTAAAGAACTTGAACCTTGTTCGGATCAGCTGCGCTACGTGGTTTTGGATAGGTATCTCCAGATACTATTTCTCAAATAGTCACTCATCACTACACGTGCAATAATTATACCAATAAACTATTACTCTGTCGTACGAGGGCGCTGCTCAAGTGGGTAACAAAGAATAAAGTCCTACTCTCATGCTGTTGTCGGATATATATCCTCAATTTACCCTAAATGACGCACCTAAGGTTATATAATCAACTGGACAGTAACTTACAAATGAAATTAGCAGTTTGGTGTTTCAGTTTGTTTCAGTGAAGGATTCTCTTGTAAAATGCTGAATTTCAATGCATGGTCATTATGCGTGGACGTCTTGAGCGCCGTTTTTTGAGATGCACAGAATTGTGGTTATCAAAAAATTGATGTTGGTATAATGACTCACACCCCCCCCCCCCCCAAACTATTAAAGTTGATGGGGGCACAGAAGATGTACCCAAGAAGAAAAACAGTTCAATCATGTTTCATCTTATTCCAGATGGTTGTAAAATTGTTTTTAATCTTGAAAATTAAAATATTGTTTTAGATTTTTAAAATAAAATGGTATAATTTGGAGAAGCTCTCAAAACTTTTAATCAATGTTTTTGAAAGACCAATAAAATGGAAGGTGGTTAAAATTTTTGCAAAAAGTACTTTAAAACGTGTAAAATTGTCAAATAAAAGATTTCTTTTCATAACAATGATATTAATGTTTCATTTTCTCTATAATTTTCCACTACCGACGAAGTAAACACCAACGAATTACTAGTCTTCGTTCGCTTCTTCTATAAGGAATGTGTCCATTTTGAGGATCAGTATTTCTTTAAAAAATCATTGCAAATGCAAAGCATTCATATATTTTGGTTTCCACAGACAATAGCTCGTTGACGGCATAGAACAATAAAATCACAGATGTTCGTGAAAAAAAATTGAGGTCACGTAAATCCCTTACTATTTGTATATTGTTTTTCCACTTTCACAAGCACTATCTTTGCAGTAAATCATACAATTTCACTGTCGGACCCTGTTATAATTTCAATTATAACCCATTTAAGGTGGCCCGACGAATGTTACTTTAAGGGTGATTTCTGCTTCTTGCCTTTGTGTGAATCACCCGAGGCTGTATTTTACCCCTCACGTTTTTTGTTATAATGTTTCCAAACCAAACTCGTGGAAGAAGGGTTCAATTGTTGTTCCCACGAGGTTATCTGCTGTCGACGACATTTTTTCGTGTCCGAAACTACCCCAAGGACATTACGTAATTTGCCAAGCTCGATCAGTAATCCCTTTGTTTCAAGTGATGGGATTTTTTGACCACGCCGGCCAACGTGGCATAAACACCCCTCCAGATTGGTCAATATCTAGTGTCCACGCTTTCTTCAAGAGTGCTGTCCACTAATTTTTTGCTGATTGGTCCCAACTCCTCTGAAAGCGAAATTGCGTCATTGTTTTAAAATTTAGACCAATCAAATTGTCAAATCCCGCCTGTCCGAGTGCGTGACCAGCATGGTTTTATCCCTTGTCCCGCTCCTGTCTCCTCAGAAGCGAACAAGACCTAGATGTGAGAAGAACCTATTCTCGAAAGTGTCCGATTTCGCACTTTGCGTAGTTTTCTTTAAGAACGCGTTGACTTTCCCTAAAGTATGTTCCTAACATATTCTTCTTACGTCCCCTATCACGTGCTCTGTTGATACAGGTAAGCTACTTATTTTACTTTCTATGTTATGTATAAATATATTCCGTGTGTAATTTTTCAATGATTGTGATTTGATTATTCAACAAACTGGTTAAAGACAAACTCAAGATGGATGGAACAGTCCAATATGAGTTTCAGATCAGTCGCCGGTATATTTGTAGAACATTGCCTTAATGTATATTGAATTGTATAAAGTGATATTTCATTGTGTAACCTTTAATGCGCGTACAGGAAAGATTCATGAGTCCCGTTAGATTTAACTGACTGCTAGATTTCCATGCCACCCTTTAGCTAGTTATTGTTCAGTTTTGATGTATTTCATTTATTACTAATTTCCACACCCAAGCCTATTCTACTGTTCAGATGTGTTTATTATTCAATGATCCAGTT
This sequence comes from Zoroaster sp. YZ-2022, assembly GCA_029582265.1. NCBI lineage: Eukaryota > Metazoa > Echinodermata > Asteroidea > Forcipulatida > Zoroasteridae > Zoroaster > Zoroaster sp. YZ-2022. The sequence goes on along the minus strand of CM055821.1, from coordinate 32,267,491 downwards.
TCTTAATTTGTTAAGGTTGGTTAAATCACTCTTCTAATTTAATCCCAAATTCTCTGCAAGTTGATTATCCAAACTGACCATTTTACCGATTCACATTTGCGCATACTGTATGGATGGTCATGGATAGAGTATTGTCCATGTCTTTGCAAATAAGACAGTTATACACATTCCTTTCAATTAAATAGACTAAACGACCGTTTGCTGTTGAGCTTATAAACAACTGTGACCTTTGCCCTCAGTTGACCACAGGAGTGTTAGACACACGCACGTAACTGACGATTATCATGTTCGAACCTATGCTTGAACCATTTCCTTGATTTTTCTCATTCATGATTCATTATTGAAAAGCAAGTACTTACCCTCGGTTATTTTCTAGAAAGAACATTTCTAAGTTACAAATTCATTGACGAAGCGCATATACTGTATTTACAATCTATTAGGTTTCTTTTATTATTTTTGGTTAATTTGCTTAGTTCTAGTTAGTTGTATTTTGAAAATTATTGACCATTACGCAGAAGCGAACAAGACCTAGATGTGAGAAGAACCTATTCTCGAAAGTGCCCGATTTCGCACTTTGCTTAGTTTTCTTTAGGAACGCGTTGACTTTCCCTAAAGTATGTTCCTAACATATTCTTCTTACGTCCCCTACCACGTGCTCTGTTGATATAGACAAGGTCTCGCTTGGTGGAGTTGACCCGGTTCATCTCCCCACACTGCCCCGCTTCTCGACCCCCTTTTCGTCGCCTCTTCTGGAGATCGCCAGGACGTCGCACTCGGAGCCCACCTGAGTCGTCTTTCAAGATTGCGTTCTTCCAAGACCCAGTTGAAGCACGAAAACCAGCTAAGACCAATTGTTATATCCATATGTTGAACATTTTATTCATTGTTGATTATTTTCTCCAGTGGTTCACTCTTGTTATTTCTACTTTGATGTTGATTATTTTTCACGGTTGGTGAAGTAAATTCATTATCCAACTTAATTCTACAGATCCATTGTCGCTTGACACTGTAGAGAGAGACCACTGTAGGATTTAATAAGCTTTCGTATATTTTCCAATATATTTCGTGAATTTTCCTAGTTGATTTGTTGACAACTCAGTGGTTTAATTGCATCCTTTCTCTTATAATTCATATTTGATCGTACTTCCAACTGAAGTTACACAGACTCAATTTGTGAGTTATTATTGGTTGTTTTTTTACCAAAGTCATTGGTAGATTGCCAAACTTGAATAGATATATTACACCACTGAAGTTTTGAAATTTTCCTATGCTCTCATCCATTTACACTGTTTTAACTTGAATTTTAATGATTCATTACCGATACTGTTTTGTTGATTTTTTATATGACCACATAATAACAATAAATATTTTGACAGCCGGTAAAGAGGATCAAACTAATTTCGCTGTCCGCTGTGTTTCTTTAAAGAGCAAAGTTCCGTTTTCAACAATCGAACCATTCGCAGGCTCTTAGTAAAACAGAGGTACAACCTGTGACATCACTATGATTTTTTTTGTAACAAGCATAACTTATAAGTTTATGCAACCAGTAATACGCCATAGTTTGTAAGTTTTCCGAGAAAAGTGCTAAGCCAAAGGTAAGTGCGTAAGTGCAAATTACGTACATAGACGATACATGATGTTGGTAATTGCTAGCATTCCAATATCAAAAGATATTTTACCAAAAAACATGATTTAAAAAAAATATTCAGCTTTTCTCGAGCCTCGCTTGATTTATTGAGTATCCATGACTTTTATGTTTTAAAAGTGTGTATTGCAGTATTGCAGTATGTCTTGCACTGTTTCAGCCTATCCTGTCACCGGACCATATAGAGTTATATATTAAGTTATTAGGTGTTCGGGTACCCGAAACACCTATTGTTTTTGTTCGGTTTTTTTATTTTTTATTTTTTAGGTGTTCGGGTATGTGCCCGAAACACCTCTTGTTTTTGTTCGTTTTTTTTTTTTTTTTTACTTCTTCTTCTTCTCCCCCATCTTGTCCGCAAACAAAAACATACTTGCAAACTTCACATGAACTTGAAACTTGGCATGTACTTAGAACTTAACAAGTAAATGAAACTCCAGTTGTGAGTGACCCCGATTTGACCTTACTTCCTGTCCAAACCGGAAGTCAAAGTTTAATATAAAAAAAATCATATCTCAACAACCACAACAGGTAAATGGACATTTTTTGCACTATTGTATAGATTGTTAATTGTCGAAAAATATTTACAAAAACATGACCCCAATTTGACTTTACTTCCTGTCCAAACCGGAAGTCAAATTTTAACGTTTAAAAAAATCATAGATCAACAACCACAAGAGGTAAATTCACAATTTTTGTACCATTGTACAGTCCGTTAATTGTCAAAAATATTTACAAAAAGGTGACCCCAATTTGACCTTACTTCCTGTCCAAACCGGAAGTTAAAGTTTAATATTTAAAAAAAATAATATCTCAACAACCACAAGAGGTAAATTCACAATTTTTGTACCATTATACAGATTGTTAATTGTCAAAAAATATTTACAAAAAGGTGACCCCAATTTGACCTTACTTCCTGTCCAAACCGGAAGTCAAAGTTTAATATTAAAAAAATCATATCTCAACAACCACAAGAGGTAAATTCACAATTTTTGTACCATTATACAGATCGTTAATTGTCGAAAAATATTTACACAAAGGTGACCCCAATTTGACCTTACTTTCTGTCCAAACCGGAAGTCAAAGTTTAATATTTTCAAAAAATCATATCTCAACAACCACAAGAGGTAAATTCACAGATTTTGTACCATTATACAGATCGTTAATTGTCAAAAAATATTTATACAATTTGACCTTACTTCCTGTCCAAACCGGAAGTGAAAGTTTAATATTTAAAAAAATCATATCTCAACAACCACAGGAGGTAAATTGACATTTTTGTACCATTGTACAGATTGTTAATTGTCAAAAGTATTTACACAAAGGTGACCCCAATTTGACCTTACTTCCTGTCCAAACCGGAAGTCAAAGTTTAATATTAAAATAATTTCTAAATTCAGTATTGTATTGTATTCAAATAAACTTCTCGCGAGAACTTCAACAGACGTTAACATTTGACTTCTCCAACACTTCGAATTGATGACGTAACCATTTTAACTTCAACCGAACACCTTGTTTTTGTTGTGACAAAAACTTATATCTAGTTTTTACTTCTTCTTCTTCTTCTTCTTCTTCTCCCCCATCTTGTCCGCAAACAAAAACATACTTGCCAAGTTTAAAAAACCTTCAAACTTCACACATAGTTAGACCTTAACTTGTAGATGAAACTTAGTGACGTCATGATGATCAGGAAACCGCAACAGTGACGTCATGATGACGTCAAGTCCACATACGTAATGACCCACATTCAGTGTGTGTTCGCCATTTTGTGCGTTAGAAATTCTAACTATAGAGGGCGCTATACCACTTTAGTGGTCTTTACACAATCGGTGCAAAAGTGGTCACTTGGTGGCGCTGTTCATCACATATATTTATATAACGCGTTTGTGGAGCATATCGCTGTAAAAGGTAACGAAAATTCATTCCACTTTTCTACTGATTCAAAGTTTTCACAAGCACATCGAAGTCATCTGCAGACACCTGATTGGTGCTTCTTACTATGGTGTAAGTAAAAAGGTGAAAACAGCGAGAAATTACTTTTAAAAATTGGTCAAAGTTGATGATTTTTGTAAACAAGCTTACGTACATGTGTACACGACGGTATACCCTTCCGATGGTACCCTTCACACTTACACTGTCAAATCGGCGTTTGTTGACAAAATGGCATGTTGATTTGGAGGAATTTGATATGGGGCTAGTTAGGTTTTGGTGAGTTTACTTCGTAGTTTGTACAAATGTAGGCTTCCCAGTAGGCAGTACCACACATACACATAGTGAATGATGTACTTCTATATTATTATTAATAATTGAGGAAGGAAGTCAGATCCTTATGACTAATAATAATAATGTATAGATTTATATAGCGCACGTATCCACCAACTAAGTGGCGCTCAAGGCGCATTATATTATTATCCCTGCTCATAAGGCTCATAAGGCTCATAAATCATTCCTGAAACCATCTCAGCTCCCTGGGGAGTATACAGCTCAATTGCTGCCATTTCTAGCGCATATAGAGCAAACCATCTCTGCCTTCACAGGTACCCATTTAACCCCTGGGTGGAGAGAAGCAATTATGGTTAAGTGTCTTGCTCAAGGACACAGGTGTCACGGCCGGGGCTCGAACCCACACTCTGCTGCTGGCAACACCAGAACTTGAGTTCAGTGCGCTAGACCGCACGACAATCCACTTTACGTGCATTATACAACACACGGGACCTACGGCTTTACGTCCCATCCGAAGGACGAAGCAATTATGGTTAAGTACCTTGCTCAAGGACACAAGTGTCACGACCGGGGCTCGAACCCACACCCTGCTGCTGGCAACACCAGAACTTGAGTTCGGTGCGCTAGACCGCTCGGCCACGACACTCCACACTCCACACTGTTAGTAGGCAGATTCATGAAAATTTCAAGTTGTTTTGATCACACTGATGTTATTTTTATCTGAAAGTACTTTCAATATGCTTTAAAATGAGGGGTCAACCACTTCTATAGGGTGAGCCTAAGTGAGGTTACACGACTTTTAGTGTTCGGAAAATCTGTGCCATTTCATATGCAAAATGGGCAATACAAAGTTGTGACCAGATGAGCTATATAGTTACTGTACATAGGAATATACTAACAAATAGGCCTACTATATCAAAATAATCAACAATGACTTATTTTTAAAAAAAATATCCAATTGGAAGATCGGGTTTTATTTTAATTTCATCCTAAATTGTACAAATTACATTTATAAATTGCACAAATCTGCTAACATTTGCATAATTTAGGTGAACCCCCTATTTTGGAAAATGGAATGACCCACTTCATGACATCTTTCGGCATGTGTGGGGCAGAGTCCATTTTTCATATGGGTTATACCATTTCAATACCTAAAAACGATGTGGCATAATATTTATCCAAATTACAACATTTTAAAATAAATTTCACGATAAAAATTCACAAAATGACCCATTAGACATAATTTATGTGGTATTTTCCCCCTTAACAATCATGCAGCATGATAAAATATGCAGCAAAATTATACAATTTTTTCCCCTGGGATCTTCGATTCGCACATCGCATAAAACTTTTCCGCATCGCATTAAAACTTTTTCGCAAAGACTTTCATGAAAAGTATTGCTGGTTTTAAGATGATTAAATAACGTAGATTAACATTTCTTCATTTCTAAATTTCTACGGGGTACCCCTATTATGCCTAAGTATGATCGAAGTTGGAGGGGGAAAAATAACGTTCAAATTACCTCGAAAACGGCGATCTATTTGGACGACGGCAAAAACTTTTGTCAAGATTTTCGCGGTATGCGATGCATGACTTTGCATGAAAACAAAATGGCTTCCCTATAGATCAGGCCCCCATCACATCAACACTAAAAACGATCAATCCGCCGAGGAGGGTGTAATGCGGTTCGCGCCGGTTTGCTGCGAGCAGCGTTAGCACGGTCGACAGGTTGTGACCCTAAAGAAATGTAAGATGAAGTGCGCCGCCAACGTTGGCTTCTGTGAATCTGCCTACTGTTAGTGACTGACCTTGTGTGTAGTAATATTAATTTAAAAAACAAATATTAATCTAATCCCTTGCAAAGACGTCCATGATGCTATTGGTATGCAACTTTCATCATTACATTAATTATTTGTGTAAATTTAAGAAACTAAAAATTATTGAAAATATTTTCCTCATTAACGTTAGTTGTTAGGCATGGTATGCATTATATTGGAAGGGTGTGTAGGGACCTACATGTACCAATACAATAAGACACCTGATGGCTGCATTGCAGTTTACTTTATAGTGGCACTTAATTTTCTCACTAAAGTAGCCCAGAAACAAATATCAGCACCTTTATTGAGATAATGAAACAGTCACATCATGGAGGAAGGATTTTGTCAAGAATAATTGTGTGCAATTTTGAAAACAACCAATGCCCTTTTCAATTTCAATGGTCCAGCTACTCCAAAATTATACATTTTTTCCCCATTTTATTTACATAAATTAGAACTTCTCTATAATTTTCAAATACTTTATTCTTGGTCCATGTACTTATAAAACCTTCCTATTATTTTTACAGCATGTTCACTGTGACATATTATTTTCCTCATTCACATGAATTAGAACTTCTCTGAAATTTCAAATACTTTATTTTTGGTCCATGTACTGATAAAACCTCTGAAATTTCAAATACTTTATTCTTGGTCCATGTACTTATAAAACTTTCCTATTATTTCTTTACAGCATGTTCACTGTGACGTATTATCTTCCTCATTCACATAAATTAGAACTTCTCTGAAATTTCATATACTTTATTCTTGGTCCATGTACTTATAAATCTCCAACACTTCGAATTAATGACTAACCATTTTAACTTCAACCGAACACCTTGTTTTTGTTGTGACAAAAACTTATATCTAGTTATTATTGTTTCTTTAAAATAAGTAGTAACAAACATGGAAGTGACAGGCCATCACTCGTTATATAAAGTAATTTCATATGCCTTCCTCCAAAAGCGGAAATGCTCACTGCTGCATCCCATCCTCTCACCCACTTTATTCCAATTATCATATATGTTTATATGATTTGGAACATCTTGCTGGACTTTTGATGAAATCTATAAAGGTGCTTTTCTACTTGATAAACGGACTTTTATTCCACGATTTTGCAAACAGTACAGTGGAAATTCAATAATAAATACATAAGTGGCAAGTGACGGTAAATGACGCCATTGGAAATTCGGTGCTCAGCAAAACATATTCAGCTAGTGCTGGGCCTGAATTTGGTGTTGGGCCTGAATTTGATGCTCACTTCAGTCTGGTTCCAGAACTAGAATTAGAACCAGTCACTTCTGATCTGCTGATTATTATAATGGTGGGTCATATCGCAGTCAAGTGTGTTACGATAATGTACACAGCAGAGTTATAAACCCTAAATCCAAGTGTACCCGCTAGTCATACATCAGCTGGCTATTTTTTTTTTTTTATGGGTACAAATTGCATAAACATTGTCCTTGTTCTTTGACGCAGTCCAGCAGGAGAGTTGAAACATCTCAAATCCACCACTTCGTGCTACTACTACTACTACGGTTAAATGGATCATCCAAAGAAAGTACATGTACGTATCCTCAATTTACCCATGATTTACCTTAAATGACGCACCTAAGGGTTATCCTCAATTTACCCTAAATGACGCACCTAAGGTTATATAATCAACTGGACGGTAACTTACAAATGAAATTAGCAGTTTGGTGTTTCAGTTTGTTTCAGTGAAGGATTCTCTTGTAAAATGCTGAATTTCAATGCATGATCATATGCGTGGACGTCTTGAGCGCCGTTTTTTGAGACGCACAGAATTGTGGTAAGGCCATGAGAATGAAAGTCATAGATTTGCGTCCACCGCCCGCATTTCCCGAAAGCTACCGCCTAAATTTTTCATTATTTGCCAAAAAAATCATTATTTGCACAAAAAAAGGTATTTCCACCAAACAAATTTAGTTCCAAATCATCCACATCAGTAAAACGAAGTTTTTACCAAATTTCCACCAGTATGTGGGCTATAGCACATGCTCTCTTACAGTCTTAGTCCCGCGTATGTCGTTCACAAAAAAGGTCGCATCGCGCTAAAACTGTATGGTAAACTCCGTCTGATCCGCACCTGCAACTGTACCGCCTTCACATGCACAACACGTTCGCTGTTGAGCCTAGTATGCCTGTGTGTGCGGCCCGCACGTATAATGATGCACGTAACGTATGTACACAGGCGACCATACATGTACGTATGGTGACACGTCAAATTAGAAGAAACATCTTGTGATTGCGCTGTTATTAATAATCAATGGAAATAATGAATAATGAATAATGAAAAAAGCCTCATGTGTTTTCGAAATTTCCCGGACGCAAATCTATGACTTTCATTCTCTTGGCCTAATCAAAAAATTGATGTTGGTATATAATGACTCACCCCCAAACTGTTAAAGTTCATGGGGGCACAGAAAATGTACCCAAGAAGGAAAACGGTTGAATCATGTTTCATCTTATTCCAGATGGTTGTAAAATTGTTTTTAATCTTGAAAAAAAAAATATTGTTTTCGATTTTTAAAATAAAATGGTATAATTTGGAGAAGCTCTCAAAATTTTCAATCAATATTCTTGAAAGACCAATAAAATGGAAGATGGTTAAAATTTTTGCAAAAAGTACTTTAAAACTTTGAAATGTGTAAAAATGCTGTTAACATTTTGTCAAATAAAAGATTTCTTTTCATAAACCATGATATTAATAATTCAATTTCTCAATAATTTTCCACAACCGACGAAATAAACACCAACGAATTAAGTAGTCTTTGTTCGCTTCTTCTATAAGGAATGTGTCCATTTTGAGGATCAGTATTTCTTTAAAAAATCATTGCAAATGCAAAGCCATTCATATCTTTTGGTTTCCACTGACAATAGCTCGTTGACGGCATAGAACAATAAAATCACAGATGTTTGTGGAAAAAAAAGGGTAGAATGTCGTATCTGGCCGCCACTATTTTTCATTAAATATAACCAATAATGTAATCTTACCTACCTGGTAAGGTGGAGAACATATGGATGATGATGGACATATACTTCAAATTATTCCAGGATATTTATTTCATGAAAAATCAGGCATTTTTGGTATACGATGACTTCCTCAGTCATGTCAGTCTGATCTTGTAAACTCCACAATTAGTGACCAACACAGTCATTGTACATGCGTAGTGGCAACTATAATAGGATCCTTCTATTTTCTGAAGGGGAGGATTTTTAGAAGGGAAATCAAGTCCGAAAACAATCATAAAAGTGGATTTTAAAGATAGTTTTCGCTTTCTGTACCACCAAAAATCGATAGAATGATTTTTTAACTGGTTAGTGGTTGCAAAAAAAATCCAAAAAAGCCCTTAAAAAGTGGCGGCCAGATACAACATTCTTTCCAAAAAAAATTGAGGTCATGTAAATCCCTTACTATTTGTATTTAGTAAAATCAGTGGTTAAACAACTTTTTCCACTTTCACAAGCACTAACTTTCCAGTAAATCATACAATTTTACTATGATTTTTATTTTTGTAACAAGCACGACTTAGATAAGTTTATGCAACCAGTAATACGCCATAGTTTTGTAAGTTTTCCGAGAAATGCTAAGCCAAAGGTAAGTGCGTCATTTCACGAGTGCGGCGAATTACGTACATGGACGATATGTAAGGCTTATATCGCAAATAGCAGCTGCAAGGAATCGTGGGATGTCTGTGGGCGCAACAGCGCCACTGCATGCCATGCGGACAAACAAAATATTATTGACGGCACACAAACTGGGCCAAACAGATGCCCCAAATTGTATCCCAGTATGCTTTGCAGCAGTTGCTTCAGTGTTATTTGCGATAAACCTTATAATCAACTGGACGGTAACTTACAAATGAAATTAGAAGTTTGGTGTTTCAGTTTCAATGCGTGATCATACGCGTGGACAGTAGCGTAGCCAGCGGGGGGGCAGGGGGGGCAGACTGCCCCCCCGGAAAAAAAATAGAAGTAAAATCGGGACGGTAAAAATAAAGAAAAGAGAAAAGGAAAGGAAGAGAGAAAAGGAGGGAAAATTGAGGGAGGGACTCCGAGGGAGAAAAAACGAAAGAGGTAAAGAAAGAAATTAGAAGAGTAGGGATTATTGACGAAATGAGGGAGGACGGAGGAGGGAGGAAGAGGGAGGAGAGAAGGAAATGTGGGCCTTGGTAATGGAAGAAAGGATGGATAGGACCGCTTGGGACTAGTACCAAGGCAGCCTAACTTAAGGCAGGCAAGTTTAGGGCGGGTGGAAACGGCTTAAGGGCAGGGGTAAGGGAAGGAAGGGAGCCGAGGGAGCCGGAGAGGGTAAGGGACCGGAAAGGGCGGGAAGGACGGACCTGGGACGAAGGATGCAGAGGCAGGCAGATTTAGGGAGGGAGGAAAGGATGATTTAGGGAATGGTAAAGGGAGTGAATAATTGATAAAGGGAGACGGGAGATTCTTTTTTGTTTGTTTCATTTGAATAGGAACCCGGGATAGAAATGCTCGCCATTGGCAGCAAAAATATATTTTGACATTACAAGAAAGGCAACAAAATGCACTAATGAGAGATATATAAATTGCTCATAAAATATGGACCTTACAGATGGATCTTTCAACTTTTTTGTTAATTAGAGACGAATTTATATAGAAACAAACATTAAAACATTAAAAACTTGAAATTTGAATCAATACAATGAACCAGTATGTACTCGGGTTACGTGCAGAACGTATTTACAACTTGTCTTACAACATTTTATTAAAGGTTTTTATACGACATGTACACGAATAACTTTCAGTGTAATGTGTGTTGTAAACGGTGTGTATATATATACATTACGAATACGATTAATTATGAATGTTTAAGTTCATCACAGTCATGACAGTGTAGAAATTAATAGCAACAGTTCAGACAGTATAGATCCAAGGAAAGAACAATAAATCACAGATGATCATGTTTGTACAATATATCGATTGTTTTGATTCAATATTATTCAGTATTTCGCAATTAAATTTAAACCATGAAATCGGGACGATCATCTTAATTTTGCCCCCCCGGACCGACAGGGCTGGCTACGCGCCTGCGCGTGGACGTCTTGAGTGCCATTTTTTTACACACACAGAATTGTTGTTTTTGAAATAATTAAGTGTACGAGAGCGCCTATCCTACCCACACCTCCTAATTGTTTCAGAAGTATATACTGAATGTGCCTTCATCTACCTCCTTTACTAATACAGGGATTGTTGGAGCGGTTGGCCGAAGGGCCTGTGGTGGGTGATGGCAGCTTTGTGCTCACAATGGAGAAGAGAGGCTATGTCACTGCCGGCGCATGGACCCCAGAAGCTTGTGTTCTGCATCCTGAAGCAGGTACGTCAGGAGTCGAGTCCAGGGGTGGTTCTGGGCTGGGTCTGAAATAAAAGGGAAGGGACACGGTTAAAAATGTCATATCCAACTCCACCAAGTGAGACCTTGTCTATATCAACAGAGCACGTGGTAGGGGACGTAAGAAGAATATGTTAGTGTCATATCCAACCACACTTTTTAAGGGTTTTTTGGTTTAAATTTTGCAACCTCTAACCAGTTAAAAAACGATTCTATTGATTTTTGGGGGTACAGAAAGCGAAAACTATCTTTAAAATCTAATTTTATGATGGTTTTCAGACTTTATTTCCCTTCTAAAAAAATCCTTCCCTTCAGAAAATAGAAGAATCCTATTATAGTTGCCACTGCGCATGTACAATGACCGTGTTGGTCACTTATGGGGGAGTTGACAAGATCAGACTGACATGACTGAGGAAGTCATTGTATACCAAAAATGCCAAATTTTTCATGAAATTTGAAGTATATGTCCATCATCATCCATATGTTCTCCACCTTACTGGGTAGGTAAGATTACAATATTGGTTATATTGAATGAGAAAAAGTGGCGGTCGGATACGACATTCTACCCACAAAAGGGGGGGCACATTGCCAAAAAGGAGGGGAAAATAATAAAGGTATGATAAATTTACATTCATGGCAATAAAAAATGGGATCTAACAATAGTGGAGTTATACAGATCTCAACAACTCTGATGGTTCTCATCAACCAAACCTACCTACATTAAATGGCAATCTCTTATTTACCCAAAGACAAGGTAATTGTAAAGGTATGTTATATCGTCATCACTGGCCATGGCAGTTTTCCACACCCAGAGATTGATTTTACAATTATACAGTACCCATCATAATTTTATGCAACTTATCTTAAAACATTCCACAGTTCGTCAGCTACATCGTGAATTTCTGAGGGCCGGTGCTGATGTGATGCAGACTTTTACTTTTTATTCATCAGACGAACAACTTAAACATGTGGCATCCAGTTTTAACAACAATGAATGCAATCTGGTGGTAAAATGTGAATTAACCCTCCTAGTGTTTGACCATTTGAAACCATTCAAAATTTCCACTTACCAAAATGGCCATTGGTTTTGTACACACATGGTGATACCATTTGAAAAGTGTTGGTAGCAAGCTTTACTACCATTCAAATCCATTCAAATGGTTTTTGAATGGTGGATACACTACACCTTAGTGTGTTTCACAAAACGAATGGTTTCAAGTGGTGCATCAACTTGTCTGAAAAAGGCACCAGAACTAGGAGGCTTAAGGACTGATTAAAAATCACTGGTTAGTTATGATACCAGTAATATGAAAGTCAAAAATAAACATTGCCGGGCTGTTACTCAACTTCACTCCGCCTCTTCATTTAGTGACTTTCAAAAGTATAAATATATATATATATATATATCCCGCCCCATGATCCTTTGCTTTCCCTTTTCCCTATAAATGGATGTGTTTATGTTTGTACTTTGTCAAAGCCTCTGATGAAGGTCCAGTTTGGATCGAAAGCTAAGGCCACCCTCCAGATTTAATATATATATATATATATATATATAAAAACTAAAATTTTAGAACTTAACCACTTCTTCCAAGAAGAGATTATTACACATAGTGTTAGCCGTAAACCTTCGAAGCTAAGCTTCAAAATCACATTTATTTACTGTCCGAACAGACAACTAAATTCACAAATTTGTTTTTGCAAGGAACATTTTCAAATCACAATTCAAGCAGAAAGTAATATATTTCTTTATGATGAATGTAATTGCAAATTACTCTCATGTAAAGGGGCCTTTACATGAGATTATATTTTATGCTGATAGATACTTTGGCTAATATCTGTGCTTTTGGACAGTTTAGTGTAAAATCTATATTAACCCTCCTACTATAGCTGCACTTTAGTGGCAAGTAGCTATAGTGGTCAAAAATCAGTCAAGTGACTGTTTTTGACTGTTGACCCAAATGTGCACACAGGGGTATTTTTGACTGGTTTTTACTGTCATTTTGACCACCCTCAACAATACAAGACAATGAGTTTACAGTCGACTCATTTTGACCTGTAAATGTACATGTACTTACCACATGTGAGGTTTGACAGTGTTTGACTTTTAAGTGCACTAGATATACCTTGGCAAGTATATCAATATTTTGACTGATTTTGACCCTTGCAGTCACAGAAGGGTGAATAGAGAGTCTAGTTTATTGACTTAACAGTTAAAATCGAGTACTTTTTAAATTTAAAAAAGTGTTCATACAGGCCTGTGATTTCTCAGGATTTTTCCTGATTTCAGGATTTTTTTACAAATCTCCTTTTGTTCAAAATGTTCTTGAAAGAAGAGAAGAAGCCACCAAGGAATTAAACATCCATGAGGTTCAGGGGGGTTTTATCCTCTAAGACCAAAGGGAGACCCAGGCCTGCTACCCATTTTTTAGGATTTGTTACTTTTGTCAAATCACACCCGTGATTATAATATGTTCATTGGCATAACTGCCAATTTTTGTTTTGCAGTTTAGTAAAAGGAAGGTACAACATTAGAAATGTTGGCAAAACATCTATGGGTATGCTTTCTTTCCTTGAGTTGCATTTAACTACCAACCTATGAAGGTTTAAGTTCAATGCAAAGTCTTGAGAAAAAACACTCACAATATTAACAGAAAACACAATGAGCCTTAAGTTGCTGTTGGCAACTTTTTGTAAAATTAATTGTGCACATTATCCCATGTTTTCTCTGAAATGATGGCACATCGGACCAAATAGGACTTTTGTGATGATTATTTGTATCTTTACCAATTCCACATCAAGTTGGATTTGGATAATAATTCTGTAATATTGTAGTAATTACCAATAATGTACCTTCTCATTAACCCTCCTACTATTGATGCACTTTAGTAGAAAGTTGCTGTAGAGGTCAAAACCAGTCAACTGCCTGTTTTGAATGTTGACCCAAATGTGCCCACGGGGGCATTTTTTGACTGGTTTTTACTGTCATTTTGACCACCCTGAACAGTACAATACCCTGAACAGTGCTTTTACCAGTCAAAAACAGTCGACTCATTTTGACCTGTAAATGTAGTTACTACACGTAAGGTTTGACAGCGTTTGACTTTTAAGAGCACTAGATAGACCTTGGGAAGTATTTCAACATTTTGGCTGATTTTGACCCTTGAAGTAGTAGGAGGGTTAAGCTGTATTTAACTGTAATCAACACAAAAATTGCAACTTATTTGCTTTAAAAATGCTGTATCAAATGTTCAGTGTAATTTATTCTGTGCCATTTATTGAATACCACCTGTCTTCATTCCCATAGTCAACAGATGCTATTAATGATGCTGCTGTGGACCTAGCGAGGGGTGTGGCACAAGAAGGCAGTGCCCTTGTGGCTGGCTCGGTGTCCCCCTTATCAGCAATAAGCTTTGAGAAAGGCAAGGAACACTCGCAGAACCAATTCAGAAAGCAGATGACAGTTTTTAAAGAGAAGGGCGTGGATTTTCTCCTTGGCGAGGTATGATTAGTGATATACATTATCGTGTCTATTATTTTAGTTCTACTCTTGAGGGATATTAATCAAACAATCTCTATCATACTTTTTGTCTGTTTGACATGTACCACTTTTTTGTAGTAGGTGAGTAGGTGTTCCTTGTTGTTTTTACAAACACGTCAGTAAGTGTTCCTTTAAATGTGTATGGCAACTTATACAAACCAATGAGAAAAAAACAGTAAGCACATCAAGTAGATTATCCCTAACTCCCTAAGCAATGTTACTAAACAATAAAAATCCTTCAAAATCCTCCAATTGCTTTTGTTGTCTAGGGAGTTAGGGTTAAATAACCGTTAGTTTTGGAGCTGTCCATTTTTATTGAAACCTGAACAGTCTTTCTCTTTGTCTTTGTCATATATCAGTTTTTTGATCGTGTTGAGGAGGCTGAATGGGCGATTGAAACCATGAGTGAAATGGGTGTTCCAGTGGCCTGTACCATGCGCTTACCACTAAGTTGTGACAAGTCAGGTGTACCTGTGGGTGAATGCGCTGTCAGGATGGCTCGAGCAGGTATTTACATGCATGTATTTATTCAGGGTCTAAACGAAGACACAATCTTTTTTTTTTTGGGGGGGGGGAGGAGGGGAGGGGGGGAGGGGAGGGGAGGGGAGGGAGGGAGGGGAGGGAGGGAGGGAGGGAGGGAGGGAGGGAGGGAGGGAGGGAGGGAGGGAGGGAGGGGAGGGGAGGAGAGGAGAGGGAGGGAGGGAGGAGGGAGGGAGGAGGGAGGAGGAGGAGGGAGGGAGGGAAGGGGGAGGGAGGGGGGGGGAGGGGGATGGTGTAGAAGCCAATTTGCCGACCGACTGGCAGCAGTAAAAAGAGAGTTGGGGGGGGGGTAGACATGAACAAACATTTCTGTCAATGTCATAAGTTGATGAGATATATAATATAAAAAACTGGAATGCCTGTTATCACAAAGTGCAATGTGTCTTGACCAAAATTAATAACGACCTGATGAGGAAAAAACATAAATGTGCAAATGTATAATGATAATAATAAAGGAAAACTAAATTCTTACACTGCAAAACTATGGTGTTAAAAAATATACACAATATATGAACACCATGAAAGAATAAAGTTAACACTACTGATGTTTTTTTAACACCCCAGGGTCAAGGAATCATCATTGGTTTTTAAATGTTATTAGGTAAGTAAATTTTGCGTGAATTGTGGCTTCGGAAATAGAAAGTTTTGTTTTGCATTGCATTTCAAATACAGGCGCTAGCGTGGTAGGTGTGAATTGCATGTATGACCCAGACATCTGTCTCAAGTCTATCGCCCTGATGAAGGAAGGCTTGCAGGAGGCAGGACTCCAGACCTATCTGATGGTCCAACCTCTTGGTTATCACACACAGGACCCAGGGATGGAGAATGATCCATGTGGATATAATAGTCTCCCAGAGTGGCCTTATGGTAAGGCCGCAATGCACACTTTGAGAAACACATAAGCCATCATACTCTAACCCTCCTACTGATAGACCATTTGAAACCATTCAAAATTTCCACTTTCAAAAATGCCCATTGGTTTTGTTCACACATGGTGATACCATTTGAACAGTGTTGGTAGCAAGCTTTACTACCATTCAAATCCATTCAAATGCATTAGAGGGTCCATTGATTCACCACTTAGAAGTATCCAAACAAGGTTTTGTATTAGCTGTGCTACCATTTGGAAAGATCCAAACAAGGTTTTGTATTAGCTGACCTACCGTTCAAAACCATTTGGGGGAAATCAATACTGTACACAGTTATTTCACCATTCAAAACCACAAAAGCGAATGGTTACAAATGGTGCATCAACTTGTATGAAAAAGGTTCCAAAAGTAGGAGGGTTAATCCAGTATATGCTTTTGGTAAAATGTCTGTAAATGCAGCTGTATGTTATAAGAATCAAGATATATTTATAAAATCCTACCTTTGAAGCTTTCAGTTTAATGCATTTACGTGTTTGTATTCATTTTGTCCTTGGATGACAGAAAATATTTCACTCATTTTACTAAAACGATAGCACCTAAGGCATAGATATTTTACTAAAACGATAGCACCTAAGGCATAGATATTTTACTAAAACGATAGCACCTAAGGCATAGATATTTTACTAAAACGATATCACCTAAGGCATAGATATTTTACTAAAACGATAGAACCTAAGGCATAGATATTTTACTAAAACGATAGCACCTAAGGCATAGATATTTTACTAAAACGATAGCACCTAAGGCATAGATATTTTACTAAAACGATATCACCTAAGGCATAGATATTTTACTAAAACGATAGCACCTAAGGCATAGATGTTTTACTAAAACGATAGCACCTAAGGCACAGATGTTTTACTAAAACGATAGCACCTAAGGCATATATATTTTACTAAAACGATAGCACCTAAGGCATAGATATTTTACTAAAACGATAGCACCTAAGGCATAGATGTTTTACTAAAACGATAGCACCTAAGGCATAGATGTTTTACTAAAACGATAGCACCTAAGGCATAGATGTTTTACTAAAACGATAGCACCTAAGACATAGATGTTTTACTAAAACGATAGCACCTAAGGCATAGATGTTTTACTAAAACGATAGCACCTAAGGCATATATATTTTACTAAAACGATAGCACCCAAGGCATATATATTTTACTAAAACGATAGCACCTAAGGCATAGATGTTTTACTAAAACGATAGCACCTAAGGCATAGATGTTTTACTAAAACGATAGCACCTAAGGCATAGATATTTTACTAAAACGATAGCACCTAAGGCATAGATATTTTATTAAAACGGGCACCTAAGGTATAGATATTTTACTAAACGATAGCACCTAAGGCATAGATGTTTTACTAAAACGATAGCACCTAAGGCATAGATGTTTTACTAAAACGATAGCACCTAAGGCATAGATGTTTTACTAAAACGATAGCACCTAAGGCATAGATGTTTTACTAAAACGATAGCACCTAAGGCATAGATATTTTACTAAAACGATAGCACCTAAGGCATAGATATTTTATTAAAACGATAGCACCTAAGGTATAGATATTTTACTAAAACGATAGCACCTAAGGCATAGATGTTTTACTAAAACGATAGCACCTAAGGCATAGATGTTTTACTAAAACGATAGCACCTAAGGCATAGATGTTTTACTAAAACGATAGCACCTAAGGCATATATATTTTACTAACACGATAGCACCTAAGGCATAGATGTTTTACTAAAACGATAGCACCTAAGGCATAGATGTTTTACTAAAACGATAGCACCTAAGGCATAGATGTTTTACTAAAACGATAGCACCTAAGGCATAGATGTTTTACTAAAACGATAGCACCTAAGGCATAGATATTTTACTAAAACGATAGCACCTAAGGCATAGATATTTTATTAAAACGATAGCACCTAAGGCATAGATATTTTACTAAAACGATATCACCTAAGGCATAGATGTTTTACTAAAACGATAGCACCTAAGGCATAGATATTTTACTAAAACGATAGCACCTAAGGCATAGATATTTTACTAAAACGATAGCACCTAAGGCATAGATATTTTACTAAAACGATAGCACCTAAGGCATAGATATTTTAAGGGATGTTTGATACCATTACCAACTTTACGCCAAGTAAATTGTATGTAAAACTGTGATCTTTTATGTTTTTTGAGTGTAAAGTGGCAGTTCCTCTTTTTTTTTCTCTCTTTCTTATTTATTATTAATGTAGGGAAACTATATTTATCATGTTCATGTCATGTCACCTTTGACCCAAAATTATTATTTTGTATTTCACTGTAATACATTTAATGCAAATGAGGCTGTAGCCGTATCTGATTGGTTTAAGTGCGTGTTCACATGCATTGGTTTTAGATTTTAAACTTTTGTGCGTCACCTGTATGTGACACATACACACTGTAATGTTTGTCTTCTTGCTGTTGAGCGTGATTCATTTTACCACTAATTAAGCACATCTATATATTGATTTATCAGCCAATCATCATATAGAGTAAGTTATACTGATTCTTTTGATGCATATTTCAGACATTATAATTATACTCCCATCTATAAAATAAGATGTTTATGAATCAATGGCGTGGCTGGATTGTTATGATACTGTGGAGTCCATTACTATAATATTGTATACCGTGTGAAATGCATAGCAATACACTATGGGTAATTTTCAGTACTGATTTTGCAGCACTAATACATGTACACCTCATTGATTCTTTAAGTTAATTCTAAGTGATTAAGAGCTGTTGGATAATAAACGAATGGAACATATAAATCTACTTGCGCAAATGGTTTCATGTCCTCTTGACAAAGAGGACACACGCCCTCAACAAGAAAGGATCAACCCCTTTCCCCCAGGGATCGCACACTGGCGTCTCCCGACATTAATAATAATAATGAACAGTATTGCTATAGTGTGTAATACCATCGAATGAAATTCTCTATGCACTTATTATCACTGGGCCAATATAATTCCTATAATCTATCTCAGCTCCCTGGGGAGTATACAGCCCATTATGTGCAACCTTTTTTGGCTCTACAGGGCTAATTATACACAATTACCACCTCTACCCTCACAGGTACCCATTTATACTCCTGGGTGAAGAGAAGAAATTACAGATAAGTGTCTTGCTCAAGGACACATGTATCATGGTCGTGGCTGGGATTCGAACCCACATTCTAACAACTCAGCCATCAGAACACAAGTCCGATGCACTAGACCGTTTGGCCATGACACCCCATTATTTTATATGTATTTACCTCCAGTGATATTTGTCATCAAAATAGGTCCAGGACCCCAACTTGACAGACAAATTACTGAAGTGAAAAACAGTGAATTCAATTAACATTGACACATAATTTTTTACCAAGGTAACTTGAAAGTGTTCACAGATAATGTACGGTGTTAGTTTATAAATCATTATGCTTTACTTCACGACAAATCCTTTGTCTTACTCCTTTTAGTGATTTGTGAAATTGAGCCACTTAATTATTATGTTACACAAATTAATAATGATGTTGCTCATCCTATGCAGCCATGGAACCTCGAGCCCTAACCCGCATTGATGTTCATCATTATGCAAGGAAAGCCTATGAGCTTGGAGTTCGTTATATCGGAGGTTGTTGTGGATTTGAGCCGCATCACATTAAAGCCATAGCAGAAGAGGTAAGTACACCGGTTTCTTATCATACTTGAATATTGAGACAAAGGTAATCAAGATAGGTATAATAGTACTTTTGTTTGTCTCTGGTTGGCAGCTGTCTGAAGAACGAGGGCGCCTTCCACCAAGTGCGGGCAACCTCAGCTCATGGGAGACTCTACGTTTGAGTAATATCAAATCCTATTACCCAAAGTGAGTATCTTGAAATAACCAAAAATATTGAGATTTGATCCAAAATTCCAAATGGTTAAAAGTTTTGGAAAGTCAAGACATGTTCATGTTAAGGTCTATTATATACTTATAAAGGCAAAAATAGAAGAGAAACTCAATGCAGGGGGATCTTGCATAGGGGAACTAGGGGGCACATTGCAAAAAAGGAGGGAGTCATGTTCCCCCTCTGTCCCTGTCATGGATCCACCAATGTCTAAGGGATCTGGGATGGCACATCATTTGATGACAGTTGTTTTAACCTTTTTTGTTACCTCTTCTAGAGCAAAATATCTTCTTATTTTTCTCTTCTAAAAATGAGCTAACTTTTCCATGTTTGTATAGACAGTGTGACCAATGACTTCACATGTTTACAAAAGAGCCCTGTAGGTCAAACTACACCTAACAAAAATGTACACTGGTCCAGGACAAGAAACCATAAAATCTGATATTATGAGATATCAGCAGAAAAATTCCTAATTTGATTTATTTTTAATAAGACATTACATCTCAAATCTTATTCATCTGAAAATTTAAATTCTGGATGTTATGTGGAGAAGTACAAAATGTACAAACTCTGCATACAAATACACACACTTTTGCCCAGTGGGAAATTACCCTGGTACTCTAAGATCACACATAAACCAAGTCACATGGTCTGTAAGTGCTAAATTAAGTATTGTTTTAACAATATAGTGATATTGATCAGTCTTCCATGACATTACTCTTAATAGTTATAATTCAATCTTTTAATTCCAGAGCAAACTGTGAATACTGGGATAAGCTAACACCGACAGCAGGACGTCCAATAAGTGCATTTTCAGATGTCCCACCAAAAGAGTTATAAATGAATTATAATAAGGGGGTGGCTGCAACTGTTCTGGTATCATGTACTTAATCGCAATTGATTTGATTTATTCCCAACACCATACCTAGTCGGTGTAGGGCAATAATAGACATAATCGGCGACTCCGAGCTAGTAGTGGTCATGTGATGTATAGTGGGTACAAAATAACAACAAACCAGCAGTGCGCTGTGTATAAACATAGAGAGCTCCATGGAGGGTTTTAAAACAATGACCCATTGGTAGCTGAATGGCAAGGGAAGGCAAACTGAATGTTCAAAATCATGTTATATTCATTCTAGAATCTCTGGAATTCTCGTAATGCTTTGTGACTTTGTCAAAGTCGTAGGAGACTGGCGTACTACTCTACTGTATTTACTAACAGTCGTTTTCCCGGTTTCGGATATTCCCGGTTTCGGATATTCCCGGTTTCGGATATTCCCGGTTTCGGATATTCCCGGTTTTGGATTTTCCCGGTTCTGGATTTTCCCGGTTCTGGATAGCTGCAAATTAAAAAATCTGTTTAATCCACATCGCTTCAGATAGAAAATTGATACTTTACTGAGGTGAGGAATAACTAATGAACTATCTAATGTGTAATTTTCATCCACTAAACTGCGACCGTTGTGAAGATATCGATCATTTAGTGACGCAAACTCGGTTGAACACTAAGTCGAAAACGTTAAAATACGAAGGTCCCCCAAAAGCAACATTGACGTTCTTTGCTGCCGACTGGAAAATGTAGTTACGTTTTTCAACGTTGAATTTTTCTAAAGTTGTGAAAATTTCATTTTTTTTAAGTCTGTGGTGTATTTTTATATAAAAGAGTTGAACAAACATTGAAGATCGCCCCAAAATGAGTGGTGGCCGAGCCTTGCCCTTGTTCCGGATAAAAACTTCTTCGCGCATTGATAATGTACGTAATGTTTGGAAATTAAAATTGGGAACATCTCCGATCGATTTAGAGAACTTAAACTTGCGGGAAGAAGCCATGCTTTTCCATACACTGCGCGTCGCTTGCTTGGTTTGTTTACATTTTATACCCACTATGAGTCACGTGACTCCGGTCGCCGATTGTGTCTATAGAATTAGTTGTTTATTATTGGGACACAATATTTTCATCAATTTCAAACTTAATCGCATTTACAAGTGAATTCCAAATTATAACAGGCCATGCATCAGCCATTGACCCTAACCCCCCTAAGTAGTCTGGCAAGGAACCTTCCAGAATCCTCCAAAATCCACCAATGCACTTTTGGAAACATGCCCATATCTTTAAAATGCACCATTCATTTTCGTTGATCTTTCATATTCAGCACTTATGGCCTGTACTTCTTGCCAGGTAGTAATTTTGCCCCATTTGAAGAGGTGAAAGTACCATTTTCCAACAGTGCGCAATTTTTCCCAAAAAAGTGCCCCTTGGAGGATTTTGCAGGGATGGTTAGGGTTAGCTATTCAATATACCCTCTGCCATCCTGATGAGTAATTGCATCAATCTCAATGCAAATATTAGTTTTCTAGATCAACAAGAAGATGCACATGTTTATTATTATTACTATATTTAGTATTATTACTATATTTAGTATTATTACTATGTTATGCAGTAAAGAAGTACAATCTATTTTTCTAATTTTATGAAATTAAACAGATATGTCTATAATCAGAATGGACTTTAATGGTTTTGGAGCATGCTGGTATTAAACAAACAATTTAAACCTGTCATTTATTTTTTTCTGGCACAATTCAAATTTAAGAATTTGAATGTACAGAATATACTTAGGTTTGGCAGGTGTATGGTAAATCATATAAATCATGCAGTTCTCAATTGAATTTAAACAAAAGATCGATAATATCAACTCGGTGACCGCTTTGATGTCGAAGCATTATGCTTCCATTTTTACGAAATGTTGACACACTATAAATGTTAATGCATTTCCTTGTCAACATGTTGTGTACATATATTTAGGACTGTCAACATGAAATAAATGTTTTGTCAATCAATCTACGAGGAATTTTATAAATAAAAATAAACTTTAATTCAAACAAATCTGTAGTTCTTTATGTTTTTTGCACAGACGTTTGTTTTGCTTTGATTAAAACCTAACTAATGCCAAATGCAGTTTCTCCATAAACATGGCATCCGAATTTAGTCGTCGAAGTTACATAGGCGTGAAATTCAGAACATTCTGAACTGTTTAAGATCAGCCACACCATTCCATCTTGATTCAGTTCCAACATCTTTATTGATAGCAAAATATGGTAGCTTTATTATTACACAAAGTGGATCAACTGGCATTTGTTTGTGTTGAATGTCAGGCAATATGTGAATTTTAATGACTGTAGTCCCTCCATATTGGTTATTCGGTATTGTTAATTTTGTCCTTGATCATAATGTCAAGTTATATACGTTTTCTATTATGTTGTTTAATCTGTGCATACCGTGCATGGTAACTGGGCTGGGGAGGGGGCAGGTCAGACCCATTTAGAGGTTATATTTCCAGTACTCGGGCCTAACCCTTTAAAGATAATTATATTAGCCGTGTTTGGCTCAATAGACTTCTCCCCCCAAAAAAAAAAAATAATAATAATAATAATAATAATAATAATAATAATAATAATAATAATAATAATAATAATAATAATAATAATAATAATAATAATAATAATAATAATAATAATAATAATAATAATAATAATAATAATAATAATAATAATAATAATAATAATAATAATAATAATAATAATAATAATAATAATAAATATAAATATAAATAAATATAAAGAAAGAAAGAAAAAGAAATAAATAAATAAATAAATAAATAAATAAAATTAAATACTAAATACTAAATAAATAATACTAAATATTAAACATTACATAATAATAATCATAAATAAATTTAAAAAGCGAACGAATTTTGATAAAGATAATATCGTTATTAAACGAACAATATAAATTAACTGAACATTAAAAAAAAAATGAAATTCGGATGTTGGAAACTGTATGAAAGCAATATTCAAAACGCGCTTGATTCCGATTGCCAGCCACGTTGGCTGCACACGCCCTCATACACGCTCAAAACAATGAGTCAGCATTTTTTTAAATATTAATTTGATTTTTTATTTCACTAGTACTAATCCGTCAAGGATTAGTACCAGTAAAATAAAAATAGCAATTCAACATTTAAATCTATTTTTACCGTCAAATCGACCCAAACACGGGCCATATATCTTTAATATTTAAGAAAAATATTTTTGAAGGTTCTATTTTCCATCTTATTGGTGACTTTCAGCCATCCCTGCTGACACTCTGGTCATTCCACTCTATTATTTTACTTTCCAAATTATTCCGTTTTTCTTCATGTATAATTATAGGCCTACCTTTGAGATAATGTCTGGGTTATACTACATTGTAATAAGCGCACTACAGCTTTCAGTTCTAAAGAAATTGGAAGTACGCCTGCAAATAATTATGTGCCATCGCACCAGCTATCGCGCCCGGCTATTCTTTCGTACCCACAACAGCGCCTTATAATGTTACATTCTGATTCCCACTGAGCTCGGCTGACAATTGGTTTGAACCATTTTCTAAGAATCTTAATAAAATTTAAATACGGAAATAAGTGGTTTTATTCCAACATAATGTAAGTTAGTTTTATAATTTCTTGCAACCAAATATGGGTTGTTGTTGTTTTAATGAAAATCTTTATAAAAAATAAACTCCTGTAATATTAGGCAACTGCGCTGTGTGTTGTTGCACATAAACTTCATTGGAAGGAATTTGAATACTTAATGCATTAGGTTGAATGTCTTTAGACCAGCCGTTAATGCACACCTCGTGACCACGTCTCGTCTGATCTGTGTAACGTGTCCTGGGCGTTAATTAATCATGTATAATCGTATTACTGGTTTAGATTATGTTCAACTTATATTCATAGGCCTATTTGAGAAAAGTTTAATCATCTTTAACTAGACCTTAAACACATTATTAATAGCCGCATTAATTTCATTGAGACAGCAGTAATGATTGTATTCCTGGGATTTCTCTCCTTGGATGATTTACTTTACTAATATTTGCCACTTGAACGGTTTTAGGGATGCAAATTGTAATCTTGTAAAAACCCTTGCTTCCACGACGATCCCTATTAAAATATAATATCACTGCTACTAAATTAGTTTCTTAAACCGTCAACAATATTCTTCGATCTTCACTTTGCTACAAAAGAAATCCGTTTTTGTTTAAACTGTCCAGGAGCATGGATATTTGTTGCATTTCACTGGCCCTTAGATGGTCTTCGTCAGTAAATCCATTTTGTTCTTCAAGGTCCCTTCCTTGAGCCTTTTTTTAATGACACAGACAAGCTGTACATAATTGAATATATTCCATGACGCCCACGACTTAAAAACATCACATTTTGTATAAAATGTCAAAATATAATACTTCACGTATAAGATCAAGGACATTGCATGTATTGAACCAACCTATGAACATTTGATCTTGATTTCTAATAAAATTAAAAATCATTCAATTTCACGGTATCATGTCAAAAGCAAATACTGGATGTGTTAAAGTCCCGCTGCGGCCTTCGGACAGTACACTGTAAAAAAAAAATTAAAAAACATGTATGATTTCCAGCAAAACGTAGGCAACTCTATTTCCAACAATTTGCTGTATTACAATTTTACATAACAAGTGTGTTCTGATTATCTTTTTCGGCCCACAAAGAATATGTAAAAACAAATATGGAAACGTATACTGCAGTTTCATTATTAAGCGTTTACAGAAATGTGTAAATCAGTTTAACACACTTGTTATGTAAAATTGTAATACAGCAAATTGTTGGAAATAGAATTGTCTGCATTTTGCTGTAAATTTACATGGTTTTTTTTTACAGTGTAGTTTTCAATCCATCGGTTTCTGCAGTGTTTGCTATAGTATAAGTACAGCCTACCAACTGATATCTGCCTAGTTGGGTACTTCAGGACGACTAGGACTGAAGTTGTCCAAGTTCAGTTAGGATAATTTATTAATTGCTATTAAAAAGTTAATATCCTCATGTCTGCATTTATTAACGCCAAAACGATAATCATGCTCATTGCTCAACGCTAATGTATAGGACAAGACTAGTTGTCGTACCGGTACTTCTGTGCAAACCTAACCGTGCAATAACGACTAAAACAACCGAAGCGTTCACAGCCACAATTAATCATTACCATTACAGAGATTATAATAATAATAATAATAATAATAATACAGAGCATTTATATGGCGCTATACGAAGAACAGAGCGCCTAACAAAACAAGAAAGTATAGTATGAACAAGAACATCAAACAAAACTAAACCAACAACTAACCGACTAACAAAGAAAATAAGCAAATTAAGCAAATTAGGACGGTTCTGGGAATAAAAAGGTCTTGAGGAGGGGTTTGAAAACAGACAACGAAGCAGCCTCTCTTAGACCTGCAGGGAGTGTGTTCCACAGGCGAGGCGCAGCAACTACTGCAAAGGCACTGTCACCAGCTTTCTTTTTAGATCTAGGAATAGAAAGCCGGGTCAAGTCTGAAGATGAGCGGAGCCGATGTCTGTGAACATCAGGGACATTATCGATATGTAAGTGTATTAAATCGGCAAGATATGAAGGAGCTTGACCATGAAGAATTTTATAAATAAGAGTGAGCATTTTGAATTGAATCCTTTCTTTAAATTAACAGGTAGCCAGTGTAGATCTGCCAGCAGGCCAGCGGAAGGCTGGTCCCGTCCACATGCGAAGACAAGCCGCGCAGCCTTATTTTGCAGGCGTTGTATGCGCTTCAGGTCGAGTTCCCGCGCACCAAACAAAACAGAATTGGCGTAGTCAAGGCGGGACAGGACCAGACTTCTGACGGCATGATGGCAGGCGGCTTGTGTGATAAAACGACGGATGCGCCATAGGTTGCGAATATGAAAATTAACGATTCTACAAATAGAGCTGACATGATTAGACATATTCAATGAATGATCCAGTAAAATGCCTAAATCTTTAATAGAAGTTGATGTATGAATATGAAGATTATCCAATCTTAACTCCAGGTTGGTAAGAGAGGGAAGAATGTGGTTATTGGCAAAGACAAAGAACTCTGTCTTATTCTGGTTGAGTTGCAGCATATTTTGTGACATCCATTTATTGATCATAAATATGCAAGATGAAAAACTGGAAAGTACCCGTTGACGATCGCTATCACTCCTGGGGTCAAATTCAGCATATAGTCGGATATCATCGGCGTACTGATGAAACATGATGTTATACTCACGAATAATATCTCCAATGGGAGTAGTGTACAAGATGAATCCTAACGGACTAACAATTGAACCCTGAGGGAGAGAATAGGTAAGAACATGTTCCCGGGATACGTCACCTTCAATAGAAACCTGAATTGTACGTTGACTGAGGTATGTGCGGAACCATGAGTTCACAGTACCATCCATGCCAAATTGGCTCAGAAGTCTCTGCAAGAGGATATTGTGATCAATGGTGTCGAAGGCGGCCGACATGTCAAGTAAGACCATGAGAACAGCTTTATTGTTATCAAGGGACAGGAGAATATCATTTTTGACCCTAAGAAGGGCAGTCTCTGTACTATGATGGCGCTTGTACGCAGACTGAAATAGTTCCCCAAGGTCGTTACTGTTCACGTGGTCAATCACCTGACATGTAGCCGCCTTCTCAATAACCTTGGACAAAAATGGTATGTTTGCCACAGGTCGATAACTCTGTAAATCATTGCGATCGAGAGAAATCTTTTTGATAACTGGGGCTATGATTGAATGTTTGAGATTGGACGGGAATATACCAGTTGAAAGGGAAGCGTTAACAATAGTGGTGATAACTGGAAGCAGAGTAGGTATATTATGCCAAAAGGAAACTGAACAACAGTATCTAAACCCATGCTAGCATATTGTAAAAAAAAAAGTCCGTGCCCCTAATGTCTCGAATTCAGACAAGCCTAAGGTCCACTGGGAGAAAACAAAAATGCCCCTCTTTATGTTTACACGTGCAAACATCTCCGATACTTTTGGCGCTAATACTTGGGTGATTTTGTCCACTGAAGGGGTTACTTTGCAAGGGTGACATCAGGAAAGCGATCTTTGAACGTAAGAGGACCTTTTGTGTTCTCCAAGTTGACCTCAGGCAGTTCTCAATTTTAGACAAAGGGGGTTTGAAGGAGGTGAATATTTAGTTTTTACTCAATATTTTATTGTGATTTTACATAATAAAACGTTGTTAAGTTTCCTTATGGTATAACCTCTCTCAAAATGGGGAAAGGTCAACTATTAACATTTATTAAGAGCTCCACTTTAAGTTAGTCTCATTTATTCTTTGGAATATTTATGCTGTCCAGCTGAATCGGGTTTTTGATCAATGGCGTTCCTGCGAGGACAGTCAAGTGTTTTTAAAATTAATGCATAGTGCAATGTACTTTAAGATTATAAGCAACACACAGTCAATGTGAATTTGTATTACAGAAGAAAATTACGAAATGAAAGCAACGTTCATAGTCAGAAGTCTGTTTTACCTACATGTTAGGTAATAGACTTCTGGCCATGTATAATATTAATCTATTTTGCGCACACTATATAGTTTTATCAATAATAGAATATTATAGTATTTCGATATTTTAACGATAATTGGGCTGACAACAAAAGCGTGGATATATACAAATACCCGACTCTATGGTGTAAGAAAGTCTCACCTCTCAGAATTCGAGAGTTGCTCACCATTACTGATTCAAGCATTTCATCATCTCAGGCTAGGTGCGACGGATGAAGGGCCGACCAAGGCCGATCGGGATCCTTGCTCTCTTGACCTGCAACAATCACAATTCACGGTCTGGATTTCTGTTAAGCCCCTGGTACCGTGCTTTAATAAAAAGTGGCCGGGAGGTAACTCTCAACGATATAGCTCACAGCTACCTAAACAAACTCGGATGGCCACCCAATATTGTGGTAAAAAGCACGACATAATAATAACTAGGAGCCATCGCCAATAATGGTTTGGAGGTATACGTGAATATTTAGGCATAAAGATGTTTTTGTTGCTTTGATGTGTATCTCATTTGTTGTTTTTGCAACTTTGTTTTGCGCATTAATTTTGCAAGGATGTGTTGAATGCTTGTACTTTTTTGTATGCTTTGATAGGAGATTGAATAAACGGAGATATAACTCCGCTGGAGAATACAAGAATTTTTTTTTGAGATGTTTGGAGGAGAGTAATCGGTGGTTCCTAAACACAGAAGTGAGGGAGAAAAGGAGGACAAACATGTCATATTGATTCGGAACAGCAACGAGATAGGCCTGTTACAATTTGCTCAGATCTGTATCATCAGTGCTTAAATTAAACAGACGACCTCCTGTTTTATGAGTCGAGTGGGGGAGTGGATCTTTTTTAAACCTCTCTCTCGTTCATCAGACTTGCCAGTTTAAAAGAGTCCAGTTTACCAAACCTAGACATTAGTCAAGAAGCAAACAGAAATATAAGCCATGGTTCAAACATTTATAACACAAATTGGTATTTGATACAGGCATATGAAAAAAATAACAAGAACAAGCTTCTCTATTTCCATTCAATATCAAATTTAAGTATAAATCAACACCAAACCTCAATAACTGTTTTACAGCTATAGCTTGGTTCTCTTAAAAATATCTCCGAAAAGCATAAATCTTTGAACTCTGACCTATTAAAAAAAAAAATGTTTTAAAGTAATTATTACAATGGTTTAAGATGGCTTAGTTCCCAACCCTTTGGTAATTTCCCATAGGATGTTCAAATTGATGAATGCAGGCTTACTGTTTTTTGTTGATTGTTTTCGGTAATAAGAACAAACACAAACAATAATATTATTTTAAAATATCGCTTATAAGTAAACGAGTACAACTTCTTTAGCGAGTGAATATTGAAAGTTTGTAATTGTCTTCTCAACGAAAGATATTGCCTTTTTTGTATTTCGGGAACCCTTCGGGAAAACACTTTTGTAGGCCTATTTATAAAAGAGAAGGAACAACATTTGGTAAATCTTGGCAAAACTGCATGCCTTTATACAAGTATGCGTATACTGTTATGAAATCAAGATATACCCCGGTCATCATTGGTTCCGTCAGTCGCAAACGACTATGGATAATATATACCCCGGTAGGCCTACAATAAACAAGTAATCTGCAAGTTTCAGCTTATTGTGAACATTTAGGTAAGTGTATCGTACTCATAAATTCCTAAAAACCAGTTGTATTTTTCTTACACGCGACATCACTTCAGACAAAACAAATTATTGTGAAGATTGATACCATCATCAGTTTCACATCAAGTAACAGAACAATTTGACAATAATTTGTTTTGATAAACCTTACCTTTAGGCCCATAGGCTAAATGTTGTATTTTTATTGCTCGAATTTCTCAAGTCATTTGAGTCATTAAATGGTATAGCATGACGCAATAGAGCGAATAGTGATATAGGGGCTACTTGAATTTTCTTATTTCCTCATCATCAGGGAAGGAAACATTTGATAGACGCTGTTAAATAATGTAGCAGACATATTTAAGACTTATATTACATGAAAAGAATAGAATATATATGTATAATATACATATATATTCTATTCTTTTCATGTAATATAAGTCGTATATGTGAGATCCCCGCTACTGCCGTTACCCAGGTTGTTTGCATCTGACCGGGGCTTGATCCCTGGCTACTCGGCAGATATGGTTTGGCCTCTGACCTGGCCCCATAGAGCAATAGATAATTGGCATAAGTGGACCGCCCACCAACATAGGGGCTGGTTAGCTCAGTGGGTAGAGCGCTCGTACGGTAATCGAGAGGTCGCGGGTTCGAGTCCGGCATCAGCCAATTTTTCTTTGCTCGCGAACCGTTTATATAATATTTCAGGTCAGTTCCTTCCTATATATACTTATTCTGTGTACAACCACATAAAAGACTTGTATCCCATTGTGTGCATGATCCCCGCTACTGCCGTTACCTGTACCTGCATCTGACTGGGGCTTGATCCCTGGCTAATCGGCAGATATGGTTTGGTCTCTGACCTGGCCCCGTAGAGCAATAGATAAATGGCATAAGTGGACCGCCCATCAACATAGGGGCTGGTTAGCTCAGTTGGTAGAGCGCTCGTACGGTATTCGAGAGGTCGCGGGTTCGAGTCCGGCATCAGCCAATTTGTCTTTGCTCACTATATATATATATATATATATATATATATATATATATATATATATATATATATATATATATGTAAGGTAAGGTAAGTCTTGAATTAATGTTTTTATACCAAGTAGAAGTTACTGACTGATGTACAAATATTGCATCAATTTATGAGAAATAATGACACAATGAGCGTGGGGATTATGATTATGATGATGATGACATTGACAACGTTGACGGCGATGGTGATTTCTCTTTTCTTTGCCATCATCTTAGATGCAATCACGGCTTGGTGATCTCTTGAACAGTTTTCACAAATCAACCCGCCCCTATTGGTTGTTAACTGTTCATGTCACAAAAGGAAATGAATTGAGTTGAGCGTTCCAAACTATATTAGGCCTATACTGAATCTGTTTAGTATTTGCCATCAGTAGAAGTCACTGCCCGATGAATGAACGTCAAGTGTGATGTTGGTGGACCCACTTACTGTACCAAGTATGTCTAAAACAAACGCAGCACTTCTTACAATGCCGCGGGAGGAAATTGAAGCAGACATCATTGATGTCACCCAGCCGAGATGAGCTTCCACAGGAAAACTTTGGTCACGTGATTATCGGCAGGGCAATCAGAAGCCACTATTCGCACCGTTCAAGGGAAAAGGTGCAACACCGGTAATTCAAATCAACGAATTTTGTAAGATCGTATCATTTTCTAAGCTTAATGGGTGTAATGTTTGTACGGGTACCATGAGAAATTATTCTAAACTGCTTTCATCTTAGAGAGAAATTTTTTATTGTTATGTCGAATGTCACTATTTTAGGACATGAAAGATCTGTTTTTAGTCGTTTTCTCAAAAATCCTGAGCACCTTAGTTTTGATGAACCTTTCACAGGTTAATTTTATGATATATTTCTTGAACACTATAGTTGAAATGAACGTAATATGAAATGAACGTAATATAACTATTACTACCAATATTGTACATTCCCCTTATAAGGAGAATGTATACCATTAACAAATCAGATGGAGATACATTTCAAACACTAACTGATATGCGAAGGATGCAGCTCATTACGCTGTGCCGTTAACCAAAACATAGTGAATGAAACGGCAAACATCGGCAAACACGAACTTCGTATTAATTCTATTAAACGTGGACTTATAATACAGTCCGTTATTAAAATTCTGAAGTAATATTCTAAGAAACAAAAGACAGACAGATATATTTTTATGGTATATTTTGTTTTAATTCAGCAACTTAAAACCAAGTGTACGTTTTATGTAAACTATGATCACTATGGTTTCTTTTCTTCAGAATACCAAAAGTACCTATAGACTGCCAGTGACGCACCCAAGGGGGGGCTTGGGGGGCTCGAGCCCCCAAGGGCCCGCTGATGTTTTATTATTTTTTTAAAGAAGGAGCCAGGAAAGAGAGCAAAATCTGAGCCCAAGTCTTGTCTACAGAGGAGTTCGGCAAGGAGTATAGGGCAGTGGTACAACCGTACAAGGGATGGGGACTCAGGAGACTCAAGCTCCCCTCCAAAAGTTTTCCATTTATTCCACTCACTATTATATTTTACGGCGTTGCGTATGCATGTGCATGTAAGCTTGAAGGGCCACCAGTATATATAACAAGCATTTTTACACATTCTCCCCCCCCCCCCTGCCATGGTGCACCCTGATCAGGGAGCAGCTTTACTTAATTTTATTTTCATTTTCTGTTGTCCGTTTCTCTTGTTGAGGTCGTTGACTGTCGTTGAGGTTACTCGTAAAATTTAACTCACGCCCGCATTATAATCAACTCCTTTCCAGTTTGTACACAATGGCCCAGGATTGGGTTTTAATTTACAAAGATTATGTGACACTCTTTTAGCAAACACCGATTGGATAATATTGGGATTTGGTTTTGCCGCCAAATTCGTGTTTGAAAAAATTTAGCTCCGCCCGGAATGATCACAAACTTTACGTCCACGCAATGAAAGTATTTAACTATAGAAATCTTGCAGACGAAACAAGCTCAAGTTCTTTACATCAAGAGGAGGAAATTATATGGAAGGTAAAACCCTACGAGTCCGAATCATGCCATAATGTCTTCTTTTTATGACTAGAAACCACCAGGAAACATTTAACCAGGAAACATTTAACCAGGAAACATTTAACCAGGAAACATGTGCCGTAGGTTCACTGACGAGCACGACTAGAGACATGGCTGCAGCCGCGCCAGCGGTTATGGTTTGGGTCAGCCATGTCTCTCCCCCATATTGGATTTCAAATAAAAATATTTTGAGCCCCCCCCCCCCCCCAATCAAATCCTGGGTGCGCCACTGTAGACTGCTTCTAAAGATGCATGTTCCATTTTGCTCTTTTTGCCCATTTTCTTTTTATTGCTACACAAAGCATCCAATACATGTGTTAATTTGTGTTATGCCAATGAAATCCACGTTCGCTCTATTCAAATATACACCAAAGGGACAGGAAGCACTGCTTTTAAAGATGCGTGTTCCGTTTTGCTCTTTTTGCCCACAATGTTCTTTTCATTGCTACACAAAGCGTCCATTGTGTGTTAATTTGTGTTTTGCCATTGAAATGCACGTTCGCTCCATTCGAACCAAAGGGACGGGAAAACACAATGTATTGTTCAATTTTATTTCTCTTTCGTCAAGGCCAAAAGCCTCAAATCTCTGTTTGAACAATGGCTCCAATAATGTAATACAGCTTTTCTGAAACATTATTGTGGCAGAATTCCATGGGGGAAAAATACAAGATGCTTCGGCATGTGAGTGATTGTAGCCGGAAATGCTGGCTCCAGGGATACCTTTCGGCGGGGTAGGTGTGGGGGAGTGTACGCGCCGGCTTCCCCTTACGCTGGGCCCGCCACTGCTATGTCAATAAGATCTTAACATCTTAAGCTCTATTAGCAGACAACTCGTCTCTCATGAGACCCGTTCTTGTTTACGAAGAAGTTTTTCACTTGTCTGTTGCGAAGTCTGGGGGTCATGTCACATGTATAGCATTTGTTTACTGACTTTTGTTTGCAGATATATTTCCCCTGTTCAAGGATATCAGATAAACTTCAGACAGCAATTTACATATTATTTTTTTAACACTCTTTCTGGAACCCCTTTTAAAAATAGCCTTGGAATTGTAGTTCCAATTCTGACAAACAAAAGTATGCATGACGTATTTGGCTTTAAATTTGCCTAAAAAGTATGGCCAAGCTTTAAAACAAATCCAATGTCCTACCAATCCGTCGAATTTATTGCACACTTATTTAGTTTGAACCACAGATATTATGATATTGATTTCCAGTGGAGGCTAATATACGATGGCCCAGAATGGCCATTATTTGACATCAGCTAGGACCAGCAAGACTTTTATAATTAAAAGTCCTAAAAACAAATCCTAAAAAAACACGAGAGGTGCGTTAACGTGAACTTATAAAATACACATCCAAATGAATTCTTACTATTTTTCGTAAACGGCAAAATGTAACTTTCACATGTGTGATATTTATGTAGAGCTATTCAACAGAGAATTGAGAGAGTCTAGACCTAAGCATATTGTACTCGTAGAAGCAGTTATGCCAACATTACCAATGTTGTTTTGCCTTTCATTTTAAAAGGCATCAATTATATTACTCCAGATCTGATATGACGGTAACGGTTTGTCTGCGAATAGCCTTTTCTGTGATCTAACGAGAGTTTGTTGAATTGAAAGAACTCAGCTGCTAATTGGAAATCATAGTCTGCGTCCCCTGATGATTGGCGGCGCCAGCAACATAGAAATCTGTTTTATAGTATCTAAATATAAGAGCATAGAGAATTGACATGATTAGAGATAGGCCTAATCAAAAGTATTGTTTGATAAAACATTTGGAACACCCTTCCAACTAATTGCTTTCCACCAACTTACTATGTATTTAAGTTTAAGAAAAACATCAACAAATGTAATCTTGCTTAAATGGTGGATGACATATCGCATGTAACCCCTTACACTTTATTGGCTATTGGCCTTGTTTCGGGTGACTGACAGTAACTAATAATAATACAAAATAATAATAATACAAAAATAAATAAAATTAATTTTATGGGATGGAAGGGTAACTGCACATTTCAGAATATCATCAAACTTATTACTGACAAGGAAAATTTTTAGAGACTCATTTCACATTGTGATCGAAAATTTGGAAAAGGTACATTCCTTTATTGTAAATGCAAAACTCATCTAATATTCAGGAAATATCATCCAGATTTTTTTTACAAAGTATGGTATGCCTAGGCTATTGTGCAAATGTAATTTTGACCAGATAAGCACAAGATTTTTTTTTGCAAATATGTTTCATTTGAGTCGATAAAGGTCTTTTCATAAATGGATTACCACCATGAACATGAATATCGTTTACACAACAGGATGATATTCACGAACATTATATAAACATTTAAAATGATTCAACTGTCGTAGCTAATTGTTTGTTTGTATGTTTGTTAATATTTTCCACTTTTGGATAACAAAAGAGATCACAAAGATGTTTTCACTGACGAAGATACGTGATTTTCCGATGACAACAGGCCTCCATGCAAAAACTACCCGTACTTTAAATAGGACGTTGCCTGTAGAAGATGATTGACGAGTGTGCATGACTGACTATTATCGTACCTTGACCTCATCGTGGTGGCTTGTGGCTTGATGGGGCTGCATTGCAGCGGGATAACTCGTCTTATTACGCAATGCCTATACTCGTCCAACAGAAATGCAAGTGCAATTATAATACACAAATTGCCACACTGGTTGGGTATTGAAATAATGATGTAAATGGTTAGCTTTTTCTTTATATTGGAGGAACAAGGTCATCCAACTAACCCCCGTTTGACGAGGACTGTAATGTTAACCTAACAATTTACTGTTGAAACTTGATTCTCGAGGTAAGACGGGATCCGGGACGGTACATTATTATTGAAGTAGGCCTGTAGAGTGACGTGATGTAAGGGTACATGAGTGAACACGAGGGCATGGTGCTGTCTTCATATTTATCTTCTTAGCTTCCCGTATAATGTAGGGCTATACAGACTACCCATTTTTTCAAGAATCTTTTCTACCCAGGCAAGCACCGTTCTGTATTTTTAATTACCCTCTGTATATATAAGGCCTAATATTCAAATTGAGTTTTCAAACACAAGGATCAAGTTGATCTGAAATGTTACGAGTTGGATTTAAAGCACGTTTTCCCCTCATTATGTATGGATATATATATATACAAATGACCTTTTACCGAGTGTATACACAGACTTTAAGGAAACACGATTCATCTCTTCAAAATCCGCCTTTAATCAATGAAGGGGATGTGTTTGTCCTTGCGTTTGTTCATGCATTGAGGAGGGCAAGAGATATCTTGAGGACGTTAATCCTTAATTGAAGTACATACCAAGATGAAAGTCCAAGCACAGCATGTCTCATATTTCACCATATCACCATCGTGTTTTGTCTCAGTTGAAACTCAAAGACGATGGTTAAGTTAGGCCTATAAATCATATAAGTCATATAAGTCATATGGATATTAGATTTGTTAATATTTTATTCAATACAGACCTGAGAATTAAAATAATAATAGTAGGCCTAATAATAATTACCCTATTATACATTTGGGAGACATTGCCATATTCTTGTGCACAACCAAAACCCTTACCCTAACCCTACCCCTAACCCCCTCCCCAAACTATGTATTCATGATTGTATGATTATATGATTTCATGGTTATGATTTCTCTCTAGGAATTAAGATAAACAGTAAGTAACCAACAAAATTATTTATCTTTGCCTTCAAAATGGCGAATGCGAGTATGTTGTTGTCACAAATTCTTGTCCATGTTCACATAGATCAAACTATACAATTACATTTGTCAGTTAAGGCCTATAATGTCAATCTTTTAATAAAATTGCTTCCGGTATCCCTGGTCATTTTACTCCGTCTTGGACGGTCTCGCACTAAATTAACGCTCCATGCCTCGGGTCCGAGAATCAATCGCGAGAAGGGGAGCCGAGACAACAATAAAAGCAACCCCTCACCCATACCCAGGCGATATGAGTTAATAGAATAAGAGGAGTCACTTGAGTAGGAGGGGATTGCTGGATTGTAAACCATGATGACTGATAAGAAGAATACGAACAATGAAAAGATATGAATAAAAACATCATGTTTGGATGGGATGGGTTGAATACAAATATTGATACTTGCGTTTTCCACTCTATGACTGTGATATCATAATTGGAATCTGTGAAAAAAACTATATCTCCTTCTCCTCATTATAAACGTGTGCCACGTTCTGTGAGGATGATTAAAACAACTGGAACATACAATACTTTCATGAAGAGGGTAGCATTTCCATTTCAAAGCACCCCCATCACTCTCCCCAAGGAAAAACATGTGCGATCAAGACATCTTCAATGTTGGTAAACTGTCCTTCAGTGAATGTACTGTGTAGACCTAAAAGTGAAGCATTCAACGCCACAAACACTCTGAAGCCTATTCAGTTTTCATGTCTTGATAATGATATATACAGGCGATCACCTGTTGTTCCTTAAATTTGTTTTGTATACCCCCCCAAAAAAAAAATAATAATAAATAAATAAATAAATAAAAACTTAACAAGTCGAGGCTAAATCAGATTTGTTTTTCCACGGCCACGAATAGATATACATCGTCATCAAAACACAAAATCACGCGCGCATTTTGAACCCTTTGTTCTCGCTGACCAATCAGCATTGATTGCAAAATAATATTTTTGACAGTCACTTTGTGTGTAAGTTGAACGTACGTATAATGGAAGTTGCGCGCAGTGTTTGTGACGTGCGAAGTGGGCGTGGTTTATGTTGGAGTTACGTGACAACATTAACATGACAACATAATATCCCTGCTTTGATCACAACATGTGTAAAGTATATAATCGGACTCAACAAAAATTCCACTCGAGTTGAGTATTTATAGTCGGACACTGGAGGAAATTTCCACGTAACAAAATTCCCGGTAAGTTTCCGCCATTTAAAAAAATGCGTCAGGTAAATAATAATAACTTGACATTTTTTAAAGAAGCAAACTTGTTTTTGACCAATTAAAAACAAGCAAATTCATGTCTTGTTATAGTATACTCATGGGTCTTAAAGCATTCAGAATACAGATATTATAGACCATTGGCAACACATCTGAAATCATTGAAATCTTAATACATGAACTGCTCGAAATATGGGGATTGTGCGCTAATCCTTTACCGGCACATTACAATAATTGCCTATCCATATGAAATGCTTTTCTTTTGAGGAAACTTGTTTTAATTTGGGTCAGAAAATAAAGTGCAACATGAAATACTATATAACGAGTGGGCAATTTTCAAAGTTTTAATCATAAGGTAGATCAAACTCGTAAATGATACTCTCTAAAGTTTTGTAGACTGAAATTCACTCGACTACGGCCAAATCTTTCACAGAATAATGTCCCTGGTTTCAATTTCATCTAAAACTTCAAAGAGTGCCTGATCCTTGGCAGGCGTTAATAACGATCCTTATTGTTTCAAGAAAAGATCTCGCAAATATAGGCCTACATTGCGCTGAACAGATATTTAACACAAATTCACTGGATTCTCCGGTTTCAGATCGATTGTCAGCACACTTTATAAGAGTTAACGACGGTGGCGGTGCCTATAGCTGGTGACTTAAGTTCACGATCGCCATGGGTTTTTGTCCCTGCTCTGTTCTCATCTCTAAGCCCATGGTCCTGACTACCGCGGTGGCTGTTGGGACTGCGGTGGGATACTTTGTATACGGGCAAATAACGGTCAACCTTCGATCAAAACAGCCTGAAACGTGAGTATGTCACTACAGTGACTTTATAAGCAACAGTATGGAGGTGCTGGATAATCGGTTGAAGCGCCTCTTGAATCATGGGGAAAATATATTCAGATAAATTATTGCGGTTATGACCAGAAAAAATGCAAAGATAAATAGGCTACTTATACTTATAGAGGAAAGGTTCACCATTTGTTATTGGAAAAACTGCAAAACTGCCCCAGGCTTTCTTTCTTATCAAGATAAAAAACAACCAGCCTGTGAAAGTTTCAGCTCAATGCGGAGTCTAGGTCATGTGTCAAAATCATTCACAGTTTTTACACTGAAAACACTTGAAGCAAAACGAAAAATCTGAATCCATTTTTACGATATGGAAATAATCTGAAACTTCCATAGTATAATATTGTGTCCTTTGCTTTTGACAACCTTAGAAATAAATTCAACTAATTGATTTTTTTTTTTTTTATACATGTTCTGTTTCATATCAACTATTATGTGCAAATTGTTGTCGTTATCTTTCCAGCAGGGCTATTGGAGATGATCAACGCAGTGGTACTTATGTCTAGATGTATTTTATCGTCACGGAACAGCCGTTGTATCAAGGAAATGGAACAACTGCTGATGCACCCGTATAATATAATATAATTATAGAGAGCAAGGAAAATGAACGAAATTATAGAATATTAGCCATTGGCCGGAGAGCTCATAATCTCGGTTTGCAAAACATATACCTGAAGAATTGGTTGACGTGGTACAGTCTTTATAATAATAGAAGACCTCAAATTAGCCACCAAAGTATGATTTTGGTCGTAAATGGGTCAAAGGTAGCGTAGCCTAAATAATGCACGTATTATAATTTCGCCCAATCTCCTCCCCTGCGTGGGGTGGGATTTGGTTCCATTAACGTCGCCCGAGGGTCAGGACTTTTGTCATCATGGGCATGGGGGTGATTTGATTGGCAAACGGTATTTTGGGGATCCCTGCGTATGGTCGTACTAGGTGGGAAGGTATTGTCACTTCCACTGTGCCGGTGTATGCCCACTGATCTCTATTAAACTGTCAGTATAATAGAGATCAGTGCGCATGCCCCATTATGTGGTGAAAATAATAAACATTTCCAATTACCAACCACCACATCAAGAGAGGGCAGCACGCGGGGGGGGGGGTTGATAGGCACAGAAGTGTAAGCCTTTAGCTATTTTTCTGCAGTATTATTCGTCAATGTCTTAAAAATTGGCATAGAAATCTTATTTTAAAAAGAATCTTCAATAATTAATTCATTATAGAAGTCGAGTGACATGGTAGTCTAGTGGTTAGAACGCTCGCCTTGCAAGGTACCGAATCGCCTTGCAAGGTACCGAGTCGCCTTGCAAGGTACGAGTTCAAGACTAGTTTTTAACATTTTCATAACATTTTTTTATACATTTTTTTTAATTACAAAATTAATTCAGAAGCAAACCCTTTCTATGTAATAGTAATTCTCGGTTGTGTAGAATTTTTTTAAAGGAAAATAAAGTTAAAAATTAATTTTTTTTAGTACAAATGCATATAGTAATGATGAAGTGTACTGCAGAAAAAAAATCGCAAGCCGTTAAAGAATATTACAACTGGTGCACATCAATTAAATTGTCTAATGATTTAATTCAGAGGCATTATTGTTATCAAATGTATAAGGGTTGTCGTTCAATGTGAATTTATCTTGGTTATTCATATTTATACGCAAGCGTTGCTTAATGACCCAGGACAGATATGGAGATAAAAGAAAACTGAGCTACACACATGCCAATATGCGTAAACACGTTTTGTGAGATTACTATAAGGTTACAAGTTTATTATAGGCACATGAGTAGTGAATTCCGGTCGTTAATCACAGCTGCAGAGCCTTGATTGCCGAAATCTGAAACGAAATCCTTGCCAATCAGACGCAATAAAAAGCACTTTGATTGCATGTATATGGTGTTATTTACAATGCCTTTATACACAAAGTGTACCATGAGTGTACCGTGTCAAACGGCGGGTATAATGTCACTGTTATATAGTGAGTCACGATCGATGAACCTGCCGATTAATATGGTTCCATTTTCCATTTTTTCACCCAAAATACCCAAAGTCAAGGACCCCGGATATGATATTGGACCATTTCATTTTGCACAATCCCTCAAATGTATGAGCCTCAAATCTTTGTTTTTGAGAAATTGTTGAGGCCATCCCTATAGCAGGCAGGCAAAAGTTCCACATTAAAACAAACTCCACAATATTTGATGAAGCTGTTTCAAGGATGGAGGCGATTTCTAGTAAAACATGTGTCAGGGTGTGGAGGGCAGTATGAGGCAGGACGCATGGACCACTCTCCTACCGGAAAATTCCCCATTTTCTTCTATGAATTTCGATGTATGTGGTTTTCAAGTTTGTTTTGTGCTACTCTACTGAAGTATAGCCCTAAGCATTTATGTATGGGTATGGAATTTGGTAATAAACAAATTAGGCTTAATTTAAAAATAGAAAATACAATGGAATAAGGGTTTTTTAAGGCTATTTTTGTTTGCTCGTGATTTATTTTATGTATTTTTTTAATTCCATCCATCCACCCAAAACCCACCCACCCGTCCATCCATCCATCCATCCATTCATTTTTTTTGGGGGTAACACGGATTATTATTTTTAATTTTTTTTTTACAGTGTGTTGGATTGGCTGGCCCGTCTACAGCATGGTTTCCCCATGAGAGTCTAGGCTTCTACACAATATACATGTACATTTCATCTACCATACGACAAAATCTTCCTCAATCTCTCTGGGGAAAATAATTATGCGCTCTGACAGTCGATGTAATACACCTGCAAGACTAATAACGATCCATCGCCAGAGGGCGCTATACTCTGAATGAACGTATTGAATCGAAATTAAAAGAGTTTGGAGGACAACTCTTTATATAGTCGGATTTAACTTTTATAAAGTGTTGAATTAACATTTATAAAGTTAGATTTAAATTTACTACATGTTTATTCAACATTTTCTTGGAGTAAAATTTAACTTTAACAAACACTAGTTTGTAGTGTGCATGTGTAAAGTTTTGGACTCTTTTCTTTTTTAAAAGAACGACGAATTAAATCAAGATGTTAAACAGCTTTTTGTCGTTTTTCTCCGTTCATTTCAGCTTTTTCGAAAATATCCAATTTAT
This sequence comes from Zoroaster sp. YZ-2022, assembly GCA_029582265.1. NCBI lineage: Eukaryota > Metazoa > Echinodermata > Asteroidea > Forcipulatida > Zoroasteridae > Zoroaster > Zoroaster sp. YZ-2022. The sequence goes on along the minus strand of CM055821.1, from coordinate 32,225,472 downwards.
TGATGTGCTTTCTCTGAAATGAGAGCACTTCAGATAGAATCATATATCTCAGGATGATTAGTATCAATAGTCAGGTTCACATCAAGCAATCTTCCAGATAATAATTTGGGTAATTACCAATGATATACCTTTAAGGGTCCCAATAATAATCGAGCGATTTAGCGATAGCATGCAGTCTCTGCCACAGCTGCTGATACAGATGGCATGAGGATTAAACCCATATCATTCGAGGATCAAGTCCACATCATGTGTACTGTTCAGCGAATTACTTCTCAAGCCAATATGAACGAGCTTACAGCAAACTGTGTCTTGGGTACACCAGGAGATTCGTGACTGGATATTTCTCATCACCTCAAGATGCAATCCAGTGGGACCTCACTAATAGCATCCAATGTTTTCTCTCCCCGGTTATATATTATTAGCCTATATACTTTAAATACATCAAACAATCTTAAACTGTCAATTGTACCATCTACGTGGTCACACCATTAATTTTGGCGACACTGCTCGGGGGCATTTTGGTAAAGCTTAATGTCCTGGATATGCTCATACAACATGCGGAATAATGGTAGGGGCTTACATATTGTTGAGTTATTGCATTTTGAGGCTGCTTGATATCGAGAGATGATTATTACATCTTGTCAATTTTGCTTCACAACAGAATTCCTTGGGACGCCATTCTGCTACGGAGTGGGATTGAAATTGAAACAGCCGTCGGCTATGATCATGTTGGGTTGGCGCCAACTCAGCCGCAAAATCGTCGCTTCACGCGTTAGAATATATCAGATGTGGTTTAACTGTATTAGCCCTAATCCCTGCAGATCTTTGATGTCGCATTAACAAGTCCAGGTGATGCAGGAGTGGAATTCCTACGATGAGGTTTTGAAAGGTCTTGAGAGGTGGTAAAATCTAAGAAACGAGAAAGTTTGACATCATTGGGGAACGACTGGATTGCGTTTAGAGCAGACAAGCATGCAGGGAGACCATGCAGGATGTAGGTTTATTATAGTTGGGTGTAGGTGTGGAACGTGGGCGAAGTGCTCCGCTAAATGCCTTTAACTTTGAATCACAAATTTCATGGCTCAACAAATCGAATCTTCTTTTCATTGGCTATATTTATGGCACTAGGGAATTGGGACGAAGCTGTGCCTCGTATCTTGAAACCATGTCACCATGAAGAGGGGGTAGCTTTTAAAGCAATGTTCATTTGGAAATGCGCTCTAATCAAATTTCAAATGGACCTAAATAAAGTCTTTCGTTAGGCCTACATCTATACATTACAAATACCATATAGGGACAGTGATCAGTATAAAGCCTAGCATAATTTGGATGTTGTTATGCATGTACATGTACGTTTCCGTGATAAGTCAACCTCGTCTACAGTGCCTACCTCGCTCTCACCACAACCCTTACAAAATCAAATATTGTTTTAATATACAAAATAATAAAGTTTAATTGCTGTACTATTTGTGAAGTTTTCCTAATTTTTACTAAAATTAGGATATTTATACTATATAGCCTATAGTATCTACAATTATTATAGAAAAACTAAACTGCAGTAAAACTATACTGTAGTAAAACTGAGTGAGGAAAAGTGTTTTCCGCAACGCTGATTGGTTACTTAAAAATACGCAGTTTGAATATAATTATATTCACAATGAAACACAGCACACGTTAGTCTTAGTAACGGTATCATAATATAACCAAATTTGCACAGAATTTAGGATATCGAAATCGTGCAGTTCCAGGGTGAGAGAGCAGTGGGTACGAGGTATACAGAAAACTGCTCGAAAGCACAGGGGACGAAGTTTGCGGTAATTATTAAAGACTTACAGTAAGAAATTGGCCCGGATAAGAGGTTCGAAAGTGTCTGGTTCATTTTGGGAACTCACGGTCAGAAATTTCTGACATTATTCAATTATGGCCAATTTTCCAGTGCAGCCGATTTCTGTCTGACCCAGTTTCCGGGTCATTCTGCTGACCCTGTAAATGGGCCTGGTGCTTGCAGACTCTCTTCTGGGTCCAATATGACCCGTGAATGGTTATAGTGGACCTGATACATATTAAATAACACAGAGCACTTACCTACATATTAAGCAGTGTTTTTTTTAATTGACACATTCATGTCAAGTGAAATCCCGTCAAGTTAACCATGGACCGTTCATTCGAGTAACTAAAGTTGGTTAAAAAGGGGCCACTTGGGGGGGGGGGCCCTCCGGCATCATGATTTTCATGTGGATGCTCTTCAATGAACGTTTTTGTAGTAACACGTACATGTATGTAGCTGTGCATCACGTACATGTATGTAGCTGTGCATCACGTACATGTATGTAGCTGTGCATCACGTACATGTATGTAGCTGTGCATCAGTTACATGTATGTAGCTGTGCATCAGGTACATGTATGTAGCTGTGCATCACGTACATGTATGTAGCTGTGCATCACGTACATGTATGTAGCTGTGCATCACGTACATGTATGTAGCTGTGCATCAGGTACATGTATGTAGCTGTGCATCACGTACATGTATGTAGCTGTGCATACGTACATGTATGTAGCTGTGCATCACGTACATGTATGTAGCTGTGCATCACGTACATGTATGTAGCTGTGCATCAGGTACATGTATGTAGCTGTGCATCAGGTACATGTATGTAGCTGTGCATCACGTACATGTATGTAGCTGTGCATCACGTACATGTATGTAGCTGTGCATCACGTACATGTATGTAGCTGTGCATCACATACATGTATACATGTACATGTATGTAGCTGTGCATCACGTACATGTATGTAGCTGTGCATCACGTACATGTATGTAGCTGTGCATCACGTACATGTACATGTACATGTATGTAGCTGTGCATCACGTACATGTATGTAGCTGTGCATCACGTACATGTATGTAGCTGTGCATCACGTACATGTATGTAGCTGTGCATCACGTACATGTATGTAGCTGTGCATCACGTACATGTATGTAGCTGTGCATCAGGTACATGTATGTAGCTGTGCATCACGTACATGTATGTAGCTGTGCATCACGTACATGTATGTAGCTGTGCATCAGGTACATGTATGTAGCTGTGCATCACGTACATGTATGTAGCTGTGCATCAGGTACATGTATGTAGCTGTGCATCAGGTACATGTATGTAGCTGTGCATCACGTACATGTATGTAGCTGTGCATCACGTACATGTATGTAGCTGTGCATCACGTACATGTATGTAGCTGTGCATCAGGTACATGTATGTAGCTGTGCATCAGGTACATGTATGTAGCTGTGCATCACGTACATGTATGTAGCTGTGCATCACGTACATGTACATGTACATGTATGTAGCTGTGCATCACGTACATGTATGTAGCTGTGCATCAGGTACATGTATGTAGCTGTGCATCAGGTACATGTATGTAGCTGTGCATCAGGTACATGTATGTAGCTGTGCATCACGTACATGTATGTAGCTGTGCATCACGTACATGTATGTAGCTGTGCATCACGTACATGTATGTAGCTGTGCATCACGTACATGTATGTAGCTGTGCATCACGTACATGTATGTAGCTGTGCATCACGTACATGTACATGTACATGTATGTAGCTGTGCATCACGTACATGTATGTAGCTGTGCATCACGTACATGTATGTAGCTGTGCATCAGGTACATGTATGTAGCTGTGCATCACGTACATGTATGTAGCTGTGCATCACGTACATGTATGTAGCTGTGCATCACGTACATGTATGTAGCTGTGCATCACGTACATTGTATGTGTAGCTGTGCATCACGTACATGTATGTAGCTGTGCATCACGTACATGTATGTAGCTGTGCATCACGTACATGTATGTAGCTGTGCATCACATACATGTATCACGTACATGTATGTAGCTGTGCATCAGGTACATGTATGTAGCTGTGCATCACGTACATGTATGTAGCTGTGCATCACGTACATGTATGTAGCTGTGCATCACGTACATGCATCACGTACATGTATGTAGCTGTGCATCACGTACATGTATGTAGCTGTGCATCACGTACATGTATGTAGCTGTGCATCACGTACATGTATGTAGCTGTGCATCACGTACATGTATGTAGCTGTGCATCACGTACATGTATGTAGCTGTGCATCAGGTACATGTATGTAGCTGTGCATCACGTACATGTATGTAGCTGTGCATCACGTACATGTATGTAGCTGTGCATCACGTACATGTATGTAGCTGTGCATCACGTACATGTATGTAGCTGTGCATCACGTGTACATGTACATGTAGCTGTGCATCACGTACATGTATGTAGCTGTGCATCACGTACATGTATGTAGCTGTGCATCACGTACATGTATGCTGTGCATCAGGTACATGTATGTAGCTGTGCATCACGTACATGTATGTAGCTGTGCATCAGGTACATGTATGTAGCTGTGCATCACGTACATGTATGTAGCTGTGCATCAGGTACATGTATGTAGCTGTGCATCACGTACATGTATGTAGCTGTGCATCAGGTACATGTATGTAGCTGTGCATCAGGTACATGTATGTAGCTGTGCATCACGTACATGTATGTAGCTGTGCATCACGTACATGTATGTAGCTGTGCATCACGTACATGTATGTAGCTGTGCATCACGTACATGTATGTAGCTGTGCATTACGTACATGTATGTAGCTGTGCATCACGTACATGTATGTAGCTGTGCATCACGTACATGTATGTAGCTGTGCATCACGTACATGTATGTAGCTGTGCATCACGTACATGTATGTAGCTGTGCATCACGTACATGTACATGTACATGTATGTAGCTGTGCATCACGTACATGTATGTAGCTGTGCATCACGTACATAGCTGTGCATCACATACATGTACATGTACATGTACATGTACATGTATGTAGCTGTGCATCACGTACATAGCTGTGCATCACATACATGTACATGTACATGTACATGTACATGTATGTAGCTGTGCATCACGTACATGTATGTAGCTGTGCATCAGACAGATCCGCCAAAGCCCCATCTGTATAAAATAGCATTTTAATTTATTTGAATTGAACACAGGTTTTATACAGTAATCGACCCGTTGCGCATTTTGTACTTGAAGACGACCTCAACCTTTTCAGTTTTTATCAGACCTCACGTACTTTTACAGCACGAATTACCAAGTCAATAAATGATGGTTTCATTTTACAGAATTAACCTAGCGAGAATATTGGATCGACAGAAGCGTGGACGTCAGTTCTGATTTGTTCAATCAAATGAGTTTATTGAACAATATAGCCCACTGATCTCCTCCAAATCCTAGCCAAAATATTGTGCCGAAATCCAATTCTTTAACGTTTTTTTTTAAGGTTTAATATTTTGTTATAACGTTTGCACTCGAGGATAAATATTATACTGTGATAAACCAGTAGAAATATAAATCTTATACGGTACGGTACTTGTCCTCGACTCTTGGGCATCGTTTTGTAAACCTATTTACTGTGATAAATCTGCATTTGGTGTTAATTTTTTTCAGAAATGCAGGGTTTATGGTGAAAATATAAACCAATCAATCACCACGCAGCATATAAAACAGCGCGAAATTACGGAAGTCCCGTACTGACTATATCAATGAGAAACGTTCGTCCTTGTACTTTTTAAATTATAAATTACTTATCACAAGGTACTAGCCCACAATGTGCTGTGTTGTGTTGTAATTGTGTGACAGTACTAGAAATCTGATATTAATACGGACACCGTATGCATGTCGCTCTAGTATCCACTTGCACTGGGTTGGTTGCCCCGTGCTCGTAAAGAGTTTGCGCGGGGGAGGGAATAACAAGAGAACGCGGGAAATGTATATCGGATGAGCTTTCTCTACAGAAAGTGCTCACAGAAATCCCAATGTACGTAGCTGTAAGCCTTAAAAATCCATGCAAACTAATGCAGTGCATTTCATGGCACGTCCGTAGATTGCGTAATTACAATTTTGTCTCAGTGCCTGATTGACTGCGGGCATTAATTGGTGTTTGTTTCACAGTCTGAACACCATTTGAGGTAAAGTGTTACAGGTTGTCAATAGCGGTAGGTTTCTGAGTTCCCCTTATAAAGCAGTTCGTCCTTGCACGTGATGCCTAACGAGTGGTGAGAGTTTATAATATTGATGTAGGCCCTATATATTGGGCTCTTTTGAAGAGAGAATCGATGGTAACTGGACAGAATTGTACTACTGTTACCTTCAACATTATCAGCGATAAAAGAAACGTACAGCGCGTTCGGTCATTTGTTTTAACACTTCGTATGTGACGTTCATGCAAATAGGCTTTGGGGTTATAAGAACACGAACAGGTCAGGGAGTTTGCTGTATTTCATGCAGAAAAGTACCTCAAATCGTGACTTCGATATAAAAATGTCTATGCTTAAAAACCGGTAAATTACCCTCAAGTTATTTAAAATAAATTCTTCAAAAGCGTAAAATGGGTTGGAGGAGCCAGAACGTTTAAATGTTAGCTTAAAGATGAGGACATATACTTTCAACGTTGTTTTTTGTTTTTGTTTTGTTTTGTTTTTTTGTTTTTGCTGCCCCTAGTATAGTTGAACTTGGCTACCATTCCAGTTGTATAATCCATTATTGTAGTCAACGTCCAAATCTTAGCCTATCAATATTTAGGGCAAAACGTGGTGATGTGGAGAAACCAAACGGGGCGAATACACAGACGGGTCTCGAATCCCCAGTTCCAAAGCCATTTGCCCTGGCGAGACTAGCCCCTCAAAGACATTTTTAACAAAGCGAGTTATACTTTTTTCTTATTAATGCAAAATAATGGTTATTGGCCTTACGTTCGAACCTAAGGCCAATAACCTAAGTCCAATAACCTTAGGTCAATTAAGGCCAATAACCATTATTTTGCATTTTATATACTACACTTTGCAACAGCTAATTCTTTATAACCTTTGGTTATTTTATCAATGTCACCGCTTCATTTCATTGGGTTTGTTGCTTTTTACCGTGCTTTTGTTATGTGCACCGTTTTCTTTTGTTTGGTGTTGGTTTATTGTATTGTCTATATGCAAATTTGCTGTTAGTTATTGGTTTCTTGTAGCTTTCTGTAATAGTGTTTTATTTCGTGTTATGCTAGTGTATTTGTAATTTTTGCTTTTATTGATTGAGCTTATGCTATATTTTTCCTTTCTACTTTTGATTTGTTTTAATCCTGCTTTTAGACTTTTACATTTTACAATTTTTGACATTAATTTTTTAATGCTGCTATTTATTTTGCTCTATGCCCCTCCTTTATTGTGTTTTGTGTTTGGGCCTTATTGTTTTTTACCGTACTTGTATCTTGCATCTTAAATTCTTTTGTTTTACGCTTGTTTATCTTAATTACCACTGTTTTAAATTCTATATCTTTATTAAATTGATGTTCTCAATTTAAAACTAGATCAGTTTTACACTTTTTACCTTTTTCTTTTTCTTTTTGACATATTCAGAATCTTATGTTTTAAATGTTATCCTCTCATTTATTTTAAATTTCAGTTTATTAATTTGCCCATATTTCTATTTACTGCTTTTATTTGTTTACTTTAAATTTTTATTTGTAGATTGGTTTAACTTTTAATATTGTTTAAATACAGGGCCCTCAAGGAAAGCAGTTCTTTAACTGAGGAGGCTACCCTATCAAAATAAAACAGCAAATAAATAAATTAAATAAATTTGGAGTAGTGTAAGTCGGAACAATAGTGGACCTATTAAAAATTTGGGGCTAATTTTGCTTACTGTTTCTTATGAAACAACACATTCCAACAATCTGGACCCCCTTCAACAATTCCAGATCCACCTCTGCTATAATGTATTAGGCCTATGCGTTACCTTGTTCTTCTTCAATGCACCACATGTACCACACGGACGAATAACGCCTGTATGGCCACGCGGACAACCAACTCTCCGAGTTCGATTCTACATCTAAAAGCATCACCACGACCAATAATTGTGAAGAGGCAATTGGTTTTGAATGTTATTGGCTAATGTTTGAACATACAGCAGACGAAGCCACTTCACCATATTAAAGATAAGACATTAATTTGATGACCAAGACAGCTCACTCACGACTCTCATTTCAGTATACATCACCCTGATGAGAATTGCTTGGTGTTCCCCGGATGGTATAATTTATTATGCGCAAGCAAAGGCCCAACACGGCAGCTATACCGGCAAGACCATCGTACGGAACCGATCAATCACTTATGGTTCCACGGAGAAAAAGATGTGATCAAGTGACAGAATGCCTGCTATTGCTCTACTGTGGTTCACGTGGGTCACATGCTGTACGTATAGAGAAAGGACTTCACTATCATCATTGTACTTCATGAAGGGAGCCCTTACAGGTGATTGACATGCCATTCAAAGCCAGTATCGATCTTTTGGTAAAATGTCTGTAAATGCATCCATACTTTTTAAGAATTAAGACATATTATGCATTAAAACCAACGTGATGATTTTCCAGCTCGTTGTGTTGTTATAGACTACGGAGTGACAATGCAGTCAGATTGTTTGTAGGCCTATTCATTCCAATGTGGAATTGATGTCTTCATGAAGACATCAATTATTTTTTTAGCACTGAGTATACAGTGCTATACACTGTATTAAATTAAATCATTTGTTTATCTCCCGACGCAAGAATTTCACCAACCTATATATAATTTTTTTGGGGGGGTAATTTGTTTGTTTGTTTGTTTGTTTGTTTTTTTTTTTTTGCCAACCAGTTAAATACGTGATACATAGGTCTACACGCCGGGGACCAGACCAAATTTCCCATACACAAAGTATGATGGCTGTGGTCTCGCAAATTGGGCAAACGTTCATACCTCTGTGAAAAAGTAGTTTAAAACACAGCGCGGCAGAATTCCAATCGATCCAGCAATTTCGGCAATTTTGTCCTTATATTTGACTGTATACATTATCCCATATTGGGAAAGTTTATTTGATATCATTACCAAACTTTGAGTTGTTGACTGACATTCCTTATGAACTAAGGGAACGAACTTATCATTTTTGGCGTTGCTAAAATACTTTTTTTTTTTGCAACATTGAAAGAAAATCAAATTGTCTAAAATTAATATTCTCTCTGTTAAAGGTATGATGTAGCTTTGGTAATGATTAAAAAAATGTTTGATGAGTAGTTTCTATCTGAAATCTAAATGTTTAAAAAGGCGATAATTGTACCAAATATTTCCGTCTGAAATGATGCTGTCATCTTCGAGAAAATTGTATATGAATACCTCCAAAAACGCAACAGCTGATTTCGATTGCAACAATCGAAATTAACACAATATGAACATGCACAAAATACATAACTAATAAAATAGAAGCCGTTATTCGCTGTTTTCTCGAAAGCGTGAACACTGATTTTGATGAAATTAATTTTCAAAGGTTAGTTTTATAATGTGTATTTTGAAAACTAGATGATTGGAATGTTAACTAGGCCTATCCTTCGTATGTGTATTATTATTGGCATTATTATTATTATTATATTATTATTATTATTATTATTATTATTATTATTATTATTATTATTATTATTATTATTATTATTATTATTATTATTATTATTATTATTATTATTATTATTATTATTATTATTATTATTATTATTATTATTATTATTATTATTATTATTTCGCATTAGCACAGCATGAAAAGAAAGATCTTGTTTTCCTTTCTGCCGGTTACACCTCGAGTCAAGCTACGTCCCGTAGCCTTAGATCTCGAGTGTCTTTCGCAGAATCCTTGCTGTCCCTAAGAGTGCCGCCTTCTGTAGTAATTCTACTCTCACAGATGTTCCTATCTCCTTGAGATGTCTCTCCAACGCCTTCGGGATTGTACACAGTGCTCCCACTACCACAGGAATTACCTTTACCTTGACTTGCCACAGCTTGCGGAGTTCTCTCGCTAAATCCTGATATTTCTGTACCTTCTCCTTCTCCTTCGAAGCTACTCTACTATCACCCGGCACAGCTATATCAATAAGATGACACATCTTCTCATGCTTATCCAAGACAACAACATCCGGCCGTCTATGTTCTATAACATGATCTGTCTGGATGTTGAAGTCCCAGAGAATCTTGACATGCTCCGTTTCTTCAACCTTTTCCGGCACATGGTCGTACCACTTCGATTGCACCTTGACACCGTACTTCTTACACATATCCCAATCGATCACCTTGGCCAACTTGTCGTGTCTGCCTTTGTACTCTGTCTGAGCATGCACTCTGCATTCGCTGACAATGTGAAATACAGTCTCCTCCGCCGCATTGCACATTCTGCACATAGAAGAGACATCTGACTTCTCGATCTTTGCCTTCATCACATTCGTCGGCAGAGACTGGTCTTGTGCTGCAGTAATCAGACCCTCAGTATCTTTCTTTAGTTCTCCTCTCCTCAACCATTCCCAAGTCTTGCTACTTGCCACTTCTTCGGTACATCTCAGGAATCGGCCGTGAAGTGGCTAATTTTCCTGCCAATCTCGTGTTCTTTCTTCTCTTCTTTGATTCTTATACTCCTTTGGACCTAATTCGTGTGCCTTCATGTATTTCTGTGCAACCTTCAACAACTTTTCCCGAGTACTATACATGACACTGCAAGCTCCTTCTCTCGATGTTAACGCTGTCTGATACACTAAGTAATCCTCTTCCTCCCTCTGACCTCGGTAGATAGAGTCTGCTGACATTCGACCGTGGATGTATAACATACCGTATGTCGGACCCTGTTATAATTTCAATTATAACCCATTTAAGGTGGTCCGACGAATGTTACTTGATTTCTGCTTCTTGCTTTTGTGTGAATCACCCGAAGCTGTATTTTACCCCTCACGTTTTTTGTTACAATGTTTCCAAACCAAACTCGTGGAAGAAGGGTTCAATTGTTGTTCCCACGAGGTTATTTTTTCGTGTCCGGAACTACCCCAAGGACATTACCGGTACGTAATTTTCCAAGCTCGATCAGTAGTCCCTTTGTTTCAAGTGATGGGATTGTTTGACCACGCCGGCCAACGTGGCATAAACACCCCTCCAGATTGGTCAATATCTAGTGTCCACGCTTTCTTCAAGAGTGCTGTCCACTAATATTTTGCTGATTGGTCCCAACTCCTCTGAAGGCGAAATTGCGTCATTGTTTTAAAATTTAGACCAATCAAATTGTCAAATCCCGCCTGTCCGAGTGCGTGACCAGTATGGTTTTATCCCTTGTCCCGCTCCTGTCTCCTCAGAAGCGAACAAGACCTAGATGTGAGAAGAACCTATTCTCGAAAGTGCCCGATTTCGCACTTTGCGTAGTTTTCTTTAGGAACGTGTTGACTTTCCCTAAAGTATGTTCCTAACATATTCTTCTTACGTCCCCTATCACGTGCTCTGTTGATACAGGTAAGCTACTTATTTTACTTTCTATGTATAAATATATTCCGTGTGTAATTTTTCAATGATTGTGATTTGATTATTCAACAAACTGGTTAAAGACAAACTCAAGATGGATGGAACGGTCCAATATGAGTTTCAGATCAGCCGCCGGTATATTTGTATAAAGTGATATTTCATTGTGTAACCTTTAATACTCATTGCGCGTACGGAAAAGATTCATGAGTCCCGTTAGATTTAACTGGCTGCTAGATTTCCATGCCATTCTTTAGCTAGTTATTGTTCAGTTTTGATGTATTTCATTTGTTACTAATTTCCACACTTAAGCCTATTCTACTGTTTAGATGTGTTTATTATTCAATGATCCAGTTTCTTAATTTGTTAAGGTTGGTTAAATCACTCTTCTAATTTAATCCAAATTCTCTGCAAGTTGATTATCCAAACTGACCGTTTTACCGATTCACAGTTGTGGTGCTATATATTGTTGTACACACTTGCGCATACTGTATGGATGGTCCTGGCTGGACTATGTCCATGTCCTTGCAAATAAGACAGTTATACACATTCCTTTCAATTAAATAGACTATACGACTGCTTGCTGTTGAGCTTATAAACAACTGTGACCTTTGCCCTCAGTTGACCACAGGAGTGTTAGACACACGCACGTAACGACTATCATGTTCGAACCTATGCTTGAACCATTTCCTTGATTTTTCTCATTCATGATTCATTATTGAAAAGCAAGTACTTACCCTCGGTTATTTTCTAGAAAGAACATTTCTAAGTTGTCAAATTCATTGACGAAGCGCATATACTGTATTTACAATCTATCAGGTTTCTTTTATTATTTTTGGTTAATTTGCTTAGTTCTAGTTAGTTGTATTTTGAAAATTATTGACCATTACTCAGAAGCGAACAAGACCTAGATGTGAGAAGAACCTATTCTCGAAAGTGCCCGATTTCGCACTTTGCGTAGTTTTCTTTAGGAACGCGTTGACTTTCCCTAAAGTATGTTCCTAACATATTCTTCTTACGTCCCCTATCACGTGCTCTGTTGATACAGACACTAGTCCACCAGGTCTCGCTTGGTGGAGTTGACCCGGTTCATCTCCCCACACTGCCCCGCTTCTCAACCCCCTTTTCGTCGCCTCTTCTCGGAGCCCACCTGAGTCGTCTTTCAAGATTGCGTTCTTCCAAGACCCAGTTGAAGCACGAAAACCAGCTAAGACCAATTGTTATATCCATATGTTGAACATTTTATTCATTGTTGATTATTTTCTCCAGTGGTTCACTCTTGTTATTTCTACTTTGATGTTGATTATTTTTCACGGTTGGTGAAGTAAATTCATTATTCAACTTAATTCTACAGATCCATTGTCGCTTGACACTGTAGAGAGAGGCCACTATAGGATTTAATAATCTTTCGTATTTTATCCAATATATTTCGTGAATTTTCCTAGTTGATTTGTTGACAACTCAGTGGTTTAATTGCATCCTTTCTCTTATAATTCATATTTGATCGTACTTCCAACTGAAGTTACTCAGACTCAATTTGTGAGTTATTATTTGTTTTTTCTTTTTATGATCAAAGTCATTGGTAGATTGCCAAACTTGAATTGATATATTACACCACTGAAGTGTTGAAATTTTCCTATGCTCTCATCCATTTACACTGTTTTAACTTGAATTTTAATGATTCATTACCGATACTGTTTTGTTGATTTTTGATATGACCACATAATAACAATAAATATTTTGACAGCCGGTAAAGAGGAACAAACTAATTTCGCTGTCCGCTGTGTTTCTTTAAAGAGCAAAGTTCCGTTTTTTCAACAATCGAACCATTCGCAGGCTCTTAGTAAAACAGAGGTACAACCTGTGACACGTACATTGTCATCACTTTCCTCGTTTTCCTGTCAGCAACATCTAGATCTGCCTTAGTCCACTCGACAATTCCTGCACTGTACCTCATCAGCGACACAGCCCAAGTGTTGATCGCCTTTATCATATTCCCTCCATTCAGCTTGGACTTCAAACACTTCTTCACTCGTCTTATATACTCTTTCTTAAGCCTCTCTTTTGATTCCTCATGCAGTATGTGATCCGCTTCAAGCACTCCAAGATACTTATAACTTTCTTCTTCACCCAACGCCCTCAATTGTGTGCCATCTGGGAAATTAATTCCATCCGAATGTACCCTTTTACCCCTCTTCATGGTCATCGCAGCACATTTCTCCAGACCAAACTTCATGCCGATGTCATCGCTGAAGATCCGTACAGTGTGCACCAAGGAATCAATCTCTTTCTCGTACTTCGCAAACAACTTCAGGTCGTCCATGAAGAGAAGATGATTAATCCTGCATCCATCCTTCGTCATCTCGTATCCCGCACTAACCTTCCTCAAAAACATCGTCAAAGGGAACAGCACCAAAACAAACAACAGTGGAGACAGAGAATCACCCTGGAAAATACCTCGTCTGATGTAATTACCTTACCAAGACATTCATCACTGGCCATCAGATTTGTTCTCCATGTCTTCATGCTCTCACCCAGAAGACATTTCACCGCATCAGCTGCCCCTATCATATCCAAACATTCCATAATCCACGAGTGTGATACCATGTCGTATGCCTTCTTGTAATCTATCCATGCCATGGCCAGATTAGTTTTCCTGTTCCTACAGTCCTTTAGCACCGTCCTATCAATGATGAGTTGGTCTTTCGTTCCTCTTGACCGCTTCTTGCAACCTTTCTGCTCATCTGGAAATAACTGCTGATCTTCTATGTGGCTATACAGATCTTCTGCAATGATACCGGTCAGAAGTTTATACATCATGGGTAAACATGTAATAGGTCGATAGTTACTTGCAACGTTACCCTTCTTAATGTCCTTCATGATGAGAACCGTTCTTGCTTCAGTCATCCACGTCGGAACGTTGCCACGCACTAAGCATTGTTGCAGCTGCTGGGCTATTCTTTCGTGAAGACTACTGAAGTTCTTTAGCCAGTATCCGTGCACTTGGTCTGGTCCCGGGGCTTTCCAATTCGGCACTTTCCTCAACTGTTTCTTCACCTTGCTCACATCAATCTGAAATCCCTCTTGTTGTTGTACATTCTTTAACTCGTCTTTCACGTCGGCTAACCATTCTGCTTGTCTGTTATGATCACCAGGCTGATCCCAAAGGCCACCCCAAAAATTCCTTGCCTCTGCTGGCTCTGGGCCCACTTATGAGTTGTCACATTTCCCGTCCATTTCTTTGAATAATTGACTTTGATTTGTACTGAATAGGCGATTTTGATGAAACTGCCTGACTCTGTCATCGTACCTCTTTACTTTCGCAGCCTTCGCCTTAACCATTTGCTTTATTTCTTCCTTAACTACACTCATCCCCTTTCCTTTTACTTGATACTTCTTCAATAATCTGTTCCTCATATCTGAATCTTTCATTGCACCTCTATCCATTTGCTCTATTCTACTGAGATCTTTGCGTAACTCGTTAATTTGGCCCTCAAGTCTGCGTTTCCAATTATTATTATTATTATTATTATTATTATTATTATTATTATTATTATTATTATTATTATTATTATTATTATTATTATTATTATTATTATTATTATTATTATTATTATTATTATTATTATTATTATTATTATTATTATTATTATTATTATTATTATTATTATTATTATTATTATTATTATTATTATTATTATTATTATTATTATTATTATTATTATTATTATTATTATTATTATTATTATTATTATTATTATTATTATTATAAAAATACAATATAACGTGGAATTGAATACAGTTGAATACAGTTGCCATAATTCGTTTATTCAAGATAGCGTCCCAGACAAAAAAACATGTCAATGTAGGTGTGACACATGTAAATGGAAAAATAGGAACCGTTGATGCTTTTTGAGAATGTCAAAGGTTAACACTGCATGCCATTAACTCAGAAAGTACAGCCATAAGCAGCACATACATGCATGGTATTTGTTGACGTTTTCTAAAAGCTGCCATCATTCATTCAATTCATGTCTTCGTGTTTTTTATCTGTTATGGCAAGACCATGCATGAAAAACATGAGTCAGCCGACACCAAGACCAGCCCCAGTGGCACGTAGAACCCATTGGCTTGTTATTGATAATAGACCATTTACTCATTTACTTTTTAGTTCATATAAAAGATCTATATACCCTTTGGAGTATTATCCTATCCATTACCATATTTCAATTTCCCTTTACCCTTTCGAATACTGAGCACTATTTGTTTTCATGTTTCCCGTAATCTGAATCCTACTTCCGTATAGTTGACATCCGATATTTTCATTCGTGATGCATAAGTGCTTCGTAAAATTATTAAACATGATGCTTTCTCAGATTGCCCAGATATAATATATACGCTCGGTCTTGGGTGGTTATAAATAACTATTGGTAAAATGTTTGGTAATACTTTTATAAGAACCAAAATATATGCATACAGAAACCAAGCTGTAAAGGTTTCAGCTTATTTCATTATTGTCGTTAAAAAAAAAAAATGGAACATGTATTCAGATTGTTCATATTCAAACAGTGACAACTTGTCAGACAGAATAACTTCTGAGGATGATTGAAACCATTTCCCTCTTACAATCAAGTTTAATTTATTAAGCTATAGATACTATAATTCTCTCAGTATTTGGGTAGGTCTAAGTATATTCCACGGGGCTTGTTGAAGTACCCATGTCTATTCTTCAAAGTTTTTTCCTATATACGTCTCTGCAGAGTGTCAAAATACTTTTTTTTCATGCAGAGTTCCTTAACTCTGACCTCTCATTTGACGTATGATTTTGGTTCATAAATTTCAATTTTTTGTTTTGGGTATATACGCTACTCGGCAGATATGGTTTGGCCTCTGACCTGGCCCCATAGAGCAATAGATAATTGGCATAAGTGGACCACCCACCAACATAGGGGCTGGTTAGCTCAGTTGGTAGAGCGCTCGTACGGTATTCGAGAGGTCACGGGTTCGAGTCCAGCATTGGCTGATGCCGGACTCGAACCCGCGACCTCTCGATTACCGTACGAGCGCTCTACCAACTGAGCTAACCAGCCCCTATGTTGGTGGGCGGTCCACTTATGCCAATTATCTATTGTTCCATGGGGCCAGGTCAGAGGCTAAACCATATCTGCCGAGTAGCCAGGGATCAAGCCCCGGTCAGATGCAGACAACCTGGGTAACGGCAGTAGCGGGGATCATGCACACAACGGGAAACAAACCTTTTATGTGATTGTATACAGAATAAATATATATAGGAAGGAACTGAACTGAAATATTATATAATAAGGGAAGCGAGCAAAATAAAATTGGCTGATGCCGGACTTCGAACCCGCGACCTCTTGAATCATTACAGGCCAAAGCTTTTATCAGCAACTTATTACGATCCATCAGCTACGGTATAGCTAGACCTTAATGATTCCATTCTTCACTGTTTTGCCATATTATGTTACTTGCAGAAAGCGGCAAATGTCAAAGGGGGTAAAGGCCAAAACTCTGTTTGTGGTATTGGGCCTGTGCCCCCGCCCTCTGGAGTCGCTATACTGCCAGTATAACCTTAGGGTCAGTGGTGATGTTTTAGGGTTTTGTTTAATTAAACGTATATACATTTGTTTTTGCTCGTTCGCTTGTTTTTGTATTACTTTATATTCTTCTCGAACAAAGTTCGATTTTTGTTTAAGCTTTTCGGCAACAAAAAGTCATGTCACTGTGTCCATGTACATGGTTGTTATGACGACAGTATTACAATAGGATCCTGGCAACTGTCTGACAATATTATAGGTCAAACAAGTTCCGGTTAACCCCGTGTACATAAAATTGCATCACATCGAATGCAGATTAACCTTGGGCCCATACTTAAAAGAACCAGAACGAAAGAAAAAGATCAAGATCTACAAGATTTGACGCCTTGAGCGGCAATAAGACTCTTTCTGATCCTTGAACAAAAAATCGGAAATGATTCCGGGGCCGTTCCTGACTCTGGAAGTGTTTTTGTGGGGAAATCTGAGCCAGTCCAGGCTACGCGGGATTTTGACTGTCGTCTGCTGAAGGGTTTTTCGAGTGTTCTTTACGGGGGATTGTAGGAGAGCTTGGACGGGTATCGTCTTTCTGTGAGACGTCTGTGGGGGACGCGTATCGCTTAGTGTCTGAAAGAGCGACGAACCATTTTGATGACATTTTGTTTGATGATAAATTTTGAATTGATGACCAGAATCAAATTCGTATCCTTTTATCAAATTTACCTTTTATGTTGAACTCATACGATATTTGTTTGGAGGTATGGATGTGATTATTTCAGTTCGTTAATTTGTGTTTGGTTCAGTTGAATTAATACGAGGCACTTAACGATATAACCCTTTTTACTTTTATAACGGTTATAACCATGCAGTATACACTTTAAAAGTCCGAGTCTTTATATCACTTTTTTATATGACTGTAAAACTTAAAATTAAAGACCAATGAATGAACATCATAAAAAGTGCAGTACGGGGTAATTTCACTGTGACTGCTTTTTGTGTGTATAGGGGCCTATCCAATATTGTGTATGATCCAATTACAACATGCAATGCGCATAGTATCAGCGTTATACATCAGTTTGTTTGTTCTTTGGTATCACTCACTGTCTTGTAGTCTTAGATTCTAAACCCATCAGCCAAAACTATGTCAGTATGACGTCTAGGGTCAATTGAGCAGTAACAGTATATCTCACGATTATTTTTCAGGGTTATATCCAATACCTATATGACCTGTTACCGGCTATATGAGTGCTGATATGTTCCCCGTGCGCTTTCTCCACTGGTTGAGTCGATCAAATCATGAAGGCCCTCCGTCATTTATCCACACCTATAGTGCATATATATAAATACACAATGGTCATTTCTCTGAGTGCATATAAAGTGATAGATCGCCGATCACAACTGAAGGATGAGCACGTACGTACCTGGCTCGTAAACGGCAAGATGGATGATTTTGAGGTTTTAAACACGAACCAGTCACTAACGGGGTGTGGGGTGGACCGGTTGCCTGTGAGTTTTTTGCTAATGCAATAGGAATGATAGGGTCAATAGTAAGTGCAGACCCATAAATATTTGATTCTTCAATTCAAATGTGTTATTGATGTTAATATTACTATTTAAATGGGAAAACATCATTGATTAACAAATACCATTGATCAACAAAATAGTATGTTGAGAATAAAGCAGGAGAAAAAAGCATTCGGAAATTTTGATCGGTGAACACGAATTTTACGTTCTGTTAACGTACAATTTTAGTATTCATCAACAAAAAGTGCAATAGGCCCTTATATATGGGTATAACATTTGACGTTTCTTAAATTAGTTTAACATAAAAATTTACTTGGTGTAAAGGTAATGTTTTTATCAAATATATCTTGAAATATTTCATTTTTTCAAAACATTTCATTTTTGTAGAATTAATGAAATTATTTTCAAAATGAATTTCTTTCATCCGAAGAGAGAAATTTCACGTTGGAAACAATATGTACAATGTGAATGCATTTTATTTATTACTTGCAAAAAATGTTTATGACACAATGAAATAAACTGAAACTATCGTTGGAATGATTAAAAACAACTTGAATGCATTTTAGTTATTTATTTAAATAACGACACAATGAACTCAGATACATGTTGGTTTTCATATACATAGGCGGTAATGCCTGTATCTTGATTATTATAAAGTTTGATGCATTAACATGCATGTTACCAATAGTTTATACTTTAAGGTACGTGGAATATAGGCCTATCTAAGACCGGCCCAAGTGATCTGAGCAAACGTACCGGTATATATCATCAGAAATAACCCTTAGTTTAATTGGATCATTAGGTAGGTTATTTAGTTGCATCTTGGATGCGCCGAGTGGTTAGTTCCATTATTTCACTGTATAATAGGCTAGATTCGATGAATAATTAAAGGAATACATCATCCCGTCAAATGAAACGCATTGAAACCCCATAAGACACCATAGGTTACGCACGAAATAACACGCTAATAATCTAACTTATTCCCCTTCGAATTTTGATAGCTGATAGAGCTTGGAAGGCCCATGTATCTTAGGAAACATAATGACTCCTATATAATCAAAGTAACGATTACAAAATTAAAAATAAACAAATGCATTTTGTTTTGCCTTAAAGTATAATCTAAATTTGTAATTATCCAGTGAAATTATTCTGCTTAAGGTGTTCTCACGTAAGAGATCTCAACAATCCTATAAAAAAAACTTGTGTATTATTTTATTTATTTATTTTTTAAAAATTTATTTTTGTATTTTTTTTTACAATGGGAAAACTCTTCCCTGGTAATCATTAACACTTGAAAATATAAATGCTAAATGGCGCCCTCGTTAGGCCTCGCACGGAACCTATATGCCTATGCTGCAACAATTGTAATGATGAGAATTATGCCTAGGATTTGCTATCATTAGGCCACAAATAATTTCACAAAGTCAAAATGAAGATCAACCAGCAATGATTTATACCAAAGGTAATGGCTTCGTAAGGCCTAGTTAATGTACAACATCAGAATCTAGTAATTTAAACCTTATGTATTTGTTCCAGACAGCTATATCGCACACACGATGTGTATCTAATATCCAGTATAACCAAAACAAATATTGTATAGTAATTAATCAGTTCATGCAAAATATTTATATGAAGAATATTGACAGGTCCGTTCATTGACATCCTATGGATACCTTCCTTCCTTCCGTTCTTACTGCAGTATCCGCATGTCATATATGTCGGATGTATACGTTATATGATCAAGCAACATCCCATACAATGCCTAATGCAATATTTACTCAATGCGACTTCCACATGTTTTGTTTGTATCCATATTTCAGAAATATAATACAATACCTAGTCTATGAAGGAGTTTATGATATACGAAATATAGTCATTCGGAGCCGTATGCCAGATGTGGCCTAATCCATCTTATATTTTCGATCAGAAAACGATAGATACAACAAACAAACCTAATGTAATTTATATTCCATTTTTCTTTTCCTTATTATCACTCATTCATCCATTCATTCATTCATTCACTCATTCATTTATTCATTTCACTCATTCATTCACTTATTCACTCACTTATTCATTCATTCACTCATTCATTCATTCATTCACTCACTCACTCACTCACTCACTCACTCACAGCATGAAAAGAAAGATCTTGTTTTCCATTCTACCGGTTACACCTCAAGTCAAGCTAGTCCCGTAGCCTTAGATCTCGAGTGTCTTTCGCAGAGTCCTTGCTGTCCCTAAGAGTGCCGCCTGTAATAATTCTACTCTAAAAATGTTCCTATCTTCTTGAGATGTTTCTCTTTTTTGTTTGTTTGTTTGTTTGTGGGTTTTTTTGGGGGGTGGTGGTATGTAAGTGCAACATGTGAGGCCCACGTCATGTCTTAAAGACAAATAGGCCTACCTATAGGGCCATAATATGCTTCGTAACAGCAACACATTCAAAAGAAACGGTTTATGCCTAAAGGTAAATCCTTTTAACAGAATCCATTTAATTGTGTTGTTTTACACAATATAATGATTTTGTATCATTTTTAGATGGATTTCATGAAAAAGAATGACCCGTTATGTCCCGTTATTACCGCGGAATGTTCTTAAAACAAAAGATGTGACCCTTACTGTAAGGGTCTTACGCATTTACTGCAGTAAATCAATACAAAAAACTATGTATTTTAAGCAACTAAACATTCGCTCGCTGCATGCTGTATTAATGTTACACAACTCCCGCCGCACCGGTGGTTCGACCAAAATTATTAATGGCCTGTCGGATTGTTTATGGCCTGCCTGGCTGACACTGCGCTGGCCGAGGTGTGACTGGTGCCTGGTCTATTGTGACTAATCTACAGTATGCAGCTCCATTACATACCGGTACTGTAAATTAGGCCGTTTGGTAATTGTTCCGGTTGTTAACCTTTAACATAATTACCTGGTTTGATTTTGTTCAATAATTTATTTCACCCGCTAGCATATGCTAGTAAATTGTAAACTTACGCAAGTGTCAGCATTTTCACGAAGTGACGAATCAGTCCACACAGCGGCAAATCTGTGTTTTGAGATAATCGCCTTTGAATTTGAACTGTTTTTGAAATAGGAATTTCAAAGCTAATAGCTTAAATTACAAAGAAATGTCACTGTCGTTATCGTAGAGAATGTAATCAATAATAAGTAATTACTTACCAAACGTATTCGTCACTTCGTGAAAACGCAAAAAATAAGGGGAAGTCCTCGCGTGCCAGAGCGCCCTAATTAAACAATATATTAAGCAATTCGTCACTTCGTAAAAAAAAAAACGCTAAACATAATAGGTCACACGACTCATCACTTCGTGAAAACGCAATAGCAACGATTACTGCATTGCCACTTTGCCAATCCCTATGTATTCCACATACACAATTAAACTAGTTACAAAATATCAAAATAAACATGCAAAAATAAAATTAAAATAAAAAAAATAAAAATAAGGACACTCGAGTAATAACAGTTTAGCAGAGGGCGGAGAATATTGGTATATTAATTAGCGTAATTAAAAATATATTACGTTTCAACACTTGGAACTTGGCATAAATGTGGACGACAATGAATACCGGTACACCCCAAATATCTACAAATTAAACTATATTTGACAAAAATTATGATTTTTGACAGATTCGTCACTTGGTGAAAACGCCGATGCAGGGGTGCTTATTATGGATCAGCAGTCTGTCTATATGATAATTCAAATGTAACTTAAAGATGCATTGCTCATGTTTACCGGCAATTTCCGGATTTTATTTTTTAATTGGAACATTGATAATTTCCTAGAAAGAAATACAAATACTTCGAAATCGGAGATATTTAAAAAGAAGAAGAAAAAAAAACGTTGTCAGAAGCTTGATTTAACAGTGCCAAAATAAATTTATAATGGGACCCGCCATAAATTAATTTTGGTACATATTTACAGTAAAACCATGTTTCTCACAATTATTTTGAGAAATGTGAAGTTGATGATTGTATCAGAAATTTCACGTTGGAAACAATATATACAATGTGAATGCATTTTATTTGTTTATTTATTAAAATTACGACAAATTGCAATAATGAATACTGGGTACTATCACAGTTTGGTTCTCATACATAGGCGGTAAGGCCAGTATCTAAAACCATATTTCTCATGATTATTTTAAGAAATGTGTAATTTTAAATCATTTGTATTCACTTACTCGATTAAAATAGCAACGTTTCAATGAAAACAGAAATGTCCGTTAAAATAGCGAATGTTACCGTTAAAAATAGCGAAAAACATGGGCGATACATCTTTAACAAATTGACGGTAGTTTTACTTGTTGCTTGATGGGGGCTTTCCTCTTGGGTTGAAAATCTATTTCATGTACACCGTGGCATATCGATTAGCATATGCGGTAGACACATGTACATGCATGTATAGCCTACCGGTACTTGAATATGCCACAGATCATGCAGTAAAATGGTGATCACAGTTTATTTTAGTATCATGTTTAAGCAGCATGTCAGGGCCTATAGTATTCTAATAATTGTTTATTATTTCTACTCCTTGGATGATGGTTTCTAGCCATAACAAATTACACTCCAATAGGCCTATGCACATTCAAATTAATGCAAAATGACCAAGGGAAAGATATTGGTCGTAGAGGTACAATATATTTCGTAAGCCAAAGTGAAACATGGTTTACAAATTGTAATGATGACGAACACGAATGATCTTAATACTACAATTTATAGGCTGAAAGGGCACCCTTTAAATGCAGGTTATCATATGCGTCAACTATGCACTTAATAATTGTTGCCTGGCGTGATGGGGTCCATGGCGTTTTGTACACCCGAGGGGGCTGATGGCACCCGAGGCGAAGCCGAGGGTGCCATCAGCCCCCGAGGGTGTACAAAACCCATGGACCCCCATCACGCCAGGCAACAATTATTTTGTTATACCATGGTATTAGATTACGTTACCGAAGAAATCTTCCAGTAAACTGTCTAAGTCTGTAACTGGAAGTGTCTGGAAGTTGCTGTCATCTCGTCCCGTTTCGTTGCAGTATTCGCGAACTATTCGTACTGCATGGTCGAAGCGAACAAATTCACACACGGCAGACAAGTTGTTTAGCTGGTCCCTACAGTGCATCAAATTGAAATATAGCGTGTTCTGCGGAGTACCAGCAATATAACAACCTCGGTCGCTGTTTTCACTTCTTGCAATCAAAAGTAGCACTTGTGAAAGATATATGGGGATGATACTCCCGGGGACGATCAGGGTGATGTACCACTCTTGAGAGGTGAACATCACTTTTTGAGTGACGTCAGAGGTGAACATCACTTTTTGAGTGACGTCACGAGGGTAACATGAAGATTTGTGGTTTGTCATGTGACAGGCTTTCGACCAATGAAATTACACAATCTAAGACCATGATATAACAATTAATGATGTATCACGATGGGTTAATAAAGAACGTTGTCATTGTGCATGCAGCCATATTGTTTTTTCTATGCATACAAATCCACATGTCCAAGCCGAGGCTGGCAAGGAATTACAGTCTGATTCATTTAACTAATAAAGAATCAACGCTTAAAATCGAGATTGTGTTACAAGGCTGCAATGTGATAAGAGTTCAGCTTTGCAAAACAAGGATATGTCCATGGAAAAGCTTTAAAAAGGTATCTTTTGCAACCACATTAATTCAATATTCAATATTTTAATACATTGCCTCTGTTTAATGACAGAGAGAAGTAGGATGAGCCACGCCAAAAGTATATCTACACAGGACCTCTTTTTGTGATTTCGTGATTTCCCGAAGGAACTCAAGATCGCATGCAGCGATACATTGTTCAATCGTAGGAAGTAGAAATAAATCTATTGTGTAGGCCGATTCCATCGGGACAGAACTGTCGATTGAAATCAACAAGGTTCATTGTGTTTCCAAACTCAAACAAATGTTAACATGATTACACGAGAGTAGAATATCCCAAAGAGTTATGGAAGATATCCATATGCGATAGTCATGGCACACGTGCGCTGCCCTCCAAATTATGTCTAGGCCTATAGTATATGTACGTTTGAATCCTATCTTCATAATGACACCTTATGCGGGTCAATTACATTAACAGGAAGGCATTGGTATAATGACCTGATTACAACATTAACTTTATTGCATTCAGGAAATAGGCTATAGATATCTTTATTATAAATAAAGGTAGCCTATCTCTATTATTATAGAGATAGGTATGCATAGCCTATATACACCCATCACAACTTCTACGTTCCCCTAATATTTTTTAAAATATCTCAACAAGTATTGCATGAATTTTAAAAATTCAAAAAGCAAATGACAGAATGACATGTTCTACACAGCTCGTAATGAAATGGTTGAAATTCAATCATGCATGGACAATTGACAGTGATTTGAATGAAAATTCAGCTGAAAAAAAAGTTGCAGTACAAAGCATTGCTTCAAGGGCATGTTACACATGTAGTTTTCTGTAAGAACTCAGTTATGGAGAATAATGGAGGACCAATTCCATATTATAAAACAATGGACATGCATGTTGCATGTTGCTCTTTGAATATTCTTTTCTTATTAACAGCCATCAATACCATTGATAACAATGGTAACATTGATATTGATGGCTGATGCATGAGTTCTTACAGAAAACTACATAATAATAATAATGTGTGGACTTATATAGCGCACGTATCCACCAACTGATTGGTGCTCAAGGCGCATTATATTATTACCACTGCTCATAAGGCTCATAAGGCTCATAAATCATTCCTGAAACCATCTCAGCTCCCTGGGGAGTATACAGCTCAATTGCTGCCATTACAGCGCATATAGGGCTAATCAACCAACTCTGCCCTCACAGGTACCCATTTAACCCCTGGGTGGAGAGAAGCAATTATGGTTAAGTGTCTTGCTCGAAGACACAAGTGTCACAGCCGTGATTCGAACCCACATTCTGCTGCTAACACCAGAACTTGAGTCCGGTAAGCTAGACCGCTCGGCCACGACACTCCATGTGTAACATGCCCTTGAAGCAGTGCTTTGTACTGCAACTTTTTTCAACCATTTCATTACGAGCTGTGTAGAACATGTCATTCTGTCATTTGCTTTTTGAATTTTTAAAATTCATGCAATACTTGTTGAGATATTCAAAAAAATATTAGGGGGAACTTAGAAGTTGTGAGGGGTGTATATATATATATATATATATATATATATATATATATATATATATATATATATATATATATATAGGCCTATATATATATATACAAAAAACAAAATGCCAAACACCCGAGGGAAACAAACAAACGACCCACTGCCATATTGACCCATTGGAATCAGTGGGTTATGTCGGTGCCCACCTTCCCCCTTGGCTACACGTTTGATAAAAACTTACAGAAAATGCATTAAGATATTCCTTGAGTAAAGTGTCCGATTTGGCAATGGTTTATAGTGATGTCCGAGACTGATTTCCCTGATAACCAGAATGCGTACAAACAAATAAGTCCCAAAGGAATTGACGAAATTGCTATTTTTTGGGGGGGACATTATGTCTGACAAACAGAGAACCACTTAAGGCTGTGCTCCAATCATTGTTGAGTAGAGAAAGTCACATGGGTGTAGGTTTCACTATAGTAAATGAGATTGTGACCCCAGGTGTGGATTCACAAAACCGCCAAATGATCAGATGTTTGTATCCTAACGAATTATATTTTCTATCTAGGCATACTGCAGTGGGAAAACAATTTGTCTTGGCTGTTATCGTGTTTTCATGGAGGCCTGTATTGATTTTTAGGGCCAACAGTATTATTGGTAAAGAACTGGAGGTTGCAACTCGACGTTTCGATCACTGCTCTGATTGTCAACAGGAGAATGCCGGACTATGGGAAATGCTGCTGCTTTCGTATAGGCTGCTGGAGCTTCACACGGAACTGTTCGAGAGTTACACTGACAAAAGCTTGTGTCGTAACACATTTAAAACAATAGTTTCTGACTTTCTGTCACCATGATCGAAAAAAGCATACCAGAAAGACTTCATACTTCATACAGCGGCGTAGCCACTGGGACTTTTTCAGTGGGGGGGGGGGGCACAGGGGGAATTGCTTTTCAGTGGGGGCCTAGGGGTATGGGTTTTTTCCCTTTTCTGTTTCTTTTCTTTTTTGGGGGCACTATCGGGAATTTTCGTGGGGGGCACCTAGGGGGGGGGGCACTGGAAATTTGTGGGGGGGGCACGTGCCTCCAGCCCCCCACCCCCCCCCCTGGCTACGCCGCTGATCGTTCATAAAAACCTTTTCAACCAAATAAGGCTAAACAGGCATTTCCATGATTGTATAATTAGGGGGCCTACTGATTTAAAAGTGAGTAATTTTGTGTAAACATTATTATTTAGTGATTATAATGGTTACTAAACGATTTTTCTTGGAGTTTACTTAAAACAATCACATGCATATAAACATATCAATCATATAAAATACATAAATAAAACGAATACAAAAAATTTAAAAAATTAAATAAAAAAACATATTAAACTTCCCAGCGCTGGATTTATACTCATTGTGGTTTTATAAGCAAACTTTGATTGCTTTATATATGAGTAACCCTTGTCTGAGTTTTTTTGTTTTGTTTCTATCTTATGAAAAATGCACATTTCCAGGCGACCATTGATTCAATCCATCCTGCGCAAATTATTCTTAATTTGTACGTGCCCCATGGCAAACTTATTAAATATGCTTGCAAACATGCGTGTGCAAATTACTGCAATGTGTTCATCAAGTTTGGGATGCTAATTGGAATCATAGAGCAGTGCTTGAGATTTGAAGAATGTCCGTTAAGGTGAACGCGAAGATTAACCAACGCCTGCCCAGACGAATCGTCTCCAGATACGGTGCTCGGTTGCAAAATCATATTTATTTTCTCTTCTTTTTTCTCTCTTTCTTCGTTCCAGTACAGAATTTCAATAATTGATCGTATACATCTTGTTGTTTTCATGACTGATGATGACAAAGTTTACATCCGTGCAATTTATGAATAATTGAAGACCAAATATACTTTTAGTAAAAGGTCATTATGATGTGCATTCCATACTTAATGATGATGATCAAGGGATAAGAAACAACTTAAGTTTGAGCTTTCGTACTACTAAGGGGCGGGTACGCGTGATACATTTTGAGGGGGTAGCCGTGAAGATCAATTTGGAGGGGAGGGGGGTAGGCGTGAGGAGAAATTATGAGGGGTGGGTAGTCGCGAAAACAATTTCCCCCAAAATGTAATCACCGATATGATGGTTTTATTTTACCGACTGAGGCTCAATTTTGCCAACTGATGAGGCTCGATTTGCCGACTAATAATCAACATGGGGGAGGGTGCGTGTCACACCCCCACACCCTCCTTTGGCTACGACCGTCTGCCCAATTATGCCGTAGTTACCACAAGTATAGTCCGACGCCAAGGATCAACACATAATATGTCACTAGCCAAATGTTTACCGACTCCCAAAGTCCCGATAAATAGACCAAAAGCAAGGATTATAGTCCTTGCATGCGGGTTCCAGGTTTGATGAGAGTCAAAGCAGGGCCGTAGCGAGCTGGGAGGGGAATGTGGGGGCCGTGACACCCCCAATAATTTTCCTCAGTCTGCATTTAGAGCATCAGTCGGCAAATGAAGCATCAAAGGTACTAGAACAAGAGTTGGTCCAGAATAAATTTTCAGTCGGCAAACCTATAGAGCTATGGGTTTGCCGACTGCAAATGTATCGTGTTTCTAAGCGCTGAAGATTTGCTGAGTTGTTTGTTATCAGTTGTTTTTGCTTAATTATTTACTCTTAATCACGGAAACAGCTGCGGTTCGGGTGGCAGTCACCCCCCCCCCCCCCTCCCCTAGCGAACATGCCTTTGCTACGCAGTCGTGGGTCTGCTCTGCATATATCCTCTGTGCTGTACAGTGGTACATTGTTCCTGGCTGGATAGCGTCAGTAGAATGACAACGGAAGAAGAAACTGACGTCAGATCTGCGGGCTAGGGTCAATAGGCCCATTGCTCGAAATTCTTAGGGATACGGTAAGGCCGTAGTGAAGGCTTAATGTTTGGGGTGTGGAAGCCAATTTGTCGACTTCAGCGGCGATGAAACAAAATTAACACCTATTAAGCATGAACAATTTGAGGGTGTCGGGCGTGAACAACGTTTGTCCCCGAACTCACCAACCGAGGGGAGTGGGTAGGCAGGCTGAACAAATTTTCCCTCGAAATTAAATCACCTCGATGGCAAGATTTGGTGGTTTATTTTCCGACTGAGGCTAAATTGTGCCTATACTGAAGCTCAATTTGCCAACAGAAAATCCTCACACTCCACCCCTTGTGGCCATCAGAATGCGGTTTATTCAAACCAACTGACCCGATCAATAGAATATCTTTGGACGTCCAATTGCGTCCAATAGTATACTCTTTGTAATTGTAAGTAAAACAACCTTCATGCTATATCCATAGCCTGTAGAAATTCATTAACAGAGGAGCTATTTCATATTTTATGATTTGATTTACAAGCTTAGTTTAACAGCAACAAAGTGCCAACAATTACGGGACATATATCATAAATTTATATCGGTACATATTTACTGTAAAAACATGCTTCTCACGTCAGTTTAATCCATTGATTTTCACTTCCTTAAGTTAAATAGCAATGTTCCGATGAAAATTGCCGGAAATCGCCATTGAAGATAGCGAAAAACACGGGCGATACATCTTTAAAGAGCCTCTGTTTTACAGCCAAGTAGAAAAATAGTCAAATACCCATTACCCGAATCAACATCCGACGAGTACGTCACTAATCTCAATTATGGCACTATAATCAGTCTATATAAGGACCCTATATACGTGTATATAGCCTACATGTACATGCAGACGTGATTTCACAGCGGAATGACAATGCTCCTACGGCATTCGTGATATCTTCAATTAAGAAAAGTGATCACCTGCAAGTCGTAATTGCATGTATTATTTTCTGTTTACTCGTTTATGTGGTTGACTTTATAAAGACTATGACATCAGAAATTGTAATGATTCCTGTTTACGCCGAAACTTTAAATGAAATTAATAATTTATAATATTCATTCGAAATGGTGATCAATGTATAACCTATTATAGCAGCAGTTTCTACTCCCATAATTCAAACTGTATAGAGTGAGAACCTTATGATAACACTAAAACCAAAATCACACTTACGTGTCATGGATCCAATGTCAGACCACGAATCTCTAATGAATAATGAAATGATGAATTACAGGTACGAATTAATGCATATTATTAAAAGTTCACTACATACACACCGAAACATAAATGAAATTAATTATTTATGATATTCATTCGAAACATGCTGGTGATCAATGTATGACCTTAATTTAGCATCAGTTTGTACTACCACATTAAGTCCAAAATCATACTTACATGTCACAGATCCAATATCAGACCATGAATCTGTAATGAATAATGAAATGATGAATTACAGGTATGAATCAATGTATATTGTGAATTTCACTATACATACACGAAGTGTTCCAGTTAGTGGCGTAACTGATTTTTTTTCCAGGGGGCAGAGCCAAAAGCAAAATTTCCAACGAAAAAATAGTTAAGACCAAAATAAAAGCTAAACACTTATTGTTACGTTAATGCTGTAGTGTTTGTTTATTTGGCATGATTATTTTATGTTCATTTTCGAATTCTCAAAAGGAGATTTGTTTCCTGTTCAACGGAAGGAATAACATTAGAGTTTGAAAACATTCATTTAAAATAAATATATAACTAAACTGTGAATTTTTCATTTCATAGGAATCATGTTTTTCTTTTAAAGAAATAAACGAGAGAAAAAAAAAACATTTTAATAATGTTAACATTTTCAACTTGCCAGACACCAGCTTTTGTTATTTTGCCTAAACGATTTCTTATTTTCAGAACGATGAGAGTGCGTGCTTCAGAAGACCTAGTCCGACTTAGCCTACCGTACAAAGCAAATACAAGTTATCGCAATATCCTACGCTACATTTTAATAATGTCTAAATGCAATGTTTTTCAACAAAATATTTGCCCAAATCAAAACCCATAGACGGAAGATTTATGTCGAATAAATGAGTAATTACTCATTATGCAATTTATTGTCTGTCCAAGTATTTATCTTGATCCTCTGTCGGTGCATAACGTACACGTATTGTATAAATAGAGAATTACCGTAGCTGTTGCAAACTGCTTACCAACCTAAACTAGTATGCAAAATAATGGTTATTCGAACCTATTAGGTTCTTTCTCAAAGGCATGTATTGTTTTAAAGGCAATCCGCTACAAGCATGTGGCTTCATTGGACTTTGCCTCCTTGCGTAAAATAAATCCTATTCTGTATTACCTGTATTTGGAAATGAATGTGTACTTGAATTGATTTGAATTGAAATCTCCTCCAAATATGCCACCAATCAAATGTTAACATAATTTTCTCTCTATATAATACCATTTCTTGTTAAATATTAAGTCTAATAACCTAATTTCGGTTGTGTGAGGTCTTGGATTGATCTGCTGGCGTTAACAACATTCAGTGTACCAGTGTTACCAACACGTAAGGAGAATGCCATTCACTTGATTATAATAGCAGGTAATACGATCATGACGAATTGATGTAACTATCTTTTCTCCCGTCAGCTCATGATGAATGTGCTTTGTATCTTGCTACACTTTATATTTTAAATCCTTATTATACATACACTAATTGGTAATGTCGCCAGAAGTGCTTCTTAAAGCTGCAGCTTAATATTGGATTTAATTTTTTCATATTCATTCATAATATGTAAATTTCTGTCGTCACATGACTTTAAAAAAATTTGGAAATTATTTCACTAAGTGTCATAAAATTGTTATCACCTGAGACACAAATATTCCAAGGGATGTTTGATACCATCATCAACTTTATACGTAAGTTTGATGTAAAACTGCGATCACTTTTTTTAAAGATGACCACAATAGTGAGTATATAGGGGTTTTAATGTTTCATATACGTTGCTCTCAAAACTCCGTTTGAGCTATAATTATAATTATAAGCAACATGAGAACTCAGTTTCATTTATTGCTATTCTGCATTAGAACATAACAACTTTCAGTAAACCAAACAATGTTCATCCCTTGTTTGTTATTGTCTGACGGAGGGGCTTGGTTAGTTTTGTTGGAATGGATGAATAGTTTCCTGTCATGCAGGACTATTTAACAAACTTTAATGAACAAAATCTCCGGATGTCACTTCGACGGATATTATGATGGACGTGGGTTGGGTTTAGTTTCAACGTCCGCTGGATATGTTTCACTTGTCAAACATCTCTATGGTAACTCAGTAGTTCTTATACCAACATGTTTACTCCTGATCATTCAGAGTGAAGGTACAACTTAGGCCAACTTAGGTCAACAAAAAGTATCTGGTTTCTGGTATAGTTCGGCTTCAAAATCGGTGCGGTGACGCTGTATTTTTTTTAAATTTTTGTTTAAACAATTTTTGGTAATCTTTTTTTTTCCGATGCGCGCGGAGACCAGAAACCGGACAATTTATTTGGCCTTAAGTAATTGCAAGATAATCAAATTCACGATTTATTATCTAAAACTTACTTGGTGTAAAGTTGGCAAGCTCTTATCAGTCATCTTTAGAATTTATTTTATCCGAAGAGCTTCCATCTAGAAAAAACATAAGACTAAAGGGTTTTCATGGTGGAAAGTGATAATTAATAAAGTAGGTTTGCGGTACCACCATGTAATAATCTCTCTTGAGTTGTGATAAGAACACGTGGGTAAAGTTGACGTTTCGGTCAGTGTTTCTCAGAAGACGGTCAGAGAACACTGACCGAAACGTCGATTTAACCCACAGGTTGTTACCAAAAACCTGGTTTTACATAGTGTTACCAAAAACTTCTCTTTTAATAAAAGGCTAGTTGGCCTAGACCAAGAGATTTACTGAATCTCAATTCCCAACCTTTCAGCCTTCATTTATCTTACTAATATATATATATATATATATATATATATAGGCCTATATAAACGGTTCGCGAGCAAAGAAAAATTTGCTGATGCCGGACTCGAACCCGCGACCTCTCGATTACCGTACGAGCGCTCTACCAACTGAACTAACCAGCCCCTATGTTGGTGGGCGGTCCACTTATGCCAATTATCTATTGCTCTATGGGGCCAGGTCAGAGGCCAAACCATATCTGCCGAGTAGCCAGGGATCAAGCCCTGGTCAGATGCAAACAACCCGGGTAAAGGCAGTAGCGGGGATCACACAATTAACGGGACACAAGCCTTTTATGTGGTTGTACACAAAGTAGATTTATATGTAGAAACTGACCTGAAATATTAGGCAAAAAAAAATTGGCTGATGCCGGACTCTAACCCGCGACCTCTCGATTACCGTACGAGCGCTCTACCAACTGAGCTAACCAGCCCCTATGTTGGTTGGCGGTCCACTTATGCCAATTATCTATTGCTCTATGGGGCCAGGTCAGAGGCCAAACCATATCTGCCGAGTAGCCAGGGATCAAGCCCCGGTCAGATGCAAACAACCCGGGTAACGGCAGTAGCGGGATCACACAAACGGGACACAAGCCTTTTATGTGGTTGTACACAAAGTAGATTTATATGGAGAAACTGACCTGAAATATTATAACGGTTCGCGAGCAAAGAAAAATTGGCTGATGCCGGACTCGAACCCGCGACCTCTCGATTACCGTACGAGCGCTCTACCAACTGAGCTAACCAGCCCCTATGTTGGTGGGCGGTCCACTTATGCCAATTATCTATTGCTCTATGGGGCCAGGTCAGAGGCCAAACCATATCTGCCGAGTAGCCAGGGATCAAGCCCCGGTCAGATATATATATGACCGGGATATATATATATATATATATATATATATATATATATATATATATATATATATATATATATATATATATATATATATATATATATATATATATATATATATATATATATATATATATATATATATATATATATTATGTCACAGGTTTTCTCGATGTTTCACGAGTCCTGCTAGGTTCGATTTGTTTGTTAAAAGGAAAATTGCTCATAAATAAATCTACACAGACAGCGAATTAAGTTGATCCTTTTTTTCTAAGGAAGAAATTTGTTATTAGCTTATCTCAGAACGTAAACAAATGTCAACAATATATGGTCCGATGTCATCAAACAAATATAAATTGCAACTTAGAAATTGACATCAATATTGTATCAACTCAACAATTCAGCGATATAGAATAGAATAACTTCAATACTTTGGAGCAAGTATCAAATGTTAAGATCATTGGATACAAAGATCACTGAAGGCAAAGTAATACAATAATAATGACACACAAGCTTCTTAATAATCAATAAGAAGGTAATATAATAAAAGTATGCAATCACAATATCTTCAGTGGTGTAAAATTATCAATGGCTTATCAGTTAGAACTGCCAAAGACTAGCTTGTAAAGAAAGGAACCGGAAATAAATCAAAGTCGGCAATTAATGAAAAGTTATCTCATTAGCAAAATTGAACCTCTGGAATGTTAGAGAACATAACCAAAAACACGGTGAAATCACACATATCAAATACTGGACAATTGTTGCGCTATTGTAAAGTTAGACCACTGAAGTGCTAGAGAGCAAAACCAATCAATGATACAATACAATGACAATTATGAGTATTAATATAATGTAAAACAATAAATTGCGACTCAGCTTGACTTCTGATTGACTTGATCTTGGGTTGACTTGTCCAAACTCCAGAGATACGAGGTCAGTCAGGGTCCAGCGAATGATCGAGATTTAGAACAGGGACAGGGATAGGCGAAGAGACGAACCGGGTCGGCTCCCCAAAGCGATACCTAAAACTGTACACTGTACCAACAGAGCACAACACAAATGAGGCGATAGAGTGATGAAGTCTTCGAACTGATAACTAAGTGTGAGAAGTTATCTAGTAACTTTACTATAAATCGAGAGGGCTTCGATTTTAGTGCTATCGCCTTCAAGGTTTCTTCGCTTCGCCTAAAAATCAACTTTTGTTTCATAAAAATACTACAAAAACTAACCCTAACTACATAGTAAGAAGCCATAATCAAACAGTTGTCAGTAATTTGGAATACTTGTTCAGAGGTGAACTGGCAAAAAAACTAATGAGAGTTAAAACTAACATGCTCATCATGTTAGCAAGGAATAATTTATTCCCTAATGCTGATGTACTAAATTTATACGTAGTTCAATGTAACTGATACCGTGCAGTAATGCAGCACATGAAATAGCCGTTTATGTCTTAAGGGACTCCAAAAAATATGGATACTTTAACCTTGAAGTCTACAACACACACTTGCCTTGATAGGGACACTGTGTTCAATAAAAATGCTAACTCTGTGTATCGTGTACA
Source organism: Zoroaster sp. YZ-2022 (assembly GCA_029582265.1). NCBI lineage: Eukaryota > Metazoa > Echinodermata > Asteroidea > Forcipulatida > Zoroasteridae > Zoroaster > Zoroaster sp. YZ-2022. Next base: position 32,190,521 of record CM055821.1, on the reverse strand, counting down.
ACGTATTCAGTAGGTTACTGGCACATATTACTAGTTGAACTCTTGAGAATTAATACAATAGCCATAATGAATAATAGAAAATAGGAAATATAGTTTGATTATTTGTGAATAATAGTCACCATCAATAACTTGTCTATGAAATGTTAAGAAAATGAGAATCTGCAAATGCAACAACTATCAAACTACTGTAGAAAATCCTAATTCTTCTTGCAGAAATACATCTCACAGAAATAAATCTCAAATCGAATAAAGTGGCTAAAATAAGAATAGGATAACTAGGCTATAAAATGACTAATAATCAAAATAAAAACTAAATACAGGAGTGAATTTATACATCTTGAACTTTGCGGATACAAGTTTAAATCACAGGAGAGATTAACTCCAACTCGGCGTGATTTGTAAAATTAAATAACCGCAAGGATAAACTGATCAGAATACAACAAAATAAAGTGAGCTTACCTGTACCAACAGAGCACAACACAAATGAGGCGATAGAGTGATGAAGTCTTCGAACTGATAACTAAGTGTGAGAAGTTATCTAGTAACTTTACTATAAATCGAGAGGGCTTCGATTTTAGTGCTATCGCCTTCAAGGTTTCTTCGCTTCTGATTTTTGGGGAAGCGAAAAGGGTATATATATTTTCTGGACTTGGGCTCTGCCAGTGGTCAAAACTTTCTCATTGGTGGAAACAACTGTGGTCCCACCTTCTTCTAAGGTGTTAACCAATGAGATACCCCAGTTATATAAACTAGGGCAAGCTACTTGGGAATACCACCAAAAGGGGGAACTTTCCTAATCAATCAAAATGCTGCTAATGAGGGCCGGCATTGCCTCACCAAATTGTCTTTACAATTAGCTTAGCTAAAACAATTTATGCCCATAAGAGATTTGAATATGGTGGGAAAAATGGTTCCAACAATTTACCAGCTGTAGGACAGGAAGTGCACGTTAACACCCTGGAATGTGGTATGGCCATAGGGCCCTTAGGTGTCAGCCTTAAGCAGTCAAACATTAAGCAGAAATGTAGTCGGAAACTGTTTTAAAGGAGCAGTCCCAAACTAACAGGGTCCGACATATATATATATATATATATATATATATATATATATATATATATATATATATATATATATATATATATATATATATATATATATATATATATATATATATATATATATATATATATACTTGTAGTAAAACTAGTGGAACGCTGGTAGTTGTAACTCCGAGGTCTTGTCAAGTTTTCAAACAGAAGACAAACCATTTTTATTCTAATCACTCATTTAATGAAAAATGCTTTCAATTTGTGAGCTGAAAGTGACTGTTGAAATTGCATTGCAAGATTTTCACATTCAACAGCTTTACATGGTGATGATGATAAGTAAGAGAAGTCCGCCATCGTCAAGCACTCGCACATCAAGGACCACCAAATCGACTGGCAGGCAGCCCAACTCATCACACCCATCGACGCATGGCACCCCAGACGCATCAGAGAGGCCATCGAGATCGTCAAACACGACACTGTGCCACAGGACATCGGCTTCTTCATCAGCGACATTTGGCGACCAATACTACAGACTGAAGGACTTCTATATCCAAAGTCCATAACCCACCCCAGACTGAGGGATCTCTTATATCCTAAGTCAACCACCCTTCTTCCCCCTGTGCTTGTTAACAACTGATTCAGTTCAGTGAGCACACACTCCTCTCCCCCAACTCCTAGGATCCTAGTCTCAACAGTTCCCGCCTGTGCACCTCAACGAACTAATCCTCCAACATCCATTCATGGGATGATCCTCCAACAGTCTACTTAAGCAGCAGCATTTTCCAGAGTCCGGCATTCTCCTGAGGACGATCAGAGCATACTGATCGAAACGTCGAGTTGTACCTCCAGTTCTTTTCAGAACTAATTACTACTCAATTGAGATTCCACATGGTGTCACCGCAATTAGTCTCACCAGTTAGCATGTCGTTAATTGTACATAACAATATAGCAGATGGTTAAAATAATAGTAACTATAAGGACTTGCGTTGACAACAAGTGGGAACAGTGGTGTTAATGGATGAAAGATAGAATGGAAAGTGAAAGTTAGTAATAGTATGATCAGTTGAGATCTGAAGCTTGAGAAGTGAAGTTGGTGTGTTATTGAGTGATGAGATCGTGCCTCCACAATCATTGTCATCAGGCATAGCAAGCTATAGCAGACATACATTGTGAATTCGTAGGCAGCGATATTTTCAAAGAGAAGACAACAGATATCGAGTTTTAAAGCAAAACAGAAAACACACCACAGCATAATTAGTCGATATCCATCATCACAACCATGGTTTTGTTCCCGAGAGAAACGACCTCATAACACGTCCCAAGTCGAGTGTAGTAGACTGCAACGAGGGTTTACGGCCAACTGTACCTTGCGGTGGACAACAATAATATTAGAGGTGGGAGGATAGCAGGCTACTCAGCAATCCGGAGTATACACATCCCCACTAGCGACCATCTAGATCCTAAAACTACTATATATTGAAATTAAGCCATAATTATTACCAGTCTCATTATTTGTAAATATTAATTTTGGCTGGCAATTGTAAATAAGAATACTTTTAAATATAAGACTGGTGTACCGAGTTGTTTTATTCGTTGTTTATAGACAGTACTTTAAGTGACCATGAGTTAAGGATCGGGAAGTATTTTGACACTACCTTTGATGCTTCATTTGCCGACTAAGGCTCTAAATGCCGTCAGAGGAAAAATATTGGGGGTGTCACACCCCCCACACCCCCGCTCACTACGGCCCTGTCCATGCATTTAAGGCAAGCAGCGGCGTAGCCACGGGGGGCCTGGGGGACGTGCCTCCCCCCCCCACAAATTTCCAGTGCCCCCACGAAAAATCCTCATATTGCCCTAAAAACAGAAAAGAAAAAGAAAAGGGAAAAACCCATACCCCTGGGCCCCCCCACTGAAAAGCAATGCCCCCCCCCTGTGCTCCCCCACTGAAAAAGTCCTGGCTACGCCGCTGAAGGCAAGTCTCAAGTTTTCCAATTTATTGCACAAATCTTTAAAGAAAAGGGTACCGTGGTTAATGTATTTCCAAGTGGGCTTCTCTTGGAGCCAGCACGTGCGAAGTGGGCGTGGTTTATGTTGGAATGACGTACATTTACCAATATGATAAGGCATTATAGAGTGGTTATAAGTTCAAGGCCTCCGTCAATTTCTTACAATATTTTCAAACGATTTAACATAGGGCCTATCATAGACCCACAAATAATGTGCACTCCACATGTGAATTCAACTTTAAATTGTTATGGCGGATTTCAAAAATGGTATTACGAACACATTGGTTAAAGATTTAATTAGTTTATGTTTGGCCTCACCGGGGAATAACATTGAACTCTGAGGAGAGATTAATGTAATTCACGGGTGTTGAACAACGCCTCGAATAAAGCAACAAATTAATGAAACTGAATTATTTAGTTGAACTATATGGGCCTAAAGGTTTTCCATACAGTCGAGTAAGGGTTAGTTCATTTGGTAAGGAACCTGGGGGCACCAGGACTTTCAGGTAGCATACACTTGAGGCATTTATGTTTTCACAGACCAATATTTATCTAGTAGGAATTCGAATTCTGAGCAGCGGGGAAGCTAGAAACCGGTAGCACAGGTCTCGCGGGCACGGGCACGTTCCCCGTGCAAACCCTATATTTTACACCACTGTTTCATAGCAACTACACTGTGCAACATATAGAGTGTTAAAACTCCACAGTGACGGTGTTCATATTTGGCATCTCACCCAATTTGAACACCATGGAGACACCATGGTGTAATTATTTTAACATTGCAGTTATTGCAATGGTATAACTATGCCAATGATATTCGCTGCTAGTGAATCATCTATAGGCCTATACACGGTGACCTTAAAACACACACACTTATTACGCATGATCGAATATGCAGAGAAGCCAGCTATAGATTTATTTATCCAAACTACTGAACTAAAATACATTAACCAAAGGTGCTTGCCAAGAACGTACTACCAGTGACGTCAACTTTATTCTTCCATTGTGAGTGCTCATAGTTAGGCCTATAGGAAAACCACTGTATGTTCAGCTTTTAACACCTTAAAATGTTAAAGCCCCTATATTAAAATACTCTAAAGTGGGGCACTGTATGCCTGTTGTTTAAGAATAACACTTCTATTTTTTTTTTAAATCTCGTAAATAAAGGTCAGTCTTTAAGGTTTTGTTCACGCACCCTAGAAAGCCTGCCGAGTCCACGAGTAAATCTAATTAGAGGCATGCACCTTGGAAAACGCATTCCCTGACCTGCACTGGAAAATTCATAAAACTATTTATTTAGCTTTGTGTGGTGCTAATGTGACATGCATGGCTGTTTGGTGAATCAAAATTACATTATAGTGAAATTATTAATAACATGTGCCGTATTCTACGACATGGTCCACATGTTATTAATTTCACACCATTTTCCTCATTTTCCTGTGTGTAGAAACGGAAATGCATTTAGCGGGAATGTACAACATCAGTAATGTTGGCAAAACTTCCGCTGTGAGTAAGTTTCAAGAATCAAGTAAGAATCAAGATATGAATTAGAATCAAGATATAAATTATGCCAATCCAAACTGTAAAGGTTTCAACTAATTATACTCGGGTGTTGTTTAACGATAAAATAGTGAGAAGGGCATTCAGATTTGTTTGTATTCATTCTATTGTTTGAATTCTAATTGTTTGTATTTATTGTAGTGTTAGAATTCTATTTGTTGGTATTTATTCAATTGTTTGAATTCTAATTGTTTGTATTTATTCTATTGTTTGAATTATAATTGTTTGTATTCATTCTATTGTTTGCATTCTATTTGTTTGTATTCATTCTATTGTTTGAATTCTATTTGTTTGTATTCATTATATTGTTTGAATTCTATTTGTTGGTATTTATTCTATTGTGGAATTATACTCATTCTATTGTGGAATTATACTCCTTCCGATAACCGTATTATAATTTAACTTTTCTTAAAATTGAGTTAATTTTTTTTTTAAATAGCGCCTCCGACTAAATGATTGTCGATAGATTTGATATCATCGTCAGCTTTACACCAAGTATATAGGGGGCTAAGTTTTACAGTAAAATTCGACAATTTGGTTGTTCTTATCTGGGAATGGCCGAGCAATGTAAAATCTCAAATGAGTTGTGAAATTGTGTTGGTTCTGAAAATAGCCGGTGGGTTGATACATCGATCAGTTTAAATGCCGATACACAAACATCATGATACTTCCGCAAACCTTCCTAGATTGTACTGTTTCTGTACTTCCACCATGCCGTGAAACTCTTATCTATACATTTAGCTGTTTAAACATGTAATAACCAATTTATGATTAACTTATCACAGACTCATATCCGTTATGAGAATTCGTCTTCCGTGAGCAAGAGGAATGCCGTATCGGAAGAATAATATACCGGTATTCGTCAACCATGACTTGACGTAACGTAAAAAATGAGCATCAAGAGGTCAACATTTATTCGTGTTTAAAGGTTATCTATCTTTAAAACCCTGCTCAAATCTGTAGGCACACAAATTGACTCTGGCAGCTGTCTCACTGAAAACGAGCTATGTCTGTTCCCCTAGCCCAATAGCGCTTTGAGCGTTTCTGCATTATCGAGCAGGGACATGTTGCAGGGATAATTTAACAGCTACCGGTACCGGTACTAAGGACGACAAAAAACTATGCATTTCCTGCACGTATCATGATCATACCAGCCAGTTTTGGCAAAGAATTTTGGCAAAGAACGAGCCTTAAAGGGGCAGTATCGTCATGATCAGAGGACACTTTCAACAGGGCATGGAATCGGGGTCCTATAGTTTAAGATGAACACAGTGTGACTGGAAATTACTGGCTCATGTATGTAGCAGTTGAACGGTTATATGACCTTATCATGTGGGAAAATTTTTGCAGTCGCTGAGTTAATCTAAAACTAGCACTCCCGACTCCATGCCCTGTTGATCGTGACGATACTGGCCCTTTAAGTTGAGGTTGTTTGGCCAACATCTTTGCAGAATTGCTCTTTCACTGAGTAAAAGTTCTACATTTTAATGACCCACCAACATTGCAACAAATCACAGCGTGCGTTTGTAATCGATATCATGCACGTAAAGGTTACGGAATATGGGGTAACTTGGAAGTTTAATTTAAAAAAGTTCATGCATATAAAAAAACATTCCAATAATAAAGTATTGATTTTTACTGAATTTTATTAGCTGAATCGTTTTCTTAAACAAGTAATAACATTTCTCTTTATTTAAACAAACACAATAATATGCACATTAATTAGAGGAAATCAAGACATTGAGATTAACTTTAACAACATCTGAATTCTGAATCTCCCCAACCACAAGCACAAACTCACCAGCGAACTCCGACCGCGCTGTCGTACATGCGTGCTGTACGATCGGTGCGTGCAAATGCTGGTGTAATAACATTGAATTGAAAACCGCTGACATGTCGCGGTTCTGAACCTTTTTCAGATACCCGAGGAGATATAGAGAAATAAGACACGGTACACGAAGCGGACTACAAGATGATGGAACCGAAGGTGTATTAATACGGTACCGTACTCTTTACGAGAGAGTGACGTCGAACGGAGCCAATATGGATGAGGGGCAACGGCCTCCCGCCCCAGTGAAAGAAATATTTCCTCAGTATAAGGCTCTGAATCATGGAATGACAGAGTGTACGTTGCCAAGCCAAAATTGACTTTTATGTAAAGCAGCGGCGTAGCCAGGACTTTTTCAGTGGGGGGGGGGGGGCACAGGGGGCATTGCTTTTCAGTGGGGGGGGGGGCAGGAGGTATGGGTTAGATATTGATAGGTGTATTGATACTACGGTGTTTTTCTTCTAAAAGTGTGATGAATTAAGCAAAATAAAATTAAGATCAGAAATGTAGGATCTTGTTGAGCTGAAACTTTCACAGTTTTGTGTTATATTATTTTCTTATCATTTAATCATACATTAACAAAATGGCTTAGTAAATGACACAATGACCTTTCAAATACATTCAGACAATGTATTCAGACCCTTCCACTTTTTATTTCAGTCATTGGTTTCCCTTTTCCGTTTCCTTCTTTATCTGCTATTACAAAAACTAAAAAACTAAAAAAAATAAACAAACGCTCAATACTGCCTCAGTGAATAACACTTCCAAATCTAGTATGTGCTGTGTAGTAAACTGGCGATTTAAAAATACTGGTTCTCTCCAAACATTTTGTACAGGATTTTGATAGCAGAATGTAGACACACGTTTTCAAAAGACACGATTGTAATTTAAATCTGTAAAGTGACTGGGACTTATTGGAGTGAATATGAACTGTGGACTCTTTCGAAATCAATGAAATCCTGATTGCGATCGCAAAATGAGTTTTTAAAAGGCAAGTTCGTTCTTCTGTTTCAAGGGTCAATTACCCTTTTGCCCTTTCAGAAAAAAATGAACTGTTATTGACATTTCTGCCTAGTCATGTGGTCACGTTAAAAATAATAAAGATGATTTTTAGATCTAGAAATCGCTGCTGTGCTCACTCAACAGTTGCAGTTCAGTGGTAGCCTATATGCGGGCAGCTAAAAGAAAAAAAATTCAAGGACAGCGTCAAAGGGCGTCAATGATTTTATTGCCAAGTGTTTCTCTCGATGGTAATCCCTGAATGTCACACAGGAATGCTTTTAATGTTTGATGGTGAATGGTACCCTATCATGATTGACGCGAATCATGACGTCATGTTTCTTGGTCTATGACATCACCGGTGGCATTGTAAACTCATCACGGTTTATTGCCGGCTGAATACAAAACACGTTAGTGATCAAAACACATATGCATACTGCGAGTACGATTCACAGTGCAGTGTAGGCCTCTATGTACATCGGGTGGTGATTGGATGACAGGTGACCAACGCGCACCGAGTCACGCAAAAATCTTCATGCACGCTAGCCAATCATAACGTCCATCTCTGGGGGAAGTAACGCAAAATCTCGCCTATAAAAGCGCCCATTCAATTTATCTGTCTCATCTTGAAGAGGAAAAGAGTGTAAGTAGCATATACAGCACAATCAAAGCAATCAGTTTCTACTTAGTACAACACACGTGAGCTCGGTCCAGGAAATTTGACCTTATAAATCTGGACATTCCTACTTGGTCGCCATTGCAGTATCTCCTTGTTTCATTGAAGTGCTCTTTAAAACTCCAAAAAAACGTAAGTTGTGTTCATTTCGTTTATCATCTTCTGTTTTACACACTGAAAACAAATTAACACAAACATGAAAAACTTGGAAAACCAAAAACGATCAACATATACGCACGGCTGACAGAAACACACAAACACAAAACCATAAACTTGATGCACAAATCTAACGAGCCTAAAAACTCTTTTGACGAGCCTGAATTCAGCACTCGCATCGGCCTCCAACATTTCTTCTTAAACCTCATATTATTTCTACTTCAGTTTAAGTATTAAAAAAACTCACTTGGAAATGTTTTGTTTCTTATTATAAAATATGTTATTCGCTTAGCCCGCACCACCATGCTGTTCCCTTTCAATAAAGTCCTAGTATGATTTTAATGTCTCATTAAACTTAGTAAAGCCCTTTTTGATTACGCTACTTCATCTATAATTTTTGAGAATTTTCACTATGAATCGTCCCGTAGCCTATTATTCGCTGTAGTCAGTGAGCAATATAGGGCAATTTTGTTTTTAATCTAAACATTTTCATTTCTATTGAGGATGGGTTAACAATAAATGATTGACAAAATCATGGTTTAACAGTAATTAAGTGACTATAGTACACGAAGGTGAAAGTCCAATGTTATGAGCTGAAACTTTCAGAATCATCGTTTTACAATTTATGTTGGGTCCCGCCATAAATTCATTTAGGCACTTAATTAGTATTAACGAGAATTAAGTGAAAATGTATTGGCATTGATTGTATTCACTCTAAATCAACATTTTAGGAAGAGCATGTACTATTTCCTGAAATCGAAAAGGAAATTATTTCAACAGCACTTCGTCCAAAAATGTTGGGAAGATTGATACCATCATCAGATTAGGAAGATGCAAAGAAAGTTGAAGACGCGACTCTCCCCTTCGCTTTCGACCGTATTCCATTTTCCCGCCGAAAAAATTACCTACTTTTGAAATAGTTTGTACAAATAATTAATTAAAGGGAAGGCACAACGGTTTTGGTAATGTTGGCAAAACTGCTTCTTAGTATGCATATTCATAATCCCACGAAACAGAAATATTCACACACGTTTATTTTGTTGGTTTGTTAAGATAAGGATACAAACTTGGATAAGAATATTTCAGTTTCATTTAAGCTGTGATCCGTAGGACCACAGAGTCACATGCATACCAGTGGTTGTATCGCTTATAATATAAACGGGAAATACTATTATGGAAAGGAGGAAAAGGGGAACTCCTGTGTCAGTAAGTGGTATTAGTGTTGTATTACAGCACTGTTTAAAAATTAACTAAAGAATGTACACTTAAACCTTCCTAAGGTTCAGCATAAGTAATTAAAAAAATAACCAAATGGTCAAATTACAATGTACCAATCTTCCCTGCAATTAATTCTATCTGAGGTGCTGTCACTTATGAGAAAAGTGAAATGATTTCAAATTGGAATTTGGGAAATCTGAATGCATATTCACCATTTACTCGTTAAAGACACAACCTAAGCTGACGCTTATTAGAGAATTAAAATGTTTGAAATGTTTGAAACGAAATCTCAATGAATGTGGGATAGTCTCAAACATTGGTGTCCTTTCTCACGAAGTTCATTTTGTAATATATTTCTCAAACATTGAGAGAATCTCTTACACAATGTTTTCTGTTAGTCGTGTGAAAACGGCTTTAAGCAGTCTGTTAAAGTAATGTCATATGCGTGTGTGTGTTCTTATCGATATTTAAGTAAAATGCCCTATACTTCGATCGAATTATGGGGCGGGGAATGTCGCACCGTAAACTGTTGAGGGCACAATGCATTTCATTCCCCTGTGACCGATCAAAGACCAGAGACTTATTGAGTCGGAGAGTGTACTTACATCACATGTGTTTTTACACCCCTGCGTTAACACTTGATAGATCAAGCTTGCAGGATCTAATCTATGACGCGTCTTCGATGACTGTTCGTTACTTGGGCGTTACAACAAAACGAGTGCCTGTGTCGGTGCCTATGCGTCACACAAAAAACCTACTGCGTTCAATTTTTACGCGAACCGCACTTACAAGGCCGTTTTGTTGCTCCACGCGCGTACACGATCGAATGGACTTTGAAATGTCGAACAGCCATCGAAACTCTAGGATTTCTAGAATGTTAAATCTAGTATTTCTTTCTAAAATGATTGAGTGAAACTGATATTTTGATCGTCCTATTCAAACTGAGCGCCCGTCATTTTATGGTTGGTCATGGAATTCTAGTGCCGAATTTCAGGCGCTTGACACAGGTGAGATTTCAACAATTTAGAAAATGAAATTTTGTGTGCAGCGACCAACTTTCGGGTTATTGAACTCTGTTTCGAGGGGGAGGACGGGGTTCCATATTTTGGCAACGGTATCACGTGATCCGAGGCTTAGCCCACAGATAGTCTATACCATTAATGTGACAGGGGAAAATGTTACGAAACAGTTTAATATACAACATTTCGGGCTTTTGATTTTAATTTATAATTAGAAATTAATAATAATCAATAGGCCTACAAAATGCTTTTTTTTTTTGCAGTGACTCGCTCACAATGAAATGATACCCTGTTTTGTACAGAAACAATGTCAAAAAATTAACTTTGTAAAATGTTATCATTGAACCTCTGACTTCCTTCCCGTAAAGTGAATATGGAAATTTACTCATCGACTTTTGGAGATTTCTAACGTAGGGGGACCAAATGATTTCAAAAATGTTATATCAACAAGCCGTTATAATCCGACAGCCCATAATTCCGACTGCCAATTTATCTGACAGATTTAAATTCGCCAAATAGGCCTATATCCAAACTTTTCCGACTTCGACCTATTATTTCCGACTTAATAATAATAGCAGTGCTCTAACAGAATATCCAGAACGGATTAGTCCGACACCTCATTCCAGTATTTCATACGATCAGGCCATCTGCTTGTGTGGTTCGGAATTAACAAAAAGATGGATGCTTCTGTTTTAGTTCGACCCAACTATTATAATAAAGTTAAATATTCCATTTTAAAAAGGTTCCTTATTAAAATAAATAATCCGTCCGCAAGCCCATAATAATCTCAACAACTTATGGCGTTTGGATTTCGGAAAAAAGGTGACATTTGTAATTTGAATACATAATCTTAGGTCCATATATAGTGAACTCGGGCCATTTTAAATCTTTTAAGTAACATTTATGTCCGATATCCATTTTTAACTATAGCTAAAATATATATAAAAAGAATGTTAAAATTGGATTTCGGACGTAATTTCTCTCTTAAAATCCACATCATTAAACTATACGCAGTTTTGCTTGCGTTTTCAAGAAATCAAGAAGAGACGGATCCTTTTGTTTTAGTTATATTTGAACCGTGTTCACCATTTTAAACAACGACTGGTCCAATATAGAATTCCAGGTGCTCTTCACATCCAGATCCAAGTGCCAGTACATATTTTTTCAATCTTTTACATAGGTCTATAAGTTACGATATAAGATTTGTTTATATTATGAGTAATTACTGATTTATTCGAAATAAAACCTCCGTCTCTCCGGGTTTTGATTTTGGCAAATATTTTATTTAGAAACATTGGCCATTTAGACATATTAAAATAATATACCGTGCCGGTGGGATATTGCGATAACTTGTATTTTCTTTGTATGGTAGGTCGGACTAGGTCTTCTGAAGCACGCACTCTCATCGTTCTGAAAATAAGAAATCGTTTTGGCAAAATAACAAAACGCTGCTGTCTGGCAAGTTGAAAAATGTTTAAATTGTTAAAATAGAAAATGGAAAATATTTTCAACATATTTTCAATCGTGATTCCCTATGGGATGAAAATTTCACAGTTTAGCTTTGTGATATATTTACTCAAAGCCAGAAAATTGAAATTAACATACATTTTCAAACGCCAATTTTATTATTTCCGTTTAACAGGAAAAACTGTTATTTGGACTTCTCTTCCCCCCCCCCCCTGGAAAAAATCCTTGCTTCGCCACTGCCCTCTAGTGTTGGAAATGCTCGTTGCTTCAAGTTCAGAGCATTTTGTGGCGCCATTCTATGGTCCGTTTATACGTACCAAATATAGAGTAATATCGATGCAGTTCCGTGGCAACAAACCAGCTATCTGGGTGCATCCAATCCCTCACCAACCTCTTTACAAAATATCAGACCCTTTTCCATATTTTGAAACGCCTTGCTGGACTCATTATTGAGTATACGAGGTGGTAATCGTTAACATTTGAATATGACTTTTATCGTAAAGCAAAACAAAATGCGACCTGCTGTAAGTGGAAACAGCTGTCTAAGTAAATGGCTCCCTCATTTGTCGGCGCCCGGAGCCGAATGGCCTATAGTTTGACGGGGTGGGTGGGATATATAGATTTAGGGGATGAACATTTACGTGCTTTTTGCCTTTTATATGCAAGAGTATGGATAGAACCTGGGTGAATAGGTCCATGCACTAGGAATATCTCATTTGCCTCTAATAATAAAGAAACGTTTTGAAATAAACACTACTTAGTGTGCCTCCAAAGTACGTATATCACTCGCCATCCGCAACTCAACCACTTACGCTTGCGATTAGAATCAATGCCTCCCCCATCAAAGCAAAACTGAACAGAACAGAGACAACTGTTGCACTTTGTACAATTGGGAAATATTGAATAATTGCATTGCCCGTTTGTGAGGAACCCACTCCACTTGTGCATACGTGTTTGTGTGTGGGTGATTTTTTCCCCTACCCCGTAAGACATATTAACATAAGTGGAGTAACTTTGATCAAGATTTTGATCAGTAAGAGATACCTGATACATGTACAATATAATGTTACAACTTGAAATTGAAGTAGAATGTGTCAGATTTGCAGTTTGATACAGTAAAAAGCGATTGATTTGTGTAATTTTAGTGGCCTTCAGCTAAACGTAAAGTGAAGAGTTATCCGTCGAACATGCAAGGACGGTTTTGTTTCCCGTCTGATATGACAACATCATGGCCTAAATAATTATAGATTTTTTTAATAGTACGTTTTGCTTTTATAAGCTAACTAATTGTTTACCGCCATGCATGTGAATTTACCGTGGGCTTTTCGTGTGCCTCCTTTCCTTTTATTTCATTATGTCGAGAAAATGCAGTAATTCCAACGTGGAATTTACGTCTCCAGAAGACAACAATTCATTTACCAAATTATAATTGTTCTAAAATGATAGCACCTCACACACAGATATTTCAAGAGAGATGTTTATTTAATAAACTATCATCAACTTTACACTAATTAATGTTCATTTTATGTTTATTTTTTTAAGAATACAAATAGTGTAAACGTGTTTTAAGTGTGTGTATAGGCTTTCATGGAAAATTATGTTTGCTCTTCAAACACACGAAGTACCTACTTCAATTGTCAGAGTCAAAGGATATACTCTATTTACTTTCGACCTCCATTGATTGCTCATTAGCTCTTGTACAGACCTATATCATTCATTCAGTACCGTATGTATAGACTATGACCTGTATGACAATGGAATTATTATATCACGGTGATTGGTTACGAAAGCAGAGAAGGATTGAGCAACCTTCAATCAAAGACGGATGTGCCTGCCTGATGGAGAAGCTCTATAATGAACTCCGCATAATAAATCCAATTGGCCACTTCAACATTATTTTAACTAAATTTACTACGAATCGTCGTTTTCGGGATTGAAGGCAATTAGAAGACAGGGCGATTTCGACTGGATTGAATTTGAAAGAAATTATGCTTGATGTCGAAACGTTACACCACTAACTACCATTTTCCCGCAAAATAGTCAAACTAAGCTTTGATTGTATAAATAGCCACTTAAGCTCCACACATCAGTCACTTCACAAAATGACATATTCTTTTTTGATTATCTCGATATCTAATGGTCTCAGTCAGTCTCATCAAAACTACAAATCATTTTCCCTCAAACCTACTAGGCCCTATAGCTTGTTTTGTTAAATTCGACTCGGCTGACGGTTCGACTAAATATGACCAGGTTCTACGCTGTTGAAAGCGCAATTTATCATCGCGAAATATGCAATATTGAACTGACTGTATTACTGTGTATTCATTAATATAAATATTGATATATATGTGACCCGCTCTGCGAAAAAGGGTATTAAGGGACGCTATGCATGCTAATTAACGTAAAGGGCTGTTCTATGTGGAGAGGGTGAAAAAAAATTCACAACGTGATTTTTTGTTGTTGGTTTATTGGCTTCTATTATATCAATACTTTCATAATTTATTTACAGAGATATTATTATTGATGAGTAAAGATGAAAAAACAAACGTTTTTGTGTCCCTTGTGTTCATCTTCTGTGTGACTCTTTGTCAGTTTTAGGGAAGAAAAACCTCCAAATTTTGACAAAAAGACTTTTGTTCCTTTGTTTTTTATTCTGTTGGTGAAGTTTAATAAATAGTTTTAAATAAAACACCTCATTAGCCATAGCTCAAAAGGAACATAACTGTTGCTATGGGCATTCAAGAGAGTTTCTTCTTAGCTCATTTCTTTTTCCACTTGCTGTGTTTAAAGGGCTGTATCTCTGAAGGCACTTCCGTTAATTTGTACAATATGAATATGCAAAAATCAGTATATCTCCAGAATGCAAAATGCCACAGGGTTCAAACCTACCCGGTACACCAAATTAAAGCTTATATTACCAATTCAGCTATGTATGTAACTCAATTTTTTAATTTTGTCCCATAATACCCATTTTTGTGGAGCCGGTCACAATTATGTCAGTAGCCATTAGTTTTAGTATAACCAAACGTGCTGCACATGAAATTACATTATTCAAAGAGAGCACGCACTGGACTGGAAAATTAACCTAAATACTTAAAGGAAAGGTATAACATTGGTATTTGGTAATTTATGTCAAACTTAACCCTTTTTAGTTTTCAGAAGAAATATATCATCAAACTAACATATGAATGTTTCATCACCATAAGTGCTTACGTTTTTTTGAGAAAGCAACGATAAACTGGGACGTGTTTTTAATGTTTTTATATTTCACAAAAAGTTGCCGGACATCAACTTTTTGTAAATTCAACATAACAATTGCTATTTTATCTAAAATGCGAGCACTTCAGACTAAATCATTTCTCAGATGATTGATACGTGTACCAATTTTATATCAAGTTGGTTTTTAGATAAGAATTTGTTAATCTGATAATAATATGATAATTTCGTAATAACCAAAATTGTACCTTCAGGTTATAAAGTAAACTTGTTGAAATGAATAATAACATATTAAACACAGTGATGACGGTCGATAACAGATTTTAATAAATCAACTTCAGCAGTGCAGTTTGATTTTATAAACTCATAGAATAATCCTACATTTTCGTATAAAGTTTGGAAACACACGGTTCTTATTAGAACCACATATCTCAATAAGATTATTTGGTTGTAACCGCTGCAAACGACGTCCACAAACTACAAACTCACAAAGAGGTTTTGTAAATATACTGTTTGATAGTTTTGTGATCCCGATCTTAAATAAATCAGCCACTAAATGGTTCCAGGTCTGACTTTTAAATTCACGTGGGTCAGTTCTGATTCAGTATGGATTGCTTTTTTGGAGCCGCACACTGAACTGGAACAACCATTATTATTATTATTATTTTTTTTAAAATTTATATGTTTGCTTCTCTTCGTGCTGATTGTATGAGTATTTAATTCTTGACAGGTCTATAGGCTTCTTTTGTATACTCACACAAGCGGAATGGCCGGAACACTCCTTGCGAGTCAGAATTGACCCAAAGGGGGTCCGTATAAGTGACAGACCCATTTCTGAGTCACGCTGACCCATGAAATTTGGCTGAAAGACATTCAAACTCAAGCTGAATCTGGCCAGTGACAATCCAGAAGTTAGAAATATTTGACTTGTATTCTGGGTCAATTTGGGCACAACATAGCTCCGGAACTTGGTGATACTTTTTTGGATCAATTCTCAGTTTTATAAGTCTTTTCATGCATTTCGTGAATGACCCTAATTGTTGCAAATACATATAGGCCTACACACAAGAAAATGTCTACATACATTTGTGTGATGTTTTACTCTAGAACCTGTCTATTTATTTTGTTAAGAAATAACGTATTCAGAAGGCTTGTATTAAACTGAACAGTTTGTTGTCATTACGGTCAAAGATCGTTGTGTCATAAAACACCATCCGCCGAGACTTCAATGCGTTGTAAATTCAAGATCGATAAAGTAATTTAGATTCGCGTTTGTTATTTGAAAAGGACATGGTGCTGACAGGACGGGGAGTGGCGTAATGAACTTAAACTTATTTAAATTAGAAAGAAACTAACGTGATGAAGTTAATAAGAAGGCGACCGGGTGATTGAAAAAAATAATAATTATGTTACCGTTCGCTCAACTTTATCCTAAGGACACAGGGGTTACAGTGAAGCGGAAAGAACCGAGATACTGCAAATTCAAAGGCTAGTCGTTCGATGCTAGTCTGTAGTGTACGCTCCTTGTTCGCGCATTGGGACTAACATTAAGATCCCCACGGGTCTTTATAAAGGGAAAGTACAGCATTGGTAAATGTTGGAAAAACTGCTTGTACGTGTGTTCTGACAGTACTTTCTACACAATATAATAATAATAATAATAATAATAATAATAATAATAATAATAATAATAATAATAATAATAATAATAATAATAATAATAATAATAATAATAATAATAATAATAATAATAATAATAATAATAATAATAATAATAATAATAATAATAATAATAATAATAATAATAATAATAATAATAATAATAATAATAATAATAATAATAATAATAATAATAATAATAATAATAATAATAATGCGTCAGAGGTCGCAAGACGTGCTTCAGATCGCTCTCGATGAAGTGCTATTTTTTCCTTTTTGGTGGCGGATTTTCTTCTGAAGTGTCAACATTTCTCTTCTGTATAAGAAGTAGAACGACCTAGGCCTTACAGGAAGACGTTTTTTACGTGTATTTTGGCCTTTTTGGCCTTTGAATCCTTGAAAATTGTGTACGCTGCAAGATAGAAGGGCAGCCATCTTGAAAGCCATGGCATCAGGCCATCAGTCTCTACAAAGAGCCACGCTTCAACGACCAAACACAATACGGTTTAACGTCAACCATCTCAAAGATGTGAATGCAAATGAGGTCTATTGTGCAATCAACAAAGAGCTTGGCACAGTGGCGTCCACTAGATGTATTGCCCCCCTGGAAAGAGGTTGGTACAACATATCTTTCGAGAACCATCAAGATGGTGAAAGAATAGCCCTGCATGGTTTAATATTGCAAAAGATGCTTATTCAATGTGAACGTGTCAACTTACAGAGTTCAGTAGTCGTATACATCAAGGCACCATGAAATGGCCGATGCAACAATACGTAACGCCTTGGCGCAGTTTGGCACAGTAGCAAACATTCGACGACAGACCCACGATTTCGACAAATCAATTGAAACAGGAGTCCGTAGCTTACTAATAAAGAGTTTTAAAAAGCCCATTCCAAGCTACTTAAGAGTAGGAGCTTTTTCACTACCAATAAGATATAGAGGACAAGAAAAAACCTGCAAGATTTGCAACAAACCCGGCCATTTCGCAAGAGACTGCGATTTACGCGGACGGTGTTTTGTCTGTGGCAGTCAAAATCACCGAGCAACTTGGCATGAAGAGAACGAGGACAACAACGATGAAGGTGACAGTGATGAAGGTGACACTGAAGCAGAGAAACAAACTCCAATTATAGTAATTCCCAGAAATCAAGAAGAAGAAAAAGATCCAGAAGAGTCTAATAAAGATAATAAAGAAAACGACGATCCATATGACGAAACAAATCAGATGTCGGCTGAAGACTCCCACGATGAAGAAGCTCCAGTGAAAACAACAAGCACTTCAAAACAGAAACAAGATGAAGAACCAAACGAGAAAACAAACAGAGAGAAAGACGAACACTCGAAAGCCGCTAAAAAAACCTACAGCAAAGTGGTAATTATGCCGACACCGAGTGATCATCTCAAAGGAGCAAAGACCAAAACTAAGAAAAAGATTGAAGGTTTTTGGGATGAACACGTCATCAAAACCGACACAAGGAAGCGGAAAACGAGAGAAGATGAAAATAGCGGAGAAGATGAGGGCGAGACACAAGACATGGAGTTAGAGAAGGAATCGGAAGAACGACCTAGCGACGACGAGACGGAGACAAACGAGAATGAAGAATCATTGCAAGATCAGAAGAGCCAGGGAAAAGAAGAGGAAGATGAATACATTGCATATGTTAGAGCAGGGGTACAGCGCATGAGGAAGAAACGCACGTCTTGGACACGAAAATCGGAAGAAGACACACAACCTGGTCCATCCAACCAATCAAGTCAAAGAGGCAAAGGACGGGGCAGAGCAAAAGTGAGCTTATAGTATTTCCAGTTGAGTTTAGTAACCTGCCATAATTTTCATGTATCGCAATGTTTTATCCTTACTGTTTCCTTTTATACGCGATGCTTAGAATAGTCACCCTCAACGTTAACGGGATTCGCAATGATCAAAAACGAGAAATTCTGTTTAATCACTTGAACAGAGAAAAATACGATATTATTTGCCTCCAGGAAACTCACAGTACTAATAACAGAGATGAAGTTTTTTGGAAGAAGCAATGGGGAGGAGAAATGGTTTTTAGCCATGGTGAAAGTAACTCTAAAGGGGTGGCTATCTTGGCATCGCATAAATCTGGAATTAAACTGGAAAATATAGATAATGACCGTGACGGCAGAATTATTACTTGTGATGTGTATTGGAACGGAATTACATTAAGTGTTATTAATATTTACGTACCGAATTTTATGTATCCTAGAAACAAATTTTTCCAATCATTGAACAAATATCTTCACGAAGGTGATAACTGGATAGTTGCTGGTGATTTTAATTGTCAACTTGATTTGGATGGTAATGTTGATAAAAGTAAAACTGAATTTCGAAATATAATTTTTGACCACGACATGGTTGATATTTGGAGGAATCTATATCCTAATGACCAGGGGTATACCTTTTATCATAAAGTTCTTAAACGGAGTAGCAGACTAGATTATATTTTGTTAAGTCGATCTCTTTATTATCTTCTCTCAGACGCTAATGTTAGCTCGTTGGGCTTAACAGATCATTTAGCTGTTATTTGCAGATTAGAGAAACGTGAAAGTTATGTAGGACCTGGCAGATGGATTTGTGATAAATTTTTGCTTTGCGACGATCAGTGTACCGAAACTATTCAAAACTTTTGGTATTACTGGAAAACTGAAAAAGATAAATACGATAATATATTAGAATGGTGGGATTATGGGAAATGCAAATTGAAAGAAATCATCAAAGATTTTGGCTCCAAAAAAAATAGCAAAGAAAAGAAATATAAAAACAAACTCCAGAAAGACCTCGCTAGACTTCTTAACACTGCCGATATGGATCCTGATGCCATAGGCAAAATCAATGATGAAATTAAAACTTATGAGCTGAATGATTTAGAGAAGTCAAGAGTGAGGTGTCACATAAACAAAATAACTGGTGAAAAACCAACCCATTTCTTTCGTCGCATAGAAAAAATAAGAATTAACGAAAATATTTTTAAAAACCTAGTTGATGAAAATGGTACCTACTATGAAGATCCTCTTTCAATGTGTAAATATATCAATTCCTTTTATGATAGCCTGTACAATAGTGAAGGAATATGTAAAGAAAAATGTAATGAAATTCTTCTAACAGTTAAAGAAACTGTTTTTGAGGATGATGTTATTGATGATTTTGATAAAGATTTGGATGAAAAAGAAATTTTTCTTGCTCTTAATCAAATGAAGAAAGATAAGTCTCCTGGGTTGGATGGTTTAACCGTTGAATTTTACCAACAATTTTGGCCTCTTATCAAATATGATTTTGTTGAAGTTATTAATGAATGTGTGAATCGGGGATTTCTCCCAAACTCTATGAATGTGGCTCTTATCCGTCTTATTTTTAAAAAACGCGGAGAAAGAAATAATCTCAAGAATTGGAGACCGATTAGCCTCTTAAATGTTGATTACAAGATTATTTCTAAAGTTGTTACAAACCGTTTAAAGAAAATTATGCCTGATATTATTGGAGATGATCAATCTTGTGGAGTCTCAGGAAGAAATATTCAAAATAACTTGATGACCCTAAGAGATGTCATTTATTACATTAACAATGAAGAAAAACAAGGGGCCACTTTAAGCATAGATCAAGAAAAAGCATTTGATAGAATCGAGTGGGAATATGTTCTCTATTATGCGTAAAATGGGAATTCCCAACGGTGTAATAAAATGGGTGCAAATTCTATATAGTAATCCGTCGAGCGCTGTTATTGTTAATAATTTTATTACAGAACCATTCAATGTGACAAGGGGAATCCGACAGGGATGTCCCCTATCACCGTTGTTGTTTTCTATCTGTGCAGAAGGGTTAGCTTGTTTAATAAGAAACAATAGTAATATTAAAGGACTAACACTTCCTAATAGTGATCAGATGCTGAAACTAATTCAGCATGCTGACGATACCACAATTTTTATCACTGAAGACGATGATTTTGTAGCTCTTGATGATATCTTTGATGTTTACAGCCGAGGATCCGGGTCTAGAATTAATATTAAAAAATCTCAGGGGCTTTGGTTGGGCAAATGGAAAAACAGAAAAGATAACCCAGGAGGATTCTCTTGGAGCAACAACCACCTTAAAATTCTTGGAATATATTTTGGGAACGATGACAACTCGGACAGAAATTGGGGCCCTCGAATTGGTAAAATTGAGAATATTCTAAATAAATGGAAAACGAGAGACCTTACTTTGAAAGGAAAATCCATAGTTATTAACGGGTTTATAGGGGCAGGGCTTTCATACCTAGGATCTGTCCTTCATTGCCCTGAAAAATATATCGAGAAAATGGAGAGAATCAAATGGTCATTTTACTGGAATGGTAAACTGGATAAAATTAAAAGAGATACAATTTGTGGACCAGCAGAAAATGGAGGAACTGGTGTTGTAAATATTCGATGTAAATTACAAGCTTTAAAAATCAATGTTTTAAGTAAATATTGTCAAAGCACAGGGAAATGGAAATATTTGTTTGATTATTGTATTTCACAAGCAAGTGGGAGTAACAGTCTCGGTTGGTACGTATTAAATAACCAAAGAGCAGTGGTTCTCACCGCCCAGCCTTACTACAAAGATTTAATTAGATTTTTTAACCAAGTCGGTTTTTGCATTAATAGATGTTTTTCTTGTATAAACGAAACTAGCAATTTACCCTTATGGAATAATAATGTTATTACTGATAATATAAAAAAGACCTTGAATAGTACAATCCTGAGACCCTGTGGTATTGTATACTTAAAACAAATTATTGAAGACGGTCAGATGGTTTCCTTTAAAACATTAGCTGATTTGTGTCACATTTTGCCTATAAATGCTGGCCGTATTATGGCTGGTCTTAATAGAAATGTAAAAAAAGATTACATCGAGGAAACTAGAGAAGGCCCCTCGAATCATTTTCTTAATCGTGTTACATTTAATCAGAATGGAGATGTTATTGATTTAATTAAAGTTAATGTTAAAATAATTTACAATATCTTAATTCGTAAAAAACTAAGGCCTCCAAGTGCTCAGAAAGTGTGGAGTAATTTTTTTAATGATAATTCGCTGGATTGGAAACAAATTTGGCTTCAAAGCCGATGTAATCTTATGGATGTTGAAGATAAAGATATATGGTATCGACTTAAACATAGAATCCTTCCCACAAAAGACAAGTTAAAGAAATGGGGAATAACTGATACTAATTTCTGTCCTTTCTGTAAAACAAATATAGAAACAATAGAACATCTCTTTATTAACTGTACTATTCATATTGATGCTTGGTTTTTTGTAGAAAACATTATTAGGAAATATACACAAGAAACAACCTTCGTTTTATCGGATGTAACCAGAATTCTAGGAGTAGGTGTTAAAGATGATTTATGTCTATTATTGATTAGCAGATTACATAAGATAATATGGAAGATTAGATGTAAATATGTTGATCAACTTATTACTTGTAAAATAAACATTCTTGAAATGTACAAATGCAATTTAAGGAAATTTATTCTAAGAGAAAAAATGAGACTTGATGATACTGTTTTCCGTTTAATGTATGTGAAAAACTCGGCACTTTGTTTCTTTCAAGAAAATGATTTAAAAATTTGTTTCTAAATGTTTGACTTTTTGACAGAATGTCTTTGATTTTTATTTTTATTTCCTTTTATAATTTTCTTTGTATTTCTGTAAAATGTGTACATAATGTAATATAGATTCTTGCTGTAACTTTCTGTTGTACATGTAAATAAATGGAGTTGTATGACTCCACCTTCTCCAAAAAATAATAATAATAATAATAATAATAATAATAATAATAATAATAATAATAATAATAATAATAATAATAATAATAATAATAATAATAATAATAATAATAATAATAATAATAATAATAATAATAATAATAATAATAATAATATAGACTTATATAGCGCACGTATCCACCAAACTGGTGCTCAAGGCGCATTATATTATTACCCCTGCTCATCAGGCTCATAAATCATTCTTGAAACCAAGGCATTCGCATTCTTACAGAAAACACGTTTTTCAGTTTTCTTTTAAATGAAACACTTCAGACTGAATATTTTTGGGGTGATTGGTACCTCTACCGGCTTTTATACAAATACTTGCTGATGTTCAGGTAATTACCACTGTTGTACCTTCCCATTTATATCAGAACTACATATACCACAATTACTTACAATTAGTCCAAATGTAAGATCAAAACATGTTATCTTCAAGGTAAAGTAATCGTAATTATAATTGGTAATCATAATTATAATTGGTAAATAAAATGATCGAAGTTTAATCTAACACTTATAACTGATATTAAGTTGATGGTATAGTAATCTTTCTTTATGATCTAAGAAAGGTTAAATTGGCATTGACAATATTAATTGGAGAGAGTACATTTTCCCTAAATTCCACATTTAGGCTGGTAATGAATGCAAACAAACCTTCCTTGCTGTAAAGTTATAATGCAAGTTTTTGTCAATAATTTGTGAAACACAAAATCCTGTAACTGTGTGTTGTCGTTTTCTACAAAACGTGAGCACCTATTTTGATGAAACTTTCATAGGTTATATTAATCATTTGTATTATATATTTATTTAAACCAATGGGTTGGTATCTTCAACAGACTATCCTTATCATGTAGGTATTATCCTTATCATGTAGGTATTATCCTTATCATGTAGGTATTATCCTTATCATGTAGGTATTATCCTTATCATGTAGGTATTATCCTTATCATGTAGGTATTATCCTTATCATGTAGGTATTATCCTTATCATGTAGGTATTATCCTTATCATGTAGGTATTATCCTTATCATGTAGGTATTATCCTTATCATGTAGGTATTATCCTTATCATGTAGGTATTATCCTTATCAGTCACTGAGTTAATCTAAAATTAGCACTCCGAATCCATACCCTGTTGATCGTGACGATATTATCCCTTTAAATCTCCATCCAGTGTCAGATTAAAGCCTCAGTGCCATGGTACGCTTTGGTAAAAGCTTTACATCTATTAGGCCAAAAAATGTCTCCAGTTTCTGGTCATCAGTCGGCTTCAATATCGGTGCGGTGACGCGCTTTTTTTTGGTCATCTTTTTTTTTTGCCAACGGGGAAATACGTGATAGGCCTACATTGTATACGCGGGGACCAAATTTCCCATATTAATACAAAGTATAGTGGCTAAGAGAGGCCTCACAAATCGGGCAAACGTTCATACCCCTATGTGAAAAAAGTAATTTAAAACAAAGCACAGCGGAATTCGATCCAGCAATTTTGGCTGCAATTGGACATCGTTTCATAGCAAAAAAAAAAAAAAAAAAATTAAAAATGCCGACGCGCGGCGCGTTCGGAGACCAGGAAACCGGATACTTGTTTGGCCTTAAAACCTACATGTGAAAGTAAAATATAATAATGAGAACTTCACATTCAGTTTCAAGTTGGTTTAAATGCAACAACTTATGTCGTGACAAGGAAAGACTATTTGGTTGTGACTGGCGATACAATTCAAATTAAAAACTGAATTTATTTCTTCCCACCATGCGTGTCAATTTCTTACTTAACTTAAAGATCGGAAAAGCCACAAATTCGATTAAGATAGCAACAACAAAATACCGACAGCAAACTCAGAAGCAAGGATGGATGGGTCCATATCAGATCAAAGACCCTCCACGCAGAGTCCGCGATCACTTCTGGTGTATCCATGGTGTATTCTTGGTGTATTCATGGTATCAACGTTTCCTTGGTGTTCAAACTGCATCACATTTGATATAAACACATTATGTAATTTGTTTGGGATTTTTTCGGGATGCATGCACACGGTATAGAATGAGTGTTGAGTTATAGATGGCAGGTGAGTGTGTGGTATGGGGTGGGTGGAGTAGGTCAGTGGGTATAAGGAACACCTACTCCGTAATCCCGCCCTATCCTCTTGACATACAAATTTCATGCTAAGCCTGTTGAGAAGTGTCTTATTAAGCGTCTTATTACCTGATTTTGCCTGAATACAGTAAAACATCATAAGTGACAAATTAAGTTCCCTGTGCTGAGCATGTTCAAAGACTGCTTCGCCGCAAGCGAGTGGAGACATTTAAAAACGTGTCCTGTTCTGGCCTTGGGAATGGATTTAGCATACATGCCGGGTACCAGGGATTTCTCTGAACGCTTAATTGATGCCCTTGGTAGACTACATCCAATAAGGGGATTATGATTTCTGTATAATTGTCACGGCGAACGAAGCCATGGTAAAGCGTTTAAGCAGGTAGGCCCTATAGTTGTTTTTGGAGGACTAATTTAATAAAGTCTTTGAAGGGGAAGGTTTTTGAGACTAGGTTGATGGCAGTGATGGCGGACTGGACTAAGTCACAAGGCGGCTACAATTTTTTTATCAACTGATTGTTCGTTCAAATGTTCAACGTCTGTGAGAAGATAACAATGACAGAGGACATGATAATTAAAACCGGATTGAAAGTATGTTTGCTTGTTTCTCAGACATGTTCCACGCCCATTTGCTTGTGTACAGCGGCGGTATTAGAAGTTCCCCTAACATTAGTAACAATACCCCCATTTCCTAGAAATTTACAGTCAAATACTCACCCACACCTTGTACGAAATATGCTTCGTAACAAACAAACTTGGAATTTCGAATCCCCCCGATTGTTTTACATGTGTAGTAAAACATAAAACCTTACCCCAACATTTTACAATATATAAAATCATTGGAATGACGGGAGAAGGTGGTATGAGGTTGTCAGTCATAGGGGTGGGGTAAAAGTGGAAAATCTTTTCATTTTTTCTCATTTTTGTTTGAGTTGGTGCCTCTCGATTAAATTGTTTCTCCACCCATGGATGTGTAAAGTGTCGTACTCCATATTGCCACACCTCCCCCTCCCCCAATCGTCACAAGAAATCGACCGCCAACGGCAGAAAGAGTTGGACTGCGTTGCACGGAAGACATTAGTATTATATTCGAATTGGGTCAGAATTATGGAGTCGATATTGAGGGGATTGAAAAGGATTTGAAAAGTTAATGAACATTGAGAGTATTACAAGCACGAAATACTCCAAATGTCAGCGCTGCGTGAATTAGGTCTGTAGCCTTGTAGTATATTCCATATATTAGGCTAGACGTTGTTTGCAGAAAATGTAATTTTTGATGCGAGGCCAACACCAGAATTAATGTTGTAGATATAACCGAATTAACTTCTGTACTGGAACCTTTAGAGATAAGTGTCAACCATTGCGTGATACGGCATGTCCATTTGTGATTATCGAATCGTGCTCGTTAGAAATGATCTAATGTGAAGAATGCACTGTTATACACTGTAACGACTGAAGATGCCTTGTTTGATGTTAACCATTAATTTTAATGGCATTAATGACTCGACAAAAAACCTAAATGAAAATAAATAAAGTACATTATGGTTACAATTACCAAATATTACTAATAGTTTTTTTGTATGCATTATGGCCATAATAGTCAGCTATTTAGTCACTACTTATAATTCCTTCTAATCATGAAATGTTATTTATTAGCGCCTACTAGCACCATTATATCCGCTCAGTGCACATCGTAGCCCTCTAGTGTTGAATTTGCACCCAGTGTCTTGATGATAGCCACTTTTGCGTCGTGTGAGCGTTATGTGCGTATGTTATGGTACTAAGCGCGCCAATGATTGCTGGTGATATTCCGCGCGTACGCGCATCAACTACAAAATACGCCAAACGCGACGCACTATCGCTGCCCTTTCGCCCACAGTGGTCTAACAACATGTGCCCTCAACAGCTCATGCACGGTGCGAATAGGCTGTGTAGGTTATAGACTTCTGGCTTGTGCGTAATGATAATGCAGGTGGCAATTATATCAAGCAGAAATTCATGGTCATGTGAGTTTTATGTCCAAGGATATCAGTAACATTGAGAAAGAAATCAATGGCCGCGCTTTATTTGCTCATACTCTATTCTGACGAACAGAAAAACAACAGTGATTTATAGTTGATGACTGAGGTTCTGATCGATACTTAAGGATGCACTCTCTTAATTTTATCCGATATTTCCCCTGCTATTGGAATAATTTGTAGGCGTCCAGCCTGACCGCAAGATCCTCTGACTACAATATTTTCTGATTGTCATTTCGGGCGTGCCAATAATGATTGAAAACACACTTGCCACTTGTTCCACATCGGGTTCAAATATCTATTAAAATATGTTATAATATAGTACGACGAGAAAATCACTGCGAGCGTGCATCTTTAATGGTGCGTATTGCCAGAATAGGCCTACCAATGCACGGGATATTTATGTTTGACTGTTTCTAAGATCGATCCAACACGTGCGGATATACTTGATCACACAACTCTTCGGGTAGCAAGTATGGAAAGCTAATCATACGACACATGTGTCTTCTAGACGGGCCAACTCCACGTTTCTACAAATAGTCAATGACATTTCGCTGCAAAGACGTGTGACATACACTGAGAAAATGCACTCGTGATGTGAAAGCCAAGTTCCCATTTGACCACACAAACTTACCAATTGTTGCATTAAGTCACTTTCACTGTTTACTTGGCGTAAAACATTTGTTTAGGTTTGCATTAACCCGATTGGGGGCGTGTCTTTTCGACAGAACGCTCTGTCGAGGGTTAACAAGCGTGTACAGCAAACCCGTGCTTTATCATCGAGCTTGCGTCATGCATCAAAATGTATATAGGCACACGGCAAACAACAGTTATTTGTCAACGTGGTAACGTGGTTTCCCACTGAGAACCTGATAAACAAATTGTACATTACATAGAATACCACGCTTCAGTCAAGACTACGAGTGTTTTAGTGTTTTGAATATAGATACAAGCTTGTGCCCCCACCTACTTGCGATTCAAGTAGGCAATATAGTTGTGTTTTATTGACCCCACAGACGCAAGGGAAAGGAAATGTTGGACAGATGCGAACGACCATCCAAGATATTGTGTAGATGTACAAAATAGTCCCTATATAACTGTAAATGATTCATATAAGATGTATTGTATCTTATATGAATAGTTAGATATCGTGCAGATCTAATTCAGAAGTATATAATGTTTATATAATGTTGTATATCTCCGTTTACTATTAAAGGGGATAATTTCTGGTATACTTTCACGAGGTAGTAGAATAGTTGCAAATTGTATGATTGTACCTTGTTCGTTCATTAGAGTAAGGACCTTGCTCTATGTGGTTCGTCTAATAGTACCCTGAACTCCTTCATCTGTGTCACCGACATGTGGTAGTAACACGAAACCGTTTAAAGGCCTCTCCTAGTCTGGGCAGTGATGCGATGTGATAACGAGTGCCCTTTGGCGAAAATCATTCGTATTAAACTGAGTGACACAATCATTATTATAATCTGGCAGATAATAATCTAGACATGATTCGGTTAGTTTCGAGGATGTTTCATCCTTAGGGGACATTACCTGAACTTGACGCGTCATGAAAGGGGGGATGTGTTTTTCCCGGACCGTATGGGGGACGTGCCCGGCTCCCGCTGGTGCGGCAGCCATGTTTTATTGCTGTCTTTTGTGAATTTGTCTCATAAATATTGCGTGATTAGACATAATGTTGTTCCCAGAAAGAGTGGAAATATTTAGTGATATTTGGAATGCCTATACGCACCTTTCGCATCCCAAGGTACGGGCCTGGTGTACAATCCATTTGGCAACATAAACATGAACTGAGAATCAGATTTGGGTTTATAGGCTAAACTGAAATAAGAACACTGATCAACAGAACCCGAAAAAGAAAAAGGAGAATATGAATATGAAACAGGAGAATGAATAACAGAAACAGGAGCAGAATCAGAATCTTAATCAGAATAAGGACACGCATAACGGGAAACGTATAACCAAAGAGCAAGGACCCATAAACAGAACGAGGAGCAGAATTGTAATTACACAGAATACTGAAAACGCAAACAGCAAAAGCAACACAAAAACAGAAATACAAAAAGCAACAGGAAGCAAACACATTTTTACGTGGTTCTAGTTTTTTTACGATATTCAAATCTCTATTTTTATGTATTTATCTTCTTCTTTATCAAATGCAGAAAATGAACCGAATCATTGCATCGTGTCTTGCAGCATTGCTGCTTGCCCAAATAGCGTGTGCCTTTCCTGCGCAGCTAGAGCAACTCTTGAATGACGACTCTCAACAAGTTTCCAAGAGGTTCGCAGATAATGAAGCACTCTACCGAGTCCAACGGTCGAGGGCAAGCTGCTCCATGAACTGCATCAACTGTGGCAAAACCTGGATGACCAAGTTCGATACGGATAACTGTATGAAGTACTGCACCCAAGTCACAGATGCTGAAAGTAGCAAATTCTCCAACTGCCGGGCCTTTTACATGTTTTAAATCCATCCCAGATGAACTGTACGTTTAGTGTAATACGTTTTCATTGTCTCCATCACGAATTAGTTAATCCTAGGACAACCGATTGAACAGACTCGGTAATATCAGAATACCATAACCGGTGTCAAATAGTTTCACCATTGTCCTGGATACGAGGCAGTTGGGTTTCTATGATATCAAATAACGTCTCGTCGTGCACATCTTTACTGTTGATGAATAGTCACCTCTCATTCGGCAGCCGAACGACGTTGGGGCCTCAACGTCACATTTAACAAATCAACAGTAGCCGATTGTGTACTCGAGCCAGTTACTTTGCGCCAATGCTTCGCACAATGACCGCACAGTACAGTCGACTAATTAGAAGTCGCACCAGTAGGTTTTAACTTATGCAATGTTATTTTTTTCCGATTTTTAAGCATCGTGTACCAGCGGTGATTTTGCGAAACAATGACGTTAAATTAATGAATGTATAAAGCAAAGTAATTCGATGTACTCTTCTGGAAATCTTACATAAAAACTTGAAACATTTAAATCGAAGGCATTCGAATAAAGTTGTGATGGAAGCACTTTTTGTTTTGTCGTAATAATACTTTACAGCATTGAATTCCTTAAACATTTCATTGAGAGTTTCGGAATTCTTAAAAACGTCTTTGGAGAAACATGCATGTTTGTTTGAACATCTGTTTTCACAGAAATCATTGCTATTGACATTGAGTGTGATATTAAAGAGTGAAAGGGATTCGTCTAATCGTTAATTCGTTTAGTGGATAAATTACCAAAGCTATTCAATTAGACCTGACTGAAATCTGGACGCTTTTCAAGAAAATCTTAAATTCAAAATAACAATGGTAATATTAACCTTCTTTGAATTTGTTTAGTAGTCTGTGTTGTCAAAGCTGCCTTTTCATCATTTAAAATCATTGAAAGATTATTAAGTAACACAAACTGATATATCCCATGAGCCATGCAGGCCTATATAACGAAACTCCCACACTTACATAAAAATTCGAAATGTTCTGTTTGTCATAAAACTGTTCCGTGTACATCCGCAGTAAATGCCTGTAGCATTCAAAGCTATATCATTCGTGGGTTCGGACCAGTTGTCACTTATTTATATCCCAAGAGTCAGCGATGTTCACCTGAGCTTCAGCTAAGTGCCAAAAACAACTCCTTTAAGATGGATTTTAATGGCCTGCCTTAAGCCAGATCTTCCATTATATTGATGGGGCATTTGATGACTGTGTACTTCGTGTATTTCAGGGCACAATATCTGTAAACAGAATGTCACAAAATAATGAAGCAATGTGTACCGTCGTTCTCTTTTCCATTGTGCCATGGGGCATTAATCCAAGTTTGTCATGAACATGATAGTAATGAAAAAACTTGCTTTGATTAATGCGATTAAGTAAATGCAAAAGTGTATTTTTACCTACATGAAGAGTGCCACTGGTATTCGCAGCGCGCGTGCACGAGCCGTTGAGGGCACATGTTGTTAGACCAGTGGGCGAAAGGGCAGCTATAGTGCGTCACGTTTAGCGTATTATTTTTGCAATTGATGTGCGTACGCGCGGAATATCTCCAGCGATCATTGCTGGCGGAAGTACACGCGCGTGTAGTACCAGTAACATACACACATTAAGTGTACGCACAACGCTCACACGACGCGTGCAAATTCACCGCTAGTGGGCTACGATGTGCACTGAGCGAATTAATACCCAGTATCACGGTATGTACAATGGATTTGTACTGTTAACAATGGATTTGACCCATTCGTGACGTTTTGTTCCACAAACTGATGACGCGCAAGGTCTCAACTTAAGAAGCAGTGCATTCTGGGAGACTTAACCGGCGTGTGAACTGTATCTCGCGTGCGCACGTTATAGGTTATAGAACGCGCCCATTGTTCGCTACACAGAATGGTTCACCTGCGTCTAGTTTAAGATTGCGTCTAATTCTCTATGAACTAGCTTTGTGTGGAAACGCCCATGATGGCCGGCCCACATGCAGCAAGCCGGGCAGGGGGAGCAAAGCTTGTTGGGCGAGCGTACATTTGTGGTACAATGGCGTGGTATAGATTACAGCAGGCTGGCACATCTCATGTAGGTAATAGACTTCTGGTAAATACTTGAATAAAGCGCCTTAGCATGATCAATTAACGTAAAGGCATATTCCGGTAATAGCCTGAAATCGAGGAATTGTGGTCTGAAAAGAGAATGACGACACGGAGGCTTTATAACTGTAAGTTTTTCACCAGGAAAAATGAACGTTTTGTTTGTATTCTTTGAACTAATAAAACAATTTACAATAAATTATTAGTTATTATCCGAAGAAGAGTGAGGACTTGTTTACAATATTTATTCTCGATCTCAAAAACAAGAGGACAAATTTGAGCTGAATTTCTGCAAACCCATTTCTTGATCCTCATAAGGGATGAATAAATACCCAGACATTTTACCAAATGTAGAGCTTTCAAGTCATATTAATAATCATATATTTAATTTATTTATTTATTCCTATTTATTTGGGACTGTTGTGTAAATACTTCTTTGTAAAATTAATAGGCCTAGCCAATTCATTTCCATTCTGAACTAAGTAGATAAATCCAAGTATGTTGTGACTTTACTGTCTAGAAGGCATTTAATGAAAATATGTAAATTAAATATTAGAATGGCTTGAGTTGTACATTTGACCCCAATCCAGACATTCCTTTCCATTGAAGTGAATAAAGATCATGTACATGTAGTTCACTTCATAATCCGTTTCTCAATTTACTTCAATGTCTTGTGTCAGTTTTCTCAAGAGAGGGCGCACTAGCGCTGTCAGGGGCGGATCCATTGTGGCTAAATCTAAAGGGGCGTGCACATGGGAAATAAAAATAGAACACTATCCAAAACATTTGTTGAATTTACACGGGGGACTTCACCTCTCCCTTCCCCGTTAATCCCGATAACAGCCGGGAATTCATATATTCATCAGCAGTGGCGTAGCCAGGTTTTTCATAGTGGGGGGACAAACATTTTTGGGGGTTAAATTTTACCGACACAAAGCTCAAATAAACCGACAAATTATGTCAAGTGTGTGAATTTACCGACATACACTAGTGGGAGACGGCCGCGCCCACCACCGCCCCCATCCCCCCCCCCCCCCGGCTACTCCACTGTTCATCAGACAGGCTACGGATTATAAGGAAATGTTGAACAAAATTAATAAATAAATAAAAATTCCGGCCACACATGGAATCAACTCGTTTCACGTCATTGCGAGTTACACCACAATGCTACCCATAAACTTGAAAACTAAATTAAATTGATAAGTCCCTTTATGTTATAACAGCTGGAGAGTAAAATAATTGTCCAAATCCTCTGGCCAAAGTTTCTGTTTGCAATGTCAGCCCATTGCCCCAATACGTTAGATTTCAGGCCATTGGGGTGATTTAAAAACGGGTGTGGGTCTTTTTGGAAAAAGTCATGAGCGTCATCTTCATCACCATCATCATCTTGGTAATCTTCTCCCTCCCCCGTCTCTTCCGTCTCCTCCTCATCCACTTCCAAACGTTCACTGTCCTGCCTCTTTCATCCCGTAAATGATTGTGTCTTATACAGTCTCTTCTGCATGGACGAGTTCGTTCATTCGCCAGTTCAGTCATGCAAATACCAGTAATAACTTCTCCAAGACGCCTTTTCTCGTTCAAGCCTTGTTTGATTTTTTTGAGGGCAGTAAATTCAAATACAACTAAACTGAGAAGACAACTCACTCACTATTTGTGATATTGACAGGGAGTACCTTCCAATCAACCATGACAATTAATACTAGTTTCTTGATACTGCTGACAGCGCCTATCACGAATTCACAGCGTGGATTATTTGAGTGTCATATTCGTTATTATTCTTCTTGCTAAAGAGTTTGTTTTGTCGATAAATTTCCTTTCAATAAACACTCCGCTCTGGAGCCTTCACCGAGCAATGACAGCGGTGTTTTATAGTTACCGTATATCTCTGGATGCCTTGTATACCATAAGGAGCAAGGTTCTCGGAATGGATAAGCACGGTTTTGAAAGGCGTCGTTGATTTTGTTTTAAGTAAATGATTTACTCTACAAGATTAATATCAATTTATCTGTTTTATATTCACTATTTCTCTCCTCTTTTTCTTTGTTAGCAAATGATTTTCCCGTCATCATTCCAAAAATAGTTGAGCATGAAAAGCAGTTTTAAAACACAATGTGGATGGTATTTGGAATGTCTCTTGAAAATAAAAATAAAATGACAAACTGCACAAATACGATTCAAATAGGCGTACACGATTTTTTCCGAAATGTGCCAAGCTCCCACGGAAACATCCGACACTGTAGGTAGACACTTAAAGCACTTGTTGTAATGGGCAGTTTAAGTCAACACTACAATGCAATGCCAATGAGCACGTAGTACACGTACACAAATAGCTACGAATACCTAACTCACAGACACACGAACTAATAGTATACGGCAGCATATTAAGGTTGTAAAAACCAACAAGCGGCTGTGAACATTGCAATGGAAAAACCAGTCCACTTCGTAGCTATAGTTACTCATACCGTTTGGATTCAATCAAATTAGCTCAAAATCTGGCATTTACAATGTTGTAAAACAGCGACAAAAGCACGAAGTACATCACATAACTTGCCAATTTTGACTATCACGGACAAACTTTTCAGAAGTGGGCGACATGATCAATATAATACCGCATGGTTCGAGGAGGAAGTACAGAAATGATTACTGGTCCCACGGTGTTGGCTGATTTTGACTCTACCCGTCTCACGTGACAGTTACGATGTCGGATCCAGGAAGGTATACAAACAAGTACCATTGGGTGCTTAAGCCTACCACCCCCTGAACATTATTAATGGTACTAAGTTCAGTAGCTGTTATTTGGTTATAAATTATTCTATCACTTTTGCATTCGTCTAGGGGGCAACGTCCTGCACGGGGTTAAATGTCGATATTGTCTGGGAAGTTGTCTCGCCTTGTGGGGACCTTATAGGCAT
Source organism: Zoroaster sp. YZ-2022 (assembly GCA_029582265.1). Lineage (NCBI taxonomy): Eukaryota > Metazoa > Echinodermata > Asteroidea > Forcipulatida > Zoroasteridae > Zoroaster > Zoroaster sp. YZ-2022. Next base: position 32,156,243 of record CM055821.1, on the reverse strand, counting down.
GAGTTGGGTTACATTATGGGCCAATGTTGGTATAACATTATGTACAACGGATTTTAAGCATATTTGTTACATACCGGGTTCAAATTATTATGAATATGAACTGATGAATCCAACAACTGTACACTGCAAGAAATATTGGGCAAACACAGTTGATATGTTGCCCAACACTGGTCAACATATCAACAGATTACACAGTTGGTTTACCATTGCCCAATGTTGGATAATTTTTTGCCAAAATATGTGAACAGTTGTGGTAAATACTGACCAATTCTGGGAGAAATAACCTTACCCAACCCCATGTTGCCCAACGTTTTTACAGTGTAAAATAATAAACGAAGTGGTTATTCGCCTTAAACTCTAAATACAATAAACTTCAACAATGGAAGTTACACAAAATTGGTAATCGTGTTCACAGTTCCATATGAAACGTACTGGGTGTAAAGTTAGTATAAAGGTTTGAGGTGCTATTATTTTAGTAAAATGTAAATACAAAAATGTATATTACCCAATTGAATTTCTTTCTAAAGAAGACCCAAATTCCATATCAATGAAGTTGGTGTTTGCATATAAAAAAATCCGAATGCTATCAAACCCATTATTTTGTTAACAAGAATACGTATACTCATACAGAAACAGGTTTGCCAACTTGTACAACATGTTGTATGGCTCTCTTTAACAAAATCATTGTATTCCGTTTTCTGATTGCCTTTCTCTTTAGTATTGTGTAGATTACTATAAATTGATTATGCACGGATGGAATGTAACATGATGTCAACATGAACTGATGAACAGAACTTATACACACACAAAAAAAGATTTAAAAAATAGCAACTGTATAAATTGTCAAGTCAATTGTAACTGGCAATGATTTTAACAAAATGGGCAGTCGGTGCATAGTGCGATTATTTGCTGCCCATTGATACCCGATATTCGCAATACATCATGTACTGTAGTACTGTGCCTTTCTAAAATTCTCACTTTACAATATCCCTATTATACACAATCTAGAATTTCAAGAGATCCACTCTACACAAATAAAATTAGAGACAATCTTTGACAGATTTATCCCTAGTTGCTATGAATTTTTATAAAAACAATATTCGACAGAGAACGTTTTGTATAATAATACAAATCTCTTATAATAATACGAAGCGACCGTCGTATAGGCCCATTCCTAAAGGCCTCAAACAAATTTAATCAAATAGATGGCCAGATTTTGCACCGTAGTCATCTCTATGATACATATTCTCAGACAGGCACGGGGGTCAAGAGATTCTATCAAGTACCATCAAAGCAGTCCTTTGATGCCGATATTTGCTTCATAATCAGTCAAGGATGCTGCTTTCTCAGTTCGATGACCAGTTGGACACCTGATAAAACTGTCTGCTTATCTCCCACAGGGTCCCAGCAACATTCCCTCTCTCGGCTAACTCAAAGCAACGGGGTAATCCAGGCAAGCATGGACCACAATTAAGTCCCCCTAAAAGGCTTTTGTCCGTATTAGGGTTCCAGAACAGCCTCGCTCAAGTTTGAAGGAATCCATCATTTTACAAGTCCGGGTGTATGAAACCGCCGTTCTGCGGTTGAATTTAATCAGCGGTAAGTGTATTGAAATGGCGCGATACTGCGTTCCGCACTGCCGTTTGGGGTTAATTTCAGGATTCTTCAGTTTCGTTAATGATGCATCCTTTTTGACCAGAAGATGATTTTAAAAGATCAAATTGTCCGTTGTCTGTTGTGAGACCTAGGTAACTCCGTACAATTCCTGATTAAAACACTTTTAAACCACATTTTACTTTTAGTTCTGCTAGTAAATGTTAACCCTCACTTTTTTGTAAATTGTTCTTGAAAGTAATCCTTAGTTCCAATCGTTCAGATTAAATTTCAAACAAAAAATGCAAGAGTATAGCTGAGAATCTGAAGGATGAAACATCAGGAGGATAACCATAGCTATCTTTGCACTGGTTCTCAAACATGATGCTTAGAGTGGCCTAAGCCTAGTATCTTTTTGGATGCTGCATGCACCCCCCGGCCCCCCTCCGCAACTGCTTCAAAGTTTTTATATTATTTAAAAAATATATATATATAAAAAAATTAAAAATATTTAAAAAGTAAATTTTCAAATTTGACATACCACAAATACAAAGAAAAAGTGGTGAGGGGCGCATGCCGGCAGCAAAATATTAGGATAAGCCTATGTCTAACTCTTGAATGTCTGCTAAGATTTTGGATCCATCCCCAAGTTGTAGGCCTACATTATATTTTTGTTAAATGGAATGTTATGACACAAAGGTAACATCTGGTTACAAGGATATTCAATGTTTTTTGTTCATTTTGTAAGCACGCTATTACTACTCTTTGTTTTAGATACTTCTGCTTTGTTTGATAGATTTCAGTCAATATTGACTGAAATAATTCCCCCTACAAACCGGTAGCAGGTGATGTACTCCCACTTGACGCAACACCTATCTCGACACATCTCAGCAAATCTCATGTAAGATTAACAGCTTTGCGACAAGAACAAGTCAATGGTATGAAATTTCATCCCGAGCCAATGTGTCCACCTGGCTGATGCCTTGGGAGGTAGAGTAAGAGAATCACCTCATATTGTTATCTTTGAGAAGAAGATATGTACAGTACTGCAATGGTGTTACATATGCAGTTTTTAGGATTGATTGGGTATCTCCAGATTCCTTATCCACAACATGTGTTACCCTCATCCATGCTAAATCTAATTTTACAATAAAAATGATATATTATTTAGCTTTTGTGTTTGGTTTGGTCCCCTCGTCTTTTAAATGAGACATCGCACAGAGATATCTAGCAATCCGTAATGACATACGGTATTTTATGACAAAACGTTATGAATTATTCTGTGTTTAATGAGTCTTTAAGTATGAGTTTGTCTCATTTTAATGTTCATAACTTTAAAAACATCAAAAACAATTCAAAATTAGCATTTACTTGTCACTCTGCAGCAAGCTAGTGCACCGAATATATTTTTCAAAAGGGGATTTTATTTTCAATTGTATTTCCAAACACTTACATAGCTTCTACATTATTACGTAGATCTTTATGAGATATGAATAGGTATATACAGATTATGGCAATTATCAGAGGTGTATTTATACCAATAAAATGAATCAAAATATGAATCAATAATTAGGAAATACGAATTGTTCGGTTTGTCATGTGATCTTCTTCAAGACCCCCGTGTAAAAAGTGTACGCTGAAACATGTCGAAAATGACTGTTGAACGTTTTTGCTATCCTGGAACAGCGTTGGCAAGAGCCCAACTCCTCTCAGTCTTGTAAAAATGGCCAAATCGTGCCAGTTCCCCACCATTTTCTTTTCGCTCTGTGAATCAATTAATGCCACATTTATAAGCAAACGATGTGTGCATTGTATGGGCTACGTTTAATTGTAATTATTTCTTGTGACAAAATGTCACGGTGGGCCCACAAGCATAGGCCTAAAACGATTCCAAGAGGTGGTAAATCTCTTATTATAACACCTCATACGTAGATTCTGTCTTGTGATTGGTTGAGAGCGTGTCACATGATGTTCGCTATTTTTACTGTAATGCTGAGCAAACAAGGAAAGACTAGCCCATGGCAACCAATGAACTAGCCCATGGCAACCAATGAAATTGGTCTAAACGCGTCAATGCTGTTGTTACAACATGAATAAATACGTGTTACATAAAGTGTTAATTAATGAATTAAGTGTTGTCAAGTTAACGAAATTTATGTATTAGTTTGATTTATTGTAGCAGGTCTCTTAATAAATTGTGCAGAATTTATGTATGAGGTGTTATAAAACAAATATTGACTGATTTCACTCGTGGTACAGTAAAACTAGTCTCCCTCGGTGATCCCTGGATCACCTCGGGAGGCTAGTTTTATTGTACCACTCGTAGCAGTCAATATTTGTATACTAGCTTTAAGTTCTGTCTGAAGTGTTTTCATCATACAAAAAACAAAACATGATTATGTCAAATTATTTACAACTATAAACAACACATGAAGGCCGACAGAAAATGGTTGTTTTCTCAAAATCATGAGCGCCTATTGGGATAAATAGGTTGGATTCATGATATATTTCTTATAAAGTATAGGCTGAAAATAAATGAACATTTCAATTTAAAGGGAAGATACAACAACAATTACCCGATTACAAACTTACTGAATTATTGACCGGAAGCTAACTTGATGTGGAAATTGGTAAGGTTACCAATCATTCTAAATGCTCTCATTTCAGAAGAATCACGAACAATTACACAGCACATGATAAGTATTATTACCCCTTATAGTAATAATAATAATAATGTATAGATTTATATAGCGCACGTATCCACCAACTAAGTGGCGCTCAAGGCGCATTATATTATTATCCCTGCTCATAAGGCTCATAAGGCTCATAAATCATTCCTGAAACCATCTCAGCTCCCTGGGGAGTATACAGCTCAATTGCTGCCATTTCTAGCGCATATAGAGCAAACCATCTCTGCCTTCACAGGTACCCATTTAACCCCTGGGTGGAGAGAAGCAATTATGGTTAAGTGTCTTGCTCAAGGACACAGGTGTCACGGCCGGGGCTCGAACCCACACTCTGCTGCTGGCAACACCAGAACTTGAGTTCAGTGCGCTAGACCGCACGACAATCCACTTTACGTGCATTATACAACACACGGGACCTACGGCTTTACGTCCCATCCGAAGGACGAAGCAATTATGGTTAAGTACCTTGCTCAAGGACACAAGTGTCACGACCGGGGCTCGAACCCACACCCTGCTGCTGGCAACACCAGAACTTGAGTTCGGTGCGCTAGACCGTGTTTTCTGTTTGTATGTATGTGTGATACAACATCAGGTAATGTTTATTGCTGCAATAAAATTGGCGCCAAGACGAACACGTTATTTAAGTTATTGCTTTCGGATGCGACTTTCCTATTAATATTGATTAATCCCAGAAGTCCAAGTTCACTCAGTTGGTAGCATTTACTATCATTTCATTATGTGCTGAAAGCCTAAACCCACGATGTTTTCATAATTATATGCGTAAATGCCCTCACGTACATTACCCTCACGTTTTGTCCAAGAGAATGATACCGTATGTCAGAACAATGACGTCATCGCAACACAACCGAACTTGCGAAAACGCTTAACCAGTGACCGAAGCTCAAACATGTTTCTGGTTAGGGTTGCGAAAACGCCCCCTGTTCGTAAGTGTGACGTAGTTCCAACCATGCCCACTTCGCACATGCTGGCTCCAACGATCATCAGAAGCCCATTGGAAATGCATTGACCACCCTTTACTCAATAAATTAGAAAGCTTGTGACTTGCATTTAACGTGTGTGTTGTAAAGATTCAAAATACAAGTATCAAAGTCAGTTTATTGCCACAAGAATAGTTTTTGAACGTTAAAATCAAGGAATTTAATTACATAAAATGCATGCCCGCTTTGAAACTGGAAGTAGCGAAAAGAATGCGCGTACTACCAATGTGCACGCGTATTTATATCAACTTACCAACAGGATTAGGAAAATAATGAAATGCTGTCAATCATCAGGGTTCCATTGGTGTGTGACTATGGCAACCTTTTACGTTTTTGCCCGTAAACAATGGGCCCTTCCTTTTGTATGTGTCTTAAATTGTTTACTTTTTGGCTTGTTTGTTCAGCACCAAGGAGCATTGCTTACATTCATTTGGCGCTTTATAATTTTTTCTTCTTATTAATTGATCATTATCCATTGTGTGAGAAAACTTTGGGAAAAACTAATCAATCACAGTCTCAGTGGAATTATAAACAATATTCTGTTAGATTGATTCCCGTCCAAGTTGTCTGTGGGTTTATCGTTTCCAGGAAAGATTAACAAGCAGCGAAGGACGTCGTTTTCGAAAAGTGCATTAAAATTAATGACTACATTATGTGTGTATTCAGTAATGCACGAATGTGCGTCATAGTCTGCCACACGCAGCTGCACTCGATTATAAAACGACGACATCGGACTTACACAGTTTATTAAAGGGAAGGTACAACATTGGTGATTACCAAATTATCAAACACAATAATTTATTATCTACACAGATTACTTTGTGTAAAGTAATGGTTCAAGTATCAATCGTCTAGAGAAATAATTTCGTCTGAAGTGCTTTCATTTTTAGAGAATTGTTATGTCAAATGTACTCAAAGTTGCCGTCTGGAAAGGTTTTGTAAAAAAAAAAATTTAAAAAATAAAAATAAAAAAAATTAGTATTCAATTTTTTCGTCGTTTTCTGAAAAATGTGAGCAACTTATGATATATTTCTTGAAAAATAAAATGAACATTCATCACACTCTAAAAAGCATGTTTAGCAATTAAACATTAGTAACCAGTTTAAACATGTCAAATTCCTAAACACTAGGACAGTTGGTATTTAATTTCTAAACGGAACACATTAATTGCTAAACACAAGTATTTTAATGCTAAACGTGATACTTGTCTAAACGTTTTGTCGCGAATACCCCGCGCTGATTGGCCCTTTGGATTCAGCGTGGGCGCGAAAAAAAAGTTACAGACGACATCTTTCATCTTTCATCAACCTATAAATACAGCGGAACCCGCTGCTATATAGGATTCTAGCCAGCCAATCGTCATCTGGCAAGCTCGGTGGTCGAGAGATTAAGACGTCTGCACTAGTAAGCAGGAGATCGAGGGTTCGAATCCCGCCCGAGTCGCCTGTGAAGTATTTTCCACAGACACTCGGAAAGCACTGCATAATTGTAGTGCTGTACACACGTCGATGTAGGGCAAAATTAAATCAATTGTTTTTCACCCGACGCAAGAATCTCATCAACCTATAGACGCCATTTTGTTTTAGTTGTCACCAAATGTTTAATACCTAAACATCTAGTGTTTAAATTATAAACATGAAATGTTGTACTGCTAAACATTTTAAGTGTTTCCAAAGTGATGGCAAGATAGTGTTTAGCAAAGTGTTTGGCACGTGCACCAAATACCAATGTTGCACCTTCACTCTAACGTCTAATTACTTGGGGATTAACATATTTATAATATTAATATTGACTAACATACTTATATAGGATACAAAGATGTTCAAAAGCAAGGTCATGTTTTTAAACACACATACCGGTAATAAACATTCATTAAATGGAATGTACAACAATGCGGGTAATTAAAACATTACAAAAGTATTCTCCAAAAGCTAACTTTTTTTACACTTGTTCACATTATTTTGACGTAGACTCCGCATTACGCTGAATCTTTCACATGATGGATGTTTAATATCTCAGGGATGTGGTTTGACAAAGATAAAAAAATCCTGAAAAATATGTAGCGGACGCGAATCTCCCTTTGGTCTAGAGTACAAAGCCCCCTGAATCTCCTGGATGTTTAATTTTGGAGGATTTACAGACTCTCCACATCCCTACAAATAAGAAACTAGAGGTTTGGACACAATACAGGCTACTTCTTTCTTTCCTTGGTGGCTACTTCTCTTCTTTCAAGAAAACTCGAGGAAAAATAACATTTTTTTTAAATCCTGAAATCAGGACAAATCATGAGAAATCACAGGCCTGATATCTTGATTTTAAAAAAAAGTAAACGTTTAACGTACACATAGCAGTAAACGTTTAACGTACACATAGCATGTTTGGCAAATTAATTAATATCAATGTCCTCCGTTAAATACATACGCAACATTATACACAAAGACAATAAATACTTAAACGAAAATAATTTAAACAAATTTATATATGATTTTACAGGAACGATGGTTGGTCATGATACCAAACATCGATGGTTCGTCATGATACCAAACATCGATGGTTGGTCATGATACCAAACATCATGAAAAATTGTCTGTCTCACATGCTCTCATTTTTGAGAAAATCCAGAAAATGGATCACAATTTTCAACATTAGAATATATGACAACAAAATAATCTGAGTGCATTTTCACTATTTTGTCGTTAATGACACAATAAACTGAGCTGAAAATTACTTTCATTCCCATAAAATGTGGATGCATTTACAGACATGTTACCAATGGTGTACTGTTAATAAGCGCATTTTAAAGGTTATTTAGTCCCAAAGTCATAATTTATTATGTGTAGTTGTATAACCTCTACAAAGGTGTTTCATTTTTCAAAAGGTAGATACTAACAAGAAATTTATGGTAAATTGTTTGGTTATCTTTAATCGAAAAATACAGGATTTATTATTGGTAAGGTGGTTGTCATTAGCACCTTTCGATGTAGCAAATTTCACAGAGGTACACATCCACGCACGAACCCCCAGAAGTAACCCGACCACCGACACTCAATTTCTTCGCCTGTGTTAAATTTCATAAGGATAGCTGTGATAAAAAGCACACAGGCGAAACGACGGGTATTAAATGACATGACACAAGGCACTGATGTTTTTCCATTTGCAAGGCATTCGAAGTGATTGCACTGTTGTCAGAGTTACTTCGTTTGCTTCAGTTGTTTCCGACAAGTTGCGATTGCAGTGATTTACACATGTAGGCCCTAATGGTAGTTTTAGATTGGTGTTGAGAAATCCTCCTTGTGGCGATCGACAAACTTATGCGTTCTCCTTGACTATACACGCAGTTTGGATGCTCATGTCTTTTACCACGAATTAGAAATAGTTTGATGAGAAGCGTGATCGAATGACAGAGAAGATGCGGACCGGGGCATAATCACAGCCGGCCTGCCCCCCATGCAGCAAAAAGTGAAAATATGATTCAAATATTATTTTAAATTATAAAATATATAATCCACAGTTTTCGAGGCATTAGCCCTAAATTAACTATATTATTTTTTTGGTCTGATTATAGAAAATGTTTTCCGGTGGGATACCTCCGGCTTACCAACGGAGTCAACCATAGAGTAAAGTCAAACAACAGGGTATAAACCCAGGGAAGATGGTTACATTTTAGTATGTATTCCAATAGCGGCAAATAGCCTATTCCACAATAGTGTCTGATAAACTCTGTTTACGAAATACTTTCAGACAACCAAGAATGCATAAACAATGCGGCAACACGATCCATCTTCCCTGAAGGAGCCGTATTTTACTCAATTTACCCTATAATAATTATATCATACAGTTTGATGAGCAATCCATGCAGGTATTTCGGGATTTATGGCTTCTGACCCCCCCCCCCCACCCAACCCCGAACAAACAATCGATAATTATTTCAAGTGAGTAGAGAGCGTGGTATACAGGGCACATAATTATGGAGCTCAACATAGCCAGGTTTAAATCCTGGCTTCAATAAAAACAATAAATTATTAGGACTTTTTCACTTACAAAAAGATTAAGAAAAAAAGAAAACAATTACTAAAGAAAAACCTCGAATTACCTATAACATAAGTCATACCTTACGATGTTCAGTGGCGATTTGCTTCATGTTCAACTCTCGACTCTTAGTTTGACCTAAACCACGGGTAGGCCTATATATTTTTTCTATAGACAGTGTATACACGAACACTGTCTTGGTAGTAAATACCTACGCTCTAACCCATGAATGTATTCATCATGCCCACACACATCACAAGAATGGGTGAACAATCGTTAAACATGCACATCTTCACACGACTTTATTATAAATAATTTGAAAACGTCACTCTTACTTGTTTCGCTCGCTGATAATTCGTATGTGATGTGCTGTAAACCTTAATACAATGAACTGTCTTACAGTGACTTGTCATCATACAAAGCACGATCGGCAATTTGGAAAACGGCTCAGAGCTTTCGAATTCCAGACGTATGAACTTAAATTTCCGGAATCGCTTCCTCTTTATTGGTGAATTTCAGTGGAATTAAACACATTGTACCACAGTCAGGTATCCCGGTTATGCAGGACATACAGCAGTATCAATGTTCGTATTCAGAACAGTGATAAGTCTCAAACCCATAGTCTTAAAACCAGGGGCACTATAATTTCGTTCCGAATTTCAGCTTCCAAACTTAATGCACATACAGCGGCGTAGCCAGGACTTTTTCAGTGGGAGGGGGGGTGGGCACAGGGGCATTGCTTTTCAGTGGGAGGGGGGGGGAAGGGGTATGGGTTTTTCCCTTTTCTTTTTCTTTTCTTTTTTTGGGGCACTATCGGGATTTTTCGTGGGGGGCACCTGGGGCACTGGAAATTTGTGGGGGAACGTGCCTCCCCCAGCCCCCCCAGCCCCCCCCCCCCCCGTGGCTACGCCGCTGTGCACCTATCATCATTTTCCTCATGCCTCACCCCCACGTGCACGCCATCCGACTCTTGACATGCGGGCTTGGTGGGGGGGTTTGGTACCATTTACGTTGCCCGAGGGTCGGGACTAGGCTATGGTCATCACTTTATGCGGTGGCCATTGGTACGTTTGGGGGATGTCACTTCCACAGTGACCCATTATGTGGTGGATATAGACGGGCGGCCTGGGGCGTGGTGATGAAAACTGTTGAAGTGCTTTGTAGTGGTTCGTGATCATTATTGGTTCGTGCAGCGCCATATGGGGCGTACGGCGTGCAGCGACGGATCGTGTATCAAAAACGTACAAACACAGTCTTGAACCAAGACTATAGCGACGTGTTTATGACGCAAAACATGTAAAATACGTATGTAGGCCTAGGCCTAAATGTTTTATATCTACTGGAAAAATACCTAGGCCTATTCCTGGTTCGACTGTGATGTTATCATGCACGGATTACCGCACGGGCAAACTGGGCACGTGCCCCGGGCCCAGGAGCCAATAGGGGCCCTTGGTTTTCAAAAAAAAAAAAAAAAAGCATAGTACTAGTAGTATTATGCGCGTGTATGGGCCCGTGGTGAATTTGTGCCCAGGGCCTGTGCTCATGATGATCCGTCCATGGATGTTATGTGAATGCATTTCAGGCAATATTGAAAGACAATGAGAATACTGATACAGTCATAAGCTGTATACACCTAAGTAAGTTTTACAATACAATTATATCTAACTTGGAATAGTTTGGAATTCTATACCCTACCTATACATTTTTATTTTTTAATAATTTCAACTCGGCGACGACAATTTACTATGTATGAATTAACCTTTCTGACGTCATTCAGCATGGATATATTCATATCAAGGAGAAATCCTTGGCCGACTTTCACTGAGTTTCAAAGACATTATCCCTATTTTTAAACAAGAATTAATATTTCATATCAAGAAGACAAGATTATATTGACACTGGTCAGTCAGGAAGAATACGAAGTGCCATACACATGCTTTGTTATATTAACCTGTCCCTATGGAATCCATTGTAATCACATGCTTATGAATGGGTACCGCTCATAAATTATGTCTGACATTTTCTAAGATGTATTATATTGAAACAAGGCCAAGCAGCCTTCAATGACAGATTTCTGATAATACAATAACGGTGAATTGTCCTTAGATTCAATTAACATCTCAACATCTCCTCGAAGAAGGTTAATTCTGAGATAGAAACGAGCTTACAAAAGGGAGTGTATAACATTGGTATTTATTTTTGGCAACGTGCGTTTATTTCAACCCCTCTATTATACTAAAACTAATCTGTTAAAGTTTTATGGGTCAAAGATTAAAAATGTTTTTGCGTTTTACATTCGACATAGCAATTCATATTTTCTCTAAGATAATGCGACTTCAGGCATAATAATTAATGCTTATACTTTAAGTAAAGCTTTATATATATAATCATGCGCTATATAAGTCCACACATTATTATTATTATTATTATTATTATTATTATTATTATTATTATTATTATTATTATTATTATCATCATTCGTTGGACCTTAAAGTTATTGGTGTAAAGCTAATGATGGTAGTTAATCTTCACATAGAAAGTAGTTTTGTCTAAGGTGCTGTTATTTTTAAGAAAAATGCTCAATAATTCCAGTCCATTTTCCTAAATTCCATATTATAATGAAAAATCTGATATGTATTTAGCTTAGATATAATTATTACAATAAACTTTCACTGGGTTGGTTGTATGCATGCGCTTTTTGTCTTTATTCAAGAGAGTAAGCATACTCAAAGAAGCAGTGCCAATTTTACCTTCTCTTTTCTTAATTGATGTTTGTAATTTTAATATTATTGTCAATTCTTCAAGTACAGAAGCGAATCCAATATTAAATGAATAACAATTGACTGTACTAGTGAAACAAGATAGGTCTAAACAGCAATCCAGTGAAAGCAAGTCTCAAGAGCGCATTCTAATCTATGAGAAAAATGGTTGGGAAACATTCACAAAGCCTATTCAATCATGAAAGGCATTCAAGAAAATGAAAAAATAATAACAATTCGACCCCATTTTTATAACAACTTAAACTGGACAGCCTCATTTCAATTTGTATTATGTGTCTCTCTTAATCGGTACACTACTGCAGAGTATGGCAGAAAAGCAGTGGGGACGCAAGATTTGTCGGGCACTGCACCAAATGCGAAAAACTCCTTGTCAATAGAGGGCGTTATATACACATGGCAACAGTCAGCGGAAAACGAAAGATGCAAAAGTTGTGTATATTAGTTACGTGGATTACAATGACAAATCCACACTGTACCAAGGCAATGCATGCACTGCACTAACTTAAATAAATCAAACGTTGTACAGTTACATGTTGTGCAAAGTGCCAGTATTGCAACTATCATTGTTATTGAAAATTTTGCATCTTGTTAAAATCCTAAACTTTCACAGCTAATTGAATTATGACTCTTTACATGCCACCTCTGGCGAGTAAGAAGAGAGGTGTGGAGCAAAATCATGAGTAAGTAACATATTTTCTGTGATTCCTACTATTTTTTTTACTATCCTATAGTCCTAGATTACAGCATTCAGCTATCAAAACAATTTTCCTTTAGTTTTATTTTAATACTTTTATTTTCCTTTTATTTTAAAATTGAGTAGGCCTAACACAACATCTTTTTAATTAGCCTATATACTTTAACGTTAGGTTTAAAGTTCCTTATCTTTGTCTGAATTGAGTTTGATTTAATACTGGTATAGGAATACAAATTTACAAATGAAATGTTTTTAAATGCAGCGGTTGGTAACATTAGAAAAAAGTGTCATTAACCTGCACAATATAGAGTTGTCAATAAAGATTTTGTTTTTCATCTACCCGCAGCACTGACACAAAACGTGTATTTGGCAACTATGAAGAGAACCTCCCTGCCGCAAAAAGTCACTACAACACCACCCACGCCAACATCCCCAGTCGCAGGTTCTCCCCAGCCAAATCCCGAATCCTTTCCCCGGCCCGTCAGCACAACCCGCATCCGTCCCAAGTCGGGTTCCTCCTTCAGGACTGTCGTCTTCTCCACGAGCCGATCTGTGACGTCAAGCCGCAGACGAAAGATGCCAACGTCGATTCGGACAGCGAAATGTGGTGGAAATGGAAAGTGGGGGAAGGTAGTGATGATGTCAAGAAGGTGGTGCCAAAGTATAGTTACAACTCCACAAATCGGGACCAGTACCGTAAACCAGAGAAATCCCACCCAGCACAGACGAGACATGGAAGCAATCCCGGTACTCATACTATTACAGGAATCGGTAAGATCTGATGGGAGCAGGCTGGATGAAGTTGTCTAGAGTTACAATTCTTCATTTGAAAGACCTTGTTTTATTTCCATGTTATATGAATCCACATGACTAAAACCAAAGCTGCGGGACAATCAGCTGGTCACTTTTACATAATCAACGATGCGATCATTGTCATGCATTCAGAGAATCTAAGAAAGATGAAAGCAATTTTATCAAAGCTAATTTAAAAGTTGGTCATCAGGGGCTAGATGCAAGTAGCAATGATTACAGTTGAAAGTTAAATAAAGCATTAAAAAAAAACAATATCAATAAGCTGAATTAGAATTGTGGTTTTTGATAAAAACACATTGGAAAAAAGTATGGGATGCCATTTGTCAAGTAAATTATGAACATTCAAGTTATTAATTTATCTTTGTTCATCCCAAAAATGTATTTATGTACCTATTCAGTTTACCTTTCAGTTTTTGGTTTTATTTAGCACATTATTATTTAGAATTGTACATAGTACACACATTTTTTAAGTACTTGTCACAAATCAGAAGAAACAAAAACCAAGATTTTCTTAAAGAAATAAGACCAAAGGAGAAAAACATGATTGAAATACCACCTCAATAATTTTGGAAGTCAACAAAACATCAGAGTTCTCATTGATTTGTATATTAAATGTTTTAATCGTCACAGCACATTACAAACTAGTAAGATGACACACAATGCACAAAAACTTGTAAAAAGCACAGCAAGAGATGTTTTAGCAATCCTGTACCTTTTGTTTCTCATCCATGCACTAGTACCAGTAACAAGTCTTCCATCAGAGGGAGGACCTCGCTTGTTGCTTGAACACATCTCATACGAGCACCAGTACAACAGTAGGACAAACCCAAGCCAGCCAATCAGGGGAAAGGTGAGAGTTGAATCATGTCCATTTCGTTTGTTTTTCAGAATACATGTTTTAGTGAATGTTGAACACTGAACAGCATTTAGTGGTATTTCCCCATTAGCCTTGTATATAATTGTACTGAAAATTTGTATGAAGCCAAAACGTATGTGTCGGTACAGTTTTACATGTACAAGTCTATTGGGAATAATCTTGAGCATTTTCTGTACACAGCATTCACTAAAGCAGTAATGTACATGCATGCTGTTGGTTCAAGTGTTCCTTTTCAGAAATTTGTCCACCCCTCTCATTTCCACCCCTTCCCATTTTAGATATTGGCTTACAGTCACAGCTATATTTTCTTGGACTGGTTCTGGGAATTCCAACTGAAAATTCAGTGTTGTTGGGCCCTGTGTATATACATGTATACATAACAGCAAAAGAAACGTCACCCCCTAAATTTTGATAAGTCTGAGAACATGTTTAGCTTATGTGTCCTCAGACGTCATGCATGACGAATTTTGAGGTCAACCAAATTTGCCACATTGTGTTCGTGTTACACTCCATACTCATAATATTCTTCTTTAAACAAATTATATTAATTATAAAATGAAAATAATAAATATTTTTAGGGGTGACGTTTCTTTTGCTGTTATGTATATTTCTGATAATCTTTTCTTCAAAGTGTTCAAGTACTGTAAACACCTATGTGGCACATGTAATTCAAGACGGCCGTTTTAATTTAATATAATCTTAATATGTCTCACTTAAAATCTAAATTTAATCTCGGTAATATTTTTTGATGCATCAAAATCAAATTCCATTTTGTAGATACAGACTGACTGCTTTGCATTTGGCGACACATTATTGTTTCACTTGTAATATTCAACCTTCAGCGTGTTTATTTGTTCGACAGAAACATGGAAGCTTTGTTTGGGATTGCTTTCACCCAGTCTCCCCATCAAAGCTAACAACTGGGACCAACAGGACAAAGGTTCTATCTGCACCCTGGGCTTCCAATTCACAAGATGACAAGCCAGAAAGTGGTGTGGTATCATCTGCACCACAAAGGTCACCACAAAGCACCATCAGATTTCAAGAGGTCGTGGGACTTGGCACCCTGGATTCAACCTTACCCCCAGTTGCATCCTGAAGAGCTTGTTAATTCTTAGTCGAACCGTGTCATACGATATGCACTTAGCTTTCATGCATTTGTAGAGTTGAGGGTGGAAAACTTGTTAAACTTGATAAAAAAAAGGTAACAAGAATTATAAATGGTTACAGATCCATTTATTTATTACTGTCTGTCCCCAGTGAGGATCATGTGCCGTCACATAGTTATTCATGAAGGCTGGTGTGTAGTGAACCAGAAATTGAAATCCCATTCACATAAATCGGCCATAGGTCCTATGCTGTTCGTAACTGTGACATAGTAAGAGCCAGAAGTGCAGTTTAAATAATGGATAAACACGTAGGCAGGTTGCTTCATGCACAGCCCATAGAGGGCTTTGTTTATTTGGAGCAGGATATGCATATCTACTTAAGATGATTGTTCATTGGCTAAATAAAGCCTTACTAAATGGCACAATAGAGATGTGTAATTAATTTAGACTGTGGAACTTTAAAAAAATAAAATAAAAATTATGAATTACTCTGAAAATTCACCTTGTCAGAAAAGCGCATTAAAGGGAAGATACAACATCGGTATTTGAAAATGTATTATTTCAACCTTCTAGTTTTCAAGACATATATAATTAACCCTAACTTTCTAGTGTAATTTACTAGGAACCATACCCATCCTTGCAAATTCCAACACCATATGGCAAACACACAAACTGTTGGACTCTGATTCTGGAGGTATGCCTAACCCAGTATAAAAGACAATCAGTTTAGGGGTCCAGTACCCATCCTAACAGATTCCAACAAAACCTGGTGTTGGAGTTTGACTGGATGGGGATTGTTAGGGTTAAACTAATAGTGTAATAGTTGGATGCTAAAGATTTTGAGAAAACAAAAGTATTTTTTATGTTTGTATGTTTTACAAAAAGTTGTTAATATGACATAACACTTCCTACAAACTTGATCAGAATCAGTATCAACTGTACAGATAATAGTTTAATTTGATTATCTGGTAATTACCAGTGGATGTTGTACATGTACCTTCCCTTTGCAGTCAGCTTTTTGTCCATCAGTTTTGTGATGAGGGTAGCCATGTACAATGTACTTGTTATTTATTAATGAGAGCTACATATTCGAGTCTTGCCAATTACAAATATATGAAATATTGTATTTTTGTGTTTTCAATCTTAACTATTAAGTTTTTAATTTTAAAACCATTTTTTTAAACTTTTGTATATAACTATAATGAAAAAATACATGGATTTAAAGCCACAAATTTGAGTTAAATTCACTTTTACATACTTGTATATAATTATTGTTATAAATTATTACCAATATTAGTTATCAGTTTAATAAAAACTTTATTTTATTTTCTTGAAGTGCCTCTTTATAACAAATCTGATTATACAGCTCCGTTTACAATTTGAGGGAATTTCTGTGTTGTAAATGTTACAAATGTTTAATCATTAATAGTCGACTTCCAAATGCTTTGAATACTCGAACTGAAAAAATAAAAACAATAAATTTCCAGCAAAACTACTGCTTTCACACTAATATGTTTGCTCAAAAATGATAACAAGATTTAATAGTTCAATAAATTGACAACAATCTTAATTTAAAGAGATGACAAGATTGGTTTTTGGTAACGTATGTTCATTTCATTTCTCTAGCTTTCACAAAACTAACCAATCAAAGTTTCATCACAATTAGTTGCTTATATTTTTAAGTAAAACTTGTAGCTTTGCATGGTGAGGATGATAAGTAAGACTAATTGCGGTGACACCATGTGAAATGCTCAATTGAGTAGTAATTAGTTCTGAAAAGAACTGGAGGTACAACTCGACGTTTTGATCAGTATACTCTGATCGTTCTCCTGAGGACGATCAGAGCATACTGATCGAAACGTCGAGTTGTACCTCCAGTTCTTTTGAGAACTAATTACTACTCAATTGAGATTCCACATGGTGTCACCGCAATTAGTCTTACTTATATTTTTAAGGAAACAACCAAAATCTTTTACATGTTTTTAAACAACAAAATTTTTATTTTTATTTTTATGTTTTACAAATTGTAAATACAACATAACAATTACACTTTTCTCTTAAATGAAAACAGAATAATTTCTCATGATTGCAACGTTGTACCATTTTTAGATAATAAATTGATAATCTAGTAATTATCCATATTTTAACTTCCCTAAAATGAATACTTAAAATAAATTTTTTTAAATCTGAACTAATGTATGATCAATATTATAAAAAGTCAATGTGAAAAACTAACATGTATACATATTTAAATGTAAAGTTCCTTTGGTATTCTTGTAAATTTAAACAATCAATATTCCGTCCAAGTTTTAATACAGCACTGTTTAATTTGTCCAGCTAAAATTTCATTACTATGAAGTGAAACACAATAAACTGCATTTGTTCATTACAACAATGTTTTATATCAACTGCTTTATATAATTACATGTGATTCCAAATAAAAGATTTTACATTTTAAAAAATGAAAATAAAATTGAGAATCCTTTTCATTTCTAACTACTAACAAATATAATAAATTTGCATGCTTAAAAATACATTTTTGGTTTTATATTTAAATAAAATTTACAATTGACCCAATATCAAAGACAGCCTTTACAAAGATGATCAGCATAAATTGGGGTTTAAAGGTGGAACAATTTGGTACAACAAATTTCAAGTTAAAGTTGACTGGCCATAAAAATTGCTTTAGGCTCTCATCAGTTTTAAGCTCCTTGCAAAAGAATATTTGCAAATTATTAAGAACTCAATGAAATTTCTAATTTGTTCCTGGGTTCCAATTTCAATGAACGGCTAGGCAGCTGATTTTTTCTTACTCAACATGTTTCATTTCATAGCACAGTGGCTCTATAACTTGGCCATTGGACAAATGAATGGTAAGATTAATACAGTCACCTCTGATTCATACCAGCAACTTTGATTCAGGCGATCAGAGGTTGACTTCTTGTCCTTGAATTAAACGTCCTTTGAACTTCCAGGCATCCTGCATTAATTAAAAACATCAATATTCATCATTAGAACAAGCCTACAAAATGCTCTGCCATGTATGGCATGTGCAGCAGGAATAAGTTGAAAAATGTTGCCAAGGCACAACAAACTTTTCTTATTTAAAAAAACAAATAGTTTCCAATTATTTAGCATTGATTCGGGATAGGAATGATAAATGAATTTTTTTATCCTTAATTTTCATTGCCAAATAAAAAATTTTAAATAACAAATTAGGATGGTATAATTTCCTAATTGGGGCCAGGTGTAAACATGGAGCAGCAATATTTATTTGTTATTTATTTTTTGTCTAATTGAAAACTATTAAGTAAATTGATGGACATTGAATATATGTGCTGTAAACTCATGAAGATTATTAACTTTCATATCTGAATTTTGGATAAGGGCAATAAAGTACTGGAGACTCAGTTAAAATGGAAGGTACATCATGCATATTTGGTAATAGGCTTGGGCGGTTCCGGCGGGTACCCAGTTCTACCCGATTCCAAATTGAGAATCGGAACCGCGGTTCCACTTTTTTAAAGAACCGGGTACTCGCAAGAGTCAATTCCGGAACCGAGTCCTTCAAATTCCCGGTTCCCAGAGCCGAGTCCCAGAGCCGGCTGGGAGCCGAGTCCCAGTCAGAGCCGGCTCCAGCAAAATACCCGACTCCAATTCCAACCCGGCTCCAATTGAAATACGCAGTTAGTTGTCTGAGCTCCAACTCTACAGCCGAGAACTGCCTCCAGTCAAAATACACGATTCTCTTTGATGAGTGACCGACAAAATGTAACTCTAGACCGCAGCAAACTTGCGAAGGCGCCACGCATACAAGTGATGGCAAACCGCAATGTCTGCGCATTAGTAGTATTATTGTGTGTTACTGAGTTGTTTATATAATGCGCCTTGAGCACCACTTAGTTGGTGGATACGTGCGCTATATAAGTCCACTTATTATTATTATTATAAATTGGCCCCATAACATGGATACTTTGGTTATGGAGATGTTGTTTAAAACGTTGACAGCACGTGTCTTGAGAAGTGGAATGATCAAGGTGGCCCCGTAATATGGATAATCTTGTGACGAATTAGTCATGTTGCTAGTGTTCTTAATGTACTTTCAATAGGCATGGATGGTACAGTACGTTGTGTACAGGGGGTGGTACAATTGCTTAATTGCTCCTCTATGATTGCTCCAACCCCTGAAGCATGTGCAAAGCCATGGCATGTACATGTACAGAACGACTTGTAATGTTGTTTGCTAACGGTAGGATAATGGAAACAAATCTCTTACTTAGCTTAACGTTTCTAAAACGTTTCCTTAAAGTTTCTGAAACGTATTTTAAATTAAACAAAATTATCATCACTGCATTTGCGGTTGAAAATTGAAACGCCTTCGTATCAGAGATGCAACGAAGTTTGAATAGACCGTATGTTTCATTATTTTCTGTAATCCTTATGTTTTTGTTTGAATGACTCGGAACCGGGTTTTTTTTTGTGGAACCGAACCGGTTCCAGAAATTGTGGAACCGCCCAAGCCTATTTGGTAACATAAGTTCACTTCCACCCTCTAGTTTTTGAGAAATATATCATAAAACTAACATGTGAAAGTTTCACGGCATCACAACAGGTGCTCATTTTTGAGAAGAAAAAAAACAAAAAAATGACATCGCATGTTTTTATGTTTTACAGCAAGTTGGCGAATGGCAACTTTTTGTAAATTCGATATAACAATTCCTCTTTTCTCCAAGATGAAAACACTTGAGACAAAATCATTTCTCAGGATGATTGCTACATGAAAATTAAGTAATTTTTTAGATAATAAATTGTTCATTTGATGATCTGATAGTTTATACCAATGTTGTGCCTTCCCTTTGAGATCACGCAGGGGCTTGGCCATGGGATAACAGACCAAGATCAAAAGGTAGAGATTTCTGTCATTATCCAAGAAAGTACAGCAGTTAATTTGTTCTCTTAAAGATACTGATGAGTCCACCTTAGACAATATTATCAATTTGTATGGGGTATTTTGTATCGGAACTCTCTTTACAACAACCAAGGTAATGTGTTCAATTGAGGACATCTTGTGAAATTAATCAAAGCTATAATAAAATCTCACTTCAAATTTAAAGTCCATGTCTTGGCCATATTTCCTCCTGACTAACTGAATCACTTCGTCCGCTATGTTCTGTTGGACAGTTCCTTGGACATCAATGTAATGGCATTCTGCGGCAGCATAATGACAAGAAATCGCCTGAGAAGTCAAGAGAAAAGAGGACAGTGCTGAAGTTAAACCCATACACTGAGATATATCAGACCACATGCGTACACACGTTGGGCATACAAAGGCAAGTAAATTAAAATATTAACTATACTCCACACAAAAATAAATACATTTTTTGTTCAGGGATGTGATCTGACAAAAGTAAAAAATCCTGAAAAATGGGTAGTGGGCCTGGGTCTTATCCCTTTGGTCTAGAGGACAAAGCCCCCCCCCCCCCTAAACATCTTGGATGTTTAATTGTGGAGGATTTACAGACTAGAGGTTTGGACACAATACGGGCTACTTCTTTCTTTCCTTGGTGGCTACTGACTTCTCTTCTTTCAAGAAAATTTTGAGGCAAAGGGAGATTTATACAAAATCCTGACATCAGGAAAAATCGTGAGAAATCACATGCCCGTTTGTTAATATAGAAATATTAGTTTTACATGTGACACCATGTGTAATAATCTCTTATTGGAAAAAATGTGGTTCTGATAAGAACGTGTCGTGATGATAGTTCTCATCATCTGGAACAGTGTGCTCTGTCCATCTTTAGGAGAAATCCATTTGCACTTGTAAAGCTCAAAATAAGTAAAGTAAATTGACTTCATTAAAAGTATAGATACTTCTGTTTACAATCCCAAATGATCATTCATCAGAACTAGAAATAAAATTCGTTTAACAGCCTAGAAATTAAAGTTTACAGAGACCTCTCTATTTTATAGTATCCTCTTAAACAAATGTAATGTCATAATAAAAGAAATCAAAGAAATGAACAACAAAAAACAACAATTCATCATCAAATACTTCAAAGAAATAAAATACACAAAATATAGTCAGAATTATGATAGCACTGAATATTGTGACATCACAGCTCACCCTGCCCCTGACCCAGAGACCCCTACATTTTTCTGGGTTTTTTTAAAGTTTTTTTATTTAGTACCTTTCTGAATCCTTGGGTGCGGTTCATACCAGAGCCATGGATAAGCAGAGGATGGAAGAACACAGTGTCTCCCTTCTCCATGTCAAGGTGGATGCGGGGATGATCAGGGGAGTAGTCCCGGATACCGTGATACATCTTATTCACACCACCCTGTAAAATAAATGGGAAAATACATTATAATATTTCGATATTAAGGTTAAAAAAGCACAATATGAATACAATAGTAATAATGCTTATTACTAAGGGAATAACAGTTTGTCACACGGTCGTTACCGCCGATTAATGACCAGTTTTGGGTGTGGTCCTGAATACCTGTGACCACACACAAAATGACCCGTTTTGTGCGTGGTCACAGGTCTTTAACCTGCATTAACCCTCCTACACATGGAGGCCACTCCAATCCACAAAATTCTACTCTTTAGCAACCTGCAGTACATACATGTACAAGCCTGCTGTCCTTTCCAAGTAATCTTACAAAATCAACTGTGTGTCACCCAAGGCCACTGTAAATGTTTGAACATATTAGTATGGCCTTCAATGTGTCATGGGAGACCACATTACCCTGCAATCTCAGTGGTGTGACAGTGCACAGAAGGGTATGGCCTTGCTACTCCAAGGGCGGCTAGCTGCAGTTACTGTAATAAATACTTTAACAGTAATATGCGGTGAGCATACCGTGAGCATACCTACCAATACACCAACAACATTTAAAAACCTTACACAGCACAGTTATTCAAAGAAAGTAAGCATACTCATAGCAGTTTTGTCAACAATTACCAATATGTAATACACCTTCCTTTAAAAAAAAATAGTAATCTCCACAATCCCTGTTCAACAGTGGTGTGATTTGACAAAAGTAAAAAATCCTGAAAAATGGGTAACAGGCCCGGATCTCCCTTTGGTCTAGAGGACAAAGCCCTCTGAACCTCCTGTGGGTAGCGGGCCTGGGTCTCCCTTTGGTCTAGAGGACAAAGCCCTCTGAACCTCCGGGATGTTTAATTTTGAAGGATTTACAGACTCTCCACATCCCCACAAACCAGAACTAGAGGTTTGGACACAATACAGGTTACTTCGTTCTTTCCTTGGTGGTTACTTCTTTCAAGCAAATTTTGAGGCAAACGAAATCAGGAAATCAGGAAAATTCCCGAGAAATCACAGGCCTGCCTCAAAAAGGTGACATTATTTTTGTTCAACTTAAGTCCTAGTCATGATGAAGTTCGTCCTCTATCTCTGTTCAGCTTTACTTCTCTATGTTTCCCTCTGATTTCCTTATAGATTATTTCACAGAGCTCTCGGTAACCTTCATAAGCCTAATCAGCATATTGATCACATGGCTCTGAAAGATTTTGAAAGATTCTGAAAGGTGTTGCTAGTAGTCAAACAAAAATGATGTGCTTTCAAAAAGTCAAATCATGACAGTTAGTTTTCTTAATCATGACACCCCCAACACCACATTTTCTTTGAAGCCTTGAACACCACTTGAACTTATAATTAAATTTTCTTAAATATTGTATTGGGGTGCTATGGCCGAGTGGTTTAGTGCATCAGACTTGTGTTCTGATGGCCGAGTCGTCAGAATGTGCATTCGAATCCTGGCAGCGACCGTCGTGCATGTGTCCCTGTGCAAGACACTTAACTCTAATTGTTTTTCTTCACCCAGGAGTATAAGTGGGGACCTGTGAGGGCAGAGGTCGTAATTGTGTTTGATTAAGCTCGTTGCGCTACACATTTGGCAGCATGGGCTGCATACTCCCCAAGTTGAGATGATTCTAGAACTTTGCGGATACCGGTGCAATATAAGTGTCCATTATTATGATATTAGTAACTCACTTGAAACTGTTAGTCATGGCCATACTAAATGATCTGTAAAGTATTACGCAGGTTATATGCACTTGATGCATACTGACTATAAAGCTGGTGTCCTTATGATATCAATGCTGCGTATACATATTCCTGTTACTCTCAAAGAGTGCCGAAATATGGCAGTCCCAGTTTGGCATGCATGTCTATCAGTAGACATCCAGCTAACAAAATCACATGTATTCATCCTGTGGATTGTGGTGTGGGAGGTCTATACATGTACATGAAGCACTCCAAAAGTGACAATCCCTTATTGTTAAAACTCTTCCCAAAAAATAAAAACCTTTTCGTGAGACCAAAATCCTCATCACTGCACTTCAAATATTTGGCTTCAGTTATTTTTGTCCAGCATATCAGATCTAACTAACCTTCCATTGGGGATACTCGTGCTCCAGTAACTCAGTCTTGTGTGTGCCGGGGAGAACCACCAGACATCCATTAGCCCGATTCACTCTCTCCATAGCCGTCCAGGAACAGACGATACGCTCTGCTGGTCTGAATGGAAAGTAGTGAAGATCCTGGTGCATTGGATGACGGGATGACTTGGTTCCTATGAAATGGTTCAAAACAAATACAAGGCAAGAGTTCAACAGGAGCAATGTTAATATGGAGGAATGTCAGTGTTTGCCAGACAGCAACCTCATCACCACTTGATCCTGGAGGGCAATATGATTTTTAGCAATTTATTACTCAACAATTGGTGATTGTGGTCTAGCCCCCCGACCACAACTCCACACATCACACACTATATTCTGCGGTACAGTTCTAGTATCCGACTACAATCCACACTACACATTTCATACAAACATATCACCTTATATTTGCACCTAATTACAATATGTAAGAGTCTTTGATATCATATAATACCAAGGTAAGAAAGAGTACTGACCCCATCGACATTCCTGGCATGTTCAATTACAATGCCAGGCAGGTTCAATCACCATGCCTGGCGGGGGTCGATCGCCATGCCTGGCAGTTCACTCACCATGCTTGGCAGGTTCACTCACCATGCTTGGCAGGTTCGATCACCAAGCCTGGCAGGGTCAATCACCATGCCTGGCGGGGTCGATCGCCATGCCTGGCAGTTCACTCACCATGCTTGGCAGTTCACTCACCATGCTTGGCAGGTTCGATCACCAAGCCTGGCAGGGTCAATCACCATGCCTGGCGGGGTCAATCGCCATGCCTGGCAGTTCACTCACCATGCTTGGCAGTTCACACACCATGCTTGGCAGGTTCGATCACCAAGCCTGGCAGGGTCAATCACCATGCCTGGCGGGGTCAATCGCCATGCCTGGCAGTTCACTCACCATGCTTGGCAGTTCACTCACCATGCTTGGCAGGTTCGATCACCAAGCCTGGCAGGGTCAATCGCCACGCCTGGCAGGTTCAATCACCATGCCAGTGAATGATTTCCCCTGTATTGCATCGCAAAATGCGACAGAATTTCAAACAATACATCGCAGATTTTGCGATACAAATTGTGACAGATTTTTTTCACTATTGTGGTTTAAAATAAACATTTTTGAAATAATATTCACAAAGCTTTCCACACAAACATGCAGACTTGTATGACTTGTGACTTGGACTCGAGTCACTTTTTTGGTGACTCGGACTCGAGTCACTATGTTCAATGACTTGAACTCGGACTCGACCCTTCGGACTCGGACTCGACGGCAAATGCCCAATATTCACCATTTTAAAACATTAACAAAATAAAGAATGTTCTTGCAACATAGTGTTTAAGTCTTGTTACTTAATTTAAACAATGCAATTTCATATAATTGATACAGCGCATCCTATTCCGTTGTAACATAGTCTATTGTGTCCTTTATATGTTTGTAGTAACGCGATAGAATCGCTTGCAGGCGCGGCGGCTGCATGAAAACAAAGTGCGTCTTTCAGAAATCTGCGATTACAATGAATTATGTACCCAAGCTTCAGCAGACAACATTGTGGGAATAAAAGCACAATAGTGATGGTACCAGACTTATTACACTGTCCCAGACACTGGTGTCTCTTTTCATAGTGTTTGGTGTCAATTCTAGAGAAATTGAATGAACATTTTGAAAATTTTGCATTCAGGAGGCTCTGTGTGGGCATTTGTGAGCTATTTCAATGTATAAAATGTGATTTTATTGAGTTCATTTTGGAAACAATTTTATTAGTGCAGATGTGATAGTAATATCTTTTCCCTCCAAATTTAAAAGTAGGGCTGACATATGGCAGATTGTCGAAATCATCTTTTGTTAAAATGCAGCTTATTTTTATTTTCGGAAATTTCATCATATAGCTGTCAGACTAACACACATCATAAATATTTATTTTTATTGCTTTTTCAAAACATCTGTGTTAGTGCATTTGGTTATGGTGAATAGGTTTTGGACATTAAAGAGCAACACGTGATTGTTTTATTATTTAAATGTTATTTTAACAATATATTATATTGGCTACGTACAGGCCGAAATGTGGGAAAAAGATTTTGCTAAATCCATTGTGATTATTGGGAAATGGAATCGGGCGAGAGCAATGTACAACGACGTGGGATCATAAGAATTATAAAGTGTTCTTAACTTGGTCAGGGGTTTTTCTTTATTATCATGCACAGTTGAAAAAAATGTATACAAAAAATATGTAAATTTCAAAGGATGATGCCAAATTCCAATTCTAAATGTTGTCCTAACAGCATCCCCAGGCCACCGAACAATATCTACTTGAGCAAAACATAAATATGTGACCCACTCTGGCAAAACCCAAAACTTCTCGGCATTTACCATAATACGTAACGGCTATGAAAAGATCAAAAACTGACTCCAGGGACCAGTTTGAGGGACCAGTTTTCATGTCACCGTATAGAGCATTTTCTCTAGATTTTGATGGAAAAAGAAAAATCCTGAAACGTTGCTGGGAACATTGATAATTTTCATGATAAATTTGGGAGGTCACTTTTGAAAATTGGGTTCAAGTTTATGGTTTTGCCACAGCCAGTCACATATATTTGTATCGAAAAAACAAAACAAATATTATTACGAAAGATTTGAGAAATTTTAAACCATTTTTGAATAATGTTGGGAATTTTTGGAACATGAGATACTAGCCCATATATCTCGAGTATTTTTTCACTTAACTTTGAACCTTGACACGAGGTTTTCTTGTTTTTTCGTTTGAACTTTCTAAGTGACTCATGACTCAAACTCAACCTTCGTGACTCGTGACACGGACTCGGACTCGACACTGGGGACTCGGACTCGACACTGGGGACTCGGACTCGACACTGGGGACTCGGACTCGACACTGGGGACTCGGACTCGACACTGGGGACTCGGACTCGACACTGGGGACTCGGACTCGACACTGGGGACTCGGACTCGACACTGGGGACTCGGACTCGACACTGGGGACTCGGACTTGGACTCGAGTTTTGAGGACTCAAATATAGTCTGCAAACATGTAAATAACATTTACATGTATAATTTCCGACCAAAAAAGGATTCCGCCTGACATTTTTTCTTCTTCATATTTACAGACCGCACTAGGGGTACATCCGTCGGACGCACGGTACGTTGTCAACGATCATGACACAACTGTGTTGATGCAACGGTGAACACGTGTACTGGTTTTTATGGTCACGCCGTACATTTTTAGCAATCGGTAAGGACTTTCACCCAAAATTCTATGTGCATGCAATATTTTTCTGTTGATGAATTAACTACGGTCGAAATCCCCAAAATGGAAAACACGCAACAACCACTCATGCATTTTTTTGTTTTTCTTCTCTTGAATTTGGGGGTTGGACTGGAGCAATGAGCACTTTCATACGATCTATGGCCGTATTGAACGGAACCCTAATGTTAAAAACGTTTCTAACATCGTTTTATAATAAAAGTTTTTGAACATTTAACAAAATGAGCATTCATTTATATATTTGGTGGTGAGGTTTAGAATCATTTTGGCATGCAATATGATCGCACTTTCAACCACGGTGAGCCACTCATTTTCCCGACAAATCTTTATTAATCAAAATCAAGCTTGATCATACCACAAAGTACATCACTCAAAATTCACTTCGGTAATTTGTTTTAGCGATTGATATAACAATGTAAAGAAACAAAAATGGATGGAGGACTA
Source organism: Zoroaster sp. YZ-2022 (assembly GCA_029582265.1). Lineage (NCBI taxonomy): Eukaryota > Metazoa > Echinodermata > Asteroidea > Forcipulatida > Zoroasteridae > Zoroaster > Zoroaster sp. YZ-2022. The sequence goes on along the minus strand of CM055821.1, from coordinate 32,128,487 downwards.
ACTTTCATGAATTACTGCAATTTTGCCAAAATTGGCCTGGAAGAAAGTACATGTAAAGTTATACCACCTATGGCCTAATTTCCGGACACTAAAGATGATTATTTCTGGTAAAATCTGGACATTAGATGCATATATGATGAATCAAAACGACAGCAAAGCCTTGCAAAACAACACCTGTACCTATGCACACTGTATACTGTAATTTAACCCTAACCCCTTGGGTATTTTTACTAGAAAGTATCCTGAATCCACCAAAATCCACCATTTTTGTCACACACAAAATGCTGGTGTCCTGAATCCATCAGAATCCGCCAGTGTAGATATTGGACATATCCTGAATCCGCCAAAATCCACCACTAAATTTCTGGCGGATTTTGGCGGATTCAGGATACCATGCTCACATGAAAATTTGTATAGTATGTTGCTGCATAGAATCCATCAAAATCTAACACATACAAGTGTTGGCTGTACATGTACAGTACATGTAACTATAATCCATCAAAATACATCAACCAACATGACCAAGCAGTTAAAAACTATTGAAATCCTGAATCCATCCAAGTCCGCCATATGCTCAATGTGGAGATATCCTGAATCCGCCGAAATCCTCCAAAACAGGGGGATGGATTTTGATGGATTCAGGGTGGTTAGGGTTAAAGCATTTTAAATTTGCTGTACAAAAGTCACAGATTGCTACACAAAAAATGATTTTGCTGTGCAACTTCTTTTTTTGCACGAAAACAAATTTTGAACAAAATCATTCCCTGCATGCCTGGCAAGTTCAATCACCATGCCGGGCGGGGGCAATCACCATGCGTGGCAGGGTCGATCGCTATGCCTGGCAGGTTCCAGAAGATCACCATGCCTGGCAGGGTTGATCACCATGCCTGGGGGGGTCAATCACTGTTACAAAAACCCTTTTCAGTCGATACATTTGAACACTGATCTTGTAATTTTGGGTCAAATGTGCAGACAAATTAACCTCTTTCAGTAGTTAGTCTACATATAAGTAAAACAAAAATTATAAATCAAATCAAATGCCTAACCTACCTGGATCTGGGGGTTTGTTTATCAGCATTGTGTGCATTGCTTTGATGTTGGGACCAGTAAAACATTCAACGTACTTCACAATCTGTAAGACATTTTGAAAAATAATGGATTTTTTTCTTCAAATCTTTGATTGATTAAATTCCTTTCCTACGCAATAAAAAACAAATGAAAAAGCAAATGAAAAACTTAATATAATACATTTCTTATAAACAATTTGATGTATTTGGAAAATGCTGATGTCATTATCCCTATGGGTCTTTAAAAAACAATTAGAGTATTCACACAACACATGATTTACCATACAGATTTAGGCCAAGTCTCTGCCTACCTATAGCAATGCTGAAAATGCAATCATGTTTTTAATCTTTGGCATATCAATCAAACAGCATGGATGGACCGACAATAAAATTTGATTTGTTTTCTTGCAGGTGATATACAAAATGGAACTTTATCACACGGCAACCATCTTGGTTTTGCTTCCATTCAAATGCATGTGGCTAAACAGAGACTGGAAGGGAAAATAGTCTGGTCCTTTTTATGTATTGAGAATCTGCACTATAATCCAACTTGCGAACAGGGAATCTGACAAAATGGCCTCAGCCTTGATAATGGTCTGTCTGCCTTGAATTAGGTCACACAATGCTAGGGTTACAAAAAATATTGGGTTGGGGAAATTGTTGATTTGTCAATGCGAGTTGTGTTGGAATTTTCTACAGTTAAAATGCTAATTTGTTCATCATATGTGACGGGCTCTGCGAAAATGAGTCACATGGGGGTGAACATAATTTTTTAGTTATATACATGGCTGAAAAGAGCATGCAATAAGCTTCATTTTGATACCTGTTAAACAACTGTGGCATGTCCGGTTCAAAAGTTATCACCTTTTGAAAATATGTATTATGTCAACAATCGAGTAAACCCGTATAGGAGAAATTACCTATTAAAAAAACCCTGTAAAAACCCATGACGAAGGTTACTAATAAAATGTTACTAATAATATGTTCCTTAACCCTCCTATAGGTTTAACACTCAAAGACACTCAACATTTGTATGTCTCTCTTAACCCATTGACTTTGTGCAGTGCACTCAAATACATGCAAGCACATGTGGCTGTCATAGGAGGTCAAACCCAAAGACACTATAAATTTGTATGTAACGCCCAACCCATTGACTTTGTGCAGTGCACTCAAGGAGGTCAAACCAAAACCAAGTACATACACAGCTCTGTGTGACTCTGTGGTTTGACCTATTGGCAATGCAATCAAAAATACTCAAGTGAGTGTCTGTGGGTGCCGTGCTGACTGGGCCAAATTTCAGCCTGGGCATAGGAGGGTTAAATGCTAGCGGGGTTTATATTTTTGCCAAGCACAATCAACGTAAACGCAGCAATTTATAGCGCATTGTAATGGAAACAATGGACGAAATGAAAACAAAAGGCACACAAAAATCATCATTTATTCTACTTTCTTCATACAAATCAGCTTTTTTGATTTATAAATATGAAAATACAGATACTAAAGAACCGAAATAATGGATAATCAGAAAATCAATTTCCAATTTTTTTTTCACCCTCCAAACATTCATCAACCCTGTACGTGGAAATAGGCTGTGCGAGAAGCGACTCATTTTCGCAGAGCCCGTCACATATATTACAAGCTATCCTTATCCAGTGGGGAGAATGCCTTCTATTCACTAGCTAACATCAATTTTTGAAGTTGTCATTGTAATATATGAAAACATTATGCAAATAATAAATGTTTATGAGTGCAATGGTGAGAATATTTTCATGAGTTGAAAGGCGAAACCGATTTGCATGGAACATTCCATCTTTCAACGAATGAAAATATTCTCTCCATTGCACGTATGCAAAACATTAATTATTTGTTTTATATAACATCCAAATAGATCTTTGTCATTTGATTGGAGGGTAAAACTATAAGAATAAACAAAATATACAAGATTGTATTCTGGCATCCACTACTTTATTTTTCGGCTTATGACGCACGGTTTGCTTGAATGGTTGTGTCTTGTCAAAAGAGGGTGTTTTGTACTGCTGTGTATATAACGCATGATGTGGTCTAGCGTGTAATAGATCAAATGGGATGGAACAAAAATGCACAGTGAATGGAACCAAAATGCATGGTTTATGACGTAGGCCATGTAATGTTTGATTAATGAATGCCGCGTGACCTACCATCCTCCAATCAAATGACAAGGATCTACTTGGGTGTTATATACTACTCAAAACAATTTAGGGAACACCAGATTTTTAACATCAAATAGGTTTGATATGTTCCATGAACCGGGATTTTCATTTGCAACCCCCTCTCCCTTTCAGTAGTCATGTCATGAAATATGTAATCACTACATGCATCCTTTATCATCTGTTTCATTGTGCATTTGTTTCTCATCAATTCAACGGTCAAACTATTGAAAGATGATAGTTTGGGCTAGGGCTGTGCCGGGTATCCGGATACCCGACCGAAACTGTCATTACCCGGTTCCGTTTTTCGGTTCCGAGTACCCGTAAACGACTTTTTAAAATTGGGACTTACCATTTCAGCGGTGTGAACAGAAATCTTTGACTTTTGAACAATGTAATGTTTACACTTTTAGGAGCAATTTTATTCAAGATAACGACTTTGTAGTATTTTACGGACATTTTCCATACACTTTGTCCAACTGATACATTGTATCCAATCATTATGACTCAAATAGCTGGCTGGGGCATGCTACAAACAAGTATCAAACTAGCTGCTCAGGACGGAATGTTTGCCTATTGTTCACAGTAATTGGATTAGTGGGACAACAACTGCTGACCTGGAGTGTGTGCCAGAGGGGATTTTATTATAGGGGACGTCCACATTAATTGTTGTCCTAATAAAAAAGTGGTGTTGAAATTGGTTTTGTTGTGTAATTATTTTGATGTGCCACCGACCATCCCTCAGCATATCATCAACTTTTCTATTTATTTACCCACCGATACCGAGCTCTCTTAATTGTGTACATGTATTACATTTGTCGACAGGGTGACAATTTGTTTCAAAAGAAAAAAATAAAAAGCGAGGTGTTAAGTCGGTCATTGTCTTTGAAAGCAACAGTATAGGATCCATAATCAGTCGGATTTGACTGAAAGGTATTTATTTATTGGTTGTGGGTTTGATCCTTTCAATTGGGCAGCTTATTTTTACAATCACCTAATCTCCTATCAGTTGAAAAGACGTTTATGAGGGACGAAATGCGGTTGCTTATGATGAGCTGCGAATTATGGATCGTCAAACATTGATGGAGGGGACAAATTGGCTGAATAGTAATTAAAAAGTAGACAAAACTTACACCGATATGTTCTGTTAAGTTATTTTTTGATGAGTGCGCATCCTAAATTTTAGACTCATTGATTGACTGACCGATCAACACGATGCCACGTTCAATAGGAATAGTCAAGTTTGGTCCCATTTTGAGAAAAAGGGGGCCAAATTGGTAAAATTCATTCTTTCAAGAAACAAGGTTTATTGACATTTAACTAAAGTTCATTGTGATAGAAACATATTAATATTCAAGTTCTGATTTTAGATTCATTAATATTTTGCAGTTTGTTAGTTTCATAATATTAAATATTATTTTGGTACGCAAAATCATGTCCTCAATCCAAAGCCAACATGGCGTACGGGATATCCTTATTTAGAAGGCAGGGGCGCGGCAAGGCGCAAGCACATGAATCGTTTCCCACAACGGGTTAGTTCCGCCCACATCGACTTTGACCAATGACATTATTCAACATGTGTTTTGTGACATGAACATTAAAGTCAACTTGCTATACGCATGCGCTCTGATCCAAAGCCAACATGGCGTACAGGATATCCTTATTTAGAAGGCAGGGGCGCGGCAGGCGCAATTCGCAAGCACATGAATTGTTTTCCCACAACGGGTTAGTTCCGCCCACATCGCCTTTGATCGACCAATGACATTATTCAACATGCGTTTTGTGACATGAACATCAAAGTCAACTTGCTATACGCACGCGCTCTGATCACGCAGTCACGTGTGAGGCCGCTGTAGCTGTGTGATGCACCGGCAAAGCGTGCGCGAGCGCAATCATTTGGGCTTTCTTTTTGTAAATTGGGTTATTAAAGACACTTCTGTAGCAATTTTTACGGTTTTATTTCAGAAATAACTTTCCGTAAATACAATATTTTGTCACCAAGATGTTATACTTTAATAAAGATCAAATTAAATATGGTATCCTCTGTATTATAAAGGTCAATTTTGTTAACGTTTACATGTATTTGTACACCAAATGAGGCATGTTTTCAACAAAAATGAAAACGGGTATCCGGGTATCCGAACTTTCCTGATTTCGGGTATCCGGTTCCAAAAATATCCGAAAACGCACAGCCCTAGTTTGGGCCAATAGTTTAACGATTGCTCAATGGGCCCTAATGGGACCGCTGGCCTTAGGTTTTTCAAGAATACTAATAGCTTTAACATGAATTTGATTGCACAAACAGGGCTTAGCATCAAGTCCACAGCATTGGTGAGACTGTTCCAATTCCAACAATGACATGTTGTTCTTGGGTTGTTTTTTTCCAGGGTATGGGGTATGAAGCAGAGTTATGATTGAGTAAAGGGTGCTCAAGCGTTTTACCTCGGGTAAGCTACAATACTGGAATAGCACAGGATCACTCTGGAATTCCTGGATCTTGGTAACAGCCTGCTCGCCTTCTATAAACTCCGATTTGGCAATAGCTACATCCTTCATAACCACCATCCCCTTGGAATCCACCTTGCCACTGCATACATCAGCAAAATGCTGCCTGAAACATTCAAGGCAATACAAATAAAAACATTTAACAAATTTCGAAAAAAATTCCTGCTTTCTCTAAGATGAAAGTACCTCAGAGGGAATAATTTTTCAGGACAACTGATACATGAACTAACTTTACATCAATGTCAAGTTTTTAGACAACACTTTGTTGTACCTTCCCTTTAGATCACAAATAGTGATAGATCAATACAAATTTAAAAATGCACGTATTTACATCCCAAAAAAAACAATCACATATACCTGAACTCTTCAAGCAAGTGATGCGGGACAAGGTCCCTGATAACCAGGAAGCCATCCTTCTCATAAGAGGCTACTTGTTCTGGGCTTAGCAGGGTGTTTTCTAGTACATATTGGATGTTGGTTGATGGGCTCATTGAGGAGTAAACACCAGGGGTAGAGCCTGAATCGGTCTTGTTTCTGGACTGCAAAGTGTTCTTGGTTAAGGAATATCCATGGTGGCAGTAGTTGGTCAACAATGACAAAACACATAGCGGTAACATTCTGACTTTGTTAAGGGGGCAATATCGTCATGATCAACTTTCAACATGGCGTGGAATCAGTGTCCTGGTTTAAGATGAACACAGTGACTAAAAATTACTGGCTCATTTATGCAACAGCAACAGTAATACAACCTTATCATGTGGGATATTATTTTCAGTTACCGAGTTTATCTGAAACTAGCACTTCAATTCCGTGCCCTTTTGATCATGACGATATTGTCCCTTTAACTGAGATTTGGTCCTTACGTAATACTCTGTTGCTGGAAAGTAGTTAGAGCCCAACACTACATTGGTCTACACTGAAAATGTTCCAACTCATTCTGTGAGACATGCGCGCTATTATTATTTTGAATGAATAAACTATTTAAAAATACATAGTATTAATGAATAGTAAATTGAATAGTATTAATGAATAGTAAATTGAATAGTATTAATGAATAGTAAATTGAATAGTATTAATTAATTAAATAAATGAAAGTACATGTACATGTATTAATTAAATTGAAGCTATGATTACAACACTAGAAAGAATGTTGTATCCAACCACCACTTTTTAAGGTTTTTAATATTTTTTGCAAACACTAAGCAGTTAAATAATTATTCTATTGTTTTTTTGGGGTACAGAAAGTGAAAACTATCTTTAGAATCCACTTTTATGATGGTTTTCAGACTTTATTTCCCTACTATAAAAATCATCCCCTTCAGAAAATAGAAGAATCCTATTATAGTTGCCACTGCGCATGTACAATGACCGTGTTGGTCACTAACAGGGGAGTTGACAAGAATAGACTGACATGACTGAGGAAGTCATCGTATACCAAAAATGCCTGATTACATTATTAGTATAATAAACAAGAAAAAGTGGGCGGTTAGAAATGAAATTCTTCCCACAACATTTATTTCAGTAAAATCTGCACGATTCCGTGAATAACACAACACTAGAAACAGTAGCACAGTACTACCAGCATAGGAACAGTGACTTAACCCTCCTACAATCAGTGCAATTTTTGAAACAACACATTCAGGCCACTCCAAGCCATTATCCGTTGCCAGTGGCCTCCTATGGTTACCCTTCTGTGCACTGTCACACCACTGAGATTGCAGGGTAAGGTGGTCTCCCATTGATACATTGCAGGCCAAACTAATATATTCAAACATTTACAGTGGCGTTGGGTGGCACACAGTTGATTTTGTAAGATTACTTGGAAAGGACAGCAAGCTTGTACATGTATGTACTGAAGGTTGCTTAAGAGCAGAATTTTGTGGATCGGAGTGGCCTCCATGTGTAGGAGGGCTGTTAATCAACCCTGTCACGCAGTAATATGCGCCATGTTTTTCACGGGACAAAATTGCTCACTCCGAACACTCGTTCCTGACTGCGCGTCGGCGCGCAAACTTCCCGCACCAGGTCGCAGATGGCAAGAGTTTTCAAAACAAACAATTTTGCCCCGTCAAAAACATGGCGCATATTACCGTTAAAGTATTTATTACAGTAACTGCAGCTAGCCGCCCTTGGAGTAGCAAGGCCATAGTCAAGGGAAAGGTGTTAAATAACTTGTGTTAGATTAACTTATTGGTGGATCCGGGGGTTGGGGAGGGGGGGGGGGCGGAATGTGCCACCTCTTTTTTATTACCGTGCACCTAAATTTGACATACGATTTTTAACGTTGTTAGTGTGCACCTGCCCGCCTTTTTTTTCAGCAGCGTCCCATCCCCTTTTTGAGACCCTGATCTGCCCCTGCCTTAGCTGCAGTAACTGTATCTCAAAGGTCTTGTCACTGGGTCGAATCAGACCTAAGAGCTACAAACTTTTACATAGGAAATTTGGGAGACACTCGGGGCATATTTGACTCCTTTTGAATATCTCCTTAAATACTAATATTAGGTGCTTTTCCTCTCCAGAGAATGCACCTAGATAGTTCCTCTATGATTTGAATGGCTGATTAGCTGTACCTCTATGGGTGCACCCCACTAAATAGTGAGGAATTCATGCGCCAAGCTGTTTATCATAAAGTGTATGCCCTCAATTTTTTCTGAAAAACAAAGTTTTGAGGCCCATACATTTGATGGATTGCGTAAAAGTGGCCCAATATCACAACCTGGGGTCCTTGACTAATTTGATTTCAAGCGTAAGGCCTTTTTCCAAAATGGCTGCTTTTCCAAAATGGGTAGTTTTCACTACCGTAGAGGGTGGTTTTCATTGAGATGAGAATAACTCACTGGAAAGTTAATATATATATCGATCAATATTTTTTCTTTTGGTTTTAAAAACTGTACGACTTGCAAGTACTTTTTTTAAATGATTTTTGAATATTTTGTATTTAGCACTGTTTACTATGTTTGTTTATTTAGTGGGGTGTACCCCTTAGAGTAGTAAGACTAACGTTAAGGTTTGATTCGACCCAATGACCTTTGAGATACAGTTACTGAAGCCATGGAGGTATAAAATACCTCCATGGTCAGACATATGGGTAGAATGTTGTATCCGACCACCACTTTTTCTCATTCAATATAACCAATAAAAATGTAATCTTACCTACCCAGTAAGGTGGAGAACATATGGATGAAGATGGACATATACTTCAAATTATTCCAGGATATTTATTTCATGAAAAATCAGGCATTTTTGGTATACGATGACTTCCTCAGTCATGTCTGTCTGATCTTGTCAACTCCCCCGTAAGTGACCAACACGCAGCGGCGGCGCTAGGGGGAAGGGAGGGGTGCGTCATTTAGGGTAAATAGACCCTTTCACGGTAATATGCGCCATGTTTTTGACGGGGCAAAATTGTTTATTTCGAACACTCGTTGCTGTCTGCGACCCAGCGCTCGAACTTCACGTACATTCCAGACGCGTGCGTGAAGTTCGAGCGCTGGGTCGCAGACGGCAACGAATGTTCGAAATAAACAATTTTGCCCCGTCAAAAACATGGCGCATATTACCGTGAAAGGGTTTATTGAGGATCATACTCGGTGCTTTCCGATTGTCTGTGGAAAAAACTTCACGGGCGACTCGGGTGGGATTCGAACCCACGACATTTTAATAGTAAGAGTTCCACATCTTATTAAAAGGATACAAGGCCTGCCAACGATTGATGGAGACATTTGTTTTCATTCTTAATCCCTAGATGACGACACAAAACGTCCATTCGATGGGTCGCCATGATGCATGATCACTGATGCTAGCTGCATATAACATGGTGCGACCCTGGCAAAAGAGGGCGGACCATAATTTATCCAAACATAAAATAAAATCACGGAGTTGGTTTTGTTCTTTTATAACGCCTCATACGTAGATTCTGTCTTATGATTGGTTGAGAGCGTGTCACATGATGTTCTCTATTTTTACTGTAATGCCAAACACACAAGGCAAGACTACCCCCATGGCAACCAATGAACTAGCCCATGGCAACCAATGAACTAGCCCATGGCAACCAATGAACTAGCCCATGAAATTGGTCTAAATGTGTCAATGCTGTTGTTGCAACACGAGTGTATACAGAACTGTTACAGAAGTTCAATTAAATTCGGAGTGTTGTCAAGTTAATGGAAGTCATAGTGGTTTGATTAATTGTAGCAGGTCTCTAAATAAATTGTGCAAGAATCTATGTATGAGGTATTATAAAACAAATATTGACTGTTTTCACTCGTGGTACAGTTAAACTCCCTCGGTGATCCATGGAGGCTAGTTTTACTGTACCACGAGTGAAAACAGTCAATATTTGTGTAATATCCTATAGGCCTAACTTATAACTCAATGGTTTTATAATTTAAAAAAATAATAATAATAAATAAATAAATAAATAAAATTAAAAAAATAATAATTAAAAAAAAAAAAAAAAAAACTCAAAGTGTAGGCCTATTTGACTGCTATTAGTCTGATGATAAGCATAATTATAATTATAATTATAAAGAGCAAGGTTTCTCAAGGGGGAGTGGCGTGATGCAATTGACAATTTATTGTAAATTATTGATTGCCCGAATTTAACTTGAGAACTTTGCCGATTTTGTTTTGGAAAGTAAACAAGTGTCGACGCAAATAATGACGTCACAAACGCGTGTTTCAGTCAGGTCAACATGTCAATCATGCATGACGCGCGCTTTGTGCATAGCTAGATGATCAAGTCAAGCGTATCTTTGAATTCTGTGCACATCATGATGACGTGACAATGCATTAGTTAATACTCGGTAGGCAGTACTAGTACAAGCCGTATCCCCTTCAGCAGCCGGCCTCACTAACGTCAGGATATCTTACTCGGTAAGTAATTTTTGTAAATGTGCGTATTTTTAATGTTTTATGAAAATGAAAGCACACTTCAGATAGAATAATATTAATAGTGTCAGGATGATTGTTGTAGCCCATTCTAGGGCCAATACACTGGACTCCCTCCATATCCTTGCACAATTGGCCATACAAGTTTGGCCTAATGTTACTAACGTTATTGCCCCATCCACGTATCCTCCATTTACCCTATAATGTTAATTGACGCACCTATTCCTAATGTTATATAATCATCTGGACGGTAACTTTCACATGAAATTAGAAGTTTGGTGTTTCAGTGAAGGTTTCTCTTGTAAAATATTGAATCTCAATGCGTGATCGCGTGGACATCTGGATCGGAGTGCTGGTTTTTGAGACATACAATTGTGGTCATCAAAAAATTGATGTGGTATGACACACCCCCAAACTGTAAAAAAAACTGTTTTTAATCTTGAAATAAAAATATTTTTTTACAATTTTTAAATAAAATGGTATAATTTGGAGAAGCTCTAAAAACTTTTAATCAGTATTCTTGAAAGACTAATAAAATTGAAGGTGGTTATAATTTTTGCAAAAAGTACTTTGAAACCGAAATGTGTAAAAATGCGGTTAACATTTTGTCAAATAAAATATTTATTTACATAACCATGATATTTGTTTAATTTACTCAATAAATGTTCACTAGTACTGACGAAGTGAACATCAACAAATTCTTCGTTCGCTTTTTCTATAAGAAACATGTTCACTTTGAGGATCCATATTTAAAAAATCAATGCATATTGCATGCATAGGGGTGAACGACATCACGATAATATCGTAACGATACGATATTCAAAAATATATCGGCTATAATTATATCGGTTATGGTTTTGAAGATATCGAAATATCGACATATTGATGATATTCGCCGATATCATCTTTATATCGCCGGAGTGAGAAATTGTCTCCAAATTTCATGTCATTATACGGTAATATCAACGAAGTTACGGTACCGTGAAGAGCTAAAAAAAAAAACAGTTTGAAATCACGACGCCGCCGCCGCCGCTCATGTTGCCACTACTTTCGTGCGTGGTCTTGGTTGCCTGGTTGACGTGTGGGCTTTAACTAAAGGCTAGTCTCAGTATCACATGGAATAACCGTGAGGTCGTTCACATTCAGTAGATGTCGGGAACCAGGATAAAAACGTGGATGGTAAATAGCCCACTGATTAAAATAAGGGCTTTTCACACTAGTCAAATCCCCGGGGGCGTCCCCGCGGAATTACAGTCGGCCTTTTCACACTTGGATCGCTTTACCCCCGGTCTGCCCCGGCAAATGGGCATCCCCCGTGGGTAAGCGGGTTGTGCTTAACCCAGTTTACGTGGCAGACAGATAACGTAAACAAGCTGTGAAAGGTCAGAGAGATAAACAATCAAGGTCAGGAAAAGCGCGCTTACAGATTTTACAGATTTGTATCTGTAAGTATTTATAAAGTTTTGTTGTATTTTATAGAAACCAAATATCAACGTAAACATATTTCACTTGATATTTTTTTGAAGAATTTATCAATTTCCCAAACTAATGATTTTGTTAGGGTTAAATTTGAAATTGTTTTGGACGAGGTAAAATTGTTAGTCTTGCCTGTACCAAACGTAAATTAAAACACACATGCATATTTGTTGAGCTACATTGTCGTTCATGTTATGCGTAGCCATTTTGATTGTTTACGCATTTTGATTGTGCACGCATTTGCATACTGTAACCAGAAACATGTTTGGGCTTCGGTCATTGGTTAAACGTTTTCGCGAGTTCGGTTATCCGGTTGTACTACGATGCCGTCATTGTTCTCACCAAACGTGAACCGAAGTTATGATCGGTCATCACGCTTGGTTTCAGGATGGCGAATTGTAAAAAGTAACGAAAGTTTCCTTAATTATTTGTTAAAACATGATGAAATGATTGTTCGTATACCAGTATATCTTTCAAGTTTATTACTAGCACCCACGAGTAAGTTCTATTTTACAAAAAATTTGAATTACACCGTATATTTTGAGAAACATTGATGAATGAACACATCGCAAACTGAAAACAATTTTCTAGTTACCTTCGCGTTTTCACGTAGACGTCAGAAACAAGTTTCTGGTTCGGGTCGCGAAAACGCTATCTGGGGAAAACCAATGTTGGTTCAACATCGATCGCCAACGTAATGCCAACCTAGGGCCAACATTGGCCCAACGTCAGCAACCAACATGATGACAATGCCGATGTTGCCGATTAATTGCCAACATTGGCCCAATGTATGAATGTTATCTGGCCAGCTGGGCTTGCTCAAGCAGACACTTTTGGCATAAAAACCATATTATTCTGGGATAGCTGACTCTAATGAAATTTTTGAAAAATTTTTGAAAAAAAAAATAAAATACCAATAAAAATAAAAATCACAAAAATTACCGGTCTCACACTGAACTTTATGCCAAAAGTGTCTGCTTTGGCAATCACCACATTTTAGATTGTAATAATTAGCAGATGAAAAGATGAAAAATTTCCTTTTTGTACATGTGGGGCTAGCACCAAGGATACGGAGGGAGTCCAGTGTATTGGCACTAGAATGGGGCTAGAAGAAAGGCTGTGCTGGGTGTCTGGGAATTCTGAAGGAACGACACGCAATTTGAAAATCTTATGAAACAAACTAAAAGAAACTTTGGCGTATGAAACAAACTGAGTAAAACAAAACATTCACGAACTGACCTTTCGTTATGCATAGTGCAGACTCATGTTATAATTTCTGAAATTGAGTTGAATGCTGGATGACACCACCAAAGGGTGCACTACACAACAGTGACAAATTCATGTCCTCAAATTTTTCTGAAAACAAATATTAGAGGCCATACATTTGAGGGATTGTCTAAGAATGGTCCAATATCATAACCTGGTGTCCTTGACTTCTAAGTGTGAGTATTTTGGATACACTAGGCCCTGAAAAAGTGGTCCTAATTTGATTTCAAGCGTAGGATGTTTTTCAGTGTGTTTTCACTGGTGTCGATGGTGGTTTCCATTGGGATGTGAATACATGTAAATCAGCGGGCCTCTGTAAAATCCACATTTAATTGAAATTTAATAAAATAAAAGATTAGACATCAATCAATATTTTTCTGGTTTAAAAGTTTAAAGATTTCTAAATTTTTGAATATTTTGTATTTAGTATTGGTTGCTATGGGAGTTTATTTAGAGACCTTGAATTGGTTTGTGTGTTTTTTTCTGTGTCCTCTTTTTTTGGAGGGGGTGCTTTCAGCTGCTGCTCCCTCTGTATAGAATTACCTCAAATAATGTTTTTCACTCATTTTGAAAACGGGGAGTAATGATTATTTTAGGTCAAGCTAAAAATAACTGCTGTTTTGCTGGCTGTAGGGAATGAATCTGAATTTTAGACTATAATAATAACCAATTAAGTAACTCATAGTTAATTATACTGAGCAATGCATATGGGGCAAATGAAGTCTTGTTTTGGTTTTTGTGCAATATTGCTACACATGAAAAGTGTGACCATCTGCACCACAAACATCACAGCGGACCCACATTTGTCGCTTTGTCAATGAAGGACAACCAATTATGTCACATCTGCTTCGCTGTGATGGTGGCTTGACAGCTGCTTGGATGAGCTCACGCAGTACATAATTTCTCATCAGTGCTGGGAAATCATTGTTTAATGTGGAAAGCTCATTCGTCATTCCTAGCGTCAGTGCAAATGCATTCTGTAGAGGGGAACATATCATTGTGAAAACTTTAAATTGGGTATGAAAGAGATAATATAATAAAAACAAGTTATTTGTGAACCGTCTTTTAGTTTCAATCAACTGTAGAATGACATCCCCAGTAGAGCGACACCCCAGAATGACAACCCCCAGTAGAATGACAACCCCAGTAGAATGACATCCCCTCTGTATATAGAATTACCCTATTTGATGCTGTGTGTTTTAAAAAATACATGTACATTTTGTACAAAGAGAAAGTGCAAACATTCATAATTACATGTATCTTTATTAGCTAGATATAAATTGTTAGTTGTAATGCAAGCAGTCTCAGCCTGACCACCTTGTGGTGTTGTTCTCGGACCAATGAGGTCTTTAAATTCGAGACTACGAAATTTTATTATAATTTTTTTAATTTTTCGTACACCAAAAAATGCTTTATTTCCGAAATTTATGTAATAAGTGGGCTAGGGGCATCACCCTCCCTGTTCCCCACCCCCAACCAGCAGCTACGCTGCTGGTTGGAGCAATATGAATGGGAAATACTTGTAGGCAAATTTAAATTCTAGCAGATAAATATTGGAATAATATATATATATTTCGTTTCATTGCTTTTCTTTTCTTTTCTTTTCATTAAAAACCCACTGCCCCCTTACCTATGCCACTTATCCCAACGAAGTCCATTGTCAGAAGATCGGCCACTTGAAATTTATAATTAATAGTTTCTTATTAAACCACAAGTCTTAACCATCATAATTATAATAACATCTACACTACCCTAAATATTGACGCAAAACAAATGTATCATTCGGTAACAGTGTGTTTTTATCAAACTTTTAATCAAAATACATGTATCTAATTACACTTTTGTCCCCTGTAAGGCAATAATTTGGCTGGTTTACTTGATTGGATCACTCCATAATGTGTAAATGAAATGTAATGAAATGAAATCATCAGTACATTCTAAAACTAAGTATTTTCCTACTTTTATGCATGGACAGACATTTATTATCATAATGACAACCCTCTATATGACAAGAAATACATGTATATCATAAAAGAAATTTGTAAATTTATGCTGTTGGGGGACTACGTACACACTTGAATTTTTTTGTTTCCGGACTGATGACCACTCGGCATTTAAGGTTTTGAAAACTAGAAAAACACAAATGACGTTTTAAACAGCATGCAACTGTAGTTTGTCAAAAAAGAGGAAAATGCCAGGCACAGCAAGGTTACACTGCAAACCAAAGAGTTTTCTATCTACGGAAACACAATCGGTAGCTTCGACACTAGCTAGTGCACAGTTTCGGCACTTCAAAATAAAAAAATTTAAAAGCAATTTTCAGTCCTTCCAATCAAAAATATTTCACACTCACTGGCAGCGTGTGATCTCTGTTTAAGGTCCAAAAACAAATGCTGCAGTTGGAGAACGCGGAACAAACAATTTAGAACCAGCTGGCGAAGAAAAACTTCAGAACAAGTTGCAGATGCAGATGTTGCAGAAGATTGAGCTAATGATGAATTTATTTTCAGTTTCAGTTTCAGTATAGTAGTTCGGAAAGTTGTATGGGTACGCAAAGTAATTCACTCAGCAAAGAAGGCGATATCTGCGAACACTCTCCCGTAAGTGACCAACACGCAGCGGCGGCGCTAGGGGGAAGGGAGGGGTGCGTCATTTAGGGTAAATTGAGGATCATACTCGGTGCTTTCCGATTGTCTGTGGAAAAAACTTCACGGGCGACTCGGGTGGGATTCGAACCCACGACATTTTAATAGTAAGAGTTCCACATCTTATTAAAAGGATACAAGGCCTGCCAACGATTGATGGAGACATTTGTTTTCATTCTTAATCCCTAGATGACGACACAAAACGTCCATTCGATGGGTCGCCATGATGCATGATCACTGATGCTGCATATAACATGGTGCGACCCTGGCAAAAGAGGGCGGACCATAATTTATCCAAACATAAAATAAAATCACGGAGTTGGTTTTGTTCTTTTATAACGCCTCATACGTAGATTCTGTCTTATGATTGGTTGAGAGCGTGTCACATGATGTTCTCTATTTTTACTGTAATGCCAAACACACAAGGCAAGACTACCCCCATGGCAACCAATGAACTAGCCCATGGCAACCAATGAACTAGCCCATGAAATTGGTCTAAATGTGTCAATGCTGTTGTTGCAACACGAGTGTATACAGAACTGTTACAGAAGTTCAATTAAATTCGGAGTGTTGTCAAGTTAATGGAAGTCATAGTGGTTTGATTAATTGTAGCAGGTCTCTAAATAAATTGTGCAAGAATCTATGTATGAGGTATTATAAAACAAATATTGACTGTTTTCACTCGTGGTACAGTTAAACTCCCTCGGTGATCCATGGAGGCTAGTTTTACTGTACCACGAGTGAAAACAGTCAATATTTGTGTAATATCCTATAGGCCTAACTTATAACTCAATGGTTTTATAATTTAAAAAAATAATAATAATAAATAAATAAATAAAATTAAAAAAATAATAATTAAAAAAAAAAAAAAAAAACTCAAAGTGTAGGCCTATTTGACTGCTATTAGTCTGATGATAAGCATAATTATAATTATAATTATAAAGAGCAAGGTTTCTCAAGGGGGAGTGGCGTGATGCAATTGACAATTTATTGTAAATTATTGATTGCCCGAATTCAACTTGAGAACTTTGCCGATTTCGTTTTGGAAAGTAAACAAGTGTCGACGCAAATAATGACGTCACAAACGCGTGTTTCAGTCAGGTCAACATGTCAATCATGCATGACGCGCGCTTTGTGCATAGCTAGATCATCAAGTCAAGCGTATCTTTGAATTCTGTGCACATCATGATGACGTGACAATGCATTAGTTAATACTCGGTAGGCAGTACTAGTACAAGCCGTATCCCCTTCAGCAGCCGGCCTCACTAACGTCAGGATATCTTACTCGGTAAGTAATTTTTGTAAATGTGCTTATTTTTAATGTTTTATGAAAATGAAAGCACACTTCAGATAGAATAATAGTGTCAGGATGATTGTTGTAGCCCATTCTAGGGCCAATACACTGGACTCCCTCCATATCCTTGCACAATTGGCCATACAAGTTTGGCCTAATGTTACTAACGTTATTGCCCCATCCACGTATCCTCCATTTACCCTATAATGTTAATTGACGCACCTAAGGTTATATAATCATCTGGACGGTAACTTTCACATGAAATTAGAAGTTTGGTGTTTCAGTGAAGGTTTCTCTTGTAAAATATTGAATCTCAATGCGTGATCGCGTGGACATCTGGATCGGAGTGCTGGTTTTTGAGATATACAATTGTGGTCATCAAAAAATTGATGTGGTATGACACACCCCCAAACTGTAAAAAACTGTTTTTAATCTTGAAATAAAAATATTTTTTTACAATTTTTAAATAAAATGGTATAATTTGGAGAAGCTCTAAAAACTTTTAATCAGTATTCTTGAAAGACTAATAAAATTGAAGGTGGTTATAATTTTTGCAAAAAGTACTTTGAAACCGAAATGTGTAAAAATGCGGTTAACATTTTGTCATATAAAAGATTTATTTACATAACCATGATATTTGTTTAATTTACTCAATAAATGTTCACTACTGACGAAGTGAACATCAACAAATTCTTCGTTCGCTTTTTCTATAAGAAACATGTTCACTTTGAGGATCCATATTTAAAAAATCAATGCATATTGCATGCATAGGGGTGAACGACATCACGATAATATCGTAACGATACGATATTCAAAAATATATCGGCTATAATTATATCGGTTATGGTTTTGAAGATATCGAAATATCGCCATATTGATGATATTCGCCGATATCATCTTTATATCGCCGGAGTGAGAAATTGTCTCCAAATTTCATGTCATACGGTAATATCAACGAAGTTACGATACCGTGAAGAGCTAAAAAAAAAAAAACAGTTTGAAATCACGACGCCGCCGCCGCCGCTCATGTTGCCACTACTTTCGTGCGTGGTCTTGGTTGCCTGGTTGACGTGTGGGCTTTAACTAAAGGCTAGTCTCAGTATCACGTGGTACACTCTCCTGGAATAACCGTGAGGTCGTTCACATTCAGTAGATGTCGGGAACCAGGATAAAAACGTGGATGATAAGGCCCCCCCCCCCCAAAAAAAGATGTTGAGTTGCCCTCCACCGACCGACCCAAAAGTGCTGAAATCTCGGGTCGGGTTTTTTTTTTTTTTTTTTTTTTACCCCGTCATTCATAGGCCTATTTATTAATGAAACTTACCAATTTTCTTTGTATAAAACATAATACGTTTGATTTGTGAAATTTTATACTTTTTTAACCGGTAAATTTACCGGTACCCAAGACTCAATGTCAACGATTGCGACTCAATCTACACGTTTTCAAATCGAATGGCCACTCACATGTTGCACGTTGAGCATTGCACGCAATATGGATGAATTTGCTGTGTCAATCACAGCGAAAAGTACAACAAAAATGCTTGGGATACTTTTATTCTGAAGCAAAATTCCTTGCTGATAGGTATACAAATGAAAAACATAGTATGTGGTTTCAGTTCCAATGCATTTCAATCTTAAAATGACAGTCAAGGAGAAAAACAATAAAAATTAAAAAAAATAAAATCCCGACCGACCGACCCCTTCAAATATTTTCACTGGAGGGCAACTCAACAATTTTTTTTTTAGCCCACTGATTAAAATAAGGGCTTTTCACACTTGGATCGCTTTACCCCCGGTCTGCCCCGGCAAATGGGCATCCCCCGTGGGTAAGCGGGTTGTGCTTAACCCAGTTTACGTGGCAGACAGATAACGTAAACAAGCTGTGAAAGGTCAGAGAGATAAACAATCAAGGTCAGGAAAAGCGCGCTTACAGATTTTACAGATTTGTATCTGTAAGTATTTATAAAGTTTTGTTGTATTTTATAGAAACCAAATATCAACGTAAACATATTTCACTTGATATTTTTTGAAGAATTTATCAATTTCCCAAACTAATGATTTTGTTAGGGTTAAATTTGAAATTGTTTTGGACGAGGTAAAATTGTTAGTCTTGCCTGTACCAAACGCGAGCACCCTCGTAAATACACAAATATGCGTAAATTAAAACACACATGCATATTTGTTGAGCTACATTGTCGTTCATGTTATGCGTAGCCATTTTGATTGTTTACGCATTTTGATTGTGCACGCATTTGCATACTGTAACCAGAAACATGTTTGGGCTTCGGTCATTGGTTAAACGTTTTCGCGAGTTCGGTTATCCGGTTGTACTACGATGCCGTCATTGTTCTGACCAAACGTGAACCGAAGTTATGATCGGTCATCACGCTTGGTTTCAGGATGGCGAATTGTAAAAAGTAACGAAAGTTTTCTTAATTATTTGTTAAAACATGATGAAATGATTGTTCGTATACCAGTATATCTTTCAAGTTTATTACTAGCACCCACGAGTAAGTTCTATTTTACAAAAAAATTGAATTACACCGTATATTTTGAGAAACATTGATGAATGAACACATCGCAAACTGAAAACAATTTTCTAGTTACCTTCGCGTTTTCACGTAGACGTCAGAAACAAGTTTCTGGTTCGGGTCGCGAAAACGCTATCTGGGGAAAACCAATGTTGGTTCAACATCGATCGCCAATGTTATGTTGCCGACCTAGAGCAACATTGGCCCAATGTAAGAAACTACTGGAAACCAACGTTGGATAAACATCGATCGCCAACGTAATGCCAACCTAGGGCCAACATTGGCCCAACGTCAGCAACCAACATGATGACAATGCCGATGTTGCCGATTAATTGCCAACATTGGCCCAATGTATGAATGTTATCTGGCCAGCTGGGCTTGCTCAAGCAGACACTTTTGGCATAAAAACCATATTATTCTGGGATAGCTGACTCTAATGAAATTTTTGAAAAATTTTGGAAATTAAAAAAAAATACCAATAAAAATAAAAATTTCACAAAAATTACCGATCTCACACTGTGAACTTTATGCCAAAAGTGTCTGCTTTGGCAATCACCACATTTTAGATTGTAATAATTAGCAGATGAAAAGATGAAAAATCACCTTTTTGTACATGTGGGGCTAGCACCAAGGATACGGAGGGAGTCCAGTGTATTGGCACTAGAATGGGGCTAGAAGAAAGGCTGTGCTGGGTGTCTGGGAATTCTGAAGGAACGACACGCAATTTGAAAATCTTATGAAACAAACTAAAAGAAACTTTGGCGTATGAAACAAACTGAGTAAAACAAAACATTCACGAACTGACCTTTCGTTATGCATAGTGCAGACTCATGTTATAATTTCTGAAATTGAGTTGAATGCTGGATGACACCACCAAAGGGTGCACTACACAACAGTGACAAATTCATGTCCTCAAATTTTTCTGAAAACAAATATTAGAGGCCATACATTTGAGGGATTGTCTAAGAATGGTCCAATATCATAACCTGGTGTCCTTGACTTCCAAGTGTGAGTATTTTGGATACACTAGGCCCTGAAAAAGTGGTCCTAATTTGATTTCAAGCGTAGGATGTTTTTCAGTGTGTGTTTTCACTGGTGTCGATGGTGGTTTCCATTGGGATGTGAATACATGTAAATCAGCGGGCCTCTGTAAAATCCACATTTAATTGAGATTTAATAAAATAAAAGATTAGACATCAATCAATATTTTTCTGGTTTAAAAGTTTAAAGATTTCTAAATGTTTGAATATTTTGTATTTAGTATTGGTTGCTATGGGAGTTTATTTAGAGACCTTGAATTGGTTTGTGTTTTTTTTCTGTGTCCTCTTTTTTTTGGAGGGGGTGCATTCAGCTGCTGCTCCCTCTGTATAGAATTACCTCAAATAATGTTTTTCACTCATTTTGAAAACGGGGAGTAATGATTATTTTAGGTCAAGCTAAAAATAACTGCTGTTTTGCTGGCTGTAGGGAATGAATCTGAATTTTAGACTATAATAATAACCAATTAAGTAACTCATAGTTAATTATACTGAGCAATGCATATGGGGCAAATGAAGTCTTGTTTTGGTTTTTGTGCAATATTGCTACACATGAAAGTGTGACCATCTGCACCACAAACATCACAGCGGACCCACATTTGTCGCTTTGTCAATGAAGGACAACCAATTATGTCACATCTGCTTCGCTGTGATGGTGGCTTGACAGCTGCTTGGATGAGCTCACGCAGTACATAATTTCTCATCAGTGCTGGGAAATCATTGTTTAATGTGGAAAGCTCATTCGTCATTCCTAGCGTCAGTGCAAATGCATTCTGTAGAGGGGAACATATCATTGTGAAAACTTTAAATTGGGTATGAAAGAGATAATATAATAAAAACAAGTTATTTGTGAACCGTCTTTTAGTTTCAATCAACTGTAGAATGACATCCCCAGTAGAGCGACACCCCCAGTAGAATGACAACCCCCAGTAGAATGACAACCCCAGTAGAATGACATCCCCTCTGTATATAGAATTACCCTATTTGATGCTGTGTGTTTTAAAAAATACATGTACATTTTGTACAAAGAGAAAGTGCAAACATTCATAATTACATGTATCTTTATTAGCTAGATATAAATTGTTAGTTGTAATGCAAGCAGTCTCAGCCTGACCACCTTGTGGTGTTGTTCTCGGACCAATGAGGTCTTTAAATTCGAGACTACGAAATTTTATTATAATTTTTTTTATTTTTCGTACACCAAAAAATGCTTTATTTCCGAAATTTATGTAATAAGTGGGCTAGGGGCATCACCCTCCCTGTTCCCCACCCCCAACCAGCAGCTACGCTGCTGGTTGGAGCAATATGAATGGGAAATACTTGTAGGCAAATTTAAATTCTAGCAGATAAATATTGGAATAATATATATATATTTCGTTTCATTGCTTTTCTTTTCTTTTCTTTTCATTAAAAACCCACTGCCCCCTTACCTATGCCACTTATCCCAACGAAGTCCATTGTCAGAAGATCGGCCACTTGAAATTTATAATTAATAGTTTCTTATTAAACCACAAGTCTTAACCATCATAATTATAATAACATCTACACTACCCTAAATATTGACGCAAAACAAATGTATCATTCGGTAACAGTGTGTTTTTATCAAACTTTTAATCAAAATACATGTATCTAATTACACTTTTGTCCCCTGTAAGGCAATAATTTGGCTGGTTTACTTGATTGGATCACTCCATAATGTGTAAATGAAATGTAATGAAATGAAATCATCAGTACATTCTAAAAACTAAGTATTTTCCTACTTTTATGCATGGACAGACATTTATTATCATAATGACAACCCTCTATATGACAAGAAATACATGTATATCATAAAAGAAATTTGTAAATTTATGCTGTTGGGGGACTACGTACACACTTGAATTTTTTTGTTTCCGGACTGATGACCACTCGGCATTTAAGGTTTTGAAAACTAGAAAAACACAAATGACGTTTTAAACAGCATGCAACTGTAGTTTGTCAAAAAAGAGGAAAATGCCAGGCACAGCAAGGTTACACTGCAAACCAAAGAGTTTTCTATCTACGGAAACACAATCGGTAGCTTCGACACTAGCTAGTGCACAGTTTCGGCACTTCAAAATAAAAAAATTTAAAAGCAATTTTCAGTCCTTCCAATCAAAAATATTTCACACTCACTGGCAGCGTGTGATCTCTGTTTAAGGTCCGAAAACAAATGCTGCAGTTGGAGAACGCGGAACAAACAATTTAGAACCAGCTGGCGAAGAAAAACTTCAGAACAAGTTGCAGATGCAGATGTTGCAGAAGATTGAGCTAATGATGAATTTATTTTCAGTTTCAGTTTCAGTATAGTAGTTCGGAAAGTTGTATGGGTACGCAAAGTAATTCACTCAGCAAAGAAGGCGATATCTGCGAACACTCTCTAATACAGTTCAATACAGTGTTCAGTGTCAAGTCCAAATTGACTTACAAAAATCCCCAATTTTTGATTTTCGTTCAGGGAAGGTGAAATTACAAAATTTAGAAAAAGCGTCCCGTAGACAGTCACTATATTGCGTTAAACATTTTTCACGTCTGTTTATGTGTCCCCCCCCCATGTAGTTTAGATCTCACTCCTTTCAAATACAAAACAACATATAAATTAACACAATGATTAAGCAAGTAGTCCAATAAAATCAGTGATATTTGTTTTTTAATCTTCTTTCTTGACATAATAATATTCAACTGAAAGAAAATGACATAATAATAATAATATATTTAAGAAACACAAATGAAAGAAAATGCAAAACTGTTAATGAACACGTGAGGATAATCAAGAAAAAGGCATGTGGTCGCATGGCTGTGCGCGAACTATTATAAAGCTTATAAAGCATGACTGTATGAAACCCAGTACACTCATAGTTAACACACGCTATTAATTATTGTAATGTTTGTCTTAACCTATTCCTTAAGCGCACGGGTAGCGTGATAGGCTTCTAAGCAATAGTTTCCTGCGGTGGTGGATCGCAGCTTCCACTAGTCAATGAATTCAGCTCTGAGTTGTTCACAGTGAGTGAGGATCCCATGCAGATCATAGTGAGGATCGCAAGCAGATCTTTCACAGTGAGGATCCTATACAGCTCATAGTGAGGATCCCATGCAGATCACAGTGAGGATCGCAAGCAGATCTTTCACAGTGAGGATCCCATGCAGATCACAGTGAGGATCGCGTGAAGATCTAGCTCTAGCTAGTTACACTAATGCTAAAGTAAATGGACACCAGAAACGGTTTTCTATGGTGATTACATAACAGCAAGAACAACGCTCTTTATTCAGAACAACTTCTCCTTATATAGGATCTCAACCCCTATACAACGCATGTAAAATCAAGTCATGTACAAAACATATGACCTATACATTAGTACAGTAACTGACCAATCAGTGTTGTGAGTGACCCCTAATGCATGATGTAAACATAGAGTACTGTTTATATAAGGCCCAAAAAATGTTGAGTTGCCCTCCAGTGAAAATATTTGAAGGGGTCGGTCGGGATTTTTTTTTCTCTCTACTTGACTGTCATTTTAAGATTGAAATGCATTGGTACTGGTCTGGTAAATGTTGTTCAAACAAACATTGGAAAGATCCATTTAGACTTATTCTTGATATTTTGCTGAATAGTGTGATAGTGATAGACCTACTTTTCGCTGTGATTGACACAGCAAATTCATCCATATTGCGTGCAATGCTCAACAGGCAACATGTGAGTGGCCATTCGATTTGAAAACGTGTAGATCGAGTCGCAATCGTTGACACACGTACAGTGCGGGGAGCCAGTGCACAACGTGTGAGGGCCATTTGATTTGAAAACGTGTATATTGAGTCGCAATTTAATCGTTGACATACAAAACAGTGCGCGAAGCCAGTGGAAAACATGTGAGGGGCCACAATTGGAAAACGTGTAGATTTGAGTCGCAATCGTTGGCACACAGTGTGCGCGAAGGCTGTGCACCATGTTAGGGCCGGGGCCATTCGATTTGAAAACATGTAGATTGAGTCTTGGGTATCTTCAATTTACCCTAAATGACGCACCTAAGGTTATATAATCAACTGGACGGTAACTTACAAATGAAATTAGCAGTTTGGTGTTTCAGTTTGTTTCAGTGAAGGATTCTCTTGTAAAATGCTGAATTTCAATGCATGATCATACGCGTGGACGTCTTGAGCGCCGTTTTTTGAGAGGCACAGAATTGTGGTCATCAGAAAATTAATGTTGGTATTATAATGACTCACCCCAAACTGTTAAAGTTGATGGGGGCACAGAAAATGTACCCAAAAAGAAAAACAGTTGAAATCATGTTTCATCTTATTCCAGATGGTTGTTAAAATTGTTTTTAAACATGAAAATAAAAATATTGTTTTCGATTTTTAAAATAAAATGGTATAATTTGGAGAAGCTCTCAAAACTGTTAATCAATATTCTTGAAAGACCAATAAAATGGAAGGTGGTTAAATTTCTTGCAAAAAGTACTTTAAAACTTTGAAATGTGTAAAATTGCTGTTAACATTTTGTCAAATAAAAGATTTCTTTTCATAACCATGATATTAATGTTTCATTTGCTCAATAATTTTCCACTACCGTCGAAATAAACACCAACGAATTAAGTAGTCTTCGTTCGCTTCTATAAGGAATGTGTACATTTTGAGGATCAGTATTTCTTAAAAAAATCATTGCAAATGCATAGCATTCATATATTTTGGTTTCCACAAACAACAGCTTGTTGACGGCATAGAACAATAAAATCACAGATTTTCGTGAAAAAGAAATTGAGGTCATGTAAATCTCTTACTATTTGTATCTAGTAAAATCAGTGGTTAAACAAATTTTTCCACTTTCACAAGCACTAACTTTCCAGTAAATCATACAATTTCACTATAATTTTTATTTCTCTAACAAGCACGACTTAGATAAGTTTATGCAACCAGTAATATGCCATAGTTTTGTAAGTTTTCCGAGAAATGCTAAGCCAAAGGTAGGTGCGTCATTTCACGAGTGCGGCCAATTACGTACATGGACGATATCGGTAAATTTGAAGTGGAAAATTTCACAAATCAAACGTATTATGTTTTATACACAGAAAATTGGTAAGTTTCATTAATAAATAGGCCTATGAATGCCGGGGGGAAAAAAACCGACCCGAGATTTCAGCACTTTTGGGTCGGTCGGTGGAGGGCAACTCAACATTTTTTTTGGCCTAATAAAAAAGTAATAAAGATCAGTGGGGATAGAGGTGCGTGATTAGTTTTCTGAAAAATGCTAAGCCAAAGGTAAGTGCGTTATTTCGGGAGTGCAGCGAATAAACCCTTTCACGGTAATATGCGCCATGTTTTTGACGGGGCAAAATTGTTTATTTCGAACACTCGTTGCCGTCGTCTGCGACCCAGCGCTCGAACTTCACGTACATTCATTTTTTGATCTGCTAACTGTTGGCAAGTGTTGGGGCTTAACGTTAATTATTACAACCTTAAACTACGCGATTAGGTAACCTTCTCCAAGCAGGTTGACTAAGGGATGTAGGAGATCCCTCAGTCTGGGGTGGGTTGTGGACTTTAGATATAGTAGTAGTAGGGGTTGCCAAATATTGCTGATGTAGAAACCGATGTCCTGTAGAACAGTGTTGTGCTTGTTGGAGGATGTGCTGGAGTTTATGTGACATAGAACCTAAGGGAAGACGGGTAGAGGGTGTTAGACTTTGGGTAGGGGAGATCCTGGGGTCAGGGTTAGAGACAGGCTTCGATGTTGTTGATCTTGCTGGGTTTGTAGCAGTTGCGCTGGAGGGTAGTCTTGATGTGCCATAGTTCCTTGGGTAGACTGTCCGGGTCGCATAAGTTGTAGGCGCGTTGTACGAGGGTGCGGTTGACCGATGACTTGATGCTAGGGTGATGGAAGGAGCGCCGGTTGAGATATCGATCTGTATGGGTGGGTTTCCTGTATACGTTGTGGTGCAAGGAGCCATCTGGATTTCTGGAGATGCCAACATCAACGAACGAGATCTTGCCTTATTTTTCTACTTCCATCGTAAACTTGATGCTAAGATGATGCTTGTTGAGGTGTTGTAGGAAGTCCTGAACTACATCTCGGCCATGTGGCCATACAACAAAGGTATCATCCACATAGCGGAGCCACAGGCTGGGTCGGAGGTCGGCAGTGTGGAGGGAAGAGGTTTCAGATTCTTCCATGATCAAAATGTCAGCAAGGACCGGGGATAGAGGAGATCCCATGGAGGTCCCAGCTGTCTGCTCGTTGAACTTAACCCTGAAATTGAAAACAACGGGAATAAACACACGTTAGTAACAGATCATGTATTTGGGCAGGGGAGAACGACATCTTGGTTAGTTTTGATGTGGTGTCTCTTTTCACCAATGTACCAACTGAAGAGACATGCCTCCTGGTGAAGCAGAGACTCAAACAAGACCTTTCCCTTGATGACCGTACATACAATACATTTGCGAGTGTATTACAAATAAAACAGAGTATCCATTTCATAGCAAACAGGGTGTCCAAAACGAGATGTTAGCCACGATTTAGAAATGTGTGTCCAAATTTGCTGGAAATTTTAAAACATTGTGTTCAAATTGTTCACTTAATATTTTTACATGTAAATGACGGATGAAATAGGGTGTCCAAAATTGAAACAGGGTGTCCAAAAGACACCCAGACACCCCTCTGGCTAACATTATGGTCCAAAAGATATCCAGATGTAGGCCTATTGATGGCAAAAACTATGTGTACATGAAAAATGTTTTCTAAACAACTGGTATCCTGCACATCAGAAGTGCAATCTCTACACCTTCATACAAGAATGTCATACACATATTATGATATTGTTTCTATAATGTGTTAACCATGAATTGTAACCCTTCTCAGATATGCTTGGCCTCGAAGACGCCAGCAGCTGGCTTGTGTTTGTAGCATATATCACACTTTTTGTTAATAACAGTAAGTTACAACACATTTCCACATACATTTCTTGATTTTTGTTTTGTTTTGTTTTGTTTTGTTTGAATGGCTTAATCTAATGTTTTATGGAAGTACATGTACATCAATTTGTTTAAATTCAGTAACAGTAAGTTACAACACATGCCACATTTCCTAATATTTTTTAATGGCTAATTCCAATGTTTTATGAAAGTGGGGAACGGTGTTTGACAGATCGACCCATGTTTGTTTCCCCGTATTTTAAATTATCCATTTCCCCCTTTCCTGAATAATAAAATGTCGGTCAAATTTCACTGATATTTTAACCCTAACAGCCCCAAACCCATCAAACCCCAACGGCTGGTTGTGTTGTATTTTGATGGACTCAATACTGTATGGCCCAGATAGGGATTTACATGGGGGGGCTGCATGTCCCAATTCTATCTAAGCCTGCTAATCTGTCTTTTGTGAGTCCTAATCCTGTAACGATACAGTACCTGCCAATCAACCTAACCTGGGCTTCTGGAGGGTCTACACCAGACAAGTAGAGCTCATCATAATGGCTTCAGTTGTGAACAAGACAGCTTATGTGTCACTCAGTCAAGTCTGAGTTAACAATAACAACAATATTTGAGATCTATTCATTACTAGAGGGTCTTTTGTGTTCAGCTAGGGGATTATATGTGACCTGTCACCACAAAATGAGCTTAAAGGCAGAAATTTAAACAATTGAGTTGTTCGTATTTCTGGATTCAGTAGAACAAGAGCTTTCGTATTTGGAGTTTGGAGTTACAGCGATCCCCCAGACCACCAGCGGGGGATTTGCGGCTTTGTTTCCGTCTTTGTTTCAAGTTGTTTGTCAGAACATGACAAAAGCTACCAACGAAATTGGTCTGAAATTGAGGTTTTTAATTGTCTGATCGAACTGAAAATTTGGAATTCAATATAAGGAGATTTACAAATTGCAAATATAATAACCCCCAAAAGATAGACCTCCCTTCGATTTTTCACTTTGTTCACTGTACCGTGAAATGGTATAATGCGACTTTACGCTCATTTTGTTGTAATAGGTCACATAATAGGCCCCTAGGCCCAGGTGAAGCCTGGGCCTAGCCAGGCTTCTCAAAGGCTTTCCCGTACCATGGAGGAAAGATGTTTCAATGCCTGTACCATGACTATGGCCCTTCTCCCTAAGTCCAACAGTTGGGTGGTAGTGTTACTGCATAGTGTTGGATATTGGTGGATTCATGAAGGTTCTTGGCCAAAACCATTAGGGGATTATGGTTAAACCCTATTACTAATCAATGGAATCATATCAATCAAATATTTCAAAATGCTGTTTTTCACAGGTCTATTGGTGACTGCGACGAAGAGCAAGAATAATGATTACAACTACAATACAATCTTGGTGGTGTTATTGATCGAGTTTTTAAAACTCATTGTATCAATTGTCATGTCCTTATGGAAGTAAGTAACCATACCCCTCAATCTATTTTTGTTGTCCCCTTTTGGGACATGTTCTGCATTTGTTAACCCTAAATATATTCTGTACCAATGTGTATGTACCTAGCTACATGTATGTTTCAGAATTCAAATTATTATTTGGATTTGTGTGCACATCAAGGCCCAGTTTCATTGAGTTGCTAAGCAGAAAGTATTGCTTGGAAAATTTATCTAGGCGTGGGTAATGTTGACCGGACATTTGCACTTGCCCTAAAAACTGCAATAGATCCCACTATAAAAGACTTAACCACATTTCAATTTTTCTTACTTATTCTGCAGTAATTCAATTAAAGATTTGGTGAAAGATCTCAAATCAAACAAAACAGGTTAGTAAATGGACGGTTAAAGGGACGATATCATCACGATCAACGGGGCATGGAATTGGAGTGATAGTTTTAGATTAACTTGGTGACTGAAAATAATACTCACATGATAAGGTCATATTATCAGTCACTGTGTTCATCTTAAACTAGGACACTGATTCCATAACCTGTTGAAAGTCTGCTCTGATCATGACGATACTGTCCCTTAAAAGCTTTAATTTTGTTATCATCTGTACAACTGGTTTTAAGAGAAGGTACAAGGGTCGGTAATGTCACATAGTGAAGAAGTTCCCTAAACAACCAAAGTTTCATGTTATTACGTTGTGTCGATCACAGCAAGAAAAAAAATAGTGAAAATGCATTCAAATCAGGGCATTTGTGTATTCATCATCATGTGGAATTTAAGAACTATTTAGGAATTATTTCTAGGAGATCAATTTATACCACCATATTAGAAGTTGACCTGAGAGTAGTACATCATGCTCAACCAAAAACTGAGAGCCCAAGTGAATCATGAATGATGTTTGTAAGAGAGAGACATTTCCTTTGGTGCACAATTCCTTCTCATTAAAAAAAGAGAGAAATATGCCAAAGAAAAAGACTACATTGTCTGGGGCACATATAACGACTTGATAACTTGATACGTTTCAATGAGACAAAATATTAATTGATGTAGTAAAAAGAGTAAAAAACAAAATTTAGTTTAGTTTAGTGGTAGAAGTTTAAACAGTATCTCCGTATATCTATTTTCTTTTATTTATGAGTTAACAAAGAAAAATTTACTATAGCGATTTGAACCTGTCAATTCCGGGTTACTGTGCAAGAATTATACTAACTGAGCCATCTATCCCTATTTTGTCAATAGCTTTATTCGGGGGTGTGATAGTCAGAAGTCATTGAACCAATGTATGTGATATTGCTAAAGATCACACCTTGCGATACAACCTTGAAAGCTGCATTATGGGGATCGCTAGGAGAGGAAGCAATTATTTTAATATCATATATCCAAAACATTTGGCCTGTTTCCTGTCATAATACCATACCGTTTTGCCGGTCTTGTACCATCTTGCTGTTATGGTTTAATTGTCGCTATCAAGACAATTTGGTCTGTTTTCAGTCATATACCATCTTGTCGTTGTGGTTTGCTACTATTATGCAATAATTTGCTCAGTTTATGATTGTTGGAATGGAAACGCAGTGTTCAGGTTAACTTCTGGTCAAAGAAATGATCATTGATGAAGTCACAATTAATATTTAAGAAAAATGTCTGAATTTATTTTATAACATTTGAATTTCACGTTTTTTGCTATAACGTCGCCATATTGCCTAGCAACATCATACAAATTCTGGAGCTACTGGTGCAAACCTAAAGGCATTTTAAATCTATCAGTAGGGTTTTGTGTTTTTGGTCTTGGACTAGCAATGGTGTTTCCATGTCCCAACTGCATATACTTCCCTCAAGCATGTCAAACTTAGCCCAAATTGGTGAAATGAATTTCAGTTTGTATCACATCACTCAAAATGCTGTTGTTACAATCAATATATGAAGGGGAACTACTTCCAAAATCTGAACCAGAAAAAGGTTTAGGTCCCGAAGCATAGATATATCTACTCCTTCATTCCTTATTGGTTATACTTGAATGGTAACGTCTGTTTTAGAAAACTATTAACATTTATGTGCAATTAAGGTAATGTACGCAGAAAATTGCCTAACTTGCATATATTTTTACATACATAAATACTAAATTTCTGCAGATTTTTAATAATACACCTTTGGTAAAAAGGATTATCTTAACACTTGAATGGTGACATTTGGGAAACATTAAGCACTCTTTGCAGAATTATAGGTTATGCATTCAGAAACGTACTAGACGTCCAGTTATTTTTTACCGTCTCTCCCAATGTATGGCTGATTCCATGTGTTAAACAGATTGCATTTTCCTACATATAAAAGCTCTTCACTATGTCATTACCATATCCTTTAAACAAAAGCTAGCATAACGTAAATACCAATGTATAAAAAGTGACAGATAAAAAGTGACACCAAGTTGGGCTGCTAGGGTCAGATTGGTCTGTTTGGTCACCCTCCACTTTTCAAAAGGCATAATCAAAATTGGAAATTACTGGCTCATTTATGCAGCAGCAACATTAATATATGATCTTATCATGTGGGTGTTATTTTCAGTCACTGAGTTAATCTAAAATTAGAACTCCGATTCCATGCCCTGTTGATCGTGACGATATTGTCCCTTTAAAAGCAATTCTGATGTTTTGATTGGTGATTTGTTTGTTTCTTTTACAGCATTTGTCTACTATCTAGTTCCTTCAGGATTATACTGCATCTTCAACAATCTTGTATTTCTCAGTCTGGTGCAGTATGATCCGACCACCTACATGATCCTTCTGCAGTTTAGCATTGTTATCACAGGGCTGATTTATCAGGTATTTACCCATATACACTGTGTAGTCACTTCCTTTAAATGTATGCAAATTGAAAGGGCCAAAAATAGGGCGGGGTGGGGAATGGAGTACTATATTAGCTTCATATTTCTTCATTGGAGGGGGGGGTCCTTGACATGCATTTGAACAATAGTTTGAATTTGTATTCTGGATGGAATGCACTGTATTGCTAATGAAATGCTATTAATATATAAATGTATTTGACCCCAAGGTCTGCCTTGCATATATCAGTATTTATGATATCAGTATTTATTTATTTTTTTATTTTTTCATTTTACAGGCCTGATTTTAGGGATCGTAAATTTTTTGGTCAGTTTTAAAAGTGTAAAAAAGATGATCTTTTCAATATCCCCCCCCCCCCCCCGCCCCCCAAAAAAGCACTATACAAAACTTTGCCAATGTTTATTTCTCCATGTTTTCCCGTGATTTGAGCAGTAATGTTGTGAATTAAATTGTTTTCATATTTGTCGTCATGTCCGCAGTGCATATTTCAGAAAGAACTCAGTTGGATACAATGGGTATCCTTATTCGTCTTGACGTTTGGTTGCATCCTGGCACACCTCAACAAGGACTCTAAGGTCATCCAATTCAAAATGAGTAACATCTTCATCCTTGTTCAGGTGCTATGCTCATCCTTTGCGGGCGTTTACAACGAGTACTTGTTGAAAAACTACAGCAGTACGATGCAATTCTGGCAGCAGAACATTGTCATGTACACAAACTCCTGCATATGTGGCATTATTATGCTTATGGTGACAGGGAATCTGAAGCTAGATTTGCTTAGCCTAGCCAGCTTCCACTCATTGTATAAGCCAGTAGTCATTGGCCTTATTTGTAATAATGTAACCGGGGGACTCGTGACCAGTATTTTCCTTCACAAGTTGAACTCAATTGTGAAGAAATTTGCAGCAGCCATTGAGCTGGTTATTCTTGCAGTAATAGGTCATGTGTTTACAGGAAATTATATCAACTTGACGGGGGCTGCCGCTATATTTATAGTTTCATGTGCTGTTGTTGTTTATACTAAGTACCCTCTTCAAATGAAAACAAATGTGGTGAAAACCGAACCAACTAATGGCTTATTGAAATAGCATTTAATACATCTATAGATAGGTTGCAATTGATGGCACACAATTCAAAATCAGCCATCTTTACACATGCAATGACAACCCATTATGCTTAGCCCATAAATGCAGTGCACGGCACGCAGGCATTTCATCTAACTCTCTGCATCATTGCACAATGAACTACTTACCTGTGAAGAAATTATCTGGATAATTAACATTATGTTAAATTTCCTAATTTCAGGATTTTTTTTTACAAATATCCGTTTGCATCAAAATTTTCTTGTTTGTGGAGATGTAAATCCTCCAAAATTAAACATCCAGGAGATTCAGGGGCTTTGCCCTCTAGACCAAAGGGAGACCCAGGCCAGCTACCCACTTGTCAGGATTTCTCACTTTTGTCAAATCGCACTCCTCATTTTGGGCTTTGCATGGTGAAGTGTCATTATCAATTTGGTTTGTAGGTTATCTATTTCTACCTGCATGGTTCTATGTAGCATCCTGCTGACATCTAGAGCACGCTAGTCAAAATGTAAAGAAAACCAATATGGTTCTTATCAGAACCACAATCTCATGTAGCAATAGTTTACCCTGAAAATTTGATTTTGTAACCCCACCACTTATGTTTGCAAATTTTGAGACTGAAGCCTGGATACAGGACTGTATGAATATATTATAAATGTTACATGTTAAAGGAATTTTCATTGTAGGGCAAAATTAAATCAATAATTTTTATATAGTTTGTGTTTTTTATTTGGGGAAATTTTAAAAGTTTATATATTTTTTGTTTGCACGAAATGCATTAATTCAATTTTCATGAAAATATTTCTTTGAACAATTTTTGGTGAAGTATTTGTAATTCATGTATTCATGTTATTTTATTTTTGTACTAGTCTTGGTGTATGTGCTATTTAAACATTGATTTAAATTGTAAGAAATAAACATAACTTGTACATTTTGTTTGAAAAGCCTGATCCATGTATTTATTTAATGTTTCTGTCTCATGCACAGATTGTGTTCTCATCTAATATTGTAGTCTTATGACCAGGGGAAGATCCAAATTTAAAAGAGGGGCACCTCCCAAAAACCTTGGATCTGCTAAGAACAGCAAGTGTTGTGCAATTTTTGGGAGGAGAGAAGTCCCATTGGAGTAAACCCAATGTATCATGGACTATGTTGTATGTTCATTTGCCAAAAGTCGGCATGTTCAAGGGTCCGGGAGATTCAGACCTTAATTTTTTTTTTTTTAATTTTTTAATTTTTTAAAGCTTTATGAGAGACCATAAGATGTTTTCAACAAAGTGATAATATATTGGAGTGACTAGCTGGAACAGGCACATTTATATGTAAATTTAAGCACTGTGTAAACTGTACAGTGTGAGCTTTCTCATGTGAGTCTCTCCCTGAGCATACAGGAGTACACCCTGTGCTGTTAGACTCGGCAGGTGGGATACTACATTATACATATTTTTTACGTGTGTTAAACCATGGTTGGAGTAGTCTCTTGTCGGAACAAATCAATTTCCAGCCATCTGGACCCCATTAAAAAAAAAACATGGTTCTGCCTCTGATAGTTATGGTGTATTTGTGGATTCTGAAGGACGAATGTTGATCGATGAACAAGCGTAGTAAAATCATTCAGTTTTGTGGAATTTATGATTTATCCTGGGTGGGGTTTGTAAAGAAAAATTTATGCATGTTAATCACCCTTCAATTCGCACCTACAATGTTTGTTTACGCTACAGGGAAGGCGAATTAGTTTGAATCTCACGCGCAGTAGCCAACACTAGCGTGGGGTCACTGCCTGAAGGCCCAAAAAAATGTTGAGTTGCCCTCCAGTGAAAATATTTGAAGGGGTCGGTCGGTCGGGATTTTGTCCCCCCCTCCTTGACTGTTATTTTAAGATTGAAATGCATTGGAACTGAAACCACATACCATGTTTTCCAAAGACAATGATCTAGCAGTATGCACAAGTACCTAAAGAATAAAAAGACATCACACATTCAACTTTATAATAATCTTTCAACAACTTTATTTCAACATTTCATACACTTGTTTCTAGCACTTTTGTTCTTAACAACTTTATGCATCCATTGGTTGACATATGATATTAAGACATTTGTATACCTATCGGCAAGGAATTTTGCTTCAGAATAAAAGTATCCCAAGCATTTTTGTTGTACTGTTAAACATTTTGTTTTGTTTATATTTTGAGTTCTTGACTTCAAACTTCTGAAATTTGACACACGTACAGTGCGGGGAGCCAGTGGGAAAACGTGTAGATTTGAGTCGCAATCGTTGGCACACAGTGTGCGCGAAGGCAGTGCACCATGTGAGGGCCGGGGCCATTCGATTTGAAAACATATAGGTTGAGTCTTGGGTACCGGTAAATTTGAAGTGGAAAATTTCACAAATCAAACGTATTATGTTTTATACACAGAAAATTGGTAAGTTTCATCAATAAATAGGCCTATGAATGAGGGGGGGGGGGGGGGGGGAACCGACCCGAGATTTCAGCACCCGAGTTTAACAACTAAAAGTGACTTGCAGTTAATTTGTTTTCTGTGCACATCCTTTCTTGTATTTTTACTCATATGAAACGTATTGAAAAATGAGGGTTGCGCTCAGTTGATTTGCAAAAAGCATAGTTAGCTTTCAAAGTGCAACTGGATCTATGGATGAATAACTTTGAATATGTCTTTTTAATAGAACACTCCTGAAGTAGTTGCATGAACACGGTTTTTCCTGAGGTATTTTTATATTAGAGTTCGAGCATTGGTATAGATAGATACCAAGTGATTGTTTGGTAAGGGCTATCCATCTTTGACCAATTTATATTAAATACTAACCTTAAAGTAAAACAAGTAATTAAAATGCAATTCACAAGCCTCCCGTGTATTTTCAATTTTGATGAGAAAATCATCCGGGTAAGCAACTTACGACACCATTACAACCACGATGTTGCATCATACGAGAGACAGACGGAGTTAATCTATGAAAAATGCATGGCGCACGTTCAGTAGCTCCAAATGGAAGTTTAGTGCCATAAAAATAAGTCATCGGGATGATACCGATAAGCACTTTTGAGATCCACTTTGGGAGTCATATTTTTGGAGTCATACTTTTGTTTATTTTTTCCATGTCTTCCCAGCACGTTATAAGCGGGCAGCAAATTGTGGTGCGCTTTCATCTTTTTAAGTCTGAAGCCATATGTACATGTACACTGATGTCTAACCTACAATGATGTTTGGAAAGGCACTAACACAAACAACCTGGGCCTACCCATTGAATTATTTTGGCATGAAAGAAAAAAGTGCGCATCAATTCTTGTACTATTTTTAGTCATATGAAACATACTGAAATGAGCCGTTGCGCTCGGATGACTTTCAAAAA
This sequence comes from Zoroaster sp. YZ-2022, assembly GCA_029582265.1. NCBI lineage: Eukaryota > Metazoa > Echinodermata > Asteroidea > Forcipulatida > Zoroasteridae > Zoroaster > Zoroaster sp. YZ-2022. The sequence continues at coordinate 32,091,916 of CM055821.1, read as the reverse complement.
GCATAGTTAGCTTTCACTGAACTGCAACTGGACGGATGAATAATTATGCCTGGGTGTAACTTTGAATATGTAGGCCTATGCCACCAAATATACACTGGTGTAAGACAATTAGAAACCATAAATCCTGATATTTTGAGATATCTGCAAACATAAGATCAATATGGTTTATTTTTAAAAAGGAACTATACATCTCAAATGTCATCTTAAATTACATCTAAATAATTATTAACTAAATTATTGGTATTTATGATTTGGAGAAGTATATGTACAAAACTCGGAGTCTAATGCATGCAAAATATTTTTGCCTAACGGGAAATCTCCTGGGTACTCTAAGGGTACGTTGAGACGCGAGGACAAAGTTAATACTTAATCCAAAATTATTAAGTTGACCCTCCGTTGGAACTCTCTAATCCACCCCCGGAGCCGGAGGCACAGGGTAGATCATTTTAGTCTAAGCTCAAGTTGCGCCAAGGTTAATGACTACCCACATTGAGACGGGCTAAGAATGATTGTTGAAATGCAACTGACCTGCCACTTCCGGCGTTAAGTCTATCCTGTTGACCTGTTCGTTTACACTGCACTACACATGTCATGACACGCACGGGTGCACCCCACTAAATAGTGAGGATTGCATGCGCCGAGCTTTTTATCATAAAGTGTATGTTCTCAAATTTTTATGAAAAACAAAGATTTGAGGCCCATACATTTGATGGATTGTGTAAAAATGGCCCAATATCATAACCTGGGATCCTTGACTTCCAACTGTGAGTATTTTGGATACACTAGGCCCTGAAAAAGTGGTCCTAATTTGATTTCAAGCGTAAGCTTGCCTTTTTCAAAAATGGCTCACACAAGCGAGATCATAAATCGGACAACTACGATAAGAATGTCAACCACCCTCCTTCCCCCTGTGCTTGTTTAATTGAACTGATTCAGTTCAGTGAGCACACACTCCTCTCCCCCAACCCCTAGGATCCTAGTCTCAACAGTTTCCCGCCTGCACGCCTCAACGAACTAATCCTCCAGCATCCAGTCATCGCGTGATCCTCCAGCAGCCTACTTAAGCAACAGCATTTTTCAGAGTCCGGCATTCTCCTGAGGACGATCAGAGCATGCTGATCGAAACGTCGAGTTGTACCTCCCGTTATTTTCAGAACTAATTATTACTCAATTGAGAATTTCACATGGTGTCACCGCAATTAAGTTTTACCTAAGAATGTCATTAAGTGTTGTGCACAGTATGCTACCCATCGGCATACGTGCTGAAAGAAGCACTGAAGCGGTAACGTATTAACCAATCCGGTTACACTCCCATGGGCGGATCCAGAACATTTTTTAGGGGGGCTGAGAATCAAAAAAAATTATTTTTCAGTACTACAAAGGGTGCCGCCACTTCCTATGCGCAACGGTTAGTACAGTACTAAGTAGGTCACCTCCTTGTGTTTATCCCGCACACTGTGGGAATGGGAGTGCGTTCTCCCTTCCCCTCTCTCTCTCTCTTTTTCTCCCCCCCCCTTTTTTTATATATATTTTTGTATTTTTGTACAGCCCCCCCCTTAGCCCCCCCTGGATCCGCCAATGACTCCACCACCAACACCTGCATGATTATGAATGGTGTTCGTCCTTCGAAGTCGAAGAAGACCACAATGTCATCAGCTGGTGTCCCAGTGGGACCGGAGATGGCTGACCAGGCCAATCCGAGCCCGGAAGAGTCTGTCACAGTGGGTGCAGGGCAAGGCTGTGGCTGGGCTGGCTCCCGGTGAAGAGTTGCTGGCTCGGCCAATCTCAAAGGCCTTGGCACCAGAGGAGACTCGGTGTTTTTTGGTAAACCCCATTTATCACAATTTCCATAATTCACATCAGAAATGCTGATTTTACTCTTTTTTTCTCCTACACTGTTGGTTTAAACAAAAGTGGACATCTGCTTAAAATTCTTGTTTCATATAACCAGATAAGGCAGAACTGTGGAGGACAAAAGTGGATATATGCTTTTTCTGCTTTCTACTACTTTCCAAAAAGCAGATCGAATGTTTTGGACTTTTGGTAATACAATCTATTCCGTTTTGTATTAACCACAACTGACCACTCAGATCAATCGTTTCTGACAAACAGCGGCGTAGCCACGGGGGGGCCCCCCACAAATTTCCAGTGCCCCCCCCCCAGGTGCCCCCCCCCACGAAAAATCCTCATAGTGCCCCAAAAAACAGAAAAGAAAAGGGAAAAACCCATACCCCTGTGCCCGCCCACTGAAAAAGTCCTGGCTACGCCGTTGCTGACAAACCCAATTTTCTATTTTTATTTTCTACTTGCCGAAAAGCAGATTGAACATTTTTGTCAAAGGTGGCCCGAAAGTGCACGGGCATCTGCTGTAGGCCTATATCTTTCCTTTAAAAACAACTCACATGGTGGGAGACTTTGCCTGAACTTAGACCATTATTTATGGAGTGAGAAGGGCAACTAGGTATTAAAATTCATGTTTCATCAGTCTCAAATAGCCGCCAAACAGTGTTGAACTATACAGTAAACAGGGGGTCGTGGGTTCGAATCCCACCTGAGTCGCCTGTGAAGGTTTTTTTTACAGTGCTATACACACGTTGGTGTAGGGCAAAAATTACATCAATTACACAGAAGTATTAAAATAAAAAGTAAAGTCCTTCCCTTTTCCTGTTTTAATTTCTTTTCTTAATTAAATGTTACGAACGACCAACTGATCCAGCGAATATCCATCAAAGCCGGTAATAAACAAAGGGATAACCAAAATGATAAAAGAATAAGAGAACCAGCAACTGATGACAAAGGACACAGATTAAGATATTCTGTATTATATAACAATAAATACATGATTTAGGAAATAATAAATCAAGACGTGGAGCGGTTTACAGCACAAATAAAAATCAATGAATAAGTATTCGGCCGAATGTTAAATCATTACCAGCTTGCTCGGTCAACTCATGGGCTCGGGAATGGGTGCTCCAACGATTACCACAGGCACCTCGTTGAACAGAATAGGTAGTCCTCTGGGGGAACATCACAGCCCATCAGTACAGCTCAGAGTAGGTACCGGTAGCTCTGGGGAACATCACAGCCCATGAGTCAGCGGCGTAGCCAGGACTTTTTCAGTGGGGGGAGGGCACAGGGGGCATTGCTTTTCTTTTCTGTTTTTGGGGCACTATGAGGATTTTTCGTGGGGGACACCCCCCCCCCCCCCCCGACTAGGCCGCTGCCATCAGTACCGCTCACAGTAGGTAGCCCTCTCAGAAACATCACAGCCCATCATTATAGCTCAGAGTAGGTACAGTAGGTGTAGGCACATAGACCACGCCCAAGGATCGTCCAGTCAGGTGAGTAGCAGCGCACAGTGCGACAAAACTTTGAAGGCATATTATTAGACCTAGATATGTTTCGGACCCGCAGATGTCAATGGAAGTGTTTTTAAATATTTATGACGAAAGGTAAATACTGATTTCTGATTGGACCGCTGATAATTCACGCTTTATAGCCTTGATTGAGTTTTTGTTCATTTTAAATTACAGTGATCGAGTGCATGTGTTACGGCTGTAAATTATTTTAAGGATAAAATTATCGTTAAATAATTTTGTGATTTAAATCCATTATATACTATTGGTAATGTTTGTGAAAAATGTTTATAAAAGTATCCTTACTTTCTTTGAATCAAGATATCCATTAAACAACCAACCAGTTTATTATGTGTCATTATCCGAGAAAATAATGAAAAAAAAAAAAAAGTGCATTCAGATGTTTCGTATTCACATTCTGTAGTGATGCGGATTTACCGCTTTTACGGAGTAAAAAAATCCAGATCCAGATCCAGATCCAGATTCATTCGTACGTTGATTTGTTTTTGTTTCCGGAGGGACAGCAATATATTTTGGACATTATTTCACTTTTGTACGAATTTGTTAGCACATGAGACGACAATATTTCATCCCTGTTTGATAACATGATCAATTAAATTTGTTCACCAATCCCCGGCAACCGCCCTGTTAAGTCCCAAAACGAAGGACATTTGATGTTTTTTCGAAGCATTGGAAAGCTCACATCGTTAAATGTCTATTTTTAGAGTTGACATCACGATATCTAGCCTGGATAAACAATGACATGCCAAAGAAAGTCTAGTTGTTATTGATAAGTATCCAACTTGGATCTTTTACAGGTTCCTCTGTGGAACCATTGCCCTCTCGGCATTCAGGACGTCTGTCCACCACTTCAAGTACATTAAAAACAGGCATATCATTGTTCACATTATTTTCCTCTATTATTCTTATTCTCAAATTCTGGTTACAACTTACGTACGAAAATTAGCTGAAAAGTTTGTTTCAAATTGGCCAGCTAAACGATACTAATACTAGGTAAACAATTTTGGACATTGGCATCCAAATAATTATTTTTACGAAATACCATTCTCGAACAGTTTTGTTTATCAATATGTATTATGAATAATAGTTGTTTATTTATTTTGTTAATTATACATTCGCCGATGGTACTCTGGGTATCTGGTTTTTTTGCTTGTTGTTTTCCATCTACCGGATTCCATAGTAGTTTCTCTTGAACCCCTTTATCGGCTAAATGAGAAGCGCCTGCCCCCCTGATCTCATCGTCTGATCCATCCAGGCTTTCCAGAACCCAGCCATCCCAGCCATCAGAGCAATGCAGCCTCTGATTGGCAACAAAATCCTTTAATTGTCAGTTATTTTCCCTTTCCTTTCCTTTTCTAGCACTTTATTCTTTTCTACCTATTCGCACTTTGTTTATTCGATTGGCTGTCGACGTCACTTTCGCACATCCGCATACCAAGTACCAAGTACCATACCCCACCCTATTTTTTATTTAAATTTCCCATTTCAATACCCCCTCCCCACATCCACACCCCATATTAACCCCGCCCCTCTCGAATACTACTTTTTTATTTTGAGACATTGGATTAAATAAATGTAAATAAATGAACTAATTTGAGAGGAAAAAATGCAATTTTTATTTTTGGGGGGGGGTTGAAAATTATCCACAAATTCTGGGAATAACGTTTGGAGATTTTATAGTTTTGTTGGCAATTAGGTTATCATTTTGAGAACTTCTGTTTGCAAGCGTAATTATATAGGCTTGAACCATTATTTGTAGTTATGGGCAGTTGTCACTGAAATGTCAGATAGGGGTATGGTTGTACTATTTAATTGTCCACAACATTTCGGTTTCGTCGGATGGGTCTTCAATGTGACTTCTGGTGCCGGGGTCATTGTAACACGGCTGATCGCAGAAAACACTGTACTTTAAGTGGTGACCCGTGGAGGAGACTAGCATTACATAACATTATCGTGGGTTCCCAATCAACTAAATACAGTACCGTATCGCGCCTCACACTGAAAGCCAGCGATCAAAAGGGGTCAAGGTTCACTTGTTGAGCGCGCCAAGTCCAAGCGACATTTCAGGAGAAATAAGTTGTTAATGCAAAGTGTTAACAGTACTAGTAATAACGTATTTTAAAGGTTTTTGGGGGCCTACTGCGTAAATGTCCGTAATACTTTGCAAAACGTCTAAGTAATAACCTAGAGGAAGAAGATGCTGGGGATTGAAAATTCTGAGGTAAGTGCGAACAAATTGTTTATAATTGGAATTTACCAGTCCATGGAATTTATCAAATTTATCGTGATGGGCACTTTGTTCATGTTGGTTGTGTGTTGGCTAGTTGTGTGTGTACAAAAACTTAACGTTAATGATTGATATTATTTGCGGTACCCTATGTGCATTTACCTGGAATAATGTACAATACAGCTACCACTTTCCATTGTTTTTCTCTGTAGAAAAAAGAGATTAAAATATAAATAGTTTTCGCTTTCTGTATCGTCCATGTACGTAATTCGCCGCACTCGTGAAATGACGCACTTACCTTTGGCTTAGCATTTCTCGGAAAACTTATAAAACTATGGCGCATTAATGGTTGCATAAACTTATCTAAGTCATACTTGTTACAAAAATAAAAATCACAGTGAAATTGTATGATTTACTGGAAAGTTAGTGCTTGTGAAAGTGGAAAAAGTTGTTTAACCACTGATTTTACTATACAAATAGTAAGGGATTTATATGACCTCAATTTTTTTTTCACGAACATCTGTGATTTTATTGTTCTATGCCGTCAACGAGCTATTGTCTGTGGAAACCAAAAGATATGAATGCTTTGCATTTGCAATGATTTTTTAAAGAAATACTGATCCTCAAAATGGACACATTCCTTATACTATAGAAGAACCAAACGAAGACTACTTAATTCGTTGGTGTTTATTTCGTCGGCAGTGGAAAATTATTGAGAAAATGAAACATTAATATCATGGTTATGAAAAGAAATCTTTTATTTGACAAAATGTTAACATAATTTTTACACATTTCAAAGTTTTAAAGTACTTTTTGCAAAAATTTTAACCACCTTCCATTTTATTGGTCTTTCAAGAATATTGATTAAAAGTTTTGAGAGCTTCTCCAAATTATACCATTTTATTTTTAAAATCTAGAACAATATTTTTATTTTCAAGATTAAAAATAATTTTACAACCATCTGGAATAAGATGAAACATGATTCAACTGTTTTTCTTCTTGGGTACATTTTCTGTGCCCCATCAACTTTAACAGTTTGGGGTGAGTCATTGTACCAACATCAATTTTTTGACGACCACAATTCTGTGCGTCTCAAAAAACGGCGCTCAAGACGTCCACGCATATGATCATGCATTGAAATTCAGCATTTTACAAGAGAATCCTTCACTGAAACAAACTGAAACACCAAACTGCTAATTTCAATTGTAAGTTACTGTCCAGTTGATTATATAACCTTAGGTGCGTCATTTAGGGTAAATTGAGGATATCCCATAAAATTGATAGTACCCTTTTTCAACTGGTAAGTTAACGTTTATTAATAGCCTAAATAGGCTAATAATGTTAAGTGGTTGAAAATTAAAAAAGAAAATGTTAAAGTGGCAGTTGGATTTGATGTTCTTTCCCAAAACTTACATTTTATCATTTGCACTGTCCTTATCCTTTGTGTACAGTGGCAGGGGTCGAAATTAAATTTTATGGTAGCCCACAGGACTAGTTATGTAAACATTTTACTATGTTAACTGTTAACAGTTAGTCCTATTTTTTAAAAGTAAATTGACAATATCATCTCGATCAGAGCAGCCTTACAATAGGGCACGGAATAGGGGTGACGATATTGAATTTTTTTAGGAAAGATGTCGTATCCGACCGCCACTTTTTAAGGGTTTTTTGGGAAATTCTTTGCAACCACTAACCAGTTAAAAAATGATTCTGTCGATATTTGGGGTACAGAAAGCGAAAACTATCTTTAAAATTCACATTTATAATGGTTTTCGGACTTTATTTCCCTTCTAAAAAAATCCTCCCCTTCAGAAAATAGAAGAACCCTATAGTTGCCACTGCACATGTACAATGACCATCTTGGTCGCTAACAGGGGAGTTGACAAGACCAAACTGACATGACTGAGGAAGTCATCGTATAGGCCTACCAAAAATATCTGATTTTTCATTAAATAAATATCCTGGAATAATTTGAAGTATATGTCCATCATCATCCATATATTCTCCACCTTACTAGGTAGGTAGGTAAGATTACATTATTGGTAAATATTGAATGAGAAAAAGTGGCGGTCGGATACGACATTCTGCCCTTTTTTGATAGTCGATTACTGACAGCCATGATATCGGCAATATACATCTACAGTATTATTGTCTCAATATGCAGATTTTTTTAAATACATGAAAAAATGTATGTATCATACATTAACGACATTGGACACCGAAACAACTATTTTTACATGCAAGTTCTACAAGGAAGTTGCATAGGTAATGAACAGTTACTCCAAACAGTCGCTCCAAAATGAGCTGAGTTCTTAGATTTTTGCCGCTCGGTGCGACAAACATTTCATAAAAAGAACTCACCATGACGTCCATTAACAAACGCCCGCACATTTCACTGATCTCTATTACTGACACAGTATAATAGAGATCAGTGGCATGCAGAGTTCAGCGGTTATCATTTATCCTAGCCTGAAAATATGAGGTCACGTTTTGAGCTAGTGGCACGTGAATTATTCCAGATCAAGGCCGTGCAGCCGCCATATTTTTCCTGATGCTCAACTTTGACCTTGGCTGGTAGCGTGATGTCAGATCTTCAGCACAACGTGTTAACGTATCCAATGAAATCCTTTGAGTGGTACGTCTGGAGCCTGTCTATATCCGATCGATGTAAACACTACTGTTCCTAATGTACAACGACTACATATTATTTCCAATGCACTTAATTTCAACCAACTGGTAGAGTTTATAACTCGTCCTCATTCTAATGTAGTTAATAACTCTGGTTCCACAATTGATCTTTTGTTCACTAACCGACCAGATTTATTCATTGAAACTCAGGCTCTACCTGGCTTAGGTAACAGTGATCATTATGGTATTGGTTTTAAAATTCAAACAAGTCATACTGTCAAAACGATCACTCGAATGTTCTACCAGTACAGCAAAGCTGATATTAGTGAGCTATGTAACACATTGAACAGCGTTCCTTGGGACACATGCTTTTCGCCAGGATTTGATGCGGATGAAGTCTGGGATAGATTTAGAGACTTACTGTTTGCAGCGATTAAGGATGTCGTGCCCATGGCCAGACAAAAAGGTAAAAAACGGAGCCCTTGGATCACCAGCGAAGTCGTTCAACTTAGCCGGAAAAAGCAACGTGCCTTCAAAGCAACAAAACGTAATCCCACAAATACTTACCTGTGGGAAAAGTACAAGTGTATACGTAATAAGGTTAAATATATTACTGCTCAGTCCTACCACACATTTGTAAACGACCTCTGCCTCAACTGCTCCAACAATCCCAAGAAATTCTGGTCCTTTGTTAGTGGCCAAAGAAAGAAAAGCTGTCCTAGCAACTTTCATAATGGCGACCCTGATTCTGCAATCACTGACAATTTGGATATTGCAGATAACTTCAACCGGATCTTTCAAAGTAACTTCACTCGGGACACCCACCGCTATTCAATTCCTCAATCCTGCAACCATTCCCCTTCAGAGTTTAGATTAACGAACATTGTTGTGACCCCACTCGAAGTAAAGAAAATGTTGAACAATTTGGACACTCACAAGTCTGCAGGACCCGATGAGATTTCTCCACTGTTTTTGAGCATTGCCAGTGACAGCTTAGCTACACCTCTGGCTAATTTGTTTAATTTTTTTCTGTCCTCCGGTGTTATTCCTAACGAATGGAAGCTTGCTCATGTTGTACCCCTCTTCAAATCTGGTGATCCACATAACATGTGTAATTATAGACCGATTTCTCTTTGTTCTGTAGTTAGTAAGACATTAGAAAAAATTGTGAGCAATCACCTTGTAAGTCATATGTGCAGACGTGGCATAATTAGCGATGTTCAACATGGGTTTTTCCCTAAGCGTTCATGTGTAACCCAGTTGTCAACTCTTTATCATGAATGGGCTGAAGTCATTGATGTGTGTAACCCTCCTCGTATCGATGTAATTTTTCTTGACTGGGCTAAAGCCTTCGACAAAGTTAGCCACATCATGTTACTTGATAAATTGCATAAATATGGTATTTGTGGCTCAGTCTTATCATGGTTTAATTCTTATCTTAACAACAGATCACAAAGAGTAATTTTTCAAGGTACCGAATCAGAGCAGTTAAGAGTTTATTCAGGTGTACCACAAGGCTCCGTTCTTGGGCCCTTGCTTTTCAATATTTTTGTTTTTGATCTCCCATTTTGCGTTCAATCCAGTCTTAGACAATATGCAGATGACACTGTACTGTATAGACCTATTAGATCCGACTCTGACACAGTAATCCTTCAAAGTGATTTAAACAATTTAATTAACATGTCACTTAATTCTATGAAATGTAAGCTTATGACTGTTACTCGTAGCAGACATCCTCCTAGTCCCATTTATAATATTGGTTCTGACTCTCTTGAAGTTGTTTCCCATTACAAGTATCTTGGTGTCATCATTTCTCGTGATCTCAGTTGAAAGAACCACATTGATAGCGTTACTTCTAAAGCTACTAAACTTTGTGGTTTTATCAGACGGGTTGTTAAGAGTAATAATTCTACTGTTCTAGTTAAACTTTACAATTCCCTATGTAGACCTGTCATGGAGTATGCCGCTCCTGTCTGGTGCCCAAGCCTACACACTCATCAATTACTCATAGAAAAGGTTCAGAGGCGTTTCACACGTTCTTGTCTTGGTCTCCCTAAAAGAGCCAGACCTAACAATGCCGACATAGACTACCCTTCCAGATGTAAGAAATTGGGAATTCCTTTGTTGATTAATAGACTTCATTTTTTGTCAATTTCGTTTGTTGTTAAATGTTTGTATAAAAAATTTGATGTAAGTATCCACAGTTTTGTTACTATTAATTCTAGGCATTGTGATTCTGTCAAGTTTCTTCACAAGGGGGGCTGCACTAACTGCCTACACCACTCTCTATTTGTTAGGTTTCCAAGATTATGGGATGGTTTACCATCTGATGTTAAGGAACAAGTTGTATTTAATATGTCCAAGTTTCTCAGTAGTTTTCGTAATCATATTCTGTCTCCTGGGAAATCCATCATATTTCCATCCTAAGTAGGCCTGCACCTGAAACATGAAAGTCTTGTTTGCTTACATGCGTGCTTTTCTATGGCCCTATAAGTTGACTGGTACCTTGAGACTACCATATAGAATTGTATGCATGTAGGCAGAGTGCGACGTCATGTTCTAGGTTTACTCTGATATAATCTGTTATTAATGTACATAATGTATGAGATTTATCATGAATGTAATTGAAGTCCGATTGCCCATATATATATATATTTATTTATTTATTTATACTTCATCTCCTGCTTAGCCCGTATACTGTAAGTTAATCTATTTGTAATATTATGTAAGTATATTTTTATTACTGGCATGTGCGTTTAGTCAAACGCCTAATTACCTTGTATTTTTTATTTTTATTTTTATTTTTATTTTTATCTTGTATATGAACATGTATTTATGTGTTGCATGGCGGCATTTGGAGAGCCACTTGATTGTGATTTAGTTCACATTTGGCAATCCTTCAGGGGTGTTACCATGTTATGTTCTATTTTACGTTTATTTTCATCTGCTTGTACTGTAACTTTTCTTGTTTGCCCTGAGAAATAATAAATGAAATGAAAAACGAAATCAAGGATATAGACAGGGGACTAGTCTATTATCATCCATGTTTTTATCCTGGTATCCGACATCTGCTGAATGTGAATGACCTCACTTTGTACACCAGCGTGGTTATTCCAAGAGAGTGTACCACGTGATACTGGGACTAGCCTTTAGTTAAAACCCACACGGCAACCAGGAGCACAATGCACGAAAAAAGAACATGCGTAGAAAAAGAACAAGTAGTGGCAACAAGAGCGGCGGTGCAGCGTCGTGATTTCAAACTGTTTTTTTTTTTAGCTCTTCACGGTACCATAACTTCATTGATATTACCGCCGTATAAATGACATGAAAATTGGAGACAATTTATCACTCCGGCAATATTTTAACTAAAGAGAGTGATATAAAGTTGATATCGGCGATATTTTTTGAATATCGTCAATATGGCGATATTTTGATATCTGCAAAACCATAACCGATTAAACCGAATTAGTTTTTTTTTAAATATCGCATCGTTATGATATTATCATGATATTGTCCTAGCATGGAATCAGTGACCTAGGTTTATATGGCATTGCGAGACCGAGCCCAGTCTTGCTCTACGCATAAAGTCATACATAAAAAAAAAAATGCAATTCTTGTCTATATTATGCAATTTATGTACAGTTGTTTTAGAATAAACAAGTACATCATAAACAATATTCATTTTTAATATGCTAATACAAACATTTCTGTTCCAAGCTGCCATATATCGATCATCACCATCATCATTCATGAAATTCATGCAGACTGTCCAGTTGTATTCCCTTGTATTAACATTTTCGTGCTCAATATTATTTAATAGACCCATCGTTAGGTCATGCATTTTTTTGACAGTTCTTTGCTATATTATACAAATTGTTACACTGTTGCTGGTATTTGTATAAGAATAAATAAGCAGAGTATGTATAAAATAATTACTTTGTAATATGCAAATAAAAACATGGCACGTTTTATTTATGGAGACTTTGAATTTTCTTCTCAGATTGTATTCAAATTGTTTGGCTCAGTATTATATCATGATTACACAGCAAACAATACTATTGAGTAGGATATGAAAATATATCCCTACAGGGTGTCCCAAAAATGTACTTATTTTGGGTAACATTATTTAAAAAATACTCATTTATTCACAATTTCTTTAGCAGAATATGAACCTCAACTTGGAATATTTTTGTCACTGGCCCATTGGACTATCCAAAGTCCAGCAGCTAGTAGTCCACTGCTAAACCCACTCGCCTTGGGCTAGCAGACTAGCATTAATTTCGACCCCTGATTGCAGAACTCAGTGCAGGTACATGTATTGATAATGATAGTAAAATCTTTCTGTAATAACCATCTAATAAACATTGCCTCTCTGCACCATTTTTCTTAATAGCTAACTGCAGAAAAAACACCAAAGACTTTCTTTACCCATTAATTATCCGACATAATTCTTGTATTGTTTTTCCTTCAATTTTTGTGAAGGTTCAACCCTTGCCGGGTCACCCCTTACTAGTCAACAGTGACTTGTTTGATGCTGATGATAGTGATTCAGATGAATATTCACCCAGGACACCTACCCCACCTCCTGATGAGAATGCCTCCCCAAGTCGAGAGATGTCACAACACCAGCAAGGTCAGATAGTCATTTCAACATGTGTGAGAGGTTCTTTCAAAAATAATCCTGTTAACTAGATGTGCATAGTTTTAGCTTTAACCCTCCTACTAAAGCTGAATTTTTGTGGCAAGTAGTTTTGACGTTAGTGACTGTTACTTTGACCAACCTCAACAATACCAGACAATGCTTTTACCAGTCAAAATGGTCAGCTCATTTTGACCTGTAAATGTACTTACTACACATAAGGTTTGACAGTGTTTGACTTTTAAGTGCACTAGATATACCTTGGCATATATCAAAGATTTGACTGATTTTTTTAACACTTGCAGCCATAAAGAAATTTGAGTGATTTCTTTTAAGCCAGTTTTGGTAAAATGTCTGTACATGCATCCATACTTTATAACAAGCAAGATAATAGTGAAAGTTTCAGCCTAATTTATTGTGACTTCTTAACCCTCCTACTAATAATAATAATAATAATAATAATAATAATAATGTGTGGACTTATATAGCGCACGTATCCACCAACTGAGTGGTGCTCAAGGCGCATTATATTATTACCCCTGCTCATAAGGCTCATAAATCATTCCTGAAACCATCTCAGCTCCCTGGGGAGTATACAGCTCAATTGCTGCCATTACAGCGCATATAGGGCTAATCAACCAACTCTGCCCTCACAGGTACCCATTTAACCCCTGGGTGGAGAGAAGCAATTATGGTTAAGTGTCTTGCTCAAGGACACAAATGTCACGGCCGGGATTCGAACCCACATTCTGCTGCTAACACCAGAACTTGAGTCCGATAAGCTAAACCGCTCGGCCACGACACTCCACACTATAGCTGCCCTTGAGTGGCAAGTAGCTATCGAGGTCAAAATCAGTCAACTGCCTGTTTTGACTGTTGACCCAAATGTGCACACAGGGGCATTTTGACCACCCTCAACAATACCATACAATGCTTTTACCAGGCAAAAACGGTTGACTCATTTTGACCTGTAAATTGTACTTACTACACCTAAGGTTTAACAGTGTTTGACTTTTAAGTGCACCAGATATACCTTGGCAAGTATATCAACATTTTCACTGATTTTAACCCTTGTAGTAGTAGGAGGGTTAATGAGAAATAGTGAACATGATTGTATTCGTTTCAACATGGTATTTCTGTCTTCAGATTAGACAAACTTGTTACCCCCAAAGTTTCATCCTTATTGATGCTTCAAAGATGCACAAATTTATAAGTCGCAAAATGAATCTCCCTCTCAAAAATTATGTTTAATAATTTCGGCCCTGAGCTACTTCCATGGATTGATCGGTTCATCCATCAACATGATCCCTTTCTGATTTCATTTATTCAGCTGGAGAAGAGACTAATAACCAAAATGAAGATGTGAGGGATGATGATTCCGATGACGAATCCATCATTGGGAGGTCTAAGTCATCTGAGAGCAAGAAAGCAAAGGTAAAACAGTGTCCCCTGTGGACCCCATAATGTAAATGGCTCTACACTTCATCTCCATATTCCTGTCATCACATCCTTTTGAGTTTGGTAGTTTGGACATCCCCAATTTCTTACAGGCCTGGAATTTCACTTTTCCTGTATACAGGGCACTTCCATTAGAATTTCAGAATGAGTTTGTGTACATTTTTAAGTGGCACCAAGTCCCAAGACCAGGGCAATGGAGGCCATGGCTTTTTATTTACTACCCAACTATCCAAGTAACTATTGTATTATTCTCCTGGAGACAGTTAGAGCACACTGACCGAAATATCAAGTTAACCCACAGGTTCTTCTCAGAACTGCACAGCTCAAGAGAGATTATTACCGTCACCTCAAACCTACTCTAATTATTGTTATACCCTTCATTTTATAGTCATCTATAGCTCAGTCAAGAACAAGACGTGTCAAGAAAGTGGATGTTAAACAAATTCACAGTGAGAGTCAACGCATTATTAGAGGTAAGTTTGGTTTCTGTTTTGAATGTATAAAAAGCACTGATGCTGGATCTGGGTGTAACTTTGACGTTTAAGACAACAAACTACCCTTGGAGTGATAGGGGTTGAATTCAATAGGAAAACTACTTGCAACATTTGCTGGACCAGTACATTTTTCACCAGACCAAGATGGTTTATTAACCCTAACCTTCCCAAATCCTCCAAAATCCTATTTGCTAAAGTGAAGGATTTTGAAGGATTGAGGTTACATGCTACATGCTCTTTGCTAAAGTGAAAGATTTTGGAGGATTGAGGTTATTAGGCATACTTGCCTTTCCATGGTACATGTACATCCATGTTTGTTGTAGTGATTGCAAGGTCAGTGCTTGGGTCAGTGGACACTGTTTATTGCTCCATGCATGCAGGGAGGGTCCCTGGCCATGTACATGTATCACAGATTAGAAACACATGTGTGCATACATGTCATGTCATGTGCTTGCTTTACTACTGAAGGATTTTGGAGGATTCAGGTTATGTGTAAGCAAGTGAGGTTAGGGAGTTAGGGTTAACAGGGACAGAGCATGGAATCGGAGCGCAAGTTTTAGGTTAACTCAGTGACTGCAAATAATACCCAACACGATAAGGTCATATTACCGTTGCTGCTGCATAAATGAGCCAGTAATTTTCAGTCACTGTATTCATCTTAAACTAGGAAACAAATATCATGCCCTGTTGAAAATCTGCTCTGATTGTAACGTTATTGTCCCTGTAATTAATTAAAAATAAAGTTTCATGTACAACAACAAAAAAATGGCACAAAATAAATCTGGTCCAGTATTTTCCAATTGTTATTGACCCAAACATTTTTGTACTGGCCTAGTGGATTACTGTTGATTTACAACCTTTTAAATTCCAGATTTTGTTTCCCATATTTCCAGATTCTGATATACGCCTACCTTATCATAAACCCAAGCCGCTGTCTCTTAATGACTTCTTTAGTAAAAAGCCGTCTCACGCTGGTATTATGTCCTCGGTGAAATCACTAAAAGGATCATCAAAGTAAGTACAATGATATTCCCTTTCTGACATAAGGCCCAAAAAAACTCCGTTTTCTGGTCATCAGTTGGCTACAAAATCGGTGCGGTGCTTTTTTTTTCTTGCTTTTTTTCGGCCATCTATTTTTTTTTTTTTTCATTTTTTTTTTTTTTTTGCCAACTGGAATATGTGATACATTGTAGACACAGGGACCAAATTTCCCATATACAAAGTATGGTGGCTAAGAGAGGCCTCACAAATCGGGCAAACGTTCATAGCCCTATGTGAAAAAGTCGTTTATAACACAGTGCGGCAGAATTCCAATCGATCCAGCAATTTTGGCTGCAATTGGACATTGTTTCATAGCACAAAAAAAAGAAAATTTAAAATGCTGACATGCGGATCTGAGGCGACACGCGTGGAGACCAGATGCCGGAGACTTTTTTTTGGGGGGGGTGGGGGGGACCTAACACATATCACATAATGTATCAGTGTGCATTTCATATGTTATTAGTGCTGGGACGGTTAACCAACCGAAACTGCACTAACCGTTTATAAATTTGCTATCTGGCTAACCAAAACCTATATTTAAAAAACACAACCAACAATTTTGGAAGAATTTGCCGCCCATTTTGTTGTGCTAGAAGGGAGCGATTTCGTTCAAATATTTTGCATAGCAAAACTGCGATGCAAAAAATGAATTTGCATAGCAAAATAATTTTTTTGTGTAGCAATCTGTGAATTTTGTGTAGCAAATTTAAAAATGCTTAAAATTACAGTATGTAGTGTGCATAGGTAAAGGTGTTTTTTTTTTTAAGGCTTTACTGTCGTTTGATTCATAATATGAATGTCCAAATTTTACCAGAAATAATAATTTTTAGTGTCCGGAAATTGAGCCACAGGTGGTAAAAAACGCACGTGTAACTATTTTCGCCAAATTGCACTCATTCATGAAAGTTAGTCCTCCGTCCATTTTCTTTTTTGTTTACATTATTATATCGATCGCTAAAACAGAGGCAATATCACGAAAACAAATTACCAACTGCGACATGTTTGGGTGCTTTTCAAAGTGAATTTCGCCGAGTGTAACGTTACTTTGTGGTATGATCAAGCTGGATTTTGATTACCGGTATTAAAAATTCATCAGGAAAATGAGTGGTTGAAAGCGCGATCATATTGTGTGCCGAAATGATTCTAAATCTCACCACTACATATATAAATTAATGCTCATTTTGTTAATTTTCAAAAACTTTTATTATAAAACGAAGTTAGTAACGTTTTTAGAGTTCCTTTGTTGAATACGGCCGTAGTGAACATGGTACTATTGTGTATAGGGGTGGCTCAATTGCTCAATGTTCCAACCCCCAAACTCAGGAGAAGAAACAATAAACACGTGCGAAGCTTTAAAAAACTGGGCGGTTGTTGCGTGTTTTCCATTTCGGGAATTTCACCCGTAGTTAATTCATCAGCAGAAAAATATTGCATGCACATAGAATTTTAGGCATTGCGGATAAAACCTTTACGGATTGCTGGGAAATAAAGTTGTATGTACGGATGCACATAGGTAAAACAAGTGCACATGTTTACTGTTGCATCAACACCGTCGCGTCGGCGTGAAGTCATCGTTGACCACGTACGTCGCACGGACGTACCCCACGGCGTGGTCTAGATACACGGAAACAAACCCAGTCGGGACGGATAGCTTGATATTTTTTGGTCGGAAATATACATGTAAACGTTATTTCGGGAAAGGTTTGTGAATATGATTTTAAAAATGTTTATAAATCTGTTGAAATTTGTATC
Source organism: Zoroaster sp. YZ-2022 (assembly GCA_029582265.1). Taxonomy (NCBI): domain Eukaryota; kingdom Metazoa; phylum Echinodermata; class Asteroidea; order Forcipulatida; family Zoroasteridae; genus Zoroaster; species Zoroaster sp. YZ-2022. The sequence goes on along the minus strand of CM055821.1, from coordinate 32,074,300 downwards.
GCAAAATCTGCGATGCATTGTTTGAAATTCCATCGCAGATTGTCCAAATTACGTCTCATTTTGCGATGCGATACAGGGGAAATCGTTCACTGGCTAGACTTTCTTTTTTGCCGCATTGGTTATTAAACAATCATTGCGGGAAGTTTATTAATTCTTTTTGATTGAAAATGTATAGACATTGTTCCATTTGCAGACGATCTAGTTTGTGTGGCCGTCAGGTGCCGGCTTTCTGACCATGAAAGATTTGGTTTAACGGTTAACATAACTACAGAACTACATGTTTTCATTCAGAATGTTTGCTTTGTAATAAGACTGGAACATCCACTGTTGGTAGATTTAGAAAGGCATGGGGATTTGAGAATACAAGGGTAACTTCATTTATGATGCAACATGATATAAAATTCATTGATAGTCAAATAAGAACCTTTGACATGCTGAAAAATGCTTTGGCCAAATATTTTTGTGAAATATCTCATTTAAAAAAGTGATTAATTTTCCTGTTACAAGAACAATAGAAGTGTATCAATTAAAAGCAAAATTTCCGGTGAAGTAGCGAGACACAAGGAATATGTATTTTTGATTTTGTTATAGGACATGTAAATTGAGTTATTGTTCTACTTTTCAGACGACAACAAATCTCCTGCCTCACACAGCAGCAAGCTAATCCAGCTGCCAAGGAAATAAACGACAACGTAATTCCTTCACAGCCTTCACCATCGCTCAGGATCAGAAGACATTCGAAGCAGCTTTCCCCACGGTCAGAGCACACCGATACTGCTGTCATGGAGTTGCAGAGTGGACAGGATGCAGAGCTGAAGCACTCCGAGGAAGATTGCTTGACAGAAGGCAAAACTGTGTCGAGAATCGAAGATCCTTCAGATCACAGGGCGGAAGAAGAAACGCTTCTTATGAACTTGAGTGAGAAAAAGATTGAAGGAGTGGAAAATACCGTGGAAACAAATCTGGATGGAGCAGGTGGCACTGATGCCTTGGGAAGGACCGCAAAGACGTCTGAGATGAGAAGTCACTGTAACAATGAATTGAAGGAAAGCACTATCAATAAGACAGAGGAAGAAGAAAAAGAAGAAATCAAAGAAATCTTAGCTGATGCTGAACAAGATGGTATCCAAGAGCACCATCAAGATGAAATTGCCATGTTATGCACTTCACTGGAAGACGACAGAAAGGACGTTTCATCTCCGACTCACGATGTCAGCTGCACTCAATATAAAACTCCCATTTCTACCCAAGCATCCAGTCAGTCCCATCGGTTGAGGCTCCTTGAAGCCAACCTCCCTAAACTCAAGACCTTAACACCACGGCTAAGTGGGGCCAGAGACTCCTTCATCGACCTGGATGATGATGATGATGACGATGCAGAATTTGCAACACCGTGCAATCCGGGGATAGACTGTTTGATGAAAAGGTTTGTCAAACATACGGCCAAGAGTACGCCAAGAAAACGGTCAGAAGTGAAACTGAGGTTGGTATTCTAAAGCAGCAAAAAAACTTGAAGATTATTACTTGTCCAAACAAAACATGCAACACACTGAACAAAATGTAAACTACAATCAAATAATAATAATATTCCATTCTTATATAGTGCATATCACATAATGTCCCAATGTGCTTTGCATTATTTCCCCTGGTCATTGGGCCAATATCATTCCCATTATGTGCAACCATTTTTGGTGCTACAGGGCTAATCAAACACAATTACCCTCACAGGTACCCATTTATACACCTGGGTGAAGAGAAGTAATTACAGTAAAGTGCCTTGCTCAAGGACACAAGTGCCACGGTCGCGGGCAGGACTTGAACCCACAATCTAACGACACAATCTGACGACACAGCCATCAGAACACAAGTCCAATGCACTTAACCGCTCGACCATGGCACCCCAAATTATAGTGGCAAAAAGAATGTGATGGAAAAGAATTGACCAACATTCATTATCCATTACAATATTTTATACATGTAGTCAGCAAATTTGGATATGTCCTTAAAAGCCAACTTACATCACCCCCAAAAAATAAGGTCCAAGAATTAGGAGCATAGATACACATAGATAATAATATATCCAGTTTGAATTTACGAGAGTGTATTTTTTTTTTTAATTACAAATTAGATCTTTCACTGTTTGGTTGTATAATGTATTTTGATCCAAAAATGAATAAGACCAGTATTCTAGATCTGTATTTGTGTGATCAAAGTTTGAAAGTGGAGGAATTTGATAAAACGTGACTATTATATTTATTTGTGTCAGTGTCGTAAGCAAGGAGATGGGAGAAGATGGTAAGGAGGACCTTAAGCTTGATACAGTCTCGGTCACCATCGAGGGACAGGACAATGAAGACCCCGCCTTAAAGATTCCAGGTAGGTTATTACTCTGGCTATTGACTGGCAAGCTTGGCTCAATTGGTAGATTGCCAATACAATAATCTGGAGTTCAAAGGTTTATGGAGGTCAAAGGTTCGTTCAAGCTTCAAGTTCTACTTCATGCCCTGCTTCATTTAGTATAAATTTGTTCACTACAAAAAATATAATACTAATGATTTCTTTAAGTTATAAATTCCTGATAGATTTAGTTGTCAAGCTTGACAAAACACTGCATGCCTGACAAAATCTATAGAGTATATGATTTTCCACAAAATGGCCATTTAAATGTCTTTTTAATGCATGAATTTTGTTGCTCTAATATGAACCATTTTTGCAATTTTTTATTTATTTATTTATTTTATTTTTTTGTGCACTGTATTAATGTACATGTATATTGTCTGAATAAAGAAAAAGGAAGTTCATTCAAAAAATTATATTATTTTTAAACATTAGGGGCCAAGCTCCTTAAGCTTAAAGAAGTTCTCCAAGTCAAGATGCGAGCAAGACGAGAAGTAGAACGCCAGAGACGTAAAGAGGCTTACCGCCTGGACAATGAGGATTATGTTGAGGATAATGAAGAGGAGATGACAGACAAGAGTGACACAGACAATGAGGATGACGTCGGAGGCGGTGAGAAGAAGAAAAAGAAGGTAAGAAAAACATGACCTCATGAGGAATGGGGATAGAATGTTCAGCTGTTCCTATCATAAGTCAACAGAACTTGCCACTTGCCTATCTAGGCCTAAGCCAGGATGTTTGTCAAGGCAGAATTTGTTTCTGTTAGTCATTTACTGGAATTCCCAACTGTGTGCCTAGCACAAGACAAGAGTCGGCCAACTCCTGCTCCTCATCTCTTCTCCCAACCCCCCCCAACTCCCAACAATTTTGTTTTATTGTTTATTTATTTCTTTATATACTACACTTCACAGTGGAGAGTTTCAGGAAATGGCCACCACAGACAGACACCAAACGTAAAAATGCTGTCAAGGCCAGAAGTAGAAAATTGCCCAGTAAAAATGTTGACTTTGTTGTGTCACTTTAAAAACCATTGCCCATTAGATTAAATCATATTTTACCTACTGTGCTGATGAAATATACCCCAGCAATCCAAGCAAGAACTTAATGATTATTGTTTCAATGCAGGTCAGCAAATGTAAGTATGTTAACCGGGAGGCTGCTGTGGATGACGATGATGATGATGATTACGAACCCGGAGTAGGTGATGATGATGATGATTATAGTGCACAAGACACTGATAATGACGATGACGATGAAGATGACGAGACTGATGAAGTTGGCACTGATGGAGAAAATGAAGAAGATCCCACAAAGACCAAGATCTATTCAGCTGACACCGATGAGGAGGCGGAAGAGGAGGATGAAGAAGAGGAAAATATTAAAAGAACGGCACCCAAGAATGCAAAGAAAAAGAAAAGAATGGTTCTTGAAGATGAGGATGAAGAAGACGAAGATATCACCAAGATGAAGGAGGACACGGCTGGAGTAGAAGAGACAGTGAACGAGTTGGAGCTGCATCTCGATGCTGATGATGAAGAGGATGGGAATGAAGAGAAGATGAATCAAGGTGAGCATCTTAAACTATCCTTAGAGTATTACACTTTGTTTTTAAAAAAAAAGGAAGGTGCCAAACTACTTCTTGTATGCTCACTTACTTGGAATCGAGATATACAGTAGGTACTACCAGAAGTCTATTACCTACATGAATTGTGCCAGCCTGTTGTAATCCACAACATGGCATTATACTCCAAATGCAGGGGAACCATCAGCCGTGGGGCGAACGCGATAAACGCTAATGTGCGCACGCGAGATACAGTTCTCCTACATGCCAGGTCAGTCTCCCAGACTGCACTGCTTCTTTTTGAGAGTGGCACACTTCATGTAGGTAATTAGACTTCTGGAAATACATGTATATAAGCCATACTGAGAAATTATTTTGGGTGAGATTAACTCAAATTTAACTTAAAATGTAAATTAATTATTCACAGGTTTGTATCTATGTTAGATACATATTACTTGATAATCATATACTATAAATGAACTTGTGAGATTAACTCAAATTTAACTTAAAATGTAAATTAATTATTCACAGGTTTGTATCTATGTTAGATACATATTACTTGATAATCATATACTATAAATGAACTTATATGACCTTTTATTAATAGCATATTCATCTGTAACAAGTATGTTGTCCATTACCAATAAACTCAAACCTTACACACCACACATTGTTACTCGCAGATGATTTCTTAGCAGAAATGCAACATCCGGCCAACATACCCTCCAGCGCCACCAAAATAATGAATCCAAGCTCCAAACATGTCCACCCCAACCCCCTGGAGTTACTTCTCCTGGACTCAGCGAGTTGTCTTGATGGTACATCGAACAGCAGCGACATTGATAAACTCAGGGAGTCCCTCGACAGAAGGGCGGCGTCTCACAAGAAATGTCTGATACTGGAGGAGAAGACTCGAGATCTGTTTGAGTCGGCTAGTAATACTGACGGAGGGACCACAGGGAGCAGTGAGATGGATAGAACTGTGGAGTCTCTGGTGGCAAAGACAAGCTTCAACTGGAGCGCTGTCAAGAAAAGAATTGGTATGTACACAAATATATAAAGGATTTATAAAGATACACATTTATAAATGTTCATCTTTGATAGTACTTCATAGTTTTTGGATGCAAATGAACAAAAATATTGTAGTAAGATTTGATGTTTGTATACTCAATCGTTTGATCAGCAAATTCCAAAGCATTTTTTCAAAAAGGTATAACGTTCAGTGTTTTTTCAGTCATGCCTCAAGTATTAGGCAAAAAAAAAAAAAAAAAGGCTCTGGTTTCTGGTTTTCTCACACGTCGCCTCAGACCCGCATGTCAGCATTTAGCATATTCTGTTTTTGCTATGAAACGATATCCATATGCAGCCAAAATTGCTAGATTGATTAGAATTCTGCCACGCCATGTTTTAAACAACTTTTTCACATAGGGGTATTGAACGTTGCCTGATTTGTGCTACCATACTTTGTGTATGGGAATTTGGTCTGGTTCTAACAACCACATTAATATGTTAACATGTATTATTTTTTTTAAAGATTACCCCCCCCTTAAAAAAAAAAGGGCGCCACTGCACCGATTTTGAAGCCAACCTATGACCAGAAATCGGAAACTTTTTTTTAGTTTTTTGCCTTAAAGTGACTTTGAAAAATAACCCCACCCCATTTGTTTTCTCTTAAAATCATCAGAGGATTCGAGTCATGAATTGCCCAAACCTCAGGATAACAGCTCCAACAGTCTAGACACCAGCTTTGATGTGTTTGGTTCCATGATCCCAGCTAATCAGCCTGATGGTGGATCGAGGAGGACAAGCCGTAAAGTGTCTCTTGAAGAAACCAAGGATGCATTTACACCATTCGCAAAACATCATTCTCTGCTCGATGGCATATCTAAGGTTTGTACAGATGATGTGTGTGAACATTTGTGATAGAAATTAGTGCTGAGCATCCACAGGTAATTATGGAACCAGGTTCCCAGGTTCCCAGCTGCCGTAATGCTCCAGTTCCCGGGTAATCGTAAACATTCCTGTTTGCTCGTAAAACCATTTAGAAAACTATTTTTAAAAATGTGTATTTTCCCCTTGATATATTTTGATCATGAACTGGAAAGATTGAAATAAACAAAGATTTTGCTCTTCCTTTTTGCTGCTTCAGAGTTCCTCTAAATTGTCAGAGTTGACCTTACCCGTAGAGGACTCCCAGGATCTCTTCCGAATAGATTCACCATCCCTCACCGTTGCCATGGACACCCAGCAAGGAGCAGATACACAAAACTTCCGGTTCTCCTATGAGGATGACGAGACACAGACACAGTTCTTGGATGAGAATGGGTGAGCAGTTTGTCAATGTTCACCTTTTGTATAAGTCAGATGTCGTTATGTGTACCCAGTTACTTCCCTTGAAGGCTACCTTTCCTGAGAAAAGAGCACTTTCATTAGAAAATCAGAAACAAGGCCAAGACCGGGGCAACGGAGGCCATGGCCTCGGTGAAATTCCAGACTTGCCTTTTGAACTCTGTCTTGAGCTAAGACCGTCCACTCTATCGCACTTTTAAAGAATGATAGAATTTTCATTGTATCCTTGATAGCTTTCTGATGCTTCGCTCTACAAGCAAACCCAAGCCAGCCATGAAGAAACTATTTGGTGAAGAGAACACCAGCCAGGACCATCTAGATGAACTGCTGGGACTCTGCTCGGGAAAGTTCAGCGCTGGTAAAGAACAAACAAGATACTGAACTGTTGCATTGAACAAACTTGACTGAAGCAGGATTCTAACCTTTGACTGTCATATTCCCAGTATCAACTGAACTATCCAGCCATATAATTGTCTTCGTTCTGGGGGTACTAGTCAGAATTCATGAAAAACACTTAAGGTGGTTAAGTTACTAATTTAATGGGTCACTGGGATTTCTCCCGATGTAACCTTGGTTCAGTTATCATTAGATTCAACATGCTCATTTGGGGGTACCATACTATTTTGTTTTAAAACAAAAACTTTCATTACGCACAATATTTGTGAATTTTGTGTAGAATTTTGCTGTGTGACTCAAGCAATAATCGTTCACAGAAGTTAATAACCAGCACATTTGCAAATCACATTGACATTGGAAACCATGTATTCCCGTCATTTTTGTCAATTTTAGACACAGAGAGTTCCAGCAAAATAAGAAAGGGTTTGTTTTCTCAGCTGAGTGCCCAGCCTGTAGCAAACACACAAGGCAATATGGATGAATTACTGGGACTATGCTCTGGTGTATTTGCTGTGTAAGTACAGACATGCATCATTCAAGATACATACAGCCTATGGTATGGGTGTGATTGTGCACTCAAAAGCAACTCTCATTTAAAAAAAAATTTTAAATAGCTTCTATACAAAAAGAAAAACCAAAAAAAAGGTACGTAATTATAAATCTTAATTGTTATGACTCCAGGTCAAGGACTTTAAAAAATGTTCATCACGTCAGCGCAACAAAGTTGTATCCTAAAATATAAAAAGGTCTTGCATGTATCTGCTAGCATGCAGAAATTTTCATAAATCAAGACAATTAAGTGCATCAATGTCGGACATCCATAGATTTTGGGTGTTCATGCCAAAACATTTGAAAGATAGAAATTTCTTGCTCAGAGGAAATCTTTGGTTCACAATCGTGCCGAACTGTTTTCACTGATCCGCATGAGGAATTGTTTCCAACTCTGTTGAACATGAAATTACCTTTCAATCCCAGGCAAAAAGATGCTACCCAAGCTAAGACAACCGGGCCTGTCCACGAGGATGTAGACAACCAAAGTGACGACTCCTTCCACATCATGTCTGACAACGAGGGTAACCATAGCAACCCTGGTCATGAAGACACCAACGTCCTTAGCGATGATGAGGACAGCAAACCCAAGAAGAGGAAGAGGATATGCATGATGGATGATGACGATGATGACGATGATGATGATAGTGATGAGGAAACCAAGGATCCAGGGGATGATGTGGAGCAGGCGGCGGAGGAATTTGACTCTGAAGATGAGTTGAGTTTCATGGTGAAGCAGGAAGCACAGAAAGGAAAGAAGATGTTCTCTGGAAAATTACACCAAGAAAAGATCAGGAGCAAGTAAGAAAATGATACTATTAAATGATTTGATTACTGGAGTTTTTATTGAGTTTTTTTTTAATTTTGTTTTCTTTAATTGATTGAATCCATCACCGATTCTGATTTTGATTTTCATAAGATAAAAATCTTTGAAAATGGAGAAGATGTTATACACTTTTCAGGAAAACTTGGTTTGCAATACCAGAAACATATTTTTATAATTATTATAATGAGGGCGCCCCACTGGATGGCAGCACCTCTACTTGTCTCCTAACTTTGTGTAAGAATTTTGCTGTTGTAGTTATTACTTTGCCTGCAACCTTTTACCAGTTGTAGAGTTTTATCTGTGGAATCTGTTGGACTTTTTATGTGTACTTTGACTGGATACTTTGTATGCAAGAAGTGAGCGAGTTTCTTACATTTTTGTAATGGATTTCAAACGTATTGCTTGATCACTGCACCCTGGTCACTCAACCTTGACTGTGACTCATCCTGATTTGCATATGCTTTACAACTGCTTTCTTTAGTGTGGACAATGCCTATTCAATCTGGGACAAGAGCTCAGTTGGTAATCCTCCTTATCAACTTGCTGCTTTTCAAAGAACCATTTTGCTTATATGATGCTAAGAATGCAAATAGATCTACATGTAGTTCAACCTACTGGTCTCCACTAGTACCTGATGTACCATACATCTTCACATGTAACTATAATTATGGGAGTTTACCCAAGTCTCACCATCATAATTAAGTTCCTTGGAACAAGGATTTTTATATTATGGCAACACAAGTGCTACTTTTCAGTTGGAACTTCTTGTTGCAGGGGATATAAATCCCAACCCTGGCCCAGATTTGACAATAGGTAGACAAACAACTGATGTTGTTAATACATGTAATACTAATAAAATAACTTATGATCATCATCAACTTCTGGCACTTAACAAACTCCACTATCAAGCAGCTGCTTCACCATTACCAACAACTTTGTGGAATTGTCTGAAATCTCTTCGGATAAATTCATCTTACCGCCAAATATCGTGGTAAACGAGGTGGTCCGCATAAATCATGGCAGAACATTGAATATAATGATAATTTGAACCAAGGTTATAATTCAATCGCAGTCATCACTTCTCACGTCACTCTCCCAACAAAAGCAAGAACATACCTAGATCAGCTGACCTCAGTAATTTACGACCCATACCATGCAAAAGAATTCTCACGTCTCAGTATTAAACTCTGGAATGCCCATTCAGTGCTAACAAAACTACCTCAATTGCTGATTTTGTCATTGATCATGATGTTGATATTTTATTTATCACTGAAACTTGGCTTGCTCATGATGACTCTGTTGTAATTGGGGAACTCACTCCCTTTGGATATTCCTTTCTCAACCACCCACGCTGTACATCTAACCATGGAGGAATTGGCATTTTGTTTAAAGCTTCGCTGAAGCTTTGTGTCAAACCAATGGATTTTAATGCTGAAACCTTTGAATATGTTTGCATTACAAATGGTAGTAACAGTACAACATTTGCTGTTATCTATCGTCCTCCCCCTTCACCTGCAAATGGACTTAAAACAAAGGATTTTCTAGAAGAAATGAATTCATTTCTTACTGATCTTAACCTTTTACCAATAGATATTGTAGTACTTGGAGATTTCAATTTACATATTGACACTCCAGATAAACCTGATGTAACTCACTTTAGAAACACACTTTCTTCAGTTAATTTGCATCAACATGTTCTTGATCCTACTCATAGATATGGCCATGTTTTGGATTTGGTTATTACACGCACCAGTGATCTGGATCTTATTTGTGACTGTTCAGTTCATCGAATTCTAGAATCGGATCACTATGTAGTCAGTTTTGAATTAAACCAAAGCAAACCGAATCATCAGAAGACCACTTCAACTGTCCGTAATTTTACTAATATTGACATGGATGCTTTTCACCTTGATCTTGCTTATGAACTTGATAGATCGATTACATCAGATACATATGATGTCAATGATGCCATTCTTGTCTTTAACAATGCAATCAGAAGAGTAGTAGACAAATTTGCTCCTGTTGAAACTAAAACTCGCACACTTCGTCCCAAACATCAATGGTACAATAATGAAATTCATGAAGCTTCACCGACAACGCCGCTCGACTTGAACGAACTCTTAAGAAACATAACAATGAGATCAATCGTCAGCGCTATCTTTCTTATCACAAATATGTTATCGACTTGATTCAGAATGCAAAGCAGGAGTTCTTTAATAGCGAACTGCAATCTGCCGATATGAAAAAGGTGTTTCAAATCACTAACACTTTGCTGAACAAAAATAAAAAATATTTTCCTGTATGTGATTCAAATGAACACCTGTCCAACAAATTTGCAGACTTCTTTGAGAACAAAATTGTCAAGATTCGCACAGATCTTGATAATGACACTGATTTGGCAAACTCCATTCCACTTGATAATGTGTCCGACACTGTGCATGCAATAACTGTTCTGAATAACTTTGAACCAGTTGATGAAAATGAGATTTGTAAAATTATCTCACGATTAGCAAACAAGTCTTGTTCTTTGGACATCTTGCCAACATGGATGGTTAAGCAATGCACCAACATTATTGTACCAAAGCTGACTTATATTGTTAACTTGTCTTTATCAACTGGTGTTTTCCAAATGTTCTAAAGCAAGCTGTCATTACGCCCATTCTCAAGAAACCATCTTTGGATACTAATCAGTTGAAAAACTACAGACCAGTTTCCAATATACCTATGTGGTCTAAAGTCATTGAAAAGGCTGTCGCTTCCGTCTAAATGATCACCTTGCTGATAATCATCTGAATGAGACTTTCCAGTCTGCTTATCGTGTCCTACATAGTACAGAGACAGCATTGCTTAAAGTTAAGAATGACATTATGTGTGCTTTGGATCAAAGGAGAGCTGTCTTTGTTGTACTCCTTGACCTTAGTGCAGCTTTTGACACTGTTGATTATCATATTTTCTTTAAACGTCTTTCTGATACATTTTGCATCAAGGATACGGCCCTCCATTGGTTCTCCTCTTATCTACAAGGTCGACGAAATCGTGTTGTAGTTTCAGGATCGTATTCTTGTGAACATATTATGGACTACGGACTGCCACAAGGTTCGGTCATAGGACCTATGGGGTTTTCTCTTTACACTCATCCTCTTGGCGAAGTTATCCGTCGGCACCATGTCAATTACCATATGTATGCCGATGATACGCAATTGTATGTTGACTTCGATCCAACCGTGCTAGGTGAAAAAGAGAAAGCCTTGAATATACTTATGTCATGTATAGATGATGTTATAGTCTGGATGTGCAGAAATAAATTAAAACTAAATGCTGAGAAAACTGAATTCTTTGTTGCTGCCTCTAAGAACAATTTATCACATGTTCAAGATGTTTCTCTTAACATTGGAAATGCTACAGTAACCCCTCAACCAATATTCGGAATCTGGGTGTCACGTTTGACCCTGTCATGTCAATGTCATCTCAAGTCAATTCAATATGTAGTTCTACTAATTACCATCTGCGCAACATTGCAAGGATTAGAAAATACATTGATCATGATACTTGTCACCATGTGGTTCGTTGTCTTGTTACTTCTCGTCCTAGACTATTGTAACTCTCTATTATATGGCATCACCAAAGCACATCTTAAACGTCTCACTGGTATTCAATACAGAGCTGCCAAACTTATTCTCGCCGTTAACTGCTGGAGAGCTCATGGATCTCCTTACTTGCTCAACTACACTGGCTACCCATTGAGAAACGTATCCAGTTTAAAACTCTGTTATATGTTTTCAAATGTTTGAATGACATTGCTCCACCTTATCTCTCTGATATGTTTCATCTTCACCAAAGTAACCGTCAAGGACTCCGTTCTTCCTCTGATAGAACTCGACTTACCATTCATAAGTCCAGATTATCTTATGGCAGACATGCCTTCTCACACTTTGCTGCTGAACTTTGGAACGGTCTCCCCATTATTGTCCGTGATTCTTCTTGTGTAGTAACATTTAAGAGTAAACTTAAGACTTATTTGTTTTCTAATGTGTAGATTTTAGATTTTGTTTTGTTATGTTTTTGCCCGTTTTAATTTTTCCAATACTTTTGTTATGCGCTTTGATCATGCTTTGGAAAAGCGCAATATAAATGCCTGTTATTATTATTATTATTATTATTATTATTATTATTATTATTATTATTATTATTATTATTATTATTATTATTATTATTATTATTATTATTATTATTATTATTATTATTATTATTTACAGACTATCCAAACAATTCCTTGAGAATGAGGCAGAGCTATCCGGCAGTGAGTATGGGTCAGATGAGGACTATGATGCGGATGATATGCCAGATGAATTGGAGCTAGGAGAAGCAGATAAAGACGACGTAGGGTCTGAAGACCAACTCAGGGAACAGGTTAATAAAGTTCACATGTAAGTATGGCTTAATGTTATGTTGTCTCGTGGGCAAGGCTTGTTTTGTTTTTTTAAATTTAAATCTGATTTCATATTTGTTTTTCGGAAGTAGTCTTTCCAAATATTTATATTAATTTGGTGAAAATATTAGGGAGTTCGGGGAAGAATTGTTTAGGGTATTGGGGTTTTGTAAATTGTAGAAAAGTCACCACATGTGAGTACATTTCCGGCCCCTTACTGTAACATACATGACACCCCCCCCCCCCCCCCCACTTTTAGCCATAGCATAGCCCAATTAGGTGAGACGTTAGGCTAAGGTCCAATAAACTAGCCTCAGTGCATATACTAGAACCCAGAACACTTATTGTGAAATAGTAGGGGTTTACCATGGTTTTTCTGGCGCACCTTACAGTCTCTATTTACTTTGTAATGCTGTGCCCTGATGGAGAACAGTGATAATCACTGATCGGGGCCGATTTCACAAAGAGCTAAGATTGATCTTAACTGTGTATCAATCTTAATTGCTTAGCAAAGTGTGATGTCACAATACAAATCACTATGGTAATACTAACAACTCATCTTAAGATGAATCTTAGTGCTTTGTGAAATCGACCTTCACTGTGACTTCCCAGAATATATAATGCACAAACTTGACGATATAAACCCCTACAAGTTCTATTTATTTATTTGTAATGAAAAATAATAATTCATTTACTTAAGATTCTGAAGTCATGGTTAATTTGTGAACTGCTTTTTTGGTTATCTGATTATGGTTCATGATATCAGAAGGTGCCGACTCTGTCTCTAATTGGCAATGTATGTCCTTGATAATAGCCTTGTTTTTTAATGAGAAGATTGTTTGATATCCTGAATGAACAGGAAAACAATGGAAGATGATGATGCCAGACGTCTTCGTCTGTACAAGGAGATGTATCTCCCCGATGGAGACCTATATTCTGATGGGAAGGGACGTACCAGACAATTCCGATGGAGACACCAAGGTGTGTAACACAGGACAAACCAGCTTCGTTGGTTGTCTCGTTGAAATCCAAATTTGGTATTGCATTATGTTGTTAGACATTACCAATTTTTTTTTTAAAGGACACAAAATGGTATACACATCAACATTTTGCACAAATATTAACAAAAATGCCTTATAATTATCTCCCAAAATTTTTTTTCAACAGATGACAATTCCCAGATGAACCTGTTTCCAGTCAACTCTGATGATGAGGATGGTGATGATGAAAATGATGACACACAATGGCGTATGGAACGCTACAAGAGAGAACAGTGGCTTAATGACAAACAAACGGTACGTATCCACTCTGTACTCTTTGCCATTCAGAATCTTCCTCCTGTGTTATTATGATGAAACAGCTTGTGTAATATATAGTTCCTAATAGCAGCCATCTTTGAATTTGGCCTGCATCAAGCATTCTAATTGCTCTATTCGGTAAAGTGCTTCAACAACCAATGATGCACAGAATTGAATTTCTTGAAACGCCTGTATGCAGTACATGGGTATTATGTGTAATGCATAGGTATGCACTCAAAAATGTGGAGTCATTGCCCATAAAGATGTCCAATCTTCCTATACACAGTCCTCATAAAAAAAAACATCTTCATCACTTCGTAAGACACTTAATTTTCATACTACCCTTGGCAATTAAACAAGGTGGGCACAACATACGATAAGTTGAAATATTTGCACTCAGTGAATGAAACACTATCACAGTGAACTACTTGCATGTATTTGTAGGTTTTAGGAGAAGCTTCTGTTATCTCGGAATTTAAGGATGGAAGTGCCATGATTGTTATGACAAGCATCCTAACTCTTGATCTGAAAATGAAGTGTAATGTACAACTTGTAGTCATGCATGGTGAAGAGGATAAGTAAAGACTGTTTGCGGTGACACCATGTGAAATTCTCAATTGAGTAGTAATTAGTTATTCTCAGAACTAATTACTACTGAAGTGTAACGTGCTAGCCACATTTGATCTCTTTGGAATTTGGCTGGCTATTAAAGCCAAATCAACTCGATTTGACCCTCAAGAAATTCAAATGCCACTTTAATAAGTAGATGTTATTTTTAAACAGATTTCTGCAGATCTGCTGGTCAAATAGGTAAGGCCTCCAAAGCTTGACAAAAATTTTTTTTTTTTTTTTTAGACATTGCTTGATTACAAACTGTATGTAAAACTAGCTCCGTCTTTGTGTCATGTGACCAAAGGTAGTAAAGACTGTACAATGTAAATATTTTTGTGTAAATTTTAGGAGAAACCCAAAGACAAGGACACCACTGTTGATATTGATAGTGGTGAAGAGGAAAGTAGCCAGTTTGATATCTTTATGAAGACTGCTGTCAACAAGAGAAAGAAAGGTAAGGTACTCATATTCTTACAAAGCAAATATCACATATTCAGGCCTATGATTTCTCAGGATATTTCCTGATTTCAGGATTTTTTTACAAGTCTCCCTTCGCCTCCGAATTTTCTTAAAGGAAGAGAAGTAGCCACCAAGGAAAGAAAGAGGTAGCCTGTAATGTGTCCAAACCTTGAGTTTCTTGTTTGTGCGGATGTGGAGAGTCTGTAAATCCTCCAAAATTTAACATCCAGGAGGTTCAGAGGGACTTTGTCCTCTAGACCAAAGGCCTGCTACCCATTTTTCAGGATTTTTAACATTTGTCAAATCATACCCCTGCAAAGATTACTCCTAAATGCCGTGCAATCCTGACCA
This sequence comes from Zoroaster sp. YZ-2022, assembly GCA_029582265.1. NCBI lineage: Eukaryota > Metazoa > Echinodermata > Asteroidea > Forcipulatida > Zoroasteridae > Zoroaster > Zoroaster sp. YZ-2022. Next base: position 32,059,073 of record CM055821.1, on the reverse strand, counting down.
GCATTCAAACCCACATTCTGAAGACTGAGTCGCCAGAAGTACTACTACTAAGTCCAGTGCACTTTATAAGCACTCAGCCATTAGTACACTCTGAATTTTATATTGTCATTTATAAATAAGATTTGAAGCTTTGCAAAGTGGAAACATAATCTTGGTTGGTTTGCGATAGCAAGATGTGAATGATTTAGGTTTGCAGTTATGAAAGTGTCTAGCTTGTATTACCATAGCAGTGAAAAGAGTTTCAAATGTGATTTGTATTTTTTTTTTTTTTTATCTCGTTGGATTTAGAGCCCAAACCTCCAGATGTGAAAGGAGATGAACCAGCTCAGAGGAAGGAAATGGAGAAGAGAATCAAATCACCTAAGCCAGTCAAGGTACGTCTGGAGAAAAGTCTTTGAGTTTGATATCGGACATGATGGATTGAACTATAAGTCAATATTGTCATTGGCTACTGCTGCTCATTATCCAGTGGTTTGATTTCATGCCGTCAAACTCAAACTTTAACATTTTTTATTTTTTTTATTTTTATTTTTTTATGTCAGGGACACTGAGGATAGCAACTTTGCCCTTGGGTAAAGTTGATTAGGGGCCGCTCAATGCCTTGGGTCACTCTCCTTTGAGCATAGCAACTTTGCCCTTGGGTAAAGTTGATTAGGGGCTGCTCAGTGCCTTGGTCACTCTCCTTTTAAAGGAATCTATTGGCAGGTGGATCTTCTTGATTTACTTTCTGCCATTGGGTTTGGAGTGATACAATGCACCTGCAAGATAGGACAGTCCCTCTAGTCGGAAACACATGAATGCTTCACCGACCAGTTGCCTCAGTTCAATACAATGAGCCACATGACATGGTTTTGAACATGTGATGCCAATGTGGGCCCCTGAATTAATAAGACCATTTACATTATATTAAAAATATGGTAGATTATGCAATTCAAGATGGCATGTACATGTAGCAAGTGATTTAATTGAATGCAAGTTGAAGGAATTTGTCGAGAGAATTATGTTGTAGTCTCACAGATGTAAACAGTGCTTCTCTTTAAAAAAAAAAGTGGTGAATTATGAACATTTCAACTGTTGTCCCTATTACTTCTATTAAACAAATATTAATATATTCCTAAATGAATGCTGTCAGTGGAATAATCATCTGTGGTTCACCATGTTTGTCAGTGACCACTAACACAGTTTTCGTTGGATATTCTTGTTATTAAGTGTTCAATTTATGGCCATTATTATGTATTTGTATGGCGGAGGAAGTACTGGGCTGCATTCCGCTTGCACGAATGTATCGCAAACGTTCGCCAACGTTGGCGCAAGCGGAACGCACCCCTGGGCAAGAACAGACACATTATAATATCAAGTCAGTACTTGACTGTGTGTACTGCAGAGAATTTCATGGTGTAAAAAGTTTATTCAAAACAATATAAAGATTATATCTAGACAGGTTTGTTGACTGCCTTACAATAATCCTAGCCATCACATTCAGTCATCATCACTGAAAGCATTCTCATCTCTGTTTACATATGCTAGTTCCGTCATGGCTCCTTCTTGAAGCGAAGCAAGGGTGACTTGGCCAAGATAGCTTCAATGATGAAGCCTATGAGCAGCAAACCTACCTCCTCAAGGGGACCAAGAAGTGCCCTCTTCCACTCCATCACACTTCCTGCCGATGAAGAAGATGACACGAAACCACAGGTTTGTAGAATATAAGAGTTCTCATGGCAACACTTGATCCAAAACGATTGCACCCACATACTGAAAAATGTGGCTTTTAAGCATACACTACCTCTACCCAGGAGTAGAGATATATACATGTTGTGTTTGATTATAGCCTAGAGCTGTATTCTCCCCAGGGAGCTGAACATTGTTAAGGATTGGTTATTGGCCCAATGACCAGGGATAATAATGTCAAGTGCTTCGAGTATCACATCGTGATAGATTTTGTGCTGTGTATGACTCCAATGATTATTTAACCAGTTTGCGTCGGAGGCCGTGTATACACGCATTTTTTTTTTGAACCGTGGATCAGAGAGTGTCTAAACACGCATTCCGATTTTTGTGTGTGTTACCGGGAGACTTGTCAACACGCCACACGTGGCGTGCCGTCGTGGTGCCGCCTGACTTGTATACACGCAATCGTTTCTCAGAGTCCATGGGGTCACAGTTCGGTGGCCCGTACAAAAGGCACTGCAAACAATGAACGAGTTCACTCTTTTTGTTGATTTTTGCGTAATCCCTTTATCCAAGACCTGTTCCTTTGACGTACCAGCCAAGAATTTGTAAAGATGGATTTATATCCATTTACGAGGCCTTTTCTCTCTCCGGATATGCCGTCTGTTCGACCGGGCGCTGGTCGCTAATAGGCCGTTGCATCGGAGCTTGCCAACGGTCTAATTGTGCTGAACAAACACAACCATAATTTAAAAACTAGCCATTTAATTCTCGAAATGTCAATGAGTAAAGGTGTTTATTTGGGTGTCCGGACTTAGTTTCATTGACAAAAACAATTATTAATGGCTAGAAATATTTTCTGATTTTTCACTGAAAATAAACCCGCACGGGGGACCAGAAAAAAAAAATATTCCCGACGTGAACTGGTTAAAGCAAAATTTTAAAATTGTTTTTGATTGATCGGAGTTATTTGTATTTTTTCTCCACTTATCCTACAGTTACGACGTTCAGTCAGTGAAAGTCCAGCTTCACAGACCCCCCTAGCAAAGAGACCAAGACTGGATAGAATTCACAGCCTCGTAAAACCCAACAGTATCTTCAGTCATATGTAGTATTTTGTACAATTTTATTGAATGTTCGAGAGTTTTACATATTTTATGTCCAATTTATCACTTACACACTATTATTTCTGACCTGATGGATCTGTTGTCACATTATAACAAACTATTCCTGATTTGAATACAAAGGGTATCCGGAAATATTTCTAGCTATTGGTAGCCTCCAATTCCTTGGCCAGATATTGAAATGTTTCCTGTTGGAGACTATTTTTATCTGTTGGAACACTGTAAAATAGTAGTAGAAATAAATTAATTTGGGAAAAGTATTTAATTTTTTGTAAAAATCTAATTTAAGAAAAATATATTAACTTGAAAAGTAATCAAAGAGTTTTTTGCAAATCCTCAATATTGCAGAAATTAAAACATTATGGATACTATTCAGGATAAATTGCTGAGGTACAGAGAATGTTTTGGTAGAAACAAGCATTTATTGAAAGCAAATCTAAAGACCATTGAGCCTGAAACTCCATCAGTTACATCTGGAGTACTACGCATTTTATGAATAAAATGGACGCCTTCTACCGGTTTATGCAGACCAGTGGGTTTGTGTTTTTTTGTTTGTTTATTTATGTTGATTGAAATGTTTTCACAATATTTTGAATCCACCTTTGATTGGGATCTTGACAATAGAACCTTTGGAGTGTCATATTAACATGGGTACAAATAGAGATGCAAGGCATTTTTATTTTCTGAAAAAAAAATATTTGCGGGTGATGTATCTTCAATGAAGTAGACTTACACATCTTTCCCTTAGTTGAGTCAGTAGAAATTTGAACCTCCCCAGAGGGTTATATATTATTGCATGAACATGACGATGTAAGCTTTATAAGTTTGATTTATTAATTTGTATTGGATAATGATTTAGATGTGAACCATCACTTGACTGTCTGATTAATGTTACTGTATTAAGATTTTACATATATTTGTTGATATTTTGTTCCCTTTCAGTTACTTGTAAAGAACTGTGCTGAGTAGCCCTGTTTGATCAGATGGAAATATTTAACTTTTAATTGACTGTATATATGTACCTAAGTTGTAAAAACGTGGATTAAACTTCCATTAAAGAAACAACTGATGGCTTTCTTGTTATTTACTCTGGGAATTGTAAAAGAGTAATCAAGTGTGTCCCTCACGTAATATTTGATCTGAAAACTCTTGAGTCATGGCAAGATACATGGAAGATAAGCTTTAATCCATCCAAGTGCTCCATCTTGGAAATTTCTCATAAAAGAAACCCCCCATATAGAGAATACACATTCTGCGATCAAGTTCTGCATCAACCAAGTTCATATCCATATTTGGGAACATGTGGGGAACATGTGGCAAACAAGATTTCTGAAGCAAATCATACCCTGGGGTTTCTACGTAGAAACCTATGGTTCTGTCCCAAAGATGTAAAGACAACCGCCTATAAAATGTTAGTTCGTCCTATTTTAGAGTATGCTAGTTGTGCCTGGGATCCCTACAAGAAGGGAATGGTAAATAAATTGGAAGGTGTACAAAGAAGAGCTGCACGCTTCTGTACTGGGGACTACTAAAGGGAAAGCAGTGTCTCACATGTTGGTTGATTTAGAATGGGATATACACTCGCCATGCTGTATAAAATTCAAAATGAGATGGTTGGGATTGACAAGGACAAATATATTAAAATCTCACCTGCTGCTGGTTTAAGAAGAAACCACAACTATCATATTGAGATTCCATTTATAAGTAAGGATGTCTTCAAGTACTCCTTTTTCCCACGGACTGGCAAGGCATAGAATAACCTGGACCACCATGTAGTTTCATCCACATCATTCAAACAAAAGCTCAACACACTCTAGCATGCATAGGCTGCACCATAAAGTTAGCGACATGCGGACTAGATTCGCCCTGCTGACTAAAGGTTCAGAAGGTATAAGAAAAGTCCAGAATAAACTATCATATATAGACCATTTGTATGCAGAATTTTGTACTTCTGCACATAACATCAAGAATTGTTTTAATTTTCAGATGAATAAGATTTGAGATGTAATGTTAGTGCCTTATTAAATCAAATTAAGAATTTTTCTTGTCATAGACCAGAATATTTTGTGCCCAGTGCAGTATGACCTTTGGGGTTGTTTTGTAAACAAGTGAAGGCATAGTAGTTACGCTAAAAAAATCCAAACTCAAGGAAATTTAATAATCGAGTTGGGAAACTATTACAATGGTATAGGAAAGCACCGAGGATGCTGTGCTATACACATGTCGGTGTAGGAAAAAAATTAATCAATTGTTTATCACGCGATGCAATAATTTCATCAACCTATATAAATAATGGGGAAACCCTGCTGCTATATAGGATTCTAGCCGAGATGTCTGCACTAGTAAGCAGGTTTGTGGGTTTAAATCCTGCCTAAGTCGCCTGTGAAACTTTTTTTCACAGACTCAGTAAACACGTCGGTGTAGGGCAACATCAATGACAATATAACAATAAAATGTGCACATTCATTCAAAACTTTTATTACAAATACTAAATAATTCCTGGCATTAAAGCTACATTTACCACTTGGAAGACTGACAGAATGAGATTTAAAAAAATACAAACATAAATAAAATCTTTTTAAATTGTTAAGTTGCACTCCCTCACTGAAACAAAAACAAAAAATCATCTAAGCATAAGAGTTCTATAATTAAACTGAGGTACAGTGACTGGCCATTGTTTGGTTTCAATTGATCAAAATATCAAGTATTAACTAGCAGTATTGAAAATACAGTGAATCCTTCTAAACAATTGTTATCATATATACTGTAATTGAACATGAATATTCTGCACTCCTCAGGCAATCATCCTGACCTATCACTAACGACTTTTCACATGTAAACGTTTGTCTTTGTTGGTGAAAATATTTTCAAAGATTTGTGTGTGGCATGTCGATTAACGAACATCTAAATAGTGGAATATCGGTTTCGGTTTGCGGTAACACCATGTGTTTATCTCAACTAACGTGAAGCTGAGGTACAGGTTCTGAAAAGAACCTTATCGCACAACTCGTATCTCAACCTTCGTTAAGGGAGAACCAATTTTGCCATCCGAGTTGAAACATCTTAACGCTGTGTTAAGAGACAATGGGTACAGACCTGATAAGCTTAAGTTCCTCCCGAATAGGAACGCTCTACGATCCTCTGACGCAACCGAAAAACCTATTGCCGTCCTACTGTACATTGGCCACACTTCACACAAAATTCAGCGTATCCTGAGGGAAGCTGACATTAAGGTCTACTACCGGACTCGAAGTTACACACCCACAAGGACAGACATGATCCCAGCCATCAAGCTGGGGTTTACTGAATTCCTTGCACTTGTGGTAAATAGTACATTGGCGAGACCGGCAGAGACCTTACGACCAGGCTCAAGGCCCACGGCCGCAGAGGGGAATGTGACAAATCTGCGATCATCAAACACTCCACCGATTTAGACCACATCATTGACTGGCAGAATGCAAAGATCATAGCCCCGGAAAAGCACTGGTACACCCGTCGTATCAGAGAGGCTATTGATATTCATAAACATGACACTGTCCCCCAGGACATCGGCTTTTTCATCAGCAACATTTGGCATTCAATCCTACCATCCATCAGCACTCACACCCCACAGTCAACTGACACGCCTCAGCGAGCAGGCAACTCACACAAGAACAATGCCACGGTGGCAGCCAATCGGAACACTTCCCATTCTACACATAATCCCAGCAAATACTACTTAAGGAGCTGCATCAGCAAACCTCTTCATTCTCCTGACGAAGATTAGAGCAGGCTAATCGAAACGTTAAGAATAACCCGTGAAGTCCCCATGGTTCTCCCTGAACCATATTTCTCACTTAGCGATGGTAGAGAAAAACGAATTGCCCGAAATTGGTTCTCCCTTGAACCTTTCTCACTTAATGAAGGTTGAGATACGAGTTGTGCGATAAGGTTCTTTTCAGAACCTGTACCTCAGCTTCACGTTAGTTGAGATAAACACACGATGTTACCGCAAACCGAAACGATAAATGCACATACTTGAGTACTTTCCTTCATTTGTCTTGGATCAGGATAGCAACATGTGCAGTAAACGATTGATTGCCTATCTTTATGAACGCTGATAGGTCAATTAACTAAATAAGACTTGTAGGTTTCTCCTGAAGGCGGTCAGAGCACACTGACTGAAACGTCGAATTAACCCACAGTTTCTCGAGAGATTAGTTTCAAGGTGTCACCACAAACTAACTAGATTAAGTAATGCACGTAAAAGAACCCAGAACACTTATCGTGGAAGAGTAGGGGTTTACCCCGGTGTTTCTGGTTCACATTGCAAGCGCCCTTGTTTACAGGTTCCCTCAGGCTTTCGAGCTTACAGTGCTTAAGTGCGCTTTTCTGAGGCTTCCTTGGTTTCATTACCAGAAATATAAATAAAAATAAATAAATAAACTAGACATTATTTGCACTTTTATTTAAACCTTAACATCACATCCTCGGTGTTTCTGAAATCCTTATTTCCAAGATGCTCATCATGTCTGAACCATCGTGTAGATAATAGCGGTCAGACTAATAACGAGAGTTATTATTCCAATCAGCAGCAGACAGATACTCTGTAAAATAAAACAAAATCTTCTGTAAGATCTCAATGGGTTAAATTAACCTCTGAATTCAAATATGAATACAAAAATACAGGCCTGTGATTTCTCAGGATATTTCCTGATTTGAGGAATTTTTACAAATCTCCCTTTGCCTCCAAATGTTCTTAAAAGAAGAGAAGTTGCCTATATTGTGTCCAAAACTATAGTTTCTTGTTTGTGGGGATGTGGAGAGTCTGTAAATCCTCCAAAATTTAACATCCAGGAGGTTCTGTCCCAGGGAGACCCTAGACTTGGTTCCAAGTCTGTGATCGTTGTTTTTTGTCTGCCTGAAGCCAATATATACAGTATCGCATTAATAGCGCCCTCTTGTGTATTAACCTCCGACATTAACCTTCGATCACAGACTTGGGAATGTTGTTCGTCGGTTTGTACACACCCTATTGCGAATTAGTCCAAAAGTGGACGGAACAATCTGATTGGTCGGAAAGCCTTCCATAACATGAATATTCAAACTAAACCTTCTACATGCAGTTGGAGATGTACTCAACGATTCCATTTAAACTGTAGGTAAGACGTTTTTTGTAGAGAAGGAATTGTGTATTTTATTTTGTGCTTTTTTACAACTCTAAGATCTCATTAAATTTACCTATACATTTCAAATACTATTTACGTACCAAGCACTATACAAATTTAATAGTGAATGAATATTACAGAAAGAATTTTAAGCGAGTGTAACCTGTTAGTAATAGACGCGGCCTACAAGGTTTTTGTGGCCTCCTGATTGGCCATCTCTCTAGCATCCGTATTATTATGTAAATTTTAGCTATGAATACATGAATATCCCACAAACACAAGAGGGTCAAGTCTGAGATCGCGAGTTAGGGCTGTGATAGCCAGTAGGGGTAAACGGCGTTTTGCGTGGCTGATGTGCTGGTAGACAAAAAATAACCGCGATCTCAGACTTGAAATCAAGTCTAGGGAGACACCCAGGCCTGCTACTCATTTTTCAGGATTTTTTACTTTTGTCAAATCACACCCCTGTACCTCAGAGAATTTAAGTTCACAAATACACATATTTGTGTACTTACAGTCTTTACTCAAATCATGTAAAACGTTGATTTAAAATCTGACAAACTGAGGTCAATGCAAATGTTCTATACTGAACAGCAAAAGAAACGCAAATTTAATTTGCAATGTTTGATTGAATAAAAAGTTAATCACATTTTGACATTGGCTGTTTTGCTTACTGGAGGCGTGTGCAGAGAAGTGTAAAGCGTGCGCAGCATGAGTTTTATGGTGCTGCTGCTTGCCATGAGCTCGGGACATGTTGATATCTGCAAAGGCACAGCATGCTCACGAGCGGCACGTGCAAGATGTGCAGCTTGAAAGTAATGCATCAGTTGATTTCTATGGTTCATTTGCAATAAAATGAAACTACTGCACGCTTGCTGTCACTCCCGTTTTGGACACAGCAACCATGCCAAGACTGACATCAGCACAGCGTGAATGAGCTATCGGGCGTTTGACAGCTGGTGACGACCCTCAGGCTGTTGCAGCAGCATTCAACGTTCACTTCACTACAGTCTACCGTCTGCAGCAGCGTTTCGCGGCCAGAGGAGTGACTGATGATCGACCAAGAAGCGGAAGACCTCGGGTCACTACACCGAGGCAAGATCGGCACATTTTTTGCAATAATCAGAGAGACCGGTTCCTGACAGCTTCAGAAACTGCCCGAATCAGCAGTGACACAGTGCGTCGCCGAATTCGTGAGCGAGACCTAAGGAACTGCCGTCCAGCTCGAGTGCCAGTCCTCACTCGTCGACACCGTCTGGCACGCCTTCAGTGGGCCAGAAACCAGAGGCAATGGCGTACTGTACTGTTCACAGATGAGAGTCAGTTTTGCATCAGCAATGCAGACGGTCGTGTCAGAGTGTGGCGGAGGAGAGGTGAACGTTTCCAGGACAACTGCGTCATGGAACACAACGCATGGGGAGGGCCGAACGTCATGATCTGGGGTGGCATTGGCCTCAACCAGCTGCTGGGGCCAGTTTTCTTCCAAGGTCTGGGTCCTGGTCAGGGAACAGCATTACTGCACAGCGTTACATTGATCAAATCCTTCGACCTCATGTGGCACCATTTTTCCATGCCCACAACAACTTCATTTTTCAGCAGGATAATGCACGTGCACATTCAGCAAGGGTCACACAGGACTTTCTGCATCAACAGAACATCCAGACGATGGTGTGGCCCGCACTGAGTCCGGACTTAAACCCCATTGAACACTTTTGGGATATGCTACAGAGAGAGCTGAATTCAGTCCTTCCCAGACCAATGACAGCCGCACAGCTTCAGCAAGCCATTACCCAGTCCTGGAACAACATCCCAAGAGCCTCAGTCAATCGTCTTGTCCACTCCATGAGACGAAGGTGCCAGGCCATCATTGATGCCAATGGAGGTCACACACGGTATTGATCCACAGGAAGTGACTTGTTCGTTTTGTTGAACATTGGACTGTACAGTTTGAAAGACAAATGTCCAAAGAACATTTTGCCCGAATTTCGTTTCGCTTCATTGAACGGTGATCATGAATGAATTTTTCGTCTAATTTGATTAAACTGGATCTGAACAAACATTTGCGTTTCTTTTGCTGTTCAGTATAGTAATTTCTTATCAATATGGTGTGATAAATATGATGTTGTTTTTATTAAAATAGAGTTGTATGTTTTATACCAAAATAAATAAATAAATAAATACACATGTAGTTGATAAAAAATGTAATAGAAACTGTACATGTAAAGGAAACTAATATTACCCCTCGGGGTGTAATGATCAAACCACGCCTGACTGGGGAAGGGTTCCTATTAAAAGGCTTCAATTAGGGAAATATACATCACACACACAACGTCTGATACTCACTGCAATTTTGTGTACGGACTTCAACGGTTCAATACCCAGACGTAAATAGAAGAGTGCAGGTAGGATGAACACTAGGCTGGTAGATGCAGTTGCACCTAGAGGGGAAAAGGGTTTTGAGCAAAAATTTAGAATGGCTTAAAGTTTTTATAACAGACATACATTACATTTTTGTGATATCCACTTCAGACACGCCTAGAGCTTAACACTAGAAATGTATTTAATATTTAAGTAATATAGATCAAGCAAATAAATTATTTTTTATTTCTTATTTAACCTGGGGAGACCTTTCAGTGAAACACTAGTTTTCAAAGGTGCCCAGCAAACCTGTAAACAAGGGCGCTTGCTATGTGAACCAGAAACACCAGGGTAAACTCTTCCATGAATCCATGATAAGCGTTCTGGGTTCTTCCACGTGCATTACTTTAATAATCTAGTACACAGAACCTACGGCTTTACGTCCCATCCGAAGGACGAAGCAATTATGGTTAAGTGTCTTGCTTAGGGACACAAGAGTCGAGACCGGCCAGGCCGGGATTCGAACCCACATTCTGACATCACCAGAACTTGAATCCAATGCACTAGACCGCTCAGCTACAACACTCCTAAAGATACTGTGCTGATATAACTTAATTAAATGCATCTATACGTATAAAAAAAAACTGTGACAAGTGTCAAATTATTTCATGGTGTCGCTAACAAGAAAATGCATTCAAATTGTTTGTAGTCATTTCAACATGAAATTACTGTCTTTGGATGACAGAAATTAATTTTGGAAATTTTTTCACTAATTTTAATAAATCAATAGCACCAGATACAGACATATTTCAAGGGATGCTTGATACTATCATCAACTTTACACCAAGTAAAAGTTTTATGAAACACTTTGATCATTTCAGGGGTGTGATTGGGCAATTTTGAAAAATCCACGTAAATGTTGCTAGGGGTATTGGGGCCACTGTTGGGTGAAATCTATAGTTCTGAGCGTTTGCTTTGTTTTCCTTTATTGCTTAAATCTTTAAAATGCAGCGGATCTCAACATTGCGATTTGTAGAAATCCAGACAAATCACACCCCCGTTATTTATATTTTTGTTGAGATAACCTATAGTGTGTAACATCAAATTACATATCACAGGTATGTACTTGTCCACATATGTATGTTCTGGGTACTATAATTATATGGTGAATGTTCTGTGCAGAAATGTAAAATACTTTACAACAATGTTTTCTGTTGAAAAAAAAAGAAGCTTTTTGCAAGTACTGACCTACAATACCAAAGATCTGCTTAAGGGTGGGAATGAAGATTGCCATACACGTTACCAAGGTGATGAGGATTGCTGTGGCACCGAAATGACGCCACCATGGGAACGATGTATCCCTGAGTGGTAGCCAAGTACTGAGGATCATTAGCAGTGCCTTGCGGGCCTAGAGAACAGAAGAGATAAACAAGCTATGAGGAAGACTGGGCCAAACAAAGGTGTCTCCAATCATGGAGGAAGAAAACAGAAGGAGTCACATCGCCCAGCCTCTTATGTCATAACCAATTACCACTTCGGAGTGGCCCATTGTAAAATACATTACGGCCACCCGCTGCGCTTACAAATTTAACGACCGCGATAATCCCCTTGTGTACAATGTCTTTTGCCGCTTGGCATGCTCGCGACCAGCATACATAATTGGAGGGTAGAAATCTGTAGCAAACGAATAAACACAAAACGTATGCGCACTACTTTTCGCGGGCTTTTTATATTGCGCAGTTCATTGTCTTCAATAGCGATTTTTCCACCAAGTATTTTGGTGTTTTGATCGTCGAATTTGGCGAATCCGAAGCTGACTTACGGTAAATATAACATTCAGATGTTACAATAAAGTGTCTTTTTAGCAACTTGTTTTAAGGATATTTCCGGTTATCTCCGGAAGTCAACAAATTGTCAAATTCAAAGACGTGTTGTTTAGCTTTTTATCATTTCAATCCTCATATTTGTACGATGCTGTACAATGAAGATATTGCAGTGTTGGATTCGTAGGTCGACTTGGATTGGGAGCCAGCCTTCCGTGTAGTGCAATAGGACAACGCGTCAGCAATGCGCGCAATGCGCATGGGCAAAGAAAGCCTGGCTGTAGTTCTCCTCGATAATCGGATTAAACGATTAGCGCTGGCTTAGAAATTTTACGACCGCGGCAAAAGACATTGAACCTTTGATATGCCTTCGTTGTGACTCCTTCTGTTTTCTTCCTCCATGCTCCAATCTTACAATCACTATAAATTTGAGTTTATAGGGCTAGTGCAGTATTTCTGTACTAACTGCAGGCCTCCCAGTGCCTAATCTACCAAATATAGGTTTTTAAATAGGTTTTTAAAGCAAAAGAACAGGTTAATATACCAAATGCCAAAACAGAGGCTTTTATAGCTTATTTCTCATGATTATGCAGTGTTAAGTAACAAGTTTTTGGTAAATTGCCTACCTTCTGAGTACTTTTTGCAACAAAATACATTACCCTGTGCGGCAGAAAATCTAAGAGCGGTACACATATTACAGTTTGGCTACTGTTTTGACTTCATCTCTTTATACTTAGGAAGTAATGTTTCTTCAAAGCCATGAGGATTTCATGAGGAAGTTGAAAATGTGTTGCAGGAGATTAAAAATATAGGTTTTTTTATAGGTTTCGCTGGGAGGCCTGTAACTATGAAAGTGCCCAGTCATTGACAAAAGTAAAGATGTTACTATCCCATACAATAAATTAAAAAAGCATTGACCTAAACATCTGCACACAAGCAGAGAATATTTAAAATACGCTATCCATAGGTACAAAAAATGTTTCTATGGTAAGCACCAAATTTTCACTTATGTTAGACAGTGTCATTACCAGGCACAGAACCAGGGTCTCGAAAGAGGGAGGGGCACACTGCCAAAAATGGGGGGGGGACACAAAAATGTATGGTAAATTTACATGCATAAATGTGGAGGGAGGATGTAACCACACCCCCCATCTTAAAACTTCCATAACAATTGTGCACAGATCTAGATCCCGACTGTTGATGTTAATATTTATGACACAGCCAATACTTACTGGATAATGGATGAGTGGGATGGTAAATATTATGGCAAGAACCACTGCAATGCGTACAGTGAGGACGACAATATCAAACGATGCCAACAAGGTGTAACCATCCAGTAGCTCACTACTCACATTATCTGCAAAACAACAATTAAACCAAACCCATTCAAGCCCTGCTGCATATTTCCAGCCATCTCCTGTCCCTCATTGGACTGCTGTTGAGGGTGGAAAAAGGGTTGTGGGTTGAGGGGAGGGTTCACTGGCCCAAAGGCATCAATTTAACAAACGGCAAATATCAAGCAGCGTACAGCTGATTGTGATATAATAATAATTAGGAATTTTACACCACTGGTAAAATGTATGTACTAAATGCTTTCATACTGTATGAGAATCAAGAGAGATGTATGTAGTGAAACCAACCTGTGAAAGTTTCAGATTATTTCATTGTGTAATTCACTAGAAAATAGTGAAAATCCTTTCCTAGTTGTGTATATTCATTCTAATGGATCACAGCTGTAATCCATTTGTTGTTAAAACATTTGTAATACATATGTGACCCACTCCATCGAAATGAGGAATGTCCCCAACACATGTTTCCGTGTATTAAATAGACTTCCAAAGTTCACAAAAACGTGCATGACTGCATTATTACATTATCAATTTATCACATCCTAACACAGGAATGAAATGAACCAAAAATGAATGTTTGTTATCATCAGAAAGCCCATTAAAATCTCTGATATCCATATCTCAAAATGTGAAATTTGGGGGACATTCCTCATTTCGATAAAGCGGGTCACATATACAACATGACAACATGTCAGACAGGATGTTTGGTTCCTTCATCAACATCAATCACATCAAGTAAGTTTTTAGATTGTAATACAGTAAGCTTGGGCGATATCGATTTTCTTTTCTTCCACGATATATCAGCAAACATATATCACGATTATTTTTTCATTCATGCATGATTGCTTTCGAGCCGATAACCACAGGTATGTACCCCCTACAAGCGTCACAATAAATCCCAAATTCGTTTGCATAGCGTGTATGTACTTCTGAAGTAGTTCGCTTTTGTTTCTCACTTCCAAAAGCTGAAAACTTAATTTTGTTTCCATGGAATTTCTGACTTGACTCACAGTGGCGATTTTTTTTTAATGCCGATATATTTTTTTAATCGCGATTTGCCGATATCACGATAACTTAAAAAGGTTCTCGATATCGTAATCGAATAACAAAAAAGGTATCGCAATATTCGATATTATCATGTTATCACCCAAGCTTATAATACAGTCATTTTGTATTTGGATTATTACAAAGGTGTACACTCTCTTTTACATCATTCTCTATGAGGTGTAAATAAATAATGGCCATACTTGGCAACAGCCTGAAGATCAGACGTCACGCTTTGAGCTAGAGGCGCGTGAATTATGCCAGATCCTGGCCGTGCTTGCTGCCACGTTTTCCCCGTTGCTCAACTTTGACCTTGGTTGGTAGCTAGCTCGCAAGCCTCGAAGCGTGACGTCAGATCTTCAGCACAACGTATCCAATGAAACCCCTTGAATGGTACGCCTGGAGCCTGTCTATATCCTTGATATAGGATAAAGGCAGGGGACCAGTCTAACTTGGCAAGGGCTTGGAAATGTTACTGAGGCAATGGTGAAGTGGATTTTATGCATGGGTTGCCTAACTATAGCTTTATTGTCTGGCAACCCTGTTAATTCCAGTGTTTAGGAGCATGACCAAAAAAAACCAAAAAAAACAGTGCGGTAAACTGAATGATTACCGTAAAACGTGAGGTATCCAAATAATGCCGAGACTATGTAGAGAGTGAAGCAGATAAATATGGAAGTGTTAGCTACATTCTGCATGCGTCCCTTGCTGGGTCTGAAAGAAAAAAGTGTGGAGGGGGGGTGGGGGGAATGGATACAAGTGGTCATCTGAATTGTCATCAATTTATATCAACACGGAGGTTAGTTACCAGTTAACTTTCATAAGCCATAACCAGGATACACCAATCCAGTCTGTCAATCAAACAGCACAGATTAACCAATAGTAACCATTCTAGATTATATGTGATACATAATCACATACACAGTCTGGTAACCACCATTATGTATGTCTCTACAGTGCATATGGAGTCAGGGAACCTTTATGTTAAACTGACAACAGAGGGCGCCCTTCAAGAAAAAAAATTCAGGGGCATGTACAGGGGGGTTAGAAATATCAAATTTTTATTTTAATGATTTATTCTTGTTTCTAATAGGCCTGTATATGTTTTGAGGTGAGCAGAATATAAAAAAGTCAAAAAAAGTGAAATAACACCCCCCCCCCCCCTATTGCCAATAGGGTTAAGCCTTTCCATGACAACTGTTACTATGTTGGTCAAGGGCTTGGCCTTTATGTGAGTGGCATGTTCAGCATTACTTAGAGTGGGTGGGGACTATGGAAATACTAGCTTGAAGATCTGACGTCACGCTTTGAGCTAGAGGCACGTGAATTATGCCAGATCATGGCCGTGCAGCCGCCATATTTTTCCCGATGATCAACTTTGACATTGGTTGGTAAGCTAGCGTGCAAGCCTCGAAGTGTGACGTCAGATCATCAGCACAACGCGTTAACATATCCAATGAAATCCTTTGAGTGGTACGCCTAGAGCCTGTCTATATCCTTGATAGGATGTAGACAGGGAACCAGTCTACAGAAATACCTGCTAGGAATGTGTCACTGTGCATCTTCAGGAAACTTTGCTGCTAAAAGCATGAAAAATGCCGCATTTGAACAGGCAAGAAAATAAAACGTGGTGTGATTATATGGGATGGAGGAGGGGGTTGGTGAGGACAGACTAGGCACTCGTGATTTTCTTTTGGATGAAGACTTTACACAGCTTTTCTCAGTTGAGGCATTAGTTTTCAGGAAACATTTAATGATTTTTAGCTTATGGAATTTCTGTTTTGGTCTAGCAAAGCTGACCATACAAAGGTTTGTGTTTTATTGTAAAATAATTCAATACTCACTTGGAGAGCTCACAGTAGACTGGCAATACAGCAGTGTGACACACAAATGAGAAGGCCATTGTAGGAAGTGCATATGCTGTCTGGGAACCAAACCGAAAATAAACAACATTGAGTAAGCAACAGTGTAATTTTTTGGGGGTAAAACCAAGTAAATTTGTCTGGTCATATAGTGTTGTGTCGGTAAATTTATCAACAAAATATATTTACGCCCCCAACTCTGATGTCAGTTGGCAAATTGCCTTCAACCCCCCCCCCCCCCCCCCCCCAAAAAAAAGAAAATGCCTTCGCTACACCCCTGGAGTGTCGTGGCCGAGCGGTCTAGCTTACCGGACTCAAGTTCTGGTGTTAGCAGCAGAATGTGGGTTCGAATCCCGGCCGTGACACTTGTGTCCTTGAGCAAGACACTTAACCATAATTGCTTCTCTCCACCCAGGGGTTAAATGGGTACCTGTGAGGGCAGAGTTGGTTGATTAGCCCTATATGCGCTGTAATGGCAGTAATTGAGCTGTATACTCCCCAGGGAGCTGAGATGGTTTCTGGAATGATTTATGAGCCTTATAAGCCTTATGAGCAGGGGTAATAATATGCGCCTTGAGCACCACTTAGTTGGTGGATACGTGCGCTATGTAAGTCCACACATTATTATTATTATTATTAAATACACCGACCTTCAATCTGCAATAGGAACTATCGATGTACCAGCATCTGAAGTGGTGTCCACTGTACAAATTAGTGAACTTTTAAAAGAATGGTTCTTCGGAACTCTACAAATTGATACAGTATATGTCAGCCTTGACATTGTATAAAAGAAAAGATTGACAACGTAAACCACTTTGGAACTTACCTCTACTGTCAATGAAAAGTACGTAGGCTGACATTCCGAAGAGATGTTTTGATTGGTTGACTCTTCATCTAATTGTGTGTGGTGACCAATGGATAAGCTTGTTTCATAGTACTGTTTCATTGTTTGGTTGTCTACAGCCGTGATATTAGTCCATACAATACTTGTAGGTATCGGACATGGAAAAGAAAACTTCTTAATGACAATCTGTGGGTAATGGAAAGGCAAAACAAAAATGTTAAAAAGTGGGTTATCAGGGGGTCAGGTAAAACATGTGAAGATTTGAAGATGAGCCCACCCAAAACTGGGATCAGGTCAGCCTTGGTGGTGTTGTTATACTGCATTCATTGAGCAAGTTAGGGTTCTAACTAGTGGCTGACAAATGGTCAATCACTATTTGACAGTACATGTGCTTATTCCATTAACACTGGAACAAACTTGGTAACAAAAAAATAATAAAAATGAGACCAGCGAAGCAACCGTACCCAGGATGTTAACACTGTCAGCAATCGAGTCAAGTAAATGCAACTTTTAATAGTAAACAAGTAAATGGACATTGTTATGTTTTTTCTTGGAAGATGTGATGGCTCTGTGAAGAGCCCGTTGGTTTGTTCTCAATGTTTCAACTAGTGTGCTCTAGCCATCGTCAGGAGACTAATGGAGTGCCATGGTCGAGCGGTTTAGTGCATCGGATTTGTGTTCTGATGGCTGAGTCGTCAGAATGTGGGTTCGAATCCCAACCGTGACCACGGTGCTTGTGTCCTTGAGCAAGACACTTTACCATAATTGCTTCTCTCCACCCAGGGGTAAATGGGTACCTGTGAGGGCAGAGTTGGTTATTGTGTTTGATTAGCCCTATATGCGCTGTAATGGCAGCAATTGAGCTGTATACTCCCCAGGGAGCTGAGATGGTTTCAGGAATGATTTATGAGCCTGATGAGCAGGGGTAATAATATAATGCGCCTTGAGCACCAGTTTGGTGGATACGTGCGCTGTATAAGTCCACATTATTATTATTATTAGTGTGCTCTCACCATCGTCAGGAGAAGAGATTAATACATGGTGTAACCCAATAGAACACAATATCCATCTCCACCATGCAAAGCCTCAAATCCTACATTACATAAACGGACAAGTAAACAGACAAATTCTCATTAGAGCGCCCTCACTTGGTATTTACTGCCTCCATTTTGAAACTTACCACCACGGTGAAGAATAACATGCAGAGTATTGACAAGCCACTGGTGTAGCCTAGAAAACCAATCTTTGGCAGACAGGCTAGAGGTACAATCACTATCAACACTATCATGAGTAAGAGATAGGTGCCGTTCAGATACCATATACTGCAAGAACACACAGGAGAAATTCACTTGTAAAACCCAGGTAGGCAATCTATATGGTAGCTTTACAATAAGGCAATGTAACAATAATACAGTGGTAACTCCCACTGCATTCCTTATTTCTCTCATTTAGGGAGGAAAATGTGCCAATGAACCAATGGAATATATATTTCCTTTCATGAGAAAATAGCGAAAAATGCATTCAGATTGTTTGTATTCATTCTAACATGGATTTTAGGAAAGATTTCTCTTTCCAAAATTCGACCTGGAAATTATTTGACTTTTCTTAAACAGCACTTCAGACAAAAGTATTTGTAGTGAAAATTAATATTATAAGTCAGTTCTACATTTTACTGCAAGGGTCAAAATCAGTCACAATGTTGATATACTTGCCAAGGTATATCTTGTGCACTTAAAAGTCAAACACTGTCAAACCTTATGTGTAGTAAGTACATTTACAGGTCAGAATGAGTTGATCCTGGTATTGTTCAGGGTGGTCAAAATGACAGTAAAAACCAGTAAAAAATGCCTCCGTGTGAACATTTGGGTCAACAGCCAAAACAGGCAGTTGATTGATTTTGACCTCTATAGCTACTTGCCACTAAAGTGCAGAAATAGTAGGAGGGTTAAAGGTCAACAATTTTGTTATTTTTCTATTAGCAATCCTATACCTTCCCTTTAATTGCAATTAAAACAGAAGAATTGATAGACACTGTGGCATACAAAAGTTAGGAACCTGCACAGAACATGAGCCAACACAGTATTATATTCCAGTGATATTATAATATCATGATAGTCAACCACCACATGAACAAAATACTGCGTAACTTTAAAAACAGATTCCTTGAATATTTTCCTCTTTGAATAATTTATGATAAAAAAAATCTAAGTTATTAACTTTTTTCTGTTTTCACGTAGCCAACTGGTGCATCTGGTTCTTAATCCATGAAAAAAAAAGACCACCCATATATCTATTCTCTTATTGCAAAATCTTCCTTGAAAAGTATATTTCTGTGATAAGATACCAACCTATTGTCGTCAACACCAATACCGAGGAATGCAGTGATAATACTTGGAAGTTCATCTTTCACAATGAATAAATAGCTGGACATGGCTGAAATTTAAAGAATATGAACATGCAATTAGAAAACAAACTTAAACAAAAATTTAAACAAATTATTTTCAACAGTACTGACCTTCATGTAAAATAGACTAGCAAAAACGTATTTTAAAAAGCAATAAGGACCTGGCAGAAATTTTGATCTACTATTATTATTATTGTGACATTGTAGTTGTGGTTTCTAGGATTCTGTTCTAAAAACAAACAAAAACAAAGACAGATGTGAGTAAACCCTTAGAACACTAGAAAGACACAACAAA
Source organism: Zoroaster sp. YZ-2022 (assembly GCA_029582265.1). Lineage (NCBI taxonomy): Eukaryota > Metazoa > Echinodermata > Asteroidea > Forcipulatida > Zoroasteridae > Zoroaster > Zoroaster sp. YZ-2022. The sequence continues at coordinate 32,039,155 of CM055821.1, read as the reverse complement.
AGACAAAACCAGAAATTGTTGCAGTAAACGACAACAAAAATTGTGATCATTTTTTTCTCTATTCTGGCACAAAATTACAGAAATAATTTTTCATATGCTCTTGGTCCTAACTTAAGGAAAGGTACAGCATTGGTAATAACCAGAATACCAAATTAACAAATTTTTATCTAAAAGGTTTCTTGGTGTAATGTTGGCATACATATCAATCATCCTGAGAAATTATTCAATCTTAGTGCTCTCACCTTAGAAAAAAATAAATAAATCTGTCAAAGAAAAAAACAAAAATATAAAAACCCTGTAACAGTTTTTGTTTTGTTTTCTAAAACATCTGAGCACCTACTACAATGAAATTTTCACAGGTTTGTTTTATGAGGGATGAAATGAATGCATTTACAAATACCAATGTTGTAACTTCCCTTAAATACAGACCCTTCTCCCATGATCAAACTTACATCCTATATTTTGAATAAGTATAGCACAGGCAGCCACCAACTACAAAAAACAAGAAGGGGTTTTAAGTAACATATACAAAGTGTTGACTGCTATAAAGCAGTCATTACAAATCAACTTGGGTTCCAATGGTCATTGATACCTATATGATTGATGGTACACCCTCAGATTTGGTGTCGCGCGTGCATCCCTTGTTCTGGACAACACCTACGACGTCAAAACTGAGAGTGCATCATTTTTTGTATCTTGTTAATTTGCTTTTAAATGTGTTTTGTACTATTTATGTGTATGTGTGTCGGACGCACTGCCTTTTGGCCAAGTGCCACTGTTGTAAAGGTGTAAGTCCAAATAAATAAATAAATAAATAAATAAAGCGCTGTACACAATTCACAAGTACACAATATCAACAAACTTAAACGGTTTACTTGTTATGTTGATGATGGTATCAAACATCCCTTGATATCATTTTGTCCCAATTCAACTGCTATCATTGAAGTAATAAAAATCTGAAAAAAGGAACATTAACCCTAGTCCCTTTCAGTAACTTGGCTAGACTACCCCGGCTCAATGCAATAACATCCATAACTATAAGTTGTCCAAGCGTGAAGCCTGTTGAGTGCAACAAGATCCATCAGATTTGCTGCAGTCTGTTTCATCCAGCATGGTTAGGGTTAAAACTTTGATACATGTTCATACTCATCTGATTTTATAAGACTCGTCTTAAAAGACAATTCACCATCCTTTCTTCATGAACAACAACAGAATCCAAAGCTTACTTTTCCTGGGACTCTGAATGCAAACAATCCGACCTCCTCATAAGACTTGACTCCAGTTACTACGCACATCTTGAGCAGCAGATGAACGGAGAAGTCTGCCAATAGGGCAACTGTAATCAGCAGGCATCTACAATACAAAGATGAATTTCAAACGAAATCAACACCCGTGTCAAATGGCATGGATTAACCAATTGGAGATTTTTGAGACCCTGGTGGCAGACCGGTCCTTTTCTAATTGTTTTATTTTTTGTTTTGTTTTTTTAAATTCTGGGCATGTGGCAAATATTGAGAACAAAAGAAAATAACTCGCAAGTCTACTGCCTTTTAGCATCTCCAAAATCTCCCATTGGGTTAAGCCTTTCTGTGACAATTCTTAATGTCGATCTCATGTTTGTCTTGTATGAAGCTGGTAGGCCTATGACCCAGTTTTCTGTGTTGCAAGGGGGGGGGGGAGATGGACTATGGCCATAACTGGATGATTGTATTGCTGGCATTTTTTTAAATCCGACAGGTGCTTTTTCCCTTGAACAACCAGAAAAAAGTAGTTTACAAAGGAACTTCTTTGAGATTGTCAGTTAGAAAACCATCAACATTAGTGACAGGTACTCTAAAAATCCATGTATGCTTTTCCACACAATCCTTCAACTATCAACATGAATTACGTTTATTTATTTATTAATAAATTTAATTTTTTTTTTTTTTTGGGGGGGGGGGGGCAGCAAACAATGTAGATGGTTCAGTATTATGCTCCAATTTAACGAAATTGGCCTGGGGGAACCACCCAGGCACCCCATCCTATGCAAATGCTATTTAAATATTTGATTCCATACAATTAATTCATAATGTGTACGTGATCTTTCGTGGATTTATAGTTAAAGTTGCCCTTACGTGAAGAGTATAATGCCACTTTTTGCCATTGCAAAGGAGAGTCCCAAGATGCCACTCCCAAGGATGGCATTCATCAGATTGAAGACAGACATACTGAAGGATGAACGTCTTCCTACATCACCATCATCCTCTCCTTCATATTCTTTTTGCTGTGAAAAGATGGGTATAAAAAAATAGCATCTACGGAAAAGAATGTAGAATACAACCGCCACTTTTCTGTTCAAATATGACAAAATATGACAATTTTTTTCTTTAAAAGATGATAGAGGACACACTTAAGGAGAGGAAAGTGTAGTCAAGTGAGGATTGGAAACGATATTTTGGGAGATTTTGAGCAATTAATACATGCACATCCAGTTAGATTTTGGCCATTTTGTCTTCTGCTAAAAACACATGCTTAGACATTGTGCACAAATAAGTGGTGGTTGGGTTTGACATTCTTTCCCATATATGATTAGTACAAAGCTATACCAAAGATATACAAATAGTTAAAACAATGCAAATAGCGACTCATCAGACTAAGAATACTGGCCCCATAATCATCACCAACTATGACAACAATCTTCTGTTAAATTAGCTCTCGATAGATCATACTCGTAGCTAGCTATAGCTTGTCTTTAACCTTGGGTTTTATCATCATAATTGTAATAAATCCCAATGGGCAATGATAATAACGGGTAGAATGTCGTATCCAACCGCCACTTTTTCTCATTAAATATAACCAATAATGTAATCTTACCTACCTAGTGAGGTGGAGAACACATGGATGATGATGGAAATATACTTCAAATTATTCCATGAAAAATCAGGCATTTTTGGTATACGATGATTTCCTGTCATGTCAGTCTGATCTTGTCAACTCCCCCATAAGTGACCAACACGGTCATTGTACATGCGCAGTGGCAACTATACTACTCAAAACAATTTAGGGAACAAAACAATTTAGGGAACACGGGAATAATCTCATGATAAAGGATGCATGTAGTGATTACACATTTCATGATATGACTACTGAAAGAGAGAGGGGGTTGCAAATGAAAATCCCGGTTCATGGAACATTCCAATAACGGGTGTGACCACCTCTTGCAGTAAATCCAGTGTTCCCTAAATTGTTTTGAGTAGTGTATAATATTAATAGGATTCTTCTATTTTCTGAAGGGGAGGTTTTTTTAGAAGGGAAATCAAGTCCGAAAACCATCATAAAAGTGGATTTTAAAGATAGTTTTCGCTTTTTGTACCCCAAAAAATCAATGGAATCATTTTTTAACTGGTTAGTGGTTGTAAAAAAAATTCCAAAAAACCCTTAAAAAGTGGCGGTCGGATACGACATTCTTTCCATAATAACAAATAAATATTACTAGAAGTAAACCCTTTCACGGTAAATATCTGTAATGCTTTTGAGGGGGGAATTTTTTTTATTTCGAACACTCGTTCAAAGTTCGAATGCCGGGTCGCAGACGGCAACCAGTGTTCGAAATAAACAATTTTGCCCCGTCAAAAACATAGCGCTTATTACTGTGAACGGGTTTATTGAGTGTTTGTTTTGGTAACAAACACACAGCATTTGGGTTGGAGGTTAAGGCAATAATGAGTGGTCATTTATTTTAAAATATGATAAATATATAAATGATAAACAAATAAACAAATATGAAGAAAATAGTTAACAAAGGTCAAATTTTAAAAGATAGGAAAATGCACTATAACATAAGCATGGAGGAAGGAAATTCTTCCTTCATGCTATAAATAAGTAACTATAACTGTATAAGTCATAAGTGAGGTTTGGAAACAATATTCAGAAATATTTTGACTGAGCAATGACTTTGTGCACATCTTTTGAGTGTGATTTTGGCCATTTAATTTGTCGTCTGCTATTTAGGCCTACTATTTACTAATGTTAAAATGAAATTAAAACAACATCAATCATTTTGTGCATAGACGATCATCATCATGGTTATGGAGTGCACATGTTACGTGACAGTACGTGACAATGAAGTAGTGATGCCTGCGCATGGCGGGCATGCCTCTTTTTACTCAACCGTACTTCGTCAGCATTTACAATAAGCGGCGAGTTGATTGAACCAGGCGCCCAGAAGATCTCCTCAACTGATGTGTGACTGAAGGAATCTGCCTCTTCAACTATGTGCCGACGGTGGCTACCGGTGGTACCGTGGTCGTGGATGCCCGGTCGTGTCGCCATATTTATTTTGTGTATGTCACGTCTAGCTACGTAGTCATCGCGTCTAGCTAGCTCTCTAGCTCTAGCTCTAGCTCTAGCTCTCGCATCCGCCGCCGAACGCGAATTGATCTTTGAGAGTAATATTGTTTTAAATCGTGTGGCGCTGGGGGCGCTACAACTGTGGTACATGGGTACATGCATGTCTCCGGCCGGCGTATTTTTTTTTACACCGCAGCGACGGGTTTTGTGCGCATTTCGCCCTTGTGTCAAGACTATGAACCCATTCAGCACGCATGCGCGCGAAGGGAATTTCGACACGCAAAAAAAACCTACCATCATCAACGGAGACTGAGGGAATGGCTTCATGAGTTCCACTGCAGAGCGCCATTGTCGACTGCAGCTTGGAGTTTTCTATCGTCGCGCGCCTAGGGTTTCGTAGTCTCTCTCTCAAGACCGGAATTGGCACTTTTACTGCACAAAACCCGTCGCTGCGGTGTAAAAAAAAAAAATATGCCGACCGGACCGACGGCAAGATCGTCACCGCGCGCACCGGCACGCGCCGCGGCACCGGCATGCACCGCGTGCACTCAAACTACTCATCGCCTTCAGTGACAGTGGTTCTCCGTGGTTCACCCGTGTAGCTAATTCGTACCACCTTTTTTTAAACCAGCTTTAGGCCCCTATATGTAAGCATGGAGGAAGGAAACTACCAGAATTCAGAGCTACCCCATTAACATTCTTAATCTTATCAGTACTATCACTATTATTATTTCAGTATTAAACTATTAGGCCTACTTATTTTAGTAACAATTTAATGTGTGGACTTATAGCGCACGTATCACCAACTGAGTGGTGCTCAAGGCGCATTACCCCTGCTCATAAGGCTCATAAGGCTCATAAATCATTCCTGAAACCATCTCAGCTCCCTGGGGAGTATACAGCTCAATTGCTGCCATTATACAGCGCATGATATAGGGCTAATCAACCAACTCTGCCCTAGCTCACAGGTACCCATTTAACCCCTGGGTGGAGAGAAGCAATTATGGTTAAGTGTCTTGCTCAAGGACACAAGTGTCACGGCCGAGATTCGAACCCACATTCTGCTGCTAACACCAGAACTTGAGTCCGGTAAGCTGGACCGCTCGGCCACGACACTCCTAGTGATAGGACTAGCACTCAGTAGCAGTTACAGTAGGAATGTATGATTTATTGGATCGGGGGCGGGAAGGTTCAAGTCTGGCATCAGCGAATTTTTCTTTGCTCGCTTCCCTATCATGTATAGGCTATATATAAACGGGTAGCGAGCAAAGAAAAATTGGCTGATGCCGGACTCGAACCCGCGACCTCTCGAATACTGTACGAGCGCTCTACCAACTGAGCTAACCAGCCCCTATGTTGCCTTGTTGGTGGGCAGTCCACTTATGCCAATTATCTATTGCTCTATGGGGCCAGGTCAGAGGCCAAACCATATCTGCCGAGTAGCCAGGGATCAAGCCCTGGTCAGATGCAAACAACCTGGGTAATGGCAGTAGCGGGGATCACACAACTTGGGACATAAGTCTTTTACGTGGTTGTACACAAAGTAGATTTACATATATATTTGTATTTGTATATATATATTTGTGGGTTTTTTTTAATTTATTTATTATTTATGTATTTATTTATTTATTTTTTATTTTTTTGGGGGGGGCCATATTCCACCCAATATTCCATTTCCCTCTCCACTGTGGGAAAAAAAAAAAACATTGAACCCCCCCTTGTAAAGAAGTCTAACAGTGTGGAGCTTTAGGGACGATCTTAATGTTATCAAAACGAATTGTATTTCATCAAGCATTCTTTCCAGTGTGTTGCTGAGGGATCATGATGGCTCAGTTGTGGAGTTGATAGGAGTTGTGGTGGAAAATTTAATTATTTTTATTTTATATTGACAGGTTGACCTTATTCACCAAACATTTTCATGTTGAATGGCCAGTTACAGGGTTTTTCTGAAAAATCCTTTCTCCAAACTGGCAACAATCTGCTCGTCAAAACTCTTGTCAGCTTGTCTCTCCTCGAGACTTATTCCAGCGGTAACCATGTCGACAACAACAACAAGCACCAGTGGTCTTTTCCTCCCGCCTGTGTGCGCTTTGACTGAGCATGACCAAACTTTGAACCGTGACCTCTTCAGAAAAACCATACAAGTCCCAGCAGTCCGCTTTGATAAGAAACTAACCCACAAATGTCTTAAAGCTCTCAAAAGCAAGGCGGTGTGTCGCAAGATGTTTGCAGTCCTGAGAAACAGCCCTCTGGGACCAGATGAGAAAGTACTCATTTTGAATCCAAGCAGTGTTTCCTCAGATGATGTTGCTTCATTGGGTGAGCCTGGGGTCACCTTCCTCAAGGAAAACAACCTGGAGGACAAATTTGGAGACTTCCAACTAGAGTTGGAGTATAGTGACTGGACGTGTGATGACATTCTTCGTTCCTTGCTGCCGGGAGGTGTGGAAGTACCAACTGCGTTCAGTCGAATCGGCCACATTGCTCACTTGAATCTAAGACCAGAACAGCTGAAGTACAAGCGCATCATAGGTATGCTGTATATCAGGCAGACTTTGTTTACTTTTAACATAACATTAACACCCCCTGTAACTGTTAAGTTGTACAATGCAACAGTTGATTGGAATGCACAACTGTGTATACATGTCAAATGTGGGCTGCATTAACCCCAACCCCCTAGGTATTCCGGCTAGGAACCTTCCTGAATCCTTCAAAATCCATCAGTGCACTTTCGGAAACATGCCCTTATCTTCAAAATGCACAGTGCTTTATCGTTGATCTTTCATATCCAGCACTTATGGCCTGTACTTCTTGGCAGGTAGTAATTTTGAGGTGAAAGTACCAGTTTGCAATAGTGCTGAATTTTTCCCAAAAAGTGCCCTTTGGAGATTTTGCAGGATTTTGGGGTGGTTAGGGTTAATAGACCTTATGAATATGATGTCACAAAATGAAGGGCACCCTCAGTCATGTATGTGCAGTGTGCGTGACTGTATGCACAGTGCACATACATGAACCAATGAGTGACCTTCGTTTGCCTGTGAATGAGGGCACTATTCAGTTTGTGACATACAGGTCTATTGGAATCAGGTTTCAGTCAAGATTGTTGTGCTAAATGCTCTGAAGAACTTCATCCCCTATAACATAAAAGGGAAGTGTGATGCAGATAGTGTGGCTGTACACTGTGTCGAAGATTGAAAGTTAGATGTAGGAGGAGGGGTTCCTTAACCTATGAAAACGTAATTGATGTACAAACAGTACAGCTAGTGCTCTGTCATTCTGATTGAAGTGTCGGAAACTCTCAAGGATCAAGAGTCATAGTGTTAGCCAGAGGGGTGTCTGGGTGTCTTTTGGACACACTGTTTCAATTTTTGACACCCTATTTCATCTGTCATTTACATGTAAAAGTATTGTAAGTGAACAATTTGGACACCCTATTTCTAAATCCTGATTAACACCTTTTCAAAGGTGCCTGAAAATGGGGGACCATTGAAAAAAAAAATGGGGGGTATGTGCACATGAGAACATACGTTATGGTAAATTTGCATGGTCATTAGACATGTCACTGCAGCAGGTAAACGCATTTGAAACGGCTTCTCATCATTTTCACTATTAGGTGAAGTTCTCATTGACAAGAATCCTGGGGTGAAGACTGTTGTGAACAAGACTGGGGAAATCAACAATGAGTTTCGCTTCTTCAGCATGGAGCTCTTGGCCGGTGAGAACAACATGGTCACCTTCACCAAAGAGCATGGCCACTCGTACGAGTTTGACTTCTCCAAGGTTTACTGGAACCCCAGGTTGTCCACCGAGCACACAAGGATAGTGGGTTTGTTGAAAAAGGGTGACGTTGTGTATGACATGTTTGCAGGGGTGGGTCCCTTCGCTATACCAGCGGCCAAGAGGGGCTGCGTTGTACTGGCAAACGATCTGAACCCCGAGTCCTTTAAGTGGTTGGACCACAATGTTAGACTGAACAAAATCAAGCAAGGGTCAATCAGGACTTACAATATGGATGGCAGGGAGTTCGTCAGGGATATCGTACGGAAGGACCTACTGAAGAGAGCCGAAGAGACCAGCACAGACAACAAACAGTTGAGAACTCATGTTGTTATGAATTTACCGTCCCTTGCTATTGAGTTTTTAGACGTCTTCCTGAACCTCTTGCAAGATGTCCCGTCGGAGGTCAGGGGTCGCATTGGACTTCCCACAGTGCATTGCCACTGCTTTTCCAAGGAGGTGGATGCAGTTGGAGATGTGCGGCAACGCATTGAGGCCGTTCTGAATCATGTCATTGAGGGCGCCATCATACATGACGTCCGAGATGTAGCACCTAATAAGGAGATGATGTGCGCATCATTCAAGATGCCAGCAGCTGTCGTATTTAGCGAGTTCATAGAAGGTACGCAGACAAATCAAGATGCACAAAAATGTCTTCCAAGAATCAATACAATTCCTAGCACGAAATTGTATATTTTTTGAGAAATACATTATTTTTGTGATTTTCTTGAGAACCTAATCATTTGTGGCAGTCTTGCAGGAGATGGTCTTCTATGATGTATTGTATACAAGTGTTTTAACCAAATTTACCATCCCCACCCACATAAAAGGAATATTTATTTATTTAATTTTGTTTACACACCCTTTTTGTTTCATGTAATTAACACAAGTGGCTAGTCTAAAAGATGCTTGCTTTATCACTATGCATTAAAATATTTCTCTTCTTCTTTTAGACTCAAATGAAGAAACAGGTGAACCAAAAACCAAGAAGTCTAGAACTGAATGAAGGGCACCAGTGAGAGCCGATGAAGCAGCTACAATGACAGACCTTTTAGCCTCTGAACTTTTTATACAATTGGTTTTTATTGGCCACTGCAACCGAGGGGTCAAAAATCGTTTGGCATTTTTCATTTAAATAGCTGGTACACTGACTCAAGCCAATATCAAGTGCTTATGTAAATTTCAGTTTCCCAGACTTAACACTGTTGCTATCCCATGTGATTATATAGGAGCAAGCTCTGGTTACTTGAGAAGTCTAATACCCATACAGAGTTTACAATGAATGTATATGGCACAAAGATACCAGACTTTCCTAAGCTGGTAACCATTTGTCACTAATTCAAGGCTTATTGCATTATACTGTATGCTGCACACCCCAACTTGATTTTGTTTTTTGGGTGAAATTTATTCATATTTTAACTACAGAAATGTTTTATTTGCTCTGAATTTGATTAATAAACATTACAGAGCACAACTCCAGCTTCAACAAACAACACAAACAAGTCTTTAATTTTATATTGTATAAAATATATTTTATTTTTCAACAATGAAAAAGTACAGTTATCTATTGCAAATTGATCCTAAGTGTGCACTGGCACCACTGTCATGTCCGTTCAATACTTTAAGATTTCAATTGTGTTAAGAATATATAGGTGTGTTTGCTTTGAATTTTGAGCAAGAAAAAGTCCAGAAATACTGAAAATTTTACCTTTAAAATTTGTATTGCCAAAAATACTATCAGGGAATGACAAGCAGAAATATTGAGTTTATGTGATACTTTTTTTGATTAGCAATGCGATATAAGAAAATAATTCACTGCTCAATGCACTAATAATCTCGTTTTCTCTCAATGTTTTGACTAGTATGCTCTAGTCTTCAACCTAGTCTGCTGACGATGACTACAGCAGACTAGTCGATACATTGACATTGAAAATACTAAGGTTCTTATCAGAAGCAAACATCTCAAATGAGATAAATACATGTACTTTTACTGCTAATGCAATTCTAATATAACAACCATGTAAAGCGTAAAATCTTTCTCTCGCTTTTTTGTTTTGTGTCAAAACAAACATTTCTTTGCTGGCATATGCTTCAAAGTCTGTGAAGGTTTCATAAACTCGTAGTCTAATGTAATAATGAACTACAGACATGTATGCAGTCTTGTAAAGCCAGGGATCGATCCAGTATAGCGTACAATTATCAAAACGTTATACAAAAGGAACACAAATGGAATCCATGGCTAGTTCTCACTTCTGGCATTCATAAACACTAAGTTAAGATCCATGTCCTTTATCCTAAAAAAAAAAAAAAAAAAAATTGTCAATGCAAAGCTTGTTCATGAACGGTGCCCTATTTAATTTAAGATCACATGATCATTCTTGAAGACATATTACAAATTTGTCCTGGCCTTCATGAATTAAAGCTTCAGTCAATTCCATAGAGCTGCTATGCAGGATTTGTTGGTTACCAATGAATTTCCCATACAAAATGTACAGACTTCTTGATTTCCTGTAAGAAAAAAATTGCTTAGAAAAATGATTTGCTTAACGAAAGCACCTCTATCAATTTGGTAGTATTTAGTACTCATTTGTGAACTAAAACTGTACATTAACCCTCCTACTATAGCTGCACTTTATAGCTACTTCCCACTAAAGGTCAAAACCAGTCAATTGACTGTTGACCCACAGGGGCATTTTTGACTAAACAATACCAGACAATGAATTTACCAGTAAAAAAACATTCAACTCATTTTGACCCTTGTAGTAGTAGGAGGAGGGTTAAACGTACAAGATACACCAAGGGAGTACCTAATCCAGTGTGCTGTAATAAAATCTTCATGAGTTACCTTGCTTGAAATAGACATATCATTAGGTAGTCTTTGAGTTTGCTAAAACTCATTGAATAGAAAGTTCATAGAAATGACTTTTACACTGTTTCAAGTAGAGCCTGCTCTTTGAATCTGCGTTGTTGCTCAACAGTTCTGTTCGTCTGTCAGCTTGTTTCCATGTTTGAAGAGTCCTCTTTGTGAATAGAAGGAAAGTACAGTAACCCTGAAAAGGCTTCTTGTATGGCTCGGAGGCACGCTAGGTTGTGACTGTAACCCCCTGCAATACCTTGCGGAGAGGCTGGTCTTACATGCTTGTTATACCTGAGAATCAATCAGAATGTAGGATGCATACAATTCATGTCATCGGAGCATTACTTGTAATTACAGGGATGTGATTTAACAAAATTTAAAAAATCCTGAAAAATGGGTAGCGGACCTGGGTGTCCCTTTGGTCTAGAGGACAAAGCCCCCCCTGAACCTCCTGGATGTTTAATTTGGATACAGTACAGACTAGTTCTTTCTTTCCTTGGTGGCTACTTCTCTTCTTTCAAGAAAATTTTGAGGCAAAGGGAGATTTGTAAGAAATCCTGAAAAATTGCAGGAATGATAATTGGCCCAATCACCAGGGGCAATATGTGAAATGCTCTAATTAGAAATAAATATTTACTTTAATAACCAATACTCCCTCAGATGTGGAGTGTCGTGGCCGAGCGGTCTAGCTTACCGGACTCAAGTTCTGGTGTTAGCAGCAGAATGTGGGTTCGAATCCCGGCTGTAACACTTGTGTCCTTGAGCAAGACACTTAACCATAATTGCTTCTCTCCACCCAGGGGTTAAATGGGTACCTGTGAGGGCAGAGTTGGTTGATTAGCCCTATATGTGCTGTAATGGCAGCAATTGAGCTGTATACTCCCCAGGGAGCTGAGATGGTTTCAGGAATGATTTATGAGCAGGGGTAATAATATAATGCACCTTGAGCACCACTCAGTTGGTGGATACGTGCGCTATATAAGTCCACACATTATTATTATATTAATTGTTTTGACAAACCTCTTTGTTTCCAGTTCCTCTGAGTCTGGTGCAGCGGGGCCGTATGTCTCATAATGTTCCTCCTCATAGGTGTATAATACATCCTCTTCTTGTTTAGGGATGGGCAAGAATGTATCCTGATAACCAAAACCCTAACCAAGCAAAGAGAAAACATCAAATCTTATTACCAAACAAATTTCATTCTGCTGTAGAGGCTGATTTGTCTGTGTTGCATTAATGAAGAGAATTATACCATGAATAAAACGTTTGTTTTTCTTTTTGGCAAATCTGCTCTCTCTGTGCATGAGCTATTGAGAGCACATGTTTTTTTTAGATAACTGCTGATCAACAGGGCAATGAAAGTGTGTATTGTTCAGTTGATGCATGCAAATGCGCACAGTATCTCCAGCAATTATTGGCTTTCAGAAGTACATGCGCACATAGTTCTGTTACAATACAATGCTAACTTGATGCAAGTGGGGATAGGCAAAAAAATGGGGCTGGGCAGGGCTAATGAAGAGGAATTTCCGAATGCACAATTGCCAGCAATTAAGTCCTTCCAGAATAGTGTTAGCCAGCAATATATACTACTCAAAACAATTTAGGGAACACCGGAATAATCTCAGTTAAAGCAAGATCATTTATTTCAGATAAACACAATGTTTCACAGAATTCATGAGAAACAACTGCACAGTGGAACAGATGATAAAGGATGCATGTAGTGATTACACATTTCATGACATGACTACTGAAAGAGAGAGGGGGTTGCAAATGAAAATCCTGGTTCATGGAACATTTTAATAACGGGTGTGACCACCTCTTGCAGTAAATCCGGTGTTCCCTAAATTGTTTTGAGTAGTATATATGTAACAGAAGTATGGATGTCTTTTGACACTCTACTTGGACCTACAGCAGTAGACTATGTAAAAGCATAAAGTCAATGAGCGTGTTCACACATGTGTGACAAATGATTTATTACACAAAGCTATGAAGATTTAAAGTCATGAGAGAGTGAGACTTATTTCACTGGATATATCACATGGAAAAGTCTAATAAATTAATAATATTTGGACACCCTGTTTATCAATGAAAACAAATTTAGATGCCCTATTTCAAAATCCTGGAAAAAACACCTTTTTCCAGGCAATGATTGCAGTTTGTTAATGGGACACCTATGAAGCAAACACAGATATACTGTACCCACCACTTTGATTCCAGTAGAGAACATTGTTTTCTTGGGTAGTTTGAAGACGGGTGCCTCTTGCATCTCAACGTTGGCTGTATGGCTGGCTATGACATGATCTGCTGGCATGTTGGAGTGTATCTAGGAATTGACAATGATTCAAGTCAAGATGGGTGAAAATACTGTTGGATACATACATAATCAGTAGACCCCTATCAAACAAAGAAAGGGATAAGAATAACACATCACATCAGTGCAATAATCTATAAACCCCCTTGATCAACTCATGCCATACTTAAATGGAGAATATGGCATGACCTTGGGAGGAAGCATCTCTCCCTCGGGTAAAAGTAAGAAGCATCTGCCCTAGGGTAAAAGCAGGGAAGCATCTCTCCCTCGGGTAAAAGTAGGGAAGCATCTCTCCCTAGGGTAAAAGTAGGGAAGCATTTTTCCCTAGGGTATAAGTAGAGAAGAGGGAGTCATGACCCATGACTTGTAAACCACTGATTATCTGATTAACTTCTTTACATACCAGTTCATCGATAAGAGCTTCCTTATCCCGCTTCTTCTGCTTTTTAGTTTGCCGTTCCATGAACTGTAACTGTTGTCTCTTCTCCTCTTCCTCCTCCTGCTCTTCTTGTATCAGAGCCTCAAGATACGCCTGGTCACTACTCTGTCATTTAAGAAACAAATAACCGCTTGTATGGATATGAAACAAGATGCGGGACTCATTCAATGGCAGGTGAGGCTGCAAATAAAACTGACTGACAGAATTGGTAATGTCCAAAGTATATTACCTACACTAAGTGTGCCAGTCAGTAATAACCTATTCCATGGCAAAGTACTCCAATGGATTTGGACCGTTCATGATGTTGTATTTCACAGACCGATTGTGCAAGGTCTCAAAAGAAGCAGTGCAGAGCTGTACTTTACATGCACGTTTAATGCATATTGGGCTGTTAAATACAGTGTATTTTGTTTATGTACAAGTTATTGATCTCCATTATATTGGTGATGAATGAGCCCAGTCACATCTACGTGTAGTTTGCGTCTCATTTATAGTTCTGATCCTAGCAAGCAGCATTGAGTGCATCTCCCATGATGCTCTCAAGACTTATATAATTAACCATTTGGTACTCCATTTGTTTTCTAATGTTCCCATATTTTCCAATTGTTTTCGCATAGCAAATTCAATGAAGAAAATTGTGTTTGGGTACGATGGACATTAATTTTTACCAAATAGGCAGTACCAAAAAATTGTCACATTCGAATTCAACAATAAAACAGGGTCAAGTCGGATGTATTCGGGACTTTTCTATTACGACAAAGCAAAATTGATCTTTGATTGGCATTCCCCCACCCTGTACCCCAACCCCATCAACCCCATTTCTTGATAAAAACTAACCTGTTTGGATCTGTTTTTCATGATGCTTTCTCTGTTTGTTTTTTTATACTGTTCAATTTTCTTCTTTGTGGATTCTACATCTATACCATTTGCGAGATTAAAGACTGGAAAACAAAAAAATACATTTTCTTATCAATCATCCAATTCAGCATCATTATTCGCCTCGTGCACATCGTAGCCCTCTAGCGGTGAAATGTACTTCAGCTGCGAGCTCCGGGCTTTACGCGGTTCCATTTATAGCATCTTTACTGTACAAACATATTACAACAGTACAGTCGCCGTGGCGTCGCTTGAATGATTATGCAAACCGAAAATTCTCGTTGCTGAATTCCACCCTCTCATCCATTACTTTCAAAATCTCATACCTTTTCCTATGTTGTTTAACCTCTTGCTGCACTTATCATTAAGTGAGAAGAATTTTTCTACCTGAAAAAAGGAGATCTCAGCGGTCATTTTGAAAAATTTTCAAAGTGAAAACTTTTCCCTGATAACCGTTAATGGTAGATTGGAGCCAGTAGTGCACGTGAACGGTTAACCAGTGATATACTAACTTTTCACAGCCATAGTTACGGTTGCCAAACTATGGGCGGCTGCTAGTGCAAAATAAAACCGGAAATTCAATGTTTGTTTTAAATATTGTAATTAGTGAAAAACACAGATAAAATCAAAATACTTTACCAAGATACATTCCTCTTAAATATCTCTGATGTAAAATGTTTAATTGTGGGCAGAATCTCTTGCTAACCATGTTTAAAATTTTTTTGTCATTGATGGCTGTCCATATAAAATGGCGCTCAATGCTTACAATACAAAATGCCCTCCGCAAATTCCTGTATCATATGTGATGGCGCCCTCATATGTTCATGGACAGGACCAATTGGCACTTCACACGATCAGTTTTACATAAAACTTACTTGGTGTAAAGATGACGATAGTTGACAATATTTTTTTTTTCCCTCCGATGCTATCATTTAAATAATATAATTTCCAAACAAATATATCTGGAGACAGAAATTCAACGTTGGAATAAATATGAACAATCTGAATGCATTTTCACGATTTAAAAAAATCGTTAATACATATCTTAATTCTTAACAAGTTCACGTCGAAGGCCGTGTATACACGCAATTTTTTTTTGCACCGCGGATCGGAGAGCGTCTAAACACGCCATAGGAAACTCCGGAATATTTGTATGCATGCTCAGTTGAGCCACACGTGTACGGTGACATGCTCGGAAGTGCCGGCCACCCGCTGTGGAAGTTTCCATTAACGTGTGTGTGGGAAAAAGAAACCCACCACAGGGGCCCAGAAAAACTTTTTTATTCCCGACGCGAACTGGTTAAAGAGTTTGAAAAATGTGTAATTTTAATGCATTTGTTGTGCTTTTCTACAGTTACATAGCAATGTTCTGATGAAAACAAAGCTTTTCGGTAAAATATCTTTAAACCTATTTTAAAGAAATGTTATACGTCAATTGTGTATAGATCTTCCCCTTACTCTAACTTTAAGTGAACTAGTTAGGGATACATCTATAAACATTAACTATTTGACATTGTACCTACCAATTGTTTCTATTTCTTCCAAGTAATCGTTGTAATCTCGTAAGGATGGAAATTCATCTTCTTGTTTGTTGAAGCTATTCAAAATAAAAATTTGTATGAATTGTTTTATATCTACAACAATATCAATCAAAAGTGTTAATCACTTACCTGTACCTTAAATAATCAACAAATCTTTTATGCAAAAATTTATATTCCGTCTAAAAAATCATTTCCTTGAGTATTTGCGCATTTCCGCATTTCAACCTCTTTCCAACTTTAAGACATACTTACTCCTTCAGAATCTTTTTCCTTATGTCAACCTCCTTCTCAACATTTGAATCTTCAAATTCCTGAACTCTGAACTGGTTTTTGCGCAGCGCTGTATTACAAGATGGGCATGTCCCGGAACCCCTCACAAACAGAATTTCCACACAGTTCTCACATCTACACGAGGAAACCAAAAAGGGTAAAGTTTCGTTCTGAGAAACAATGGAAATGACAAACAACATTATTCAGTCCTTACAAATTGTTTGGACTTCGAAGTTATTACCAAAAAGTCTATTACCTACAAAAAGTGTGCCAGCGTGCTGTAATCCATACCACGGCATTGTACTCCAAATGCTCGCATGCACAACGAGCATTGTTATGGATTTTGCTCCCCCTACCTGGCCTGCCGTGGGGCATCATGGGATAGGCATTTCCACCCGAAGGTAGTTCCTAGAGAACTAGACGCAATCTTAAACTAAATGCAGGTGAACCATCAGCTGTGTGGAGAATGCACTAAATGCTAAGGTGCGCGTGTGAGATACAGTTCTCTCACACGCCAGGGTAAGTCTCCCTGACTGCACTGCTTCTTTTTGAGACAAATGGTCCAAATTCATTGTTCTTGGAGTACTATGCCATGGATTAGGTTAGTACACGAGTGGCACACTTCATGTAGATAACAGAATGGTTATTTATTGACTTACAGGAACATTTAAAAGGTACCATATAGAATCAGTAATTCAAAAATACTCAACTGGTTTAATATTAATGTAAAACTTACTTTGTGTAAAGCAAATGATGGTATTAATCTTCTCTAAAAATTCTTTTGTCTTATTTTTTAGAAAAGTTAAATCATTTCTAGTTTTAATTTTGGGAAAGAATACTCTTTCCTTAATTCCACATTAGGTTGAGTAAACATATTCCACTCTTTTCTTGTGATTGACAACATAATAAGATAAGAAACATTTAAAAGATAGTTCTTGAAATAAACAAAAAGATTTTCAAAAATCATACACCAACTAGCAAAGACATTTTTAGGGGAGCACAGTTGGCACATAACAAAAAAAATACAATTTGCATTAAGATGTGTTCGATTCCAACCAGAGTAACATGTGAATTTGTTGTTTTCTACAGACATTCGGAAAGCAGTGTACAGTGTTTCATACATCAGTGTAGAACAAAATTCAAATAAGAAACTTGCATTTTGATTAAGTTATTAAGTTATATTTGTGAATGGAGGGCCTAACCAGTCTTCATTCAGTCGATACTTACAATGTGTGTCCACACACATTCACAAGAAGCTTGAGTGAAGGGTTGCGGTACTTGGTTGACTTACAACGGGGACAAGCTTGCTCCTCCATGACAAGAGCTGCTCTCTGTGGAAGATTATATTGAATTCCAGTTATTTTATTAAACATAATGCTTATGGGAAAGAAGCCTAAAAACAAAATGGTCCCTATTCAAATAGGCACAAAATAGGCATATATAGTACTACTACTAGTCTTAAGCTTGAGCTCAAAGCCAAAGTTCAAAGTTTTTTGTTCTCAAAGATGTATCGCCTGTGTTTTCCGCTTTTTTACGGGCAATTTTTGGAAAGAATGTCGTATCCGACCGCCACTTTTTAAGGGGTTTTTTTGATTTTTTTTGCAACCATTAACATGTTAAAAAATGATTTCATCGATTTTTGGGGGTACAGAAAGCAAAAACTTTCTCGGACTTTATTTCCCTTCTAAAAAAATCCTCCCCTTCAGAAAATAGAAGGATCCTATTACAGTTGCCACTGCCCATGTACAATGACCGTGTTGGTCACTAATGGGGGAGTTGACAAGATCAGACTGACATGACTGAGGAAGTCATCATATACCAAAAATGCCTGATTTTTCATGAAATAAATATCCTGGAATAATTTGAAGTATATGTCCATCATATGTTCTCCACCTTACTGGGTAGGTAAGATTACATTATTGGTTATATTACCGGACTCAAGTTCTGGTGTTAGCAGCAGAATGTGGGTTCGAATCCCGGCCGTGACACTTGTGTCCTTGAGCAAGACACTGAACCATAATTGCTTCTCTCCACCCAGGGGTTAAATGGGTACCTGTGAGGGCAGAGTTGGTTGATTAGCCCTATATGCGCTGTAATGGCAGCAATTGAGCTGTATACTCCCCAGGGAGCTGAGATGGTTTCAGGAATGATTTATGAGCCTTATGAGCCTTATGAGCAGGGGTAATAATATGCGCCTTGAGCACCACTCAGTTGGTTGATACGTGCGCTATATAAGTCCACACATTATTATTATTATTATTATTATTATATTGAATGAGAAAAAGTGGCAGTCGGATACAACATTCTACCCCAATTATTTTTTCATCAGAACATCGCAAATTTCCTTGTTGCGATGAAAAAGAGAATTTCTAGAAATTGCCATCAAAATTGAGAAAAACACATCTTTAAACATACATCTTTAAAAATCAAATATTCAAAATCAAACGACAACTATAATGTCTGACTAGGTTAGGTCTAGCGTTAGCCCCATTCTACGGCCAATACACTGGACTCCCTCCTATCCTTGGCCCTAGCACCACATGTACAAAAATGGAACGATTTTTCAACTTTTGATCTGCTAATTATTACAATCTAAAATTTTGTGACTAGGTAAGCTTGCCCAAGCAGACACTTTTGGCATGAAGTTTACTATTGTGAGATCGGTGAAATTTAAATTTTATTATTATTTTTTTTTTTAAAACCCTCCTATGCCCAGGCTGAAATTTGGCCCAGTAAGCACCGCACCCACAGACAGTCACTCGAGTATTTTTGGTTGTATTGCCAATTGGTAGGTCAAACCACAGAGTCACACAGAGCTGTGTATGTACTGTCGAGTGGTTTTGGTTTGACCTATCCTAGCCACATGTCCTTGCATTTATTTGAGTGCACTGCACAAAGTCAATGGGTTGGGAGTTACATACAAATTTTGAGTGTCTTTGATTGGTTTTGGTTTGACCTCCTATCACAGCCACATGTGCTTGCATGTATTTGAGTGCACTGCACAAAGTCAATGGGTTAAGAGAGACATACAAATTTTGAGTGCCTTTGATTGTTAAACCTATAGGAGGGTTAAATTTTAAAAATGTTTCGAAAATTTCATGAACATGATGAAAGTGAGATATCCCAGAATAATGCATTTTATGCCAAAAGTGTCTGCTTGGGCAAAGTTACTTAATTACCAAGTTTTAGGTTGTAATATTATAATAATGAGCAGATCAAAAGTTGAAAAAAAGAAAAATCGCTCCATTTTTGTACATGTGGGGCTTGGCAGTGCTGTGCATTGGCCCTAGCTACGTAGTAGTATATCATTAGTACTGGGCTGTTCTTACAAACTATGACAAATATTACTTTGAAGTTTGATAGAGGAAAATGTAGTCAAGTGAGGTTTGGAAACAATTAGTATTACTATTGGAGAATTTGTGTACATCCAATGAGATGTTGATGATTTTATGATTTTGTCATCTGCTAAAACAACATCAACATGCATACTTTGTGCATAAGTCCTGGCTCGTGCCCGGCCAAGCTACGGCTGTGCGGTGATTGGCAAATGACAAAGTTTGAACATTATCCATACATATTACAGGAAACAGATCGTGTAAATACCTATAATATTAATTGTTGATCAGCTGCATCAGGCCTATGACATATGGATCTGTGTAGAAAAAACACCACGTTTATCGAATCAGGTAGTCGAGCGCCCTCAAGAGATTAGCTAGGTTTCAGTTCAGCTCGGACACCCGGCCGCGATATGTTTTTCTGCAGAAAAAATTTCCATTCATAATGACTGTTATTCGTATAGGCTAAAAATGAATGTTTGGATTTAAATGTCCCTACAAGAAATATTAATCCATTACTATATACAGACATGCTTTGCTTCCAAATTAATTTGGTAATTTAAAGAGCTTTTTATATTTGTCATAACTAAACATAACTTTTATAAACTAAACCGCTAAGGCCCAAAAGAAATTTAAAACATTTTTTTTTTTAAGTCTCCGGTTCCTGGTCATCGGTGACGCACTTTTTTTCGGCCATCTGTTTTTTACGCGGGGACCAAATTTCCCATTAAAGTATGGTGGCTAAGAGAGGCCACACAAATCAGGCAAACGTTCATACCCCTTTCCATAATTAGGCCAACAACAAAAAATTGTTGAGTTGCCTCCAGTGAAAATATTTGAAGGGGTCGGTCGGTCGGGATTTTTTTTTTTCTTTTTTTTTTTTTTTCTCCTTGACTGTCATTTTAAGATTGAAATGCATTGGAACTGAAACCACATACCATGTTTTTCATTTGTATACCTATCAGCAAGGAATTTTGATTCAGAATAAAAGTATCCCAAGCATTTTTGTTGTACTTTTCGCCGTGATTGACACAGCAAATTCATCCATATTGCGTGCAATGCTCAACATGCAACATGTGAGTGGCCATTCGATTTGAAAACGTGTAGATCGAGTCGCAATCGTTGATGACACACGTACATGTACATGTACAGTGCAGGGAGCCAGTGCACAACGTGTGAGGGCCATTTGATTGGAAAACGTGTAGATTGAGTCGCAATCATTGACATACAAAACAGTGCGCGAAGCCAGTGGAAAACATGTAGATTTGAGTTGCAATCGTTGGCACACAGTGTGTGCGAAGGCAGTGCACCATGTGTGAGGGCCGGGGCCATTCGATTTGAAAACATGTAGATTGCGTCTTGGGTATGTACCGGTAAATTTACCGGTAAAAAAAGTGGAAAATTTCACAAATCAAACGTATTATGTTTTATACAAAGAAAATTGGTAAGTTTCATTAATAAATAGGCCTATGAATGACGGGAAAAAAAAAAAAAAAAAAAAAAACCCGACCCGAGATTTCAGCACTTTGGGGTCGGTCGGTGGAGGGCAATTCAACATCTTTTTTTGGGGGGGGGGCCTTATGTAAAAAGTCGTTTAAAGCACAGCACGGTAGAATTCCAATCGATCCTGCAATTTTGGCTGCAATTGGACATCGTGTCATAGCAACAACAACAAAAATTAAATTAAAAAAAATTAAAAATGCCGACGCGTGGGTCTGAGGCGACGCACGCGTGGAGACTAGAAACTGAAGACATTTTTTGGCCTCTGGTAAAATATTGTACAAATTAATGTTGTCATAACTCCCTTTTTGGTCTCGAATTCAGAAAAGTCTTATGTACACTGCTGGGGTAAAACAAAATAATGGTCTCTCTCACGTTAACACGTCAGCAAAGGAAATCGTATTCCTTCCTCCATTAATTTTGCAGTGTTAGTTTTTACACACTTATTCAAAGTTTCAGTTTGTCAGAACTTGTTCACTAATGAAGGAGTGACTTTACATGGGCGACATCAGGAAGGCAATTTTCAAGCATGAGGCTCAATTGTTTTCCCCACTTAGGCCTTCGGCCATATACATACACTCTGAATATGATATTGTTACAATATTTACCTTGAGCTGAGAGATAAAACCTATGTTAGGCTTATTTAGATTCCTTATGACATACCGTAATTAACTTATCTAAAAATGGGGGTAGGTCAATTATATGATATTTACTTAGACCCCCTCTTTAAAAAAAGTTAACACAAAACTATAGCCCCTTCGGTATCATGGAGAATCGAACTTGGTCATGTGCCTGAGAGGCAATGGTATAGGCCATATCAATAACAGCAGCTTATAAGAAAAAAATAGTATCGCAACGGCTACCATAGGCGACCCAGCAAATTTTACTTACCTTCGTGTATACGTATAATACAAAGAGACGGGGTACATTTTGGGCTAACCTGGATCACATAATTGAAAGGCGCTGGGGATGAACGATTGTCAGTGGGGCGAGGGGAGGAGGTGGGGTCCAAGCAAGTATGTACTAGCTCTATAAAAACGACTAATCACTGGACAAACCCTCCGTATCCTTGGCCATAGCATACATATTTCGAACTTTCAATTTTATGCACATTCGAATCTATGTTTATTTGTTTACACATCATTTTGCCTATTTTCCCACTGCAGACGCACCCCGTATTTAAGCCAAACATGCCCTCGTATGCTATTCTCTGACTCAAATGACTCACTGATAATCCAAAATCACTCAACCCTGTATTAACTCCAATCTTATAAAAACGTCAATAATTTGCATGGACATCACGTCATAATTTGCATACTCATAAATTTTATTAATGAAACTGTACACTACTTGTTACAGGTTCTGTTAGAAAAAAATGGCATCAGTTTCTGTTACATACAGTGTAGGTTTTCCCGGTCAATTTCGGCAAATAAGCAGGCAATTTTAACACCGCGTAATTCTGTTTCGCGCGAAATTGAAAGCTGCTCAAAATCATCATTCAATTTCGTTTTCTGAGTAGGCAATAGTACTCTTGCGTCATGCGATTTAAACAAAATAACCCTCCAATTTAACAATCTACTCGAACAGCATTCAATTTTGCAGGAGCTTTTATTTGGTCATTCAAATTCATTGGGCAGCCATTTGTGAAATTTGTGCAACTTAATTGACATTTCGTTTAACTTTAGTTTCCTATAGATTTTAAACGGTTCACTAATGAATGAATGGACAATACGAAACCAGGATAAAACATGATAAAGGCACACTCAAACAATGAAAACATTCCAATATAACATAAATGTTTCAAACTAAACACATTGCAGAATTAGGCCCAGGTCAGAAAACCAATAAAGATTCTAATCAGAGAATGAACAAAACAAAGTAAGACCGATTGGCCCTATATAAAGTGTACGAGAAACGCATGTGAATTAAGTTTGAATTAAGTTATGAAACGTATTCTGTTGTCTTTTTTGCATTTGTTTCTCGTATTTTTTTTAAATTATCATTTTGCGAAATTAATTGCCGTTATACGAAAATGAAAGTAACATAATGAAAGTAGCATAATGAAAGTAGCATAATGCCACATGAATTCGCATGCCTGAAAATGAAATTGAATGCTTGAATTCTTAATTCGAAACACCATCTGGAGAGGCAAAATCGCTTTAATATTATGAACGTATAAAAGTGAAATTGGCTGCTTATTTGCCGAAATTGAAACCTATATCATAATTATTATGCGCAGTATAGTGAGTATACACATGTGGATAACTGTACGTAGGGGGATTACCGTATATTTTATCATTAATCACCAAACAGATAAATACTGTTCATAATTATTCAAGATAATCTTATGATGCCTATTATCTACACGGTCGAGTTAGGCCTATTTTGTTTGTTATAATGACACATAGATCCTTGTAATTTTTATTGATAGACACATCATGTGTCATCCACTATATAGTTTTGCCATTGCGTGCGCATTCACTTCTAGACTGTAAGATGTGACAACATTATCATTGAACACGAAACATAATGCATATGGACAACTTTGTATTGAACACGAACACGAAACAGTCATGCATTAGACCAAAAAGTCTCTGGTCATCGGTCGGCTTCAAAATCGGTGCGGTGTGACGCGCTTTTTTTTCGGCCATCTGTTTTTTCCCAACAGGGAAATACGTGATACATTGTATACGTACATGTACATGTACGTGGGGACCAAATTTCCTATATACAAAGTATGGTGGCCAAGAGAGGCCTCACAAATCGGGTAAACGTTATACCCCTATGTGAAAAAGTTGTTCAAAGCACAGCACGGCAGAATTCCAATTGATCCAGCAATTTTGGCTGCAATTGGACATCGTTTCATAGGGGGGAAAAACATTTTAAAATGCCGACGCGCGGGTCTGAGGCGACGCGCGCGGTGTCCAGAAACCGGAGACTTTTTTTGGCCTTTCTTCGTTAGGAACTTGGCTCATTCAATAACCCAAACGCCCTGAACCACAAACTCATCCAAAGAGAGTAAACGTTTTTTGGGGGGAGTGGGGGTGGCTACCTTTAACTATACTTCACCTTCCCTTGTGAATTGACATTTGACATTGACTTCAATTTGAGAAAAATCCACAAATCTCAATTCTTATCATAATTTGTTTATAAAAATTAAACATGTTTGAAAATATTTTGAAATAATTTTTCCCTAAAAATATTATTAACATTCAAATGACAAGGTTCTATGTGTGAGTTACATAAATATTTGGTGCCTTATTTTGTGCAATGACATCATTTATTATATCACTCTGTATAACATCTGGGGCAATTTCATAGAGCTGCTAAGCTGACAGAATCGTTTACCATAAATATTTGCTTAGCAGGTTTCTTTGGTTACCAGCCAAACTTTCATACAAAATGCATGCATTTTGGCTGGCAGTCTGTTTTATATTGCTTAGCAGAAATATTTGCTTAGCAGATTTCTTTGGTTACCAGCCAAACTTTAACACAAAATGTATGCATTTTGGCTGGCAGTCTGTTTTATATTGCTTAGCAGAAATATTTGCTTAGCGGATTTCTTTGGTTACCAGCCAAACTTTAATACAAAATGCATGCATTTTGGCTGGCAGTCTGTTTTATATTGCTTAGCAGAAATATTTGCTTAGCAAGATTCTCTGCTTAGCAGCTCTATGAAACTGGCCCCTGGATTTTCATGAGGCATCGCCTAATAGTCCACACGTTACCTCGTGACAATTATTATAAATTATTATACCTCATATATATTTATAAGCTATAGTACGCTTATTTTATTGGTCAATATTCTTTTTTTTTGTCAGTGAAGTAACAAAACCACGTCATGTCAGGCCCCCAATAATTTTTCTCAGTCGGCATTTAGAGCTTCAATCGGCAAATGAAGCATCAAAGGTACTAGAACAAGGGTTGGTCCAGAATAATTTTTCAGTGAACTCTTTTTCACACTTTTCACGCATTGAGCTAAAAATTTCCACAGATTGCTTGTTCATTATTTTGTTTCAAAGAGAGTAAGGATATAGGCCCTACCCATTAGCCCAAATAATATGGACTCCGTCTCTGTATACTGAAACGTATATACACGAAGGTGTAAAGTCCAACCTTGGCTAGGATACTCATATAAGCAGTTTCACAACGTGCAACATTACCAATGTTGTATACATCTGCTTTTAAAGCCATTAGTAGTGGCAATGTTGGCAAAAACTACTTCAAAAAGTATTTCTTACTTTCTCTGAATGAAGTCATACATTAAACAATCAACCTGTGAAAGTTTCAGCTTATAACGTTGTATCGTTATCGAGAAAATAATGAAAATACATTAATATTTTTAATATTCATTCTTACGTATTTTTATCTTCCCGTAAAAGAAATTTAGTTGGGAAATTGTATTACAAAATCTTCTAAAATGATGGCACATATTTGATGTTTCATACTATCATAAACTTTACCCCTAGTAAATATTTAAGCATACTCACTTGGACTTGTACAATAGACCAATCCAGTATGTCAATCAAACGGCACTTTGTTAACAAAACCTTTCCATGCACTGTTACTATATGTGGATCAACCGCTTGGCTTTTTGCAGGATGGGCGGGACTACGGCCTTAACTCAGTGTATTAAAGTGTTTTAGATACAAAAGGCAACCTAAAATTATTTTTCAGCAGTAACATAATCATACAGGCCTACATATTATGTTTAAATGGTCTATGATCGAGATGCAATTTTATGTAAATATATATTTTAGCAAACATCCATGCTTGAAGATTGACAATACTGTTTAAAATTGCAACATGTTCATGCCTATACTCGACACACGAGGGCGTTGTTTTGTGAGATCACCATGGGAACTCATTGTCACAGCAGCACTAAAAGTGCACAAAATCAAAACCTGCCCATGCATTGCCTAATATCGAAAGCAGTCGTTAACTCGATAAAACCTTATTGACTGGTAACCAAGAATTCGGTTAACAAGACAATTCACAACATTAAGAGAACTGTTGTGAAACGATGAGTAATTAAATCCGCTTGTACAGACAGACTATAGCTGTATCACGGATGTGCTCATGATTATGCAAACTTTCATTGGCACAAATATCAAAAATTGGCAATTAATAGATAAAAAAAGTGATTTGTATAATATAATAATGATTTAGAGTTAGAAGATTCTTATTTCATAGGTTCTTATTAATAAACACCACAGAAATTAAATTAAAAAAATTTCATTGTTTACTAGTAGATAATAAACACGGTATTTATTTTATGAGTGTATGAATTCACAACACCAATTATATAAAAATTTGTTAATTTCTGAAACCATTGACATTGTTTTCTGCATGAGAAAAAAATCACCAGGCGAGGTCAGGAGACGATCGAGCTTCGAAGTTCCTTAATTTAATTCATAATATACAGCGTATAGGGAGTTGGGGGAGACATTTTTATGAAAATTGTACATGATGACACACGACACAAGACATGACTTGGGCCTTGCGAACTATATGTAACTTTTGACTAGGGTTGAAAATAAGCCTGTATATGCTTTTGTTATCTTTGTGGTACTTTTTCATCTCATTGTCTACAGTGACATCACTAATGTACAAAGGTTCATTTCTGTTACTGTTAATAAATATGTCGTGGAAATCCTGACAAACATCAGCCGTTTCAGCAAAGACTGAGAAATAAATTGAGTGACTGCTTTCATCTTCGATTAAACAATTAAAGTAATATTTATTTAATTTCTGTGGTTTTTCATTGTAAATTGTAGAACACCAACCTATGATGTACCAATGCTGGTATTTCAATGGCGTGATGTCTGGTATCGTCACATAACCACCGGTGGGGGCTCCAGCTGTGGGGAAAATATTTGATGTTAAATGCCACAAACATTTTTGAACATTTGAAGTTTCAGGTAATTGATTGACATGAACACGTACTTCTTACTCATTCTGCCATTTTTTCTTTAAGTTTTATGTAAAACTGCGAACAAATCACTTTCTTTTCCAAAGATATTAGCAATCTAACCAATTTGAATAAACCAAAATGCAAATTGTTTGTAACAATAATGAGTTTGAAGAAGGTAGTCTATCTTGTTTGAGCATTCTTTCAATTTGGCCACGGCCACTATTTACGCCATTACGCTGAAAATATCTAATGGCGGCACCAATGATGGCTGTACATGAACCATGCACCTATATAGTCTTATTTTTGCATGTTGTAAAACCAATCAAACGTGTTGATTACATTTTAGTTTACACTTGCCATTTTCAATGTTTTTCACTGAAGGAGATCTAAACAGCTCCGACTGTTTCTTTGATGGTGTACCATATCTACATATTTCGTACTGGGTGGTAGCTGAAAGACAAGTAATTTACAAGAGTCAATAAAGATCATAGGAAATACGTAGGCTAAACAAGTTATGTATTGGTATCTTTTTAAATACAAAATGGCGGAAGAGAACCTCGTTTTTCAGGTCAAAACCACCTCAATCATACTGTATAAAAAGTGGTGTTGTCATGATTTTCAGAGTGGTGGCAAATAAATCACTTTTTGTTTTCTTCTGTTTTTTTTAATGCCAAATGTTTTAGCAATCGAACCAATTTGAACAACCAAAATCAAACAAATTTCGAGCAATAATGAATTTAATGAGTTTGAAAAACTTGGTTCATCTTGTTCAAGTATTCTTTCAATTTGGCCATGGAAGCACTATATAGCAGGTCCAGTAAAAATCGCATTATACCCTGAAAAAATCCAATGGCGGCACCAATGATGGCTATACATGAATCACGCACCTATATATTATTCTTATTTCTGCACGCTATAAAACCAATCAAACTTGTTGATTCCATTTTTAGTTTATACTTGCCATTTCCAATGCTTTTCAAAGGAGATCTGAACACCTCCGACTGTTGCTTGGATTCGCATTGGGCGGTGGCTGTAAGACAAGTAATTACAAAATGGCGGTAGGCTTGAGAAATTTCCATCCCTCCAAAAAATATCGAAAAACTCACGCACGGGGCCGGGGGGGGGGGGCAATGGTTTGTTTTGTGCACATGAAAATTCGGAGGGAGTCTTAAAATGCCAACAAAATCATTAATTTATCGACAGCCACTATTTTACCGACATGTGGCAGAGGCTGTCCCATGCCCCCATTGGCTACGTTACTGATAAAAACTTAGAGTATGTTATTTGAAAGAAGGTGGGCGAGAGGGTTGAATGCAGCACTGAGGAAATATATCTGGTTTGAATACAAAATTACATAATTAAATCATTCAAGCGACGGAACTGCATTGATGCAAAGCCTTAATTTGTACGTATACGGACCATAAAATGGCACTGTGAAATGGCACATACTCCTGATAGCTTTGAAACGTTATCCTTTTTACGCAGACCAACCCTGCCATTTCTAATGAAAATGATGCTGCTAAAATAATGATGTCTGATTTTTTGTCACTGCACACAAGTTTTTACCTGAAACGTGACCAAAAAAATCCATGTACTGACTAGCCTTGACCAAGGTGCGTCGGAACCGAGTTTGGTAACATAATAACATAATAATAGTATCATAATAATATTTTGCCCCGCTTTAATAGCTACCGGTATCCCATGGCTATCCGAACTTGACATCTGTCGCAATAATGCACAACTCAGTTATTGATCTCACTGTATGTGCACTAGCACTGTACATGTGTGGATCCTAGCCAGGGACAGGGCACCGTGCACGCTGAATTTCTCGGGCCAGAAATCGGTACGGGATGGGGTCACCGTGGTAAGTGCGCACTATGACAATTGGTCAAGGCAATGTACTGACAGAAACTCTTCTCAAAAAGTATGCTTTTGGTATAGATATGTTTGTTCGATGTCTCATAATCTTGGCTGACCCAACAAAAACTACCGTACAGTGGCAAATCCAAATTCAGAATAAAGTAGGGGTAGACCAGACTATATTGTTGCCACTGGTTTTCCTTATAAAGGGAAGGTGCAATATTGGCATTTGAAAATGTATGATTTTTTTTAAATTTAATCAGAAAACTAATTTGTGAATGTTTCACCACAGTAAGTGCTCAAGTTTTTTTAAACGGCCAACAAAAGTTTTTCATGTATGTTTTTCGAAAAGCTGCTGCATGGACAGCAACTTTTTGAAGATTCTACATAACAATTATTTTTACATCTGATGAATGCACTTCAGACAGAATTTATCTGGATGATTGATACATGCACCAACTTAACACAAAGTAAGTCTCGTCCAGAGAATTTATTTTTATTTTTATAATCTGGTAAAACATAATATAATAACCAATGGTGTACCGTACATTCCCTTGTAAAAAACTTCAGTCTATAACGTTTTCTAGCAATTGACAAAAGATATAGTGTCTTCACCACTTGCCTTTTCTCTGCGATATCTCAGCTTCTTTTCTCAAGGCATCTTTGTACTTTTCATAAGTTCCTTAGACACAATACAAACATAATTAATGTTAAGATCTAGACTGCATCATGATGCAGGCGCGTAGCCAGAAATTTGTCAAGGGATGGGTAGCGAATTCTTTTTTGTTGTTGAAAAAGTAGCCCTTGCAAAAGGTACGTTCGCCCGGAAAATATTTTGATTGAGGTCACAGAACAACATTCAAGAAAAAAAATGGGTTTAAATATTTCGCTGCGGGGCAATTTTGTGTCAATTAATTGTTTTATTATATTTAATACACAACATTAATTGCATTAATTTCGATGTCTCTCGTTGGTGTTTCCTTGATATTAAAAAAAAGTCCTTTACACTGATACGGTATGCCAGCTTTGGAACCGGATAATCCTGTTCGTAAGTGAATACGTAATATTGTACGCGCATTGGTAGTACGGTAGTACGCGCATTCTTTTCGCTACTTCCAGTTCCAAAGCTGGCATACCGTTGTGTGTAATTTAACCTTAATTCTCGATTTTAACATTCAAAAGCGATTCTTCAGGCAGAAATTGACTTTGTTAATAAGATTTTGAGTTTTTACAATACATATGTTAAATGCAAGTCCCAAGCTTTCTAATTTTTTTGCAAATGTTAAAGAATAGGCACGGTGGTCAGTGCATTTCCAATGAGCTTCTGATGATGGTTGGAGCCAGCACGTGCGAAGTGGGCTGGTTTATGTTGGAATTCGCACTGTGCATGAGCTGGTGAGGGCACATGTTGTGAGACCACTGTGGGCGAAAAGGGCAGCGATAGTGCATCGCGTTTGGCGGATGTGCGTACGCGTGGAATACCTCCAGCAATCATTGGCTGGTAGAAGTACACGCCATCGGCGTAGCCAGGACTTTTTCAGTGGGAGGGGGCACAGGCGGGGGGGGGCATTGCTTTTCAGTGGGGGCCCAGGGGTATGGGTTTTTCCCCTTTTCTTTTTCTTTTCTGTTTTTTAGGGCACTATGAGGATTTTTCGTGGGGGGGCACCTGGGGGGGGCACTGGAAATTTGTGGGGGGCACGTGCCCCCCCATGGCTACGCCGCTGGTACACGCGCGCTTAGTACCATAACATACGCACATAAAGTGTACGCACAACGCTCACATAACGCAAAAGTGGCTATCACAGGACACTTGGTTCAAATTCGCACTGTGCATGACCTGTTGAGGGCACATGTTGGGAGACCACTGCACCACTGTGGTTCAAGTTAGACCTTTACCATGAAATATGCTAATTACATTCGCGCATGCGCTCAAACACCACTGGTTGGCAAACTCAAAGGGGGCTGTTTTTTTGTTTACGTTTTGGACTTAATTTTCATTGGATGCCATGCCAGTAAGCTGCTGCGTATCTGGTTGTACAGAAGCGTAAGAATAAAGAAGACAAACACGTGTTTTTTCCAGATTTTCGTCACACTTAAGAACATACGCTTTGCTCATGCCTACCGGTATATCCAATACCGCTGGTACACTCCAATTCGTTTCACAATATTTTGTGAAGGAAGTCGCAAAGTATGGTGTTCTATAATGGACACCTACGCGGCGCCTTTTTTTTTACGCGGCGACTTTTTGTTTTTGGGCGGCGACTTTTTTTTTTACGCGGCGACTTTTTGTTTTTGGACGGCGACTTTTTTTTTTTACGCGGCGACTTTTTGTTTTTGGGCGGCGACTTTTTGTTTTTGGGCGGCGACTTTTTGTTTTTGGACGGCGACTTTTTGTTTTTGGACGGTGACTTTTTTTTTAAACAAAAAGTCGCCGTCCAAAAACAAAAAGTCGCCGTCCAAAAACAAAAAGTCGCCGCCCAAAAACAAAAAGTCGCCGCGTAAAAAAAAAGTCGCCGTCCAAAAACAAAAAGTCGCCGTCCAAAAACAAAAAGTCGCCGCCCAAAAACAAAAAGTCGCCGCGTAAAAAAAAAAGTCGCCGTCCAAAAACAAAAAGTCGCCGCGTAAAAAAAAAAGTCGCCGTCCAAAAACAAAAAGTCGCCGTCCAAAAACAAAATGTCGCCCAAAAACAAAAAGTCGCCGCGTAAAAAAAAAAGTCGCCGCGTAGAAAAAAAGGCGCCGCGTAGGTGTCCATTATAGAACACCATAGCAAAGTATCATGTGTGATCGTATCAACATCAGGTATGCGTACAACCCCTGCACATACATTACATACACGTTTATAATGTGTACAGTGGATGCGCTGCTACAAAATGCTTTTATGTTGTAAAGTTTAATACTTACAGTTTTGTTTATAGAGATAAAAAGTCACATCTCCGTGGACGTTTTTTGTTGTGGCTGTAATTTGCATGTATTATATATTTATATAGATTGGTGCAATATTATTTTTTTTTTTTCATTTTTATTTCTGTCACGTTATTTATGAAATACGTACATGTATGTTATGACGACTTGGTTTCTGGTTTACAGTTTGCTACAACTCACTCTGGCCAACAGTCAGAATCAGTCATTTTCATCCAATCCAAAGATGTATAAAACGTGCATTATATTGGTTATATTTTATTGTAGTTACAGGAGGGTATAGTATTTTTTCTTTCTTCTTTTCAACACTTTGTAGTTATATTAAATTGGGGTGCAGATTGCAGGGGACAATGGTTATGGGTTATGAGACAATGGCCTGATAGTACCACACAGAGCAAGAATAGGTAAAACATCCATCATCCATGGTATAGGAAAACGTATTTCTTTCAATAAATCTGATGATATATTGCAAAAAAAATTGTTAATTGTAAACCGGCGGTTCAAACCCAATTATGGGAAACAATAAAATGTCAACTTTGGTGGGATTTTAAATCAGACCTGTTTAACAATATCTATATGCATATTCCTTTCTCAATGTTTTATTTCACGAACTCAATCCAACATAGTATGTATGTATGTGGCTGTAGTGCAGGCCTACATGTGGAGCTGAGATGAATTAGTTTTTAGTCCGAGGACGGAAGTGCGTCGGTCGAGTTGACACCGTACTATACGGCTGATAAGAGGGCGAAGAGACTCAGGCCGTAAGCGAGCATTGACAAGGATGGATATGAAACATAAGCTATGTAGTTGATCAAAACGGCACGTTGGGATCACACAAATTAACCAATGAGAAATCAGAGATATCGGCGTGTACCAGCGCCTTTGGATAAAGCAGGCGGTGGGGACAAGCGAAAACCTACGCGAATAATGTCGCACGTTGGGGGCGCTATAACAGACTGCGCGCAGAACACTGACATATATAGATACGGCTAATGGACATTTTTATATATTTTCTTTTAAAGTACATTATTTTCCCTGAATCTCTTCTTATACCTGTTTTTGTAAACAGCTGGACATTCTTGGCCAACTCCATCAGCTCGTCTATTTCTTTCAGGGCTTTCTCAAGTTGTACTGGCCATTCGCCGGGAAACTTAGCCCTAAATTTACATAGCATATCAAATGCTTTAATGTTCTCCTGTTGATTCAGACTGTTGTGTTTCATTTCGTAAATTTCGTGTGAATTAAATCCACAAAAGGTAGCAAGATGCTCCCAATGTTCTACTATTTTTAGGCTTTGTTCTCGAAAGAACTTTTCCCTTTCATTTTGATCATCAGATGACATTATTGAGGCTTTCTGTTTCTGAAAAAGAGATAATTGTTGGTTTGTTTTTAATCTTACATTAGTATTTCTTCTTTATTATCTTTTAAAACAAAGTACAAATGAGACAGGTGTAGGCCTAGGTGTTGGTAGAAAGGATCATTTTATATCAGTTCATTACATATTTGTTCATCATATTTATTGTTCTTGGGCATTTCATTACACGCCCTGTGGGTTGTGAACATGCCTCCATGTAGCTTTAAATACTATCTGTTTTATAATCATTTAGACATTTGAATGTCTTACTACAAAAAATCATGATTTGTTTATTTGTCATGTTTACGATAAGCCTATTGCCAGTAGCGGCAGTTTCTTGTTACGATTTTACAACCAAACTGTGAAATTTTACGTTCAATTGGTTCATCACATTTCTGAGAAAAATACAAATTATTTTACAATTCTTACATTGATCAAAATTAATTTATTTGTGAAAATCAGACCTGTAACATAATAAATTAAATTAATATTACTAAAATGATAGCACCTCTAAACAGGCATACGTACCTCCATTTCCAAGGATTAGGCCTACCAACTTTTACACCACGTAATTTTATATTTAAAAAGTTATAATTTATTTCTATATGAGATCACCAAAGTGCACAGTGGCAAATAATTGTCAAAACTCACCGATTGATACACGGAAATTTACAAAGTATTATACCAAAGATGGCGGAATGGCGTTTTGGTGAATGAGCATGGATGGCGCACTAAAAATAACCCTATTTTTTGGACAATACAAATAGGGTATTCCCCAAAATCGTCCCCAGGGTCTGTATCGTTCTCAATACAAGACCCTGGTTTCGGCAAAGCTGATTTGATATACTAAACATTCAAAATTATTTCTAAGTGAACAAGATATTTCGATTTGTTTTCTTCGTGCTTTTATGATATATGTCTCCTTTTAACACATCAAAATGTAAGATGATTGATTTCACCAAAAAGAATGCATTGGAACTCTGCCGAATTATGAAGAAATAGATCTCTATACACATCCATAGCTGTTCACTATTTCTTCATGATTTGCAAGTCGTCTTCTTTTGTTTCGCGTATGGATGTTTTTTTTTATTGTTTGCTGTTAGTTTTTGAAAGGCGGTATTATTAGTCCATATTATGTATGCCTATTAAGCGATACCCGATACCGATACGCAATACGTTAACCTCGTTCCCACCACCTGCCCAACGCTGATCACTATTGCAATAGGTCTAGTTCCCTGACCTTCGCACTCTGCAGCGCACAATATCTTGTTTATTATCATAAGGGTGCACCCCACTAAATAGTGAGGAATTCATGCGCCGAACTGTTTATCATAAAGTGTATGTCCTCATTCTTTCTGAAAAACAAAGATTTGAGGTCCATGCATTTAATGGATTGTGTAAAAATGGCCCAATATCATAACCTGGGATCCTTGACTTCTATCTGTGAGTATTTTGGATACACTAGGCTCTGAAAAAGGGGTCCTAATTTGATTTCAAGCGTAAGGCCTTTTTCCAAAATGGTCGGCTGCTTTTCAGTGTGGTCGTTTTCACTACTGCCAGTAGAGGGTTGTTTTCATTGGGATGAGAATACTCCCTGGAAACCTGGACTTTAGACAGTAGAAAATAAAAGGTTATATCGATACATTTTTTCTTTTGGTTTTAAAAACTGTGGGACTTTTGAATATTTTGTGTTTAGCACTGTTTACTATGGTGTATATTTTTAATGGGGTACACCCATAACATCAGAGTCAGACTATTATGTGCATTGTGCAAAACACACCACATGTAGTGTAATTCACAGGTGTCCTGAAATGGACATCAAATACTAAAATATTGAAGTCAAAATTCACGATTTTGTCTCTCAAAACGCGCAATTTTAGGAATATTTTTATCCAGTAAGCTTGGGCATAGAGCAACGTCACTCATGGCTATTCCCAACGGACGGCTCGCGATTTTTTTCCAGCAGTACACTTCGTCAATGATATCCATTTGTATACTAAAAATTATTTTTTGTCTTAGTTTCCGGGTAGAATGTCGTATCCGGCCGCCACTATTTCTCACTTATTATAACCAATAATGGTATCTTACCTGCTCAGTAAGGTCGAGAACATATGAATGATGATGGTCACGTACTTTAGATGATTCTACATATTTTTTTCATGAAAAAAATCAAGCATTTTTGGTGTACGGTGACTGCGGAACAGCAATCAATGTGGACGCCATGTTTGTTTCCTCAGTCATGTCAGTCTGATCTATATCTTATGTCACCGCCCCAAAAAACCCAGTTGCCAATCCGGTCATCGTACATGCGCAGTGGCAACTAAGAACGGATCCTTCTATTTTATGAAGTGGGTAGGTCAATGCTAACATTAATGGGACGCGCAGATATTGGCGTGCCCGGGAAATACACGTGCCATTTGAAAAAGGCAATTTGACACATGAATTGTTCGCCCACTGTTTGTCACTCCAACATAATTTCTACATTAAATCATGGCCAGCATGAGTAAATGTTCTGGCTTTTTTATAAAAGGGAAAGAAAGTCCGAATGTCATCATAAGGGTGTATTTTCAAGATAATTTTCATTCGTGATTGTTGAGGATTCCTCATAAATTCATCAACATGAATTGAAAATATTATTAAAGGTTTCTTTATTTACACAACGATTAGCCTACATAATAATGTTTATTTCTATCTTTTGATTTATTGGGTGGCTTTCCGCCTAAGCGGTAGCCTGTGCTGGGGAGGCTGGCGAGGCTGGCGCTGATCAAGCGCTGCAGCGGTTTGTACAACAGCAAGAGGTCACTGAGGAACTGTTCAAAGTGGTCTTTCCCTGCATTTTGGCGACGCCACATGTACTCGGCTAGGTGGAAGCCGAAGCCGTCGGTAGCACTGGTGTGGGTACTAGGCAGACTCCTTTTGATCTGCCACCATTGGCACTCAATGTTCTGTGTATGAGCACCGGTGGTCGGATCAACAAAGTTTAAGGAGTGATTTACCGTGAGATGTTTGAAATTTT
The DNA here is from genome assembly GCA_029582265.1 of Zoroaster sp. YZ-2022. NCBI lineage: Eukaryota > Metazoa > Echinodermata > Asteroidea > Forcipulatida > Zoroasteridae > Zoroaster > Zoroaster sp. YZ-2022. The sequence goes on along the minus strand of CM055821.1, from coordinate 32,002,857 downwards.
CCTGACTGAGACAGTCATACGACTTCCAGCAATCAGTGATGATTGTTGATCCAGCCGGCAACATATTCCTTAATTAAAGGAATAAGTGTCGCTGAATCCCGCTGGTGAACCTCAATCATGAAAACCTCTTTCGTCTCACGGCAAATGCCACCTAATACCCACTTACCATCGACCAGACGACCTCTGTTGTACTTGCGGCGGCAAAATTTGGACTCGTCTATTTCAACCACTTTTCCTGGTCCACCTATCGCCTTGCTGTTCTTCTGCTGGACTACATGAAGGCAAATTTCACGGCAAAAAGTAAACCAGTCGACGACAGTGTGGCTACCTGTAGCCACACCTTCATCAAGACCAGACTCTCTTAGTGCCGCTTCATTTGACATTCTTGTAGCCCAGCAGTAAGTTAGCACCAGGATTTTCTTCAGTGACAACTTGCTATCGCTAAACCAGCTGCCATGCCGGATACTGCAGTTATGGGACCTCTTGCGGCAACTCCGGTTGTGACACCGCCAAGCAAACCCGTCGCCCCGGTCTGCTTTCACAGACCAGGACAAGGGATGCCGGCAGTATCGACACCGGTGCACCAGCAATGAGGCCCCGTTCCTTGCAGAAATCAAGTACAACTCATCTTGCGCATATGAAGTGGATAAAGAATACTGATTGACTGTACTTATATATATATACACTTTGAGAACAATGGACTAGAGCTTTCAATGGTTCTTATTCAGAAGTTGGTATTTTTTCCTTACACACCCTTGTCTGTTTCCCATGGAATAGTCCAAAGAAATTCACACATATTAAATCATGACATATGCTAACTTTATTCAGTAACTTATAAATATTCAACTTATAAATATTAAAATCCATTGTCAGTAAATAATTATTCTTATGTTTTATTCAGTAAATATTACATATTCATTGTGACCTGCGTAATAAGTAAGACGGTAGAGTCAAATACAACGAAAGGACTTTCATTGGCATCAAAGCTTCACGCTCGAGTGGTTTAGGTGATGCATTTGTGAGTTTAACATGCTTTCATTTCCCCGTACAGGTTCGATTCCCAGTGAATATTCTACGTGGTTATATGATATTACCATGGAGGATATTACTAACACTGACTTTCTTCACCCTTTCTCAGTAGCTGCAGATATGGAATAGAAACCGCAAGCAGTGGTGTGTGGAGTAGTTGGAAAAGAGGATTAGAGGATAGGAAACGGAGATATATAGAGCAACGGTTTTTTATTACACATTTGTTGGGGGGACCCCTTCTTTTTAAACTGGTCCCCCCTAGGAACTAAACCCCTTTCGCTTTCTGTACCCCCAAAAATCGTTAGACCCCTTTTTCAACTGGTTGGTGGTTGAAAACAAAAAAATTTTAACGTCAAAAAAGTGGCGGCCGGATACGACATTCTTTCCAAAATGTATTCAGTAAAAAGTATACATTTGTTTTTATGAAAATGTTGAACTTAAAGATGGACTACAACGAGAACTCTCACATTAAATTGACTATCGAACCTTGTTTATGTTGTGTTCAGGTAACAATTTATTGTTGTGGTCATGTTTTTCTCTTTATAATTTTGTTGCAATTTGACCGAAAAAATTAGACCCCGCTTCTTCAGTTTTTGAAATTTCCCGCCCTGCACTGGTTCCCGAAAAGACCCATTGAAAATCCACTATGAAATCCACGATATAGTACCAGCGGACTTGTAAACCAGCGAAAAGGGATGACGTATAACCCATGAACACCCGGCCCAAGAGTAAACAGAAGACGCCATGTTACTTCCGTGTATATTATACATGCGTTTTCATGCGTCAGCAGAGGCATGAAGTTTTTATGAAGCTTTTTTTTTCGGTCTAGAAGATGTCGCTTGTCCGCTGTTGTTCCGCATTGCATGTATGGTAAATGCACACAGTACACACGATCGACTGTTGTGCGTGGGGGTAACAAAGCGTCATGGGTGCTACGTCACACACGAAGTATGAATTATTCATGAGTTGAGGGCTTTTGGTGAAACTGGGCTTTTCTGGGTCGTAGAACGCCGGTCAAATTGATTTTTTTTTGCATGAAGGAACAAGTTTTATTGAATAATAATAATCTTAGTAATCATTACACATTTCTCGAACGAAAACAGCAACACAGCACTTATCATTATTCCGTTGTAGTCCATCTTTAAACCAAATCTTGACCTCGGTACCTTCTATTTGCAAGAGCGTTCTAGCAACTGGACTGACACGTGAATTAATTATTGGAGAACTTTTTTTAAATTAGATTTCTATGCCAATTTCTAAGCTATTGAAAAAGTAGCCTATGCTGCAGGAAAAAAAATAGTGGCTCTTAGTCTAAGTGGAGCCAGACCAATAGCGGAACCAGGGACCACAAAGTGGGTCATGTGTCCCCCTCCCAATTTGTTTATCGCCATGCATGGAACTTTAACCATACATTCTTTTTTTTGTGGGCCCCCTTTTTTTGCTCTGTGCCCCGCCCCCTTTATCGAGACCCTGGATCCGCTCTTAAACCAGACCATGGGGACGAGGTTGGATCTCAAGCTTATGGGGATACTTACAGTGCATTCCTTACAGTTCCATGGCAGGGAAAACGGCGCCAAGTCCACCTGCAAATTTTACCGTGTTGGCCAAGGATCATGAGACTTTATGTCAAACCAGATCATGTTCAGACCTCATCAAGTGCATAAACCGGTACCGATCTGCCCAGTAGCGGAACAAGTTACCGCCGGGCCGGGGGGCAGAGCGCACGGTCGGCCCCCCCCCCCCCCCAGGCATCATTCCCTAACCACACGTGATTTCCGAGAGACCCGTCATGATTACATTTCATGTTTTCAGGGGAGCTCAAAATAAAGAAAGGGCCCGGTTGATTTGTGTAAGTTCCAGCTCGGGCCCGGTCCCCCAACCACCCCCACCCCCCTACCCCCACCCCCTCCACCAGAATGTTTAAAAAAAAAAAAATCTTTGGGAGGGTCCGGCCCCTCAGGCCGGGGGCCGGGGGACGGCTGTCCCCCCAGCCCCCCCTGACGGTCCGCCACTGGATCTGCCCACTCAGTAGACTGGAAAATATTCACGACAAAAATCACGTCTGGGGTCGAGTCGTGAACATGAATATTGACGTAAAATGTCGCGACTCGAAGACAAGTCAAATTTGACCTGATTATTGGGGAATTTGAGTTCAGAGAACGTGTTAGCACAGGAAATTTTTGTGTGCCCGTTATTATGGAGTAAGGTTTGCGGTATAGTATCTATTGAGTTGTAGAAGTATATGTGTTATTTGTTCTGAGAAGAACCAGTGGTTAGATAACTTAATAGAAGAGATGGCTACATGGTGCTACCGCAAACTTTACTCCTACTGCACATCCACCATGCAAAGCTTTCAAATCCTACCCACTATTATTGTCCATGATTTGTCACCCTCCCGCAAGGGGCGCATTATATTTAAAAAACTCACAACTCACCCTCCGCAGCCGTCCGATCTGGGACTCAATTTTCAATGAGGTTTTACATTTGTACGAGTTGGCTAAAATGAGTCAAAGGCACTTAACCTAAAAGGTGTATTATATGTAACGAGAACTTACTTTCCCCTTTGAACTGGACTTCGAAAGACACAATGATTTTGACAAATTAGGAAAGCACAACTTATTTCAAGTCATATTAAAATGAGTTTAATCGTATCCATTACATATATTAAAAGCACAGTCGTACTCTAAAGTTACCAATACCTTTTTTATTGGTATTGAGCCTTTTAATAAATAATTCAAAAGCCTATGAATTTAAAATCAGAAGTGCTATGCCTGGTTCCAATTCTTCATCGCTGAGAAATATTTTCTGAAATACATTATTTTATATTGGTAAGTGCTAAAGAAATTATATTATGTTGATAAAATAAAGCATTGAAATAGGGTTAATTTAATTTTCTGAAATTTACCCAAATCTAAAGAGGCTTTTTTTTTTCATTGCGATGGCAATTGTTTGCCATCGCAATTGTTTGCCATCGCAAGGCGAATTGATTGATATATTGGAATATTTATCTGGGTTATAGGCTTGAATTAAGTCAGTACCTACTACCTACACCTATAGGTGATAGGCTATAGACTGTTGGTAATAGACTTCTGGTAAGACCTGTGGATTCATATAAGGTCTAAATTAATTTAGTTTATGCATAAAATACCTTTCAGACTGTCGTTTTATTCATGGAAATGGGCATCGATATCAGCATGTGGTATACGTTTTCTTTACAAAATTGATGAATGAAGTTAATAATAGCAAGTAACTTTTATTTCATATAAGGTGTGTCACTTTTTATCAGAAGGTGCAGTTCCAAGGAAGACCCAAGGGGTGGGTGTATAGGCCAGGGGCGGATCCAGGATAGCAGAAAAGGGGGCACACAATGATACATATAGGGAAACACAATCGGGGGTACAAAATTTGAAATAGATGGTAAATTTTGAATTTTTATACATGGTTGATTTCCAAAAGGGGGGACACACCCTCTTTGACCCTCCTGGATCCGACACTGGTATAGGCCTACACATTATACACAGAAAACAAACTTCACATTCAGTGAGTTATTGTCTTCAAAATATATAAACAAAATCTTAGATCGAAAATGCCCATGTTTTACCATAATAATTTATTCGCTAACTCCTTTGGCGCTAGTTCTGAAAAGGTTTTGATTGGACGTCCTGTAGCCGGTATCAGCTTATCCCAGTATTCCCAACTTGCCCTGGTAATCAGAAATTGAAATAATTAAATGTGATAAGTATTCAAGTATATGACTGTAAATCTGGAACTGTAAATGTATCATCTTATAACATATTTGGCAATAGAAAAACTGGCAATAGAATAGATTTGTTTTTGTTATAAATATTCATTTTAAGGCTAAGTACCACAAAGTTCCTGACCTTACCCCCTCCCCACACCCGACACTATGACAAAGTTCTCCCACAGGGGTAACAAACTAGTGACCACTATCCTAAATTTTTCTAAGGATCCCCACCTCCAATTTGGTTGTTTTGGGATACTCACTTTGAATAATAGTTGTCGAGTTTACGAAACTTGAGATTATCCCATGAGCTCAGTTTGCCTGCACTTGGTGGACGGCGCCCTCTCTCTTCAGTCAGCTGCCAACCGAAGTGAGAATAAAATACATATCCATGCAAATTCATAATTTTTCATAGGAAAAACAAGGGTAATTTTAATAAAATTCCCACTCTGAAAACCTTATTCTGTCACGGTATTTATTGTGGGTGAGTTGCCTGTGTGAACACCACTACATGGTGTAGTTTTTAACAACCCAGTTTTTACAGTGTATAAAAACAAAATTATGTTGCCGCAGTGGTGAGGTTGGGCTAAAGCCCATCCCATCCCTATTTTACCTCGCTTTAACCACGAAACAGACCAGCGGCGTAACCACGGGGGGGGGGGGGATGTGCTCCCACAAATTTCCAGTGCTCCCCCCAGGTTCCCCCACGAAAAATTCCCGATAGTGCCCCAAAAAAGAAAACAAAATGGACCCCCACTGAAAAGCAATGCCCCCCTTGTGCCCCTCCCCCCAGATTCATGGCTTGCAATTAACTGAGAGATAAAAAGAACAAGATCCTGGTGAACGTACCTCTTCTGCTATGGCTTTAATGTGATGCGGCTCAAATCCACAACAACCTCCGATATAACGAACTCCAAGCTCATAGGCCTTCCTTGCATAATGATGAACATCAATGCGGGTTAGGGCTCGAGGTTCCAAGGCTACGTAGCAAAAAAATACATTCCCAATTATCCACCAGTCATAAATATATACATGTCTAGAAATATAAAATTATTACGGAATAGAAGCAGCGTATAACTAGGCAGAATTAGCATATAATTGCTTCTATGTCGTTGCCATTGTCTTTGTCGTGTTATTAGTATCGGTAAGCCACTACCATCGCTACCCATTGGAAATTTAAATTGTCTATGTAAGAGTAAGACAACTAAAAAAATAAGAGTCTTGTGTAAGTGTTGCCAAAGTGGCCCCTGCAAAATAATGATGTCCTCCAATTCCCTCCCCGCCCTACCTCTACCCAATTCACAGGAACCTATCCTGTATAGGCCACTGAGTGTTATAAACCCATGACTCCATAATTACCATATGGAACCTCTGGCAATAGGCTAAAGCCCATAGGTTCAGTCTCCATCCCTGGGTCCTGTGTGTGAAAACCCAGTGGTTGGACCATCAAGTAGGTCTGGAGTCCCGCCTCCTGCAGGCCTTCCTTCATCAGGGCGATAGACTTGAGGCAGATAGTTGGATCATACGCGCAGTTCACCCCTACCACACTGGCACCTGCATAATTAATGTAATCAAAATGTGTTCATGCTCTGAATTCTCGCCATTGGTTAGTAACACGCATGTGCTTACACTAACCTTCCCATAATGTGAAAGTGCGCACTTAATGGAGTCTATATTTATTGTGGAAACATGAAGTTGACGTTTTTATAGTTAATTTCACCATCTGATTACCATATTGTTTGTAACTTATGCTTTTGTGTATTTCTTGTATACAGTTTATCCATATAGTGATGTTTTGTGTTTGAATAATTTTTATCAACATTTATCTAAATATGGCTGTATACTTCACAGGAGTACATTATTAAATGCAAAGAAATAGGAGAGAATGGCATGGGTGCATGCGCAACTGTGTCAGCAAACTTTATTTTGCATCACTATTACTATTAGTAGGTCAAAAACTGTTCCACTCTTGACTTAGTGCAGTTTGACCCTCTATAGCTATTTCATGTGTAACATAATCAGCGGTGGAAATCACTGAAAGGGGGACATGTACACACAGACGGGCAAATGACAATAATTATTTATAGGCCTACGTGGCAAGTTTAGTTCTGATTAATTATTTCAGATTGTAATTGTCGTTTATCAGTCTGCTCGATATCTGGGGCCAATTTCATAGAGCAGCTATAAGCAGGTTACCAGCCAAATTGTCACGTAATGTATATTGCTTCTGGCAGCTTCTGGCAGCAGCCCAGATACGTATCTGCAGATACGTATCAGACAATCATTAATAAATGTACCTATCGCCGTTACACACTGTGCCACGCCCCCTGATCAACCCATATAGAACTTTGTACATTTTCAATGAATTGCACATCATTGTCCGTCCATACTTTAATCAAGAGAGATGCACAGAAACCAAACTGTGAAATGTTCAACTCATTTCATTGTGTCATTAACATTCTATTGTAGAAAATGGATCGCAGCCGTAATCTATATTCAAATTTGTATAGATACGTTCACGTTTTCTAAATAAATAATCTCTCGGGATATTTGGTATCATCACCCACATCGTTTATTAGATTATAACTCAGTAATTTTTGTAGTCGGGCAATTTCCAAAGGTGTACATTCCATGCAGTTTTTGAATGACTTGAGCAAAATTTGCCCCGTGCATGCTCTGATTTGATCAATCTCTATGTACTGAATATATTATATACCTGCTTTAGCCATTCTGACAGCGCATTCTTTCACAGATACACCAGCCATATCACCTCCCGGTGGTACCCGCATACAGCATGCCACAGGGACACCTACTTTAGCCATTATCTCAATAGCCCACTCTGCCTCCTCCACACGATTAAAGAACTGAAATATGACATAGCAAGTCATGGATGTTAATTATTGTTTTCAAAATGTTCATATGAATTAGTCATTACAGATTTATAATACAGGCTTACCCCAGTCTAAAGGGCATACGGCATATATTAATAACTGATACCTGGTAACTAATGACTTATTCAATAGTTGCCTTTTGTTCCCTGCCCTAAAACCGAACTATATGCACAATCTTCTATTTGACATTTGTGGTTGAATTTTCATTTCAAGAATGGCCTATTTAGCCTATTACTGCTCTTTTCCTAATCCCTGTATGGTAAATGAGTATTTTTTCAGTCTTTACTTGAGATATTCCGATTCATCAAAAACCAAACATTTGGATAATCGCCATAGGCTAATTCTGAGAGTACAGTAAACAACAGAAGGTGCCATAATTAAGTAAGACTAATTGCGGTGACACCATGTGAAATTCTCAATTGAGTAGTAATCAGTTCTGAAAAGAACTGGAGGTACAACTCGACGTTTCGATCAGTGTGCTCTGATCGTCCCCAGAGCACATTGATCGAAACGTTGAGTTGTACCTCCAGTTCTTTTCAGAACTAATTACTAGTACTACTCAATTGAGAATTTCACATGGTGTCACCGCAATTAGTCTTACTTATCCTCCTCACCATGCAAAGCTACAAGTTTTACCTGTGCCAAAATTAATTGATTAATTCATAAATTCATTTCGGAACATGCTTACTGTAAAACCATGCTTCTTGGTTTGAGAGCATTTTTAGAGCATTTATTTTCCCTTCCTTAAGTTAAATAGCGTGTTCTGATGGAGAAGAAAATTTCCGTTTAAATAGCGAAAAACACAGGCCATATCTTTAGGCCTAACCAAGGTGCAGATCTAGACTACCATGAGGGGGAGAAGACACACCGGCCCGCCCCTGTTTCTCCCCCTGCATGGTTACAATTATGACACCGTCGAAGTTACTGCTATAGAAATATTTCTCAATAACATCACCAAAATATTATACAAACCTCACCAAGGAGAAAATCAACTCCCTTCTCTTTAAAAACTGTCATCTGCTTTCTGAATTCGTTCTGTGAGTATTTCTTGCCTTTCTCAAAGCTTATTGCTGATAAGGGAGACACCGAGCCAGCTACAAGGGCACCGCCTTCTTGTGCCACACCCCTTGCTAGGTCAACAGCAGCATCATTAATAGCATCTGCTGTCTGGGAAGAGAACATATTTACTGTGATAGGCACCGAATACTCATTTACATTCGTTACTATACACTGCAAAAACTGGAATATGATTGCCCGCTGAAAAAATTGGTGATTAGAATTTAAACACACGCAAAATTCAGGATGCTAAACGGCCATCCTCTATACAATATTGTCACAACATGTTGTCACAAAGCTAAACATGCTTAGCTTTTTGACACCTGTTCATATGGTTTTGAGCATTCAAACACACATCACAGAAAAACACGATCTAAACATGTTTTAGGCTAAACATGAAAAAAGTGTGTACAAGCTAAGTGTTTAGAAATGTGTTTAAATTCTAAACACCATATTTTTACAGTGTGAGCACCATTGAGAATAGACTTGATTTCAAGTCTGAGATCGCGGTTGTTTTTTGTCTACCAGCACATCAGCCATGCAAAACGCCGTTTACCCCTACTGGCTATCACAGCCCTAACTCGCGATCTCAGACTTGACCCTCTTGTGTTTGTGGGATATTCATGTATTCATAGCTAAAATTTACATAATAATACGAATGCTAGAAAGATGGCCAATCAAGGAGGCCACAAAAACCTTGTAGGCCGCGTCTATTACTAACAGGTTACACTCGCTTAAAATTATTTCTGTAATATTCATTCGATATTAAATTAGTATAGTGCTTGGTACGTAAATAGTATTTGAAATGATAGGTAAATTTAATGAGATCTTAGAGTTGTAAAAAAGCACAAAATAAAATACATAATTCCTTCTCTACAAAAAACGTCTTACCTACAGTTTAAATGGAATCGTTGAGTACATCTCCTCCAACTGCTGCATGTAGAAGGTTTAGTTTGAATATTCATGTTATGGAAGGCTTTCCGACCAATCAGATTGTTCCGTCCACTTTTGGACTAATTCGCAATAGGGTATGTACAAACCGACGAACAACATTCCCAAGTCTGTGATCGAAGGTTAATGTCGGAGGTTAATTACACAAGAGGGCGCTATTTAATGTATTGGCTTCAGGCAGACAAAAAACCACGATCACAGACTTGGAACCAAGTACAGTCTACATTGAGAATAAAGCTGACACCAAACATACGCAGTTTTTGCGGGGTAGATCGAGTGATGTTCAAAACTGTTACGAAGGCGATATTTATTAATAAATTTGTTTAAGGGAAGGTACAACATTGGCAATTACCAGATTATCAAATTAACTATTTATTATTTAAAAACTTACTTGGTGTAATGTTGGCACTTATCTATAGCCAATAGTTTAAAATCACATGAACACAAAAAGGGGTATATTATAACAAATTGCAAGTTCTAAATTTTTACCAGATTCTTTGTCTCCTCCATGTTGGAAGTGAATTCTAAATGGTCCAGTTGGTCTCCAGATGAATAAAACGTAAAAGTCTGCATCACATCGGCACCGGCCCTCAGAAATTCATGGTGCAGCTGACGAACTGCATGTGTGTAATATACGCAATTATTGATCATAATAATAATGCTGGCGCTATACATCAAAGGGAATGTATATATATATTGTAACGGCGGATTCAGAATTTCAGAAGGGGGGGGGGGGGGCACCTCCCAAAAAGTCCAACATCTTATATTTTCGCTTTTTGCAGTATACCTTAGACATCCTCGTTCCCAGGGCGTTCGTGCAGTTTCTTTATATACTTCTAATCCACTGCTCTCTCGCCCTCGGACGATTTCAATATCCCAAAATGTTGGATTAGGTTCCGGTAATAGTCTGATATCGTTGTGTGCACTGCAATTGGGAGGCCGGACTCTATAGGCAATTCCAGTTTATTTCATCATAGTTTCGGTCAAGTCACTCATCCAAATATGTGATGTTTTAATCCATAATAAGCATTATATATACACCCATCACAACTTCTAAGTTCCCCCTAATATTTTTTAGAATATCTCAACAAGTATTGCATGAATTTTTTAAATTCAAAAAGCATGACAGAATGACATGTTCTACACAGCTCGTAATGAAATGGTTGAAATTCAATCATGCATGCACAATTGACAGTGATTTGAATGAAAATTCAGCTGAAAAAAAAGTTGCAGTACAAAGCATTGCTTCAATGTACGGAAGCCGGATAGTGCCAAGGGAAATATTTTTCATGAATGCGTGAATATTTTTTTTGTACCATTTATCTGGCGGCCGCCACATAATTATCTGGCGGCCGCCACTTATTATCTGGCGGCCGCCACTTAATTATCTGGCGGCCGTCACATAATTATCTGTACTACACGTTCTTTATTTATTTCGCGGGTTTAGAGTGCGCGCGCGCGTGTGGTGTTTCTTGTCTATTGATGGCCTCCGTGCACTTTCAGCTTTCTCTACTTTATCAGGTAAGGTTGACTTTTAATCTCCTTTGTATCTCCTTTGTAATCCTTGATTTGTATAAATTTAAGATAATTATGTGGCGGCCGCCAGATAATAAGTGGCGGCCGCCAGATAAATGGTACAAAAAAAATATTCACGCACTCATGAAAAATATTTCACTTGGCACTATCCGGCTTCCGTATCAATGGCATGTTACACATGTAGTTTTCTGTAAGAACTCAGTTATGGAGAATAATGGAGGACCAATTCCATATTAAACTCTTGCTCTACCCTTCTAAAACAATGGACATGCATGTTGCATGTTGCTCTTTGAATATTCTTTTCTTATTAGGCCAAAAAAAAAAAGATGTTGAGTTGCCCTCCACCGACCGACCCAAAAGTGCTGAAATCTCGGGTCGGTTTTTTTTTTTTTTTTTTTTTTTTTTCCCCGTCATTCATAGGCCTATTTATTAATGAAACTTACCAATATTCTTTGTATAAACATAATACGTTTGATTTGTGAAATTTTCCACTTTTTTTACCGGTAAATTTACCGGTACCCAAGACTCAATCTACATGTTTTCAAATCGAATGGCCCCGGCCCTCACACATGGTGCACTGCCTTCGCACACACTGTGTGCCAACGATTGCAACTCAAATCTACACGTTTTCCAATCGAATGGCCCCTCACATGTTTTCCACTGGCTTCGCGCACTGTTTTGTATGTCAATGATTGCGACTCAATCTACACGTTTTCAAATCAAATGGCCCTCACACGTTGTGCACTGGCTCCCCGCACTGTACGTGTGTCAACGATTGCGACTCGATCTACACGTTTTCAAATCGAATGGCCACTCACATGTTGCATGTTGAGCATTGCACGCAATATGGATGAATTTGCTGTGTCAATCACGGCGAAAAGTACAACAAAAATACTTGGGATACTTTTATTCTGAAGCAAAATTCCTTGCTGATAGGTATACAAATGAAAAACATGGTATGTGGTTTCAGTTCCAATGCATTTCAATCTTAAAATGACAGTCAAGGAGGAAAAAAAATAAAAATAAAAATAAAAAATCCCGACCGACCGACCCCTTCAAATATTTTCACTGGAGGGCAACTCAACAAAAAAAATTGTTTGGCCTTATGAAACATCCATCAATACCATTGTTATTGATGCATGAGTTCTTACAGAAAACTACATGTGTAACATGTCATTGAAGCAATGCTTTGTACTGCATGCAATTAGTTTTTTTCAGCTGAATTTTCATTCAAATCATTGTCAATTGTGCATGCATGATTGAATTTCAACCATTTTATTACGAGCTGTGTAGAACATGTCATTCTGTCATGCTTTTTGAATTTTTAAAATTCATGCAATACCTGTTGAGATATTCTAAAAAATATTAGGGGGAACGTTGAAGTTGTGATGGGTGTATGAAGAAGGAAATTACAGCTGTTCTATCTCAAAAACCTATAGTAGTTCATTCATAGGCCTACTGGTTAGATTCCAGGTCCCCACCCCCAAAACACCATGACTGGCCCGTAATCATCGATCACAATCGCCATAGGACAGTTATAATTATGCCTGTTCCGTTGCCAATAATAATACAGTCAATACCAAAATGGGCGTTTTAAGTTCCCCGGTCATATCGACGGCAGTTGCAGTGGAAAGTATTGGCGGTCGCCGCTGGCAGTGCTGTATGGCCACTAATAATGCCAAATTCACACAAGGCCTTCAAGGCAATAAACCCAAATACAATTTGGACAGATTAGCTAAAATTCGGCTACACTTCATGGTCGTACCACACACTACAATAAACAAACGAAAGTACATGTACATGGAATAAACCATCACACTATATTATTCGTCATGATGATGGGAACACTGTATTCCAATGTATACATTCTGTCAAACTGTAATTTACACTTAACATATTGTCAACTGTGCTTAATATTAATAATCTGTAATGTACTATTGTACCCATTATGGATTAAGTTGTTGCCAACATGGAAATAAATGTGTGACATTGTATTGTCACAACACAACTAAAGACGAAAAGCTTGTTGCGTGATGGTACCTGCTTCAGGATGCAGAACACAAGCTTCTGGGGTCCATGCGCCGGCATTGACATAGCCTCTCTTCTCCATTGTAAACACAAAGCTGCCATCACCTATCACAATCCCTTCGGCCAACCGCTCCAACAATCCCTGTATTAGTAAAGGAGGAATTTTAGCCTCTTTTTAACCCCATAAAAGGAATGAAGGCATGGTTACAATCAAGCTTATTCTAGAAACATACATAGAAATCTCAGTGGAGTACGCTGAGCCTCATACAAATCACCATACACTATTGAACTAAAACAATAATCACAAATCTACATAACACGTACTTAAAGTATAAGTGTAGGCCTATACAGTTAATGATGGTGTGAAACGTACCTTGAAATATTTCTGTCTGGTAGTTCTCAATAAATGAGTTTAAGTTGATGGTCGTCTTATCGTATAGTAGGCCTAAGAGGCAAATTATTTCATCCAAAATAATGTTTTCAGTTCTAAAGACGTCGAAGTCACTATATCCCTTCCCCAATTGTTTGTACCGTACTTAATCAGAACATTTTAAAAAATGAAGAAAACATTTTATAAAACATTTAATGCAAAACAAATGTAAAAGATAAATTAACAAACCACCATTTATAAATGAAAATAATTTTAAAAAGTTGGGTTTGGAATATTTTCATGCACTGTTTCTGCATAAAACGAAATGGTCATAGCCTTGATATTCATACATGCACTTACTTTATTTTGATGATCCATTTCGGATGATGTTCACTGTAGACCTGACAGTTCCTACACAGGCAGGGTTAATAAGAGAAACGGCGTAGGTTGTTCGTCTGCAATGTTTCAACCAGGGTAAGATTGACCTGGGTAAAATGCTCATTATATAGCGGTTATAATATGTGGACCTTGAACTATAACAATTAATCAGCAATGTTATACTGATAGGCCTCGTTTCAAAACGATAAATGAACTTCAAAGAGGTGAGCCTTCCTTAAAGGGAACTTTTTGCTATTCTGATCAGATCCTTCGTTGTTTTCTTCGTGCCTTTTAGGCTATTTTGATATCCCTTTTTACTTAAAACAAATCTTGCTTTTTAGGTCCTTCATGATTGTGTCGGTTTACATTATTGTATGGTAGATGCTATGTGTATATAAATAAATGTTTTCCAAATAAATCAATAAATAGGTTGGTGAAATAAATTTCACCAACCTATACATATCGCGGAACCCGCTGCTATATATAGGATTCTAGCCGGCCAATTGTCATCGGGCAAGCTCGGTGGTCGAGAGGTTAAGACGTCTGCACTTAGTAGGCCTAAGCAGGAGGTCGAGGGTTCGAATCGAGGTCGAGGGTTCGAATCCCGCCCGAGTCGCCTGTGTATTTTTTTCACAGACACTCGGAAAGCACTGAGAATAGATATACACACGTCGGTGTAGGGCAAAATTAAATCAATTAAATAAATGTTGACTTGAAACAAAATTTACCTGTGGAAGTTCACCTTACAACGTTGTGTCTCTGACAATTCATATTTTTCAATTGTCATTCAAACAGGAACTGCATACTCTTTTTGACGCAACTTAAGTGTTTGGTCACGAATAATTGGGATTATTGACAAGTTTGCTAAATGTTATAATAACAGAAATATTTTCTCCAAGTGATATTTTCTCCATCATTTTATAATTTAACCTTTTAGATTGATTATCAACAGTTAATTTGTTGTCAGTGTGCAATGTGCAGAGGGGGTGATTTTGGACATGATATCTGTTGGTGGGAAAGGGGAAGGTAATATGCCTTAATGCAATCAGCACAGAACGGTATATTTTTAGTTTTATACAAAAATGCACTCTTTTATTCCCACAAATAATTATATAAATTGGATATAACAGTATTAAAACTTACTTATTTTGTTTGGTTGGGTTTTTTCTTCAAAAGTATTAAAAAATTAGCGTTTACATGTATCACAATGACTATAAGACAGAAGTATGTTTGGTAAAAAAAGAGATCTAATCTAATCTAATCTAATCATTTATTGTTTTAAGTGCACCACATACAATTATCTCAGCACACTGTACACCTGTATAAGTGCCCTTTCCATTAAAACAGTTCCAGTAAAAGTTAAAAAGTTAAAAAGTTAAAAGATAAAAGTTAAAGTAATTAAAGTAAACAGCGACTACCATAATAAGAACGGAACAAATGAGTTTTAACCAATGACTTAAAGGATTCATAGCTGCGGGCTGCACGAATGTTTGATGGAAGATCATTCCATACCATGGGAGCAACAACAGAGAATGTACGATTACCATAATACTTAGTCATTATAGAATTCACAGGTGGAGGCTCCAAACGAATCTCACTACTCTGCCTTGTTGATCTCTGCGGAACACGGAGGTTAACCAGGTCAGTGAGGTAGATCGGCGCTGTGACATTCTCAATTATTTTATAAGTAATAATAGCAAGGATTTTGAAACGAATCCGCTGTTCGACTGGCAACCAATGAAGATCCCGAAGCACAGGAGTAATACTCTCCCGAACTCTGGTTCCAGTTATCAGTCGAGCAGCGGAATTCTGAATGAGTTGTAATTTTTCAGTTGATTTGAATGAAGCCCAAAAAGCAGACTATTACAATAGTCCAACCTGGAGGTAACAAAAAGCATGAACAAGTTTCTCAGTTGAAGATTTTCCAACATTTTTCGAACCTTCCCAATCTTCCATAAGGCAAATGACGCCGATTTACAAAGACTTGTTACATGGTGCTCCATGCTCGCAGCAGAGTCTAAAAAAAACTCCAAGATCTCGTACTTTGGACGAAGGATGGACCTGAACATCACCCACCCGCACACCGACCGCGGCAGCACCGTCAGACACAGTCTTAAACTTTGAAGAGAACAAAACTACCTCCGTTTTACTGTCGTTGAGTGCGAGCCAATTGGATCGCATCCAACGTCTGATCTCGTCAACGCATGCTTCAATGGAGGCAATGACTGATGTATCCGCCAGCGTATCACAGGCGATGTACAGCTGGGTGTCATCAGCATACATGACACTACTGAGACCATGACGGTCGATAATGTCTTCAAGTGGCACCATATAAAGGGAAAAAAGGACAGGGCCCAATATTGAACCCTGTGGAACACCAAATTTCAACTGGGCCTCATCTGACACCATCGATCCAATACACACACGCTGGGTACGATTTGTTAGGTACGACTTTAGCCAGCTTAAGACTGTTCCCCCAATACCAAAACGGGAGCACAGTCGCCTAGTGAGAATATCATGATCGATGGTGTCAAATGCGGCAGAAAGATCTAACAATACCAAAATAACGTCACGGTGCCGATCAAGAGCGAGTGCAACATCATTCTGCACTCTCAATGTTATGGGAACAGTATTTTTTTATTTTTTTTATTTACATTCAAAAACAAATATAGGCCTAAGCCTAATATTATCACTCACAGTTCATCCATGCACAGTGTATTCACTCTCATAATTTGTTTTACAGATATTAAATAATAGGTAATCTGACACTATCGCAAAATATTAGATTCAACATATTTCTTGATATCCATAAAATATGAATGCGACGTGACATACATTTCAGTTCAATTATCCTGGCTATGACTAAATCTGTATATTTAGGCCTAATATATTTATGGTAATGTCATTGTTATAAAGTTGCATAAATAACTCCAGCATATTACTTTAACCATAATATGAAATAAGTAATGTGACTCAAGGATAATGTATATGTTTAAAAAAAAAAAAAAATTAAGCGAGTACATGTGCACTTTGAGTAAAATGTCTATAAATGCATCCATACTTTATAAGAATCAAGAGATAAATTAAGAAAGAAACAAATGAAAGTTTGTGTCATAATTGTGTCATAAAAATCCCAAAAAACAGAATTTTAAAAACGAACGAATTCTGAAAGATAATATCGTTATTAAACGAACAAAAACAAATTATGAAATTCTGATGTCGGAAACTGTATAAACGTGATATTTAAAACACACTTGATTCTGATTGACAGCCGTGCTGACCAATCGGAAGATTGTAGGATCGGAAGACTGTAGGATTAAAACAGTGGGCCGGCATTTTATTAATTTGAGTTTTTATTTTACTGGTACTAATCCTTGACGGATTTATTTTCGTTCAGTGTCTCAATTGACAGCTTATAACTTCCTTATCCCCAGAAAAATAGCAATTCAACATTTAAATTTATTTTTACCGTCAAATCATCCCAAATACGGGCGATATATCTTTAACATGAAATAAATGTTCCTTGAATAACAACATTTTTAATTTAATCCTCGGCTGCTGATGATAGGCCCAAGGCTATGACTGTGATTTTAACGTCTTACCATTGGGAGACTCTTGGTAGACATTGGAGTCATGCACTCCAGAAATATTCAATATGACATTTTGATGGTTCATCATATTACCTCTAATGGTATTGTGCATGTAGCTTTGCATTAGAGTTGAATAAATCTAGAAGGTGAACATGGAGGGAAAAAGTAAGTCCATTCAATCCCACAACTTTACAAGAATTGGATGTCATCACGTATAGGTTACCCGCTTCAGGATGCAGAACACAAGCTTCTGGGGTCCATGCGCCGGCAGTGGCATAGCCTCTCTTTTCCATTGTAAACACAAAACTGCTATCACCTATCACAATCCCTTCGGCCAACCGCTCCAACAATCCCTGTATACATGAATGTTCAGGCACAGCGGCGTAGCCACGGGGGGGGGGGGGGCTGGGGCACGTGCCCCCACAAATTTCCAGTGCCCCCAGGTGCCCTCCACGAAAAATCCCGATAGTGCCCAAAAAAAGAAAAGAAAAAGAAAAGGGAAAAACCTATACCCCTGGCCCCCACTGAAAAGCAGTGCCCCCGTGCCCCCCCCCCCCACCCACTGAAAAATTCCTGGCTACGCCGCTGTTCAGACTGTTCATTAGGCCTATGCCCAAGACAAAAGAATGCTGTTTTTTATTAAGTGATCAAGTCGGTATTGGTATTGATCATTATGGCGGAATTGCTGTCGCTCAGACAGTCGGACTTATGAGTACGAGTACATTATAACAAAAGATATTCTTCTAGTATGAGCACGAGTAGGGCTATGGCAAAATTTCAGTACAACTATGAGTACACCCACAAAATTGTTCATGAGTCAGTAAAGTATGAGCCAGTACGGAAAAATGTACTTATATATAGTATACAAAACAGTTGAAAATTAATTTGTTATTATAGACCTATTTATATTTTTTTTAAAGTGCGCCTTTGCTTTGTGCATGCTGCGGTCTTCTTGAACACAAAGTGAGGGCCTAATGTTTGCAACTAATAGGTTATAAGTACACAATATTGTAGGTCTCACAGTCACAGCTGCGCTTGCTATAAATAGGCCTACACACCACAAAGAAAGGGGAAGGGGAAGGTTGTATGCTGGTTTGAAAATGGGAGAGGGTTCTTTGGGGGGGGGGGGGATATGGAAGTCCACAGTGGTGGGGATTGTAATATTTTATTTTTTATCTATTTTTTTGCCAGAAAAAAATAAATAGTTATTATTTCACCCAACTCGCTAAAATGTTATGCCCTGAATACAATTGGTGGGTGAGGTTGCGCTAACTTCGAGCGTCCCTGCCCCAATTGTACACACAGCCTCAATCCTATTAACATTTGGGGCAAGTTGGTGAAATAATGTGTTGTTCCCTTTTTCTACCAATACACAGAGTTAAAGGGGCAGTATCGTCACGATCAGAGCAGACTTTCAACAGGGCATAGAATCGATGTCCTAGTTTACACAGTGACTGAAAATTACTGGCTCATTTATGCACCAGCAACGGTAATAAAATGACCTTATCACGTGGGGTAGTAGGCCTATGGCAGTCACTGAGTAAATCTAAAACTAGCATTCCGATTCCATGACCAAAGTTGATCGTGACGAGACTGTCCCTTTAAGCTATTGAAGTGGAACTCAAAATGGGGAAACAAAGTTTGGTAGTTTTGTGGAGCCTGATATCCCCCCGGCCCCACTCAGCGCTCTCACCAGGATTGTTGTCAAGGTTGGGGAAATCCATCTCGATAGCAATCTGTTAATTTAGGAGTGGGGTCAGCAACGAGTCCCAGAAGCTATTCAACTACCCTGGCCTAAATAATTTTGATCCATTCATAATAGGAGAATGGATCATGTTTAATTTTGATTTTGTCAAATTTAGAGATCCTTAAATCACCATTATTATTTATCTAAAAATTGGTATACACTAAAGAGCCGGGTGATTTACATATTACCGGTACCTAAAGGATGGTATTACCATTGAGCAAGGACCAGATGGTATTACAAAAGAGAAGTTTTATTAATGGGTGAGTGTACAATAGCAATTCTTGTGTGAAGAATTATTTTGTGCATCTGATAATGTTGACAAAGATTATTGTTTTTAATATTGAAGTAAAAGAAGGCCCCCCCCCCCCCCAACCCCCGCCATTACCTTCCTTCCGACGATTAATTTACTAAATTGTTTCTCCACCAAAAAATATGCTGAAATATGCACAACTGATCTCGGGAACAAATAATGAAGACTGATAAATAAAAGAAGACATAAGTGGAAGCACGCTAGTGTCAACATATGGTTTGGCCACGCCGCTCAGCTCTGATCTGATTATAAACAGACAAGTGACCTGAGCCTACATAATCGGTGATCAGAAAAAACTCTTTAACATTGTTGAAAAGCTGCTTCATAAACCCAAAGCTCCAGTGCTTCCATCTACACACTCCGATCAGGACCTCGCAAATGCTTTTTCAGACTTTTTTGTCACAAAAATTGAGAATATCCGTCGTTCTTTTCCCTCAGTTCCTGTCATTCTATCACAAACACCATCACGCAAGGATCCACAATGTAGACTGTCCATGTTTGAGCCTACTAGTGTTACGGAGATCAAGAAACTCATCATGAAATCGCCATCAAAATCATGTGAACTTGATCCAGTGCCAACTTCGCTAATAAAACAAAATATTGATGTGTTTGCTAAGTATATCACAATTATTGTAAACAGATCTCTTTCTTCCGGTTGTTTCCCTAATAGCCAGAAGGTTGCTCATGTTAAACCACTCCTAAAGAAACCCAATTTGGACAAGGAAGTTTTCAAAAATTACCGACCAGTAGCGAATTTAAAGTACCTTGGAAAAACAATCGAGCGAGTTGTTTCATCACGGATCTCTGACCACGTTCGTGCTAATAACCTGTCGGACACATTTCAGTCAGCCTACAAACCATTTCATGGAACGGAAACTGCTCTTCTTCGCGTCAACAATGACATTTTATCTGCCATGGATGAGGGGAAAATCACTGCATTAGTTTTGTTAGACTTAAGCGCCGCTTTTGACACTGTCGATCATAAAATCCTTCTCTCCGCCTTCAATATCATCTTGGAATACATGACACAGCCCTGGATTGGTGTAAGTCCTACCTTTTAAATAGGCCTCAGCATGTTTGTATTGGTAACGCTATCTCCGAGCCTGTTACTCTTGACTATTCTGTACCCCCAAGGCTCTGTGCTCGGCCCACAGTGGTTTACTGTTTATACCTCTCCAGTTCGTGATATCATTTTGAAGTATAATTTAAATTACCATGTTTACGCTGATGACACGCAGCTTTACATTACTTTTAAATCTTCTCAAGAACCTGCTGATTCCTGCATTAAAACACTGGAGAAATGTATTCAAGAGATTCGAAGTTGGATGAGACAAAACTTCCTGAAATTGAACGATGAAAAACAGAATTTGTTCTATTTGGATCACGTCAGCAATTGTCTAAAGTTTCTCTTCCATTTATTACAATTGGTGACTCGCAGATAACTCCCTCATTACATGCACGTAATTTGGGTGTTATATTTGACTCGACAATGACTTTAAAACCACATATCTCCAACATTGTTCGCATATCATCATTTCATATCAGAAATATAAGCCGAATTAGGAAATACTTGAATAAAAGTGCTGCTGAACAAATTATACATGCGTTTGTCACATCACGGCTTGATAACGGAATGCTCTCCTTTACGGTCTTCCGCAGAATCAAATATCTCGTCTTCAGCACATACAAAACACAGCAGCTCGTGTTGTGACTTTGTCCAGAAAGTCATGCCATATCACGCCAATCTTGAAAGAACTGCACTGGCTTCCTGTTTCACAGAGAATTGTTTTAAACTTATGCTAATTGTTCACAAATCTTTTAATAACATTGCTCCAATTTATATTTCTGAACTACTTAAAGTCTACACTCCATCACGCAATTTGCGCTCCAGCAACATGTCACTCCTCAAGGAAGCAACTTCAAAACGGAACTGGGGTGATAGGTCGTTTTCTGTCGCAGCTCCGAGACTCTGGAATCATCTTCCAACTAAACTCAAATCTTGTCATAGTATAACCAGATTCAAGTCGATGCTTAAAACTCATCTTATGTCACAACTCTTCAAAGATGATGTATATTTGTAATTGCATTGTAGGTACATGTATCTCGGTACATAATTTGTTTTCCCTATGCTATCATTGTATATTGTTTGTATTAATGTTTTTCTTTGTTTCCGCGCCTTGAGCGCCCAGCAGGGTGGATATGTGCGCGCTAAAAATCTTTATTATTATTATTATTATTATCGTATTTTGCTGGCCATCAATCAGATCATCAGTGAAGCATGGAGGGTGTGGTAGTGTTACTGGTGCATGTACATGTACATGTAGGTCTAGTCTACGTTCACGTTCGTGTCAAAAGTCAATGCAAACACGAAGGAACACACATTGCTGTTACGGACTGTAAACAGTGCAATATAACCTCTAGCCTATATAAACACAAATTTCCGTAATATCCTTAATTTGAGTTGTAAATCAACCGGCGAAATGGTGGAGCCATCGTCAGCTATGAAGAACGTTTCTTCACATGATAATGTCAAGGTATGCAATCATTTATTTTAATGGGAATACAAGTTCGACCATGGAGGAAGGAAAACATGGTTCGACGAGCGGTCTTTTACCGCTCTTTAATTACCGATGCCGATGGGGTCGTGGCCACTGTACGTGTCTATTTTTTCCTCCATGGTATGTGCGAGTATACGGTCGGACCGAGCCTCGGTCCATGACCCTCTTGGTCTTAAACGGCCGTTGAAGACCTCGTCATTACCCTTTTATTCAATTCCCTTTTATTCAATTCCCTTTTATTCAATTCCCTTTTATTCAATTCCCTTTTATTCAATTCCCCTTTATTCAATTCCCCTTTATTCAATTCCCCTTTATTCAATTCCCTTTTATTAAATTCCCTTTTATTAAATTCCCTTTTATTCAATTCTCTTTTATTCAATTCTCTTTTATTCAATTCTCTTTTATTCAATTCTCTTTTATTCAATTCTATTTTATTCAATTCTCTTTTATTCAATTCTCTTTTATTCAATTCTCTTTTATTCAATTCCCTAAATTAAAAAATAAAGTTTGATTACGATGACTACATACTGATCAATGAGCTGTACACTACCAGTAACACAGGATCAGTGTTTTATTCTACAACTGTTCTACCAATTATCATATCAAAAGGGTCAGTAACCAGCTCCAATTGTACTTATTTGATTTGTATATTTGAAAATGTCAATAATTTTGATTTTTAATACTGACCACGACTTTAGATGATATTGTAAATTATATGAAACATAAGGCCTTTTATCACTTTGGGGTTAATGATAGTAATTACTTTCCCTATGTGTAGAAAGGCCTTCTGGAACGTCTTAAAGATGGTGTTGTCATAGGAGATGGTAGTTATATAGTAAATCTAGAGAGAAGAGGATATGTGACAGCTGGGATGTGGACACCAGAGGCAGTCATCATGTACCCTGAAGCTGGTAGGTGTACATCTTTAAGTTAGGGATCGACTTGCATGGGCGGATCCAGAACATTTTGAGAATCAAAAACAATTTTTTTTCAGTACAGCACTAAGTAGTTCACCTCCTTATGTTTATCCCGCACACTGTGGGAATGGGAGTGCGTTCTCCCTTCCCCTCCCCCTCTCTCTCTCTTTCTCTCTTTAAAATTATTATTATTATTTTTTTTAAACGATTTTAGGGGGGGCTACAGCCCCCTTAACCCCCCCTGGATCCGCCAATGACTTGGTTAAATGGGGTCACCTTAAGTCATTTTAAAGCCAGTGTTTTAATCTTAGGATAGAATAAAAGCATAGTAGTGGCATATCGGAAGGTTTCATTGTCCCCCACAAATTTCCAGGTGCCCCCCCCACGAATAATCCTGATAGTGCCCCAAATAAAAGAAAAGAAAAAGAAAAGGGAAAAAACCCATACCTCCTGGGCTCCCCCCACTGAAAAGCAATTCCCCTGTGCCCTCCCTTGTGCCCCCCCCCCTTGTGCCCACCCCCCCTTGTGCCCACCCCCCCTTGTGCCCACCCCCCCTTGTGCCCCCTCCCCCACTGAAAATGTCCTGGCTACGCTGCTGAATAAAACAAGAGAAACTTGTGTTCATATTGGTTATTTTATACATTCGAGAGAAATGTGTTTTTACAAAAAAAAATTATGGGTACCCGGGTATGCAAAGATTTCCAATTTCGGGTATCCGGTTGCCAAAATAACCGAAAATGCACAGCCTTATAGGGCTAGGGGTGTATCCTAATTGGACACCCAGAAGTATTACCCTATTACTCCTCACTAATTATAGGTATACTGTACTTATATTTCTTTTTTTTTGTTTACGTTTTGGTGTTTTTTCACCTTTTCTTGCAGTGCTTCAACTGCATCGAGACTACCTACGAGCAGGTGCAGATGTTCTCACAACGTGTACATTCTACTCCAATGATGAAAGATTTAAAATTAGCAGTGATGATGAAGTCAACCAAAAGCTTTACAAGGACATTAATGTTAGTTCAGTACAATCTTTACATGTTCAGTGAAGGTATTAATAGTTTGACTTACATCAACAATAACTTATAATAATAACTTAATAATCAGTAAACCCTGTGAATGGATCAGTGAGCCACCTTGGCCTCAATAAGTGCAAAGGGATTAGAATAATATATTCTAAGCTAGAATTGTATAGAAATCATTCAATTTATACTGCGACAAAGAAATATTTTTTGTTAGGCCAAGAAAAAAGTCTCCAGTTTCTAGGTCGGCTTCAAATCGGTGCAGTGATGTTTTGTTTTGTTTTGTTTGGTTTTTTTTTTGGATAATTTTTTACAGTGATTTATGTCAACATGTATACACTGTATGGTGGCTAAGAGAAGCCACATAATTCGGGCAAATGTTCATACCCCTATGTCGTTTGAAACCTAGCGTGGCAGAATTGCAATCGATTCAGCAAGTTTGGCTGCAATTGGATATCGTTTTATAGCAACAACAAAAAAAATAACAAATTGAAAGCGGAGACTTTTTGGTTTTGGACTTAGATAGTGATTTGATTCGCTTTTGGGCAATCCTAGGCTCTGTATTTAATTGTGTGTTTGTTTTTCTAATTATATCTGTAATTGTTTGTTTGAATGCCTGAAATAACAAATCAATAAAATAAAACGCATTGCGGAAATAATATATGAACCTTAGAAAAAAATAAAACAATCCGAGAAAATCACAACTTGGCCTACTTTTCTCTCAAACAGGCCCGTGATCTGAATATGAAAGCCTGCGATTTGGCCAGACAGGTGGCATCCATGGGGGATGCACTGGTCGCTGGTGGCTTCTCTCCAGTGCGGCCGTTCAGTGATGACAAAGGGAAAGCCCACATCCAGAGGGAGTTCTTGAAGCAAGCTGATGTCTTTAGGGAGAAGAATGTGGACTTTCTACTTGGAGAGGTAACTTCATGGACCTTAGAGGTTGAAACCCAATGGGAATTGAGAGATAGAGTGGACAGGGGAGGATGACAGTCATGGGGAGGATGACAGTCATGGGGAGGATGAGTCATTTCCGATTGAACTGTTCAGTCATAAGAAATTTCAGTCATGATTTTCACAAGGACCGTTTGTCAAGGCTGATTTACCAAGACAAGTCAATGTGGTCTTGATGAGAGCAGTCCTCAGACTGAGTAGACTCTGATGTGACCCACATCACTGGTATTTCCCTCCAGTTTTTTGGAACAGTGGAGGAGGCTGAATGGGGGATAGAAGTCATGAAGACATTGAACAAGCCAGTGGCGTGTACGATGCGGGTTCCACCATCGGGGGATGAAGATGGCATCCTACCCCAGGAATGTGCTGTACGCATGGCAAAAGCAGGTAATAATACCTTTCTTTTGTTTTGTTGGTTTATTGATGACATCAATGCAGACTCCTGTAACCATCAAGAACATGCACATTGAACCTTTGGAAGCCCGAGTACACTTTTGGTAATAGGTATGGGGAACTATATAGCTGCACTTTAGTGGGAAGTTGCTATAGAGGTCAAAATCAGTCCTCTGCCTGTTTTGACTGTTGACCCAAATGTGCACACAGGGGCATTTTTGACTGGTTTTTACTGTCATTTTGACCACCCTGAACAATACCAGACAATGCATTTACCAGTCAAAAACGGTCAACTCATTTTGACCTGTAAATGTACTTACTGCATAAGGTTTGACAGTGTTTGACTTTTAAGTGCACTAAATATACCTTGGGAAGTATATCAACATTTTGACTGATTTTAGTAGGAGGGTTGATAACATGTTGAGTCACTGGTGTTAGTGTGAATGATCTCAAAAACAATCATAACAGTTGCAAATGCCTTTATTTTTATATTTTCATATCAGGCAATTGACAAATTTAAATGTTGGCAAGGTTGGTACATGAATGACACAATGCTTCCTACTCTTTCTAAAGATGGTGTGCCGAAAATGTTTTGCATCATGGCTGATCGTTTTGACAAAGATTATTGTGTTTAAATTGAGTAAAGGAAGCGCTGATATTTGGTAAAACAAAAACACATTAACAAAGAAATAGCTGTTGTCTGTACCTAATAGCTGTATATTGATACTGACAAACACTGACAATGACCACCATTGAAATGAGCTTTTTTTATGGATTCTCACCTCGGTGCTGTATTTAGATGTTTGTGGACCCATATCCATTTCAAATATGCTCGTCTGAGTTTGAGCAGCAGTTTTTTTTACATTGTTTTGCACCTTTCAACTCAAGCGTCGTCGTCTCGGGAAGCTGGCAAACACAATGCATCACAAAACTAGATGAGCTGGAGAAGTCAGAAACATCAATGCTATACCGAAAGCTTGTTCTGTTTACTTTTTATCAACAAATTTTATTCCACTGGGCCATAATTTCATCATTATAAATACGCTTACATCGTGAAATTCATAGAAATAGTCCCTCATAAACCAAAAATTACCAAAAAGTCGAAAGGGAACTCCCCACACGAACACAGTCCACTACAATCACGTTTGTTTATGGTGTCAGGAAGATACTACACTGGCTATATTTACAGATTATCAAATCAACAAATTTTATTCTTAAAATTTACTCAGTGTAAAGTTGGTAAATGTATTAATCCCTGAAATGCTTATAGGAATTGTTGTATCAAAATTTAGCAGCGTCTTGTAAAAGAAATTAAACAAATTCAAAACATGTAACACGTATTAATTTTTTTTTCTCAAAAAAGTGAACGCCTAAAACGGTCATGAACTATCATTTTAGTTAGTTGCATGATATATTTATTGGAAGGTTAAAATGAATGAAATTCCAATATTGTACCGATTATCTTTAAAAAAAAGGTTCTTAGAAAAAATCCTTGGATTTAGTCAATTGCTTGTCATTAACAGAGACGCCATGTTTTTATTGGAATAAGGCGCTGATGTCATAGGAGTAAACTGCATGTATGACCCGACAATCACCCTGAAGACCCTGGCGCTAATGAAGCAAGGATTGGAGGAAGCAGGGGTCACCGCGTACCTCATGGCTCAACCTGTGGGATATCACACACAGGAGATTGAGAATGACCCACGTGGATATATAGCCCTGCCAGAATTCCCATTTGGTGAGGTTTTTAATGTGTCAATCTATTCACTAGAAATTATCAATCTCTTCCTACACAAATCACCAATTTCCCCCTGCTTTTCTAAGCTTAATCAAATCCCCCCTGTACAAATCAATCCTGCATACAAATTGCCTAGTCCCCCTCCATTGTCAATAACAATAAGTCATTGTTATTTCCTTTTTCCTTTCTTTTTTCAGTGTAAAAAAAAAATGGGCAAATTTACAAAGATGGAAAATTGTTATTTATTTATTTAGTTTGCCTCTCATCAAAACCCATGGATAACCACTGTCCAGAGATGTGGTATTTAGTTGTAGTGTAATGTCAACAGTGGTTTTATATTTGAAGCTTTGGAACCACTCCTGATTAAATAAATTCCATAAAGCAAAAAGATTAGGGCAACGATTAGGGCAGCGATTAGGGCAACGATTAGGGCAACGATCAAAACTTCAATATTGTTAACAATTGCCATAATAGTGTTGTTATATGGTGTGTTTTTTCTTTTTTGGCCGTATCACATTTTTGTTTTTGTTGTTAAATAGCGATGGAACCTCGCTTATTAACGCGTATGGATGTCCATATATTCACACGTAAGGCGTATGAGCTGGGAGTAAAATATATCGGTGGATGTTGTGGATATGAACCGTATCACATAAGGGCGTCTGCAGAAGAGGTATGTTAAATAGGGTCCATAGGGGGAGGGGGATGGAGGGGTGCGTGGTCTCTCTGTTACTAGTATATTAGTTATTAATATGTCCTAGCTAGGGGTGACAATATTGAATTTTGTTGATAGTCGATAATTAGTCCAAAATATACGATATTATCATCTCAGTACGTGGATTTTTTTAGCTCTTCAGGGTGCCGTAACTTTGTGTAATGACATGAAATTTGGAGACAATTTATCACCTAACAATTGCCTTAAACAAACATCTGGCGATATTTTATTAAAAAAGGGTGATGTATTTTATTTTTGGAATATCGGCGATAATTTATTTAATATCGGATCATTACAGTATTACAGTGATATCATCCAGGTCTAGTATGCCCCTCCTGCTGAAAATTGTTGTTGTGGTTTTCTTGTTGTTAATTTTTGCTTCTCATTCTGGTTGTCAATTCAATGTGCATGCTGTTGCTAAGGGTTTAACCAAACTCTTTTGGGGAAGGGAGGTGTGGCAAGAGGGCTCATTCAAGGAATGTGCTCGTTTCCAGTACCCATCCCCCACCTCCATTCGCTTCCAATGACTTTTAGTTATTTCCAGATTTGTTTCAGTGTATTTTTTTGCATAAATGTGCTGAGGTGTCTACTGGGTAACACGGTTCAAAATGAATTAAGCTGCTATATTCTTCTTAGCTTTTGTAAGCCCCATGTCTCATTTGTGGTCAGTAATCTTGTTCATTTGTATTGACTCACATACACTTTCATATCACAAAATGTGGTCAGAAATTCCGAGACAACATTTGGAAACTGGGCAGAAACTTGGCAGAGTGTCATATCTAACACGGTGCTCTTTTTAAATTGTACCATAAAAAGTTATACAGGGAAATATGTGTTTTTATATTTACCAAAAGTTCTACTCTGAAATATAACAATATTTCTTATTGCTGCATGACCTTTGAAGCTAAGCTTGGTCAAGGAATAAGGCTGTGCTGAGTATCCGGACCCGTAAACAACTTTTAAAAATTTTGACTGACCACAAATGGAAGTCTCTATTTTGTTGTTTACAAAATGTGTGTGAGGAATGGGGATGCTACTAATCGTTTTTAATATGGAGGCAGGAAATGATTACAGTAAGTCCACATTTATTATGACTCGAATAAAACAAGGGAAACTTGTGTTGGTTATTTTATACATTCAGGGGTATTTTTGACAAAATTGTTTACGGGTAACCGGGTATTCAAAGATTTCCAGGAGACTTTAATTAAATTGGCCCAAGCAATTTAATTTAAATTTTTAGTTTTTTTTACATTTTCTGTATTTACAGATGGCACCTGAAAGAGGTTGTAGACCCCCCGGTGCTGATAATAACGAAGGATTTCAGGCTTTGAAAAGAAGCAGTTTTAAAGACCAGTGGGAAAGGTATGTTAAATAATGGAGGAAGAGTGGTTAAATGTTATAATTTGACAATCCAGACATGTCAAACTCATCACATTGCTTTGTATGTATTGCAAAAATTTACTTCATATACACCATTTTTTCTAAAACTTTACGATCTCCCACAGAAACATCCGACTTGTTGGTAGTCAAATGCACCACAATGTAACAGACAGTTCATGTTAATGAGCACATACTACATGCACGATGCCCATAATACTAGTAAAACCTGACTCCAAAAATTGCAAACTGATATCATTTTGGGTTGTACAAATCTGCGAAAGTAAAATCACAGATTATCAATTGCAATAAAAAACATCCACGTTCTAGTTACAGTTGCTCATACAAGTTGGGTTCAATCAAATGTAGCTCTAAATCTGACATTGAAAAAAAAATCTGACATTGAAAAAAAATCTGCCATTTTGGTCTTACGTGCTTGTAAGGCTCACAAAGATTAATGAGTGATGTGTGAAATGGTTTATAACCCAAGGTTATGCCTCTTTCCACTGTCATTTCGGTTCCTTGTATGTAGTATAGTAGTCACAACTCGAGACGGCAAACAAATTTTTTTTTTTTATACAAATTTGATGTGCGACTGTTGGTTTGGAAAATGAACTGCCATGACGTTACAAATAATTAAATAATGGTTATTGGCCTTACGTTTCGAACCTGGAAATGAGACAGAATACAAACATACATTCATACACGAACACAAGAGTGAGCAGAAGTTAGTCAGGTGTGAAACAAACACAAAAATAATGAATTCAATGAATTATCCTCCCTTCAACATTGCAGAGCTAATCCTGAGTATTGGACGAACCTCATTCCAGCAGCAGGGAGGAAGATAAAGATGCTTGCCAGTGAATGATATTTAGAGTTCATTTAGTTATAATGGATCATCCAAGTTGTGTATGGTAAACACTCTAATCTATAACGAAAATATTATACAATTGTTGTACTTTCTTTACGAAATATCAAATTTAATTGCTGGGAGATTAATTTGACTCATCTGAAGCAAATTGTGTAAAAATGCTTGGAAACATCTGTAGTAAGCGCTATATAAATATGGTAAATATTTTCAACCCTATTTTAAAAAGTAAGTAAATCTAAGTAGGAATAACCAAATATAAGACTTTCATTATTTTTCTGTAACCCTTCAAAAAACCTATGAAAATGTACTTCGCCACTACCGCGAATGACAGGAAATGAAACAAAAGCCGTCAGGGACACTTTCACTGAGCCTATTTTGATGACGTACATTTACGGCAGGGTGAACGCCACAACTGTTTACTGCAGTACGTTTTGTACACAAAGCATATTACATCACGTACAACTGCAAGAATATGTTTACCAACAACAACTTTTGAAAGTGTTTTTGAATAAGTTTCCAAAAGTAGTACTGACCAATTGTGTTGTTCGAATCATCATCATCATTTGATGGAGATTATACTGATGCCGAAGTTGGCGAAATAAGGGGCATTGAATCGTATAAATTTGAGCCCGAAATGGATGAAATCCAGGCGAAAATGGCAAAGCCTAAGGTCCGGACACCTGCATGTACATGTACAAGCCACGGACAATGCGGCTGCTTCCAGCTACTGCCATAAAAGTACATCATAAAAAGAGGCAAAATGTTTGCTGCCACCACAGGTCACAACTAAAACAGTTATGTCGCATATATCAACTGCTGGAATTTTGGGTTGCAAATTATGATTTTTTCCACAATTTTTGATTTATTTAAAAAAAAAAATTTGGAATAGCATATAAATAATTAAATACATACTGAACACTTTTGATTAAATAAATCAAGGCACTTTGTATGGTCTTTAATATTATTGCAAAATAATTGTTATTGGCCTTACGTTTCGAACCTAGCAGGTTCTTTCTCAAAGGCACATTTTTTTTCCCATTTTGCCTTTGAGAAAGAACCTGCTAGGTTCGAAACGTAAGGCCAATAACAATTATTTTGCATTTATACTACAGGTAATTGTCTTTATTAATATTATTATCATCAATTGCATATGTGAGGTATATAATTATGGGACAGACAACTACAAGTTACGGAAGCTTAAATGACCATCCTGTTACCGCGTTACTTAGATAGTTTATCATGGGAAAATGCACAACATATTACGGATTTCAAAGATATTTTTCTCAGAAACACAGAATTCAATGATAATGTATCTGTGAAACAAGGAATTCCATGATAATGTGTCTGTGAATCATGGAATTCCGTGTTTCACAGATACATCATCATGGAATTCCATGTTTCACAGATACATTATCATGGAATTCCGTGTTTCTGAGAAAAATATCTTTGAAATCCGTAATAGCTGGTGCATTTTTCCACGTTTCCATGATAAATTATCTAAGTAACGCGGTAACAGGATGGTCATTTAAGCTTCCGTAACAAGTGCTATATTTATTCTATGTCTTTCTCGGGTTTGCAGGTAACTTATATAGCATTCATAAATACCACAAAATTTAAAAACGTTTTGGTATTTTACACCATGGTGGTGGTTTTGTTTGATTTACTTATTTACCTGGTTGTGGTGGACAAAACCCTATTTGTGTACAAACTAACTTTTTATCTGGAAGTGTTTATATATCTATTACTGTAGCTGGGAAGTTGCTATTAGAGGTCAAAATCAGTCAATGCCTGTTTTGACTGTTGACCCAAATGTACACACGGGGCATTTTTGACTGGTTTTTACTGTCATTTTGACCACCCTGAAGGCCTGAACAATACCAGACAATGCTTTTACCAGTCAAAAACGGTTGACTCATTTTAACCTGTAAATGTACTTACTACCCTTACCAAAATGACCAATTCATTCCAATTGGAAAATTTAATTGGATCCAATTTGTTTTAATTGGAATGAATAGGTTTGAATTGCACTTCATCATCATTGACTTGTGTCTTTACGTTTCCAATTGGAGAAGTTTTGTTGTCCAATTGGAGTTTCAGTTGGAAACCAGTTGGGTTGAATTGGAATCTATGGGTAATGCAGTAAAAATATTTTCCAATTGGAGGTGGTTGGAATTACACAACTGAAGATTATTGGAACTAATTGGCAATTTGCAGTCTCATTGAATTGTTGTTGAAAACCAATTGAGTTTTTAAAGAATCAATTGGTTTATAGTGCTGGCTCATTTATTGACACTGTCCAATCTCAATTAGGACTCATCACAATTATATTGGTGTCTCAATATAAATATGTACGTATAAAACTAGGGAATACCTCCCCTACTTCCATTGAAAGATACATTGAGGGTTTACCTTTATGAAAAATAAAAATTAGCATTTTTTTAATTTTCAAGATCTGACATTTTTGTCTTGTTGTTTTTCTTTCCATTGTGTTGGGAAAAACCAAATGTACTTTTATAAACCCCTGTCCGGAAACACCTTGTTTAAGCAGCACGTGCATATGTATAATTTCATCACATCACAGGTGGAAGGGGGAGGGGACCTCTAGTTTTCCCCCATGTGGTGAAGTAGTTTACTGTGACTATAAAAACAGTTTATTTTAAAACAAGTGGAAAAATTATATAGTTTTCTAAATTTAACAAGAGATTAATTTCACATGACTTCTTATGCCGGGCCAAAGCTTAGAAAAGTTGTGTAACATACATGTGTTGTTCATAGGACAGTGTTTTCCTTGACCATACAGATTAAAAGAAAATGTTTTTCAGGGGCGTTTATATACATCAGTACTAAGGTTTGAACCATTTGGACCTGTGAAATGACAGGTGCTGAATATTAACACCCCATTTCACTCATCAAATTCCACATTGTAAGTAGGAATTGCCCTTAGATATCATCCAATTCGTTTGGTATCTGTCAGCTTTTAGTATTATGCTAATCTAGATAACAATGCCGATCTGATTGCTTTTTAACAATCATCT
Organism: Zoroaster sp. YZ-2022; assembly: GCA_029582265.1. Taxonomy (NCBI): domain Eukaryota; kingdom Metazoa; phylum Echinodermata; class Asteroidea; order Forcipulatida; family Zoroasteridae; genus Zoroaster; species Zoroaster sp. YZ-2022. The sequence continues at coordinate 31,969,652 of CM055821.1, read as the reverse complement.
TATTCCAAGGCTCAGATGATCCATTTTATTGCGGTGTATAACCCCTTTTTAATCCCCCTCATGAATCCGCCCCTCAACACATGCCAGGCCACATCAGCTGTGAGCGCATACAACCAGGTCCAGAAGCTGTGGCTAAATACATGGGATCTATTGCTCTGCGTTGCAGGGAATGAGGTAGTTAGCCACATCAGCTGTGAGCGCATACAACCAGGTCCAGAAGCTGTGGCTAAATACAGGGTATCTATTGGTCTGCTTTGCAGGGAATGAGGTAGTTAGCCACATCAGCTGTGAGCGCATACAATCCAGGTCCAGAAGCTGTGGCTAAATACAGGGGATCTATTGGTCTGCTTTGCAGGGAATGAGGTAGTTGGCCACATCAGCTGTGAGCGCATACAAACCAGGTCCAGAAGCTGTGGCTAAATACAGGGGATCTATTGGTCTGCTTTGCAGGGAATGAGGTAGTTAGCCAGGGGCCAAGTTCACAGAGCTGCTAAGCAGAAAAAATTGCTTACCAGAAAGTAGCCAAACTTTCATACAAAATGTATACATTTTGGCTGATAGTCCGTTTTATATTGGGTGCATTTACATTGGCGGATCCAGAGGGGGCTGTAGCCCCCCCCCCCCTAAAATCGTTGAGAAAAAGAGAGAGAGAGGGGGGGGGGGAGGGGAGGGGAGAGGAGGGGAGAGGAGAACGCACCACCATTCCCTCACTGTGCTTTGTTTTTCTCTCCCTTTGATTTGGTGTGAATTTCAATGTTGCAATATTTATGGCCAGTGAGTGTAGTCATGTCAATAATGCTAAACTGATGACAACACATTGCAATAATCATTACTTTCATCACTACCCTGTCAAAACCCGAACACCTATGTGTTTGTCATATGACAAACACTTAAGTCTAGTTGTTTTTGATTCTCAGCCCCCCCCCCCTAAAAAATGTTCTGGATCCGCCCATGATTTGAGTAGTTTCCCTGTGTCGACCCGGGTCTGACTCCGGAGCGTTCGAGTAGGTCTAACGTCATTGCTGGGGCTTACCTGCTCATGAAGCAGGTCATTTGAGGCAGACCCAGGTAAGTGACGTCAATTTGAGAATATTCTGAATGGCCCCCATCTTTGTTTTTAAGTGTAGCAATTTCGTGAAGTTTGACATACTTTTTCACCCCTTAAACAATGAATTTATGAGTAAAGAGTATTCTTGTACTAGAATACATGTTGTTTCATCCCAACCAGAGAAGTAATACGATTGTTTGTTCCTTGTTTACCCGGGATATAATTTATTTACAATCGTTTCGCTGAATTTTTTTTTGTATATTTTGTTTACAAAGTCCATGCAACTTTTGACATTTCTCACAACACTTAACGTCCACAAGAGGGTGAACGTCCTATGGGATGCTTGTTCGATTAGCTCGTGCTCAGGGCTCACCTGTGTGACTCACTCAAGTTACCTCTGGGAAACTACTCGAACGCACCCATTGCTTAGCAAAAATACTTGCTTAGCAAAAATGTTCTGCTAGCAGCTTCATGAAATTGGACCCATGTCGATGCTTTTAGACAGACAAAATATTTAGTTCAGTAAGTGAGCAATGAAACAAGTTACTGTTATAAATAAATGTTTTTTATTGTACAAAACTGAGTGCAAAGTAAGGATCCATACATACATGAAGGAGCAAGAAATATGTATAGTAACCAATCAGTTAGTTTCATCTATTTAAAGTTACACACAATTATGTTAGTTGCCAAAACTACGAGTATGCTTAATTTCTTTGAATCAAGATAAACATTAAACAACCAACTTGTGGAAGTTTCAGCCTTAATTAATGCTCCAAGTCATGAGAAATGCATTCACAATCTTAGTACAACACGTTTTGTGTTTTGTCTGAAATGAGATCACTTCAAACTGAATACTTTTTCCAGAATGATTGGTACACAAGTTTCGGATAATATTTCAGCAATTTCTAATGATGTAAGAACTATCTGTGGATATTATTTGATCCATACTTGATCCAAGTATCGTAATGTTATCAATAGTGCATAATGGCCTCTATGGTTTACCAAACTTGAAAAGGTAAAAAAAAATTTTTTTTAAACTCTAGATCTCATTTATTGATGATTAATCTTCAATTCACATAATGTTCTGCTTTATAAAAGAATTGATTGAGACATTTAAAATCTATCCTTTTGTATAGCTTGAATGTAGTTACATACAAAATGAGCACATTTTTCTTAACTTAATTCACAGCACTACATAAAGACCTATAGTTAAACCAAAAATTAAATGTTTTCCAGTACAAGTATTTTTTAGTGAACAAAAAATAACTCTTGACAATTAGATTTAAACCTTTGATTTCTAGGTTACTGTACCGACACATGTACTCTAGCACTGGTCAAATAAATTTAAAAAAAAATTCTTTCTTCACTCCAAATATTTATTTATAAACCTACTCAGTTTTCCAATGTAGATTAGCTGATTAACACAAATACAAATATGAAAGTTTTCATAATATATTCAAATCTATTTGTTTTTCTCTGAACTTTGCAAAAAAACTTGTCTTCCTCATCATCACAATTCCGGCACCTATTTCCGAGCCGTGACAATAACACACGTACAACAAGACACTTATGTGCGTTGCCTGAAATTAGATCTCGATCCAAAAAATTCAGAGACAGTGCAATACCGTATTTCATGAGACTGATCAATGAATACTCTGGATGCTTATACTGCCTTTTTATTAAAGTTTTTTTTTTTTAGTCCATCCTAATGTTTTATCCCTTGTGTATTTTGTTTTTAATCCCTTTTTGTTTTTTACCCCACCCTGGTACCCACCACACTCCCCACCCTGGTACCCAGCCATTCTATAATTTTGTTCCCCTTTTTGTTTTTTAATGTTTTCATGACCCTCTTTCAGTTTCACTGTCAATCTTAATGCTTCATCTCCTTTTTTTTGCCCTTTTGTGAATCATGTTATTTTAATGGTTCATAGGTTGATGAAATTCTTGCGTCAGGTGATAAACAATTGATTTAATTTTGACCTACACCTAATGGTTGTTCTCACTTTCTTGATGTCAACAGCCATTTTACTTCTTTGTACATGTGTACATTTTTAATATTGTAAATTATTCCGCAAATTGGACCTTTACTCACTATGGAATATTTTTAATGGATGAATGAATACTTTTTAAGTTCAATAATAGCTTTGAATCCACAGTGTCACACAAAATGCTCACTCAAGTGGTTATTCCTTGTAACAATTCATGGCTGCAGTGCTAATACAAGAAATGAGGTGACCAACGTCATGTTCATTATACTCAAAAGAGTGTGCTATGGCTGTGTTAATTATAGAGGTGTTGGACCATATAATATTAAGTAAACATTTTCGCTAGTTTATCAGAAATCTTCTTTTTCATCAGATCGTTACTATTTTACTTGAGGAAAGGAAAACAAATGCTTTGTAATAACATATTTCTAAATAATAATCATTTTTTCAGTAACTACATAAATATAATACATTGTGGGTCCCATCATAAACTCATTTTGGGCACTTTTTCAATGACAATTTATTTTTTTTAAGTATCTCGCTCCAAATTATTTTTTATTTCTGAAAGGAAATGATTTATGTTCAGATTCAAACGAATTTCAAAAACTGCCATTAACACATGGCTAACACCTGTGTTCTAGCACAGAATATCATTTCAAGAAAAACTGGTACATTATAAAGAAAATGAGTTGACTAGTATCTCTATATATAGGATTTGTGTGAATACTTTGAAAATAAGATTACACTCCTTTGTGAGTAAATTACCTCATTAAGTTTTGAAATACTTTAAAGTGCTATTTCCTTCCTCCTCTTCTTCCTCTGCCCCCTCGTCCACCCCTACCACCCCCACCCTGGTACCCACCAGCCCCACCCTGTTGGTACCCACCAGCCCCACCCTGTTGGTACCCACCAGCCCCACCCTGTTGGTACCCACCAGCCCCACCCTGTTGGTACCCACCAGCCCCACCCTGTTGGTACCCACCAGCCCCACCCTGTTGGTACCCACCAGCCCCACCCTGTTGGTACCCACCAGCCCCACCCTGTTGGTACCCACCAGCCCCACCCTGTTGGTACCCACCACGGCTTCTTCCCTGGTGTCCACCTCTCCCACCCCCTTGATTACCTTCTTGGTAATAGGTGTTGGGTGAAGCACCCCCTTGACTCCATCCCCCACTTTGTCCACCGCCTCCACCAGACCATCCTGCAGTAGAGTCAATCAATAAATCAATCATACAATTCAAGGTGCTAAGTAATTTCTTTTTTAATGAACACAACATCAATTGGTAAATTAATTTGATAGACTCTGGACTTTATTCTCCAAGTAGAATTTGAACATCTCTTAAAGACCATACAAAGTGCCTTGATTTATTTACTTCAAAAGTGTTCAGTATGTATTTAATTATTTACATGCAACAAATCAGAAATTTTGAAAAAAAATCATTTGCAGCCAAAATTTCAGCAGTTGAAATCCGCGACGTAACTTTTCGTTGTGACCCATGGCGGCAGTAAACATTTTGCCTGACATACTTTTATGGCGGTAGCTGGAAGCAGCCATCTTAACAACGGTCTAGTTGCCGCTACATTATCCGTGGCTTGTGCATGTACAATGTACATGCAGGTGTCCGGACCTTCAGCTTCGCCATTTTCGCCTGGATTTCGTCCACTTCGGGCTCAAATTGATACGATTCAATGCCTCCTATTTCGCCAACTTTGGCATGAGTATAATCTCCATCAAATGATGATGATGAATAGCACAGTTGGTCAGTACTACTTTTGGAAGCATCTTCAAAAACACTTTCGTAAGTCGTAGTTGGTAAACTTAGTTTTGCAGCTGTACGCGATGTAATATGCTTTCTGTACAAAACGTACAGCAGTAAACAGTTGTAGCGTTCACCCTGCCATAAATGTACGTCATCAAAATAGGCTCAGTGAAAGTGTCCCCGATGGCTTTTGTTTCATTTCCTGTCGTTCGCGGTAGTGGCGAAGTACATTTTCATAGGTTTTTTTTGAAGGGTTAAAGAAAAATAATGAAAGTCTTATTTTTGGTTATTCCTACTTAGAATTACTTACTTTAGGGTTGAAAAATACCATTTTGTATGGTCTTTAATAACTATATATCACATTTATATAGTGCTTAATGCAGATGTTTCCAAGCATTTTACACAATTTGTTTCAGATGAGTCAATAAAAATGCTATTCTTTAGAGTGCAGGTATGGCATCCACATTGATTCTATCTTGTAAATCCAACCAATTTTCAATGTAGAATCCATATTAGAGTATCGTTGATCCAACAAAATGCTGATCTAACGAACATTATTTGCAAAGTGGGTTGTCTCTGAACATGATACGGTACTATATAAGTGAGACTGCATCTTACCTCCTTGAACTCTTCCCCCTCTGCCACCACCTCGACCATCTACAAAAGAAACGTTTAAATTTTTCATCAAGGTTTGTAATTGAAATGGCCAAACTCCCTTACACTTTTGGTAAAATAATGTCTGTAAATACACGCACACTACATAAGAATCAAATAACAGTATCATGTACACAACCAAAACTGTGAATGTTTAAGTAAATTTCAACAGTTCCTGCCTGCACGCTTCAACGAACTAATCCTCCAGCATCCTGTCATCGCGTAATCCTCCAGCAGCCTACTTAAGCAGCAGCATTTCCCAGAGTCCGGCATTCTTTTGAGGACGATCAGAGCATACTGATCGAAACGTCGAGTTGTAACCTCCAGTTCTTTTCAGAACTAATTACTACTCAATTGAGAATTTCCCATGGTGTCACCGCAATTAGTCTTACTTAAATTTCATTGTTTCATTAACAAACAAAAAAATCTGCAAATGCAATCAGATTGTTCATATTCACCTGATACACAAATACTTCAAGGGATGTTTGATACCATTTTTTTAAAAGTTAAACTGTGATCAGTTATGTTTTTAAAGATTACCAATAACGCTTAGTGGCTTGAAACATAGTCGCCTTGTGCATTTGTTTATTTTTCAAGGCCGTTTTTCTCCTGTTGAAAATGGAAACTCACTTTGAGGTCGTTGCTCCTTGGCTTGATCCTGACTTCTCTTCCTGAATGACGGCATCTCCATCGGTGGTGGGGTGGCCTCTAGAGGGCGCCCTCCTCTATCAGGGACCTGTTTGTGATGAAAAGCCAAGACAATTGAGAATGGGGAATCAAGCAGATATCTTCCAAGGAAAAACTTTAGATTTCCGTAAGATTTTCGACCATGTAACTAAAACTAAAACAGCAAAAGACAGCGTGAAACAATGGATGAACTGCCACATCCAACAAGGAATACTCCAAGAAACAGTCACTGTCTAGTGGCTTACCATTTGCAGCCATACAAGAAAAGAAAACAATAATTTTTTAAAAGGCTGAACTTATATCAGAATATATGTCATCATGTGCCCGGAACTAAGGTCGCAACGAAAGTGTGACCGGCAAAAGATGGTAAGCAATTAATGTGTTTCAAGAACACAGAGTGTGAAAGTTTATAATCTCTGAATAAGAATCCAACTTACGTGTCCCATGATGATTTTATTAATGGCACTCTTTGTGTTCTTCCTTACTGATCCACTGCTGGTTTTCTTCATCTTGGCCAGATCTGGAACAAACAAACAATTATGAATGTCTTAACCCTCCTACTATATAGCTGCACTTTAGTGGGAAGTTCCTATAGAGGTCAAAATCAGTCAACTGACTCTTTTTACTTTTACATTTTGACCACCCTGAATAATACCAGACAATGCTTTTACCAGTCAAAAACGGCGGACTCATTTTGACCTATGTACTTACTACACTAGTGCACTAGATATACCTTGGCAAGTATATCAACATTTTGACTGATTTTGACCCTTGTAGTAGTAGGAGGGCTTTAGTAAAGGAAACATAGGGGCGGATCTAGCGCAACAAATTGTGATTCCTGGTGCAATGGGTGCAATATGAGCATGTCTGATGAAATAATGAGCGTTTTCAGAACCAAGTTTGTTGGCTCAAAATGAAGTAACCTTTTAATTCCCCAACCCAACGGATAACGATATTTCATTATTTATTTATTATTAATATTATTATTTATTTATATATATATATTTTTTTTTTTGGGGGGGGAGAGGCATGTTCCCATTTGGTACCTTTCCTCTAAGATCCTTTGGATCCACCCTTGGGAACATACAAAGGGTTGTCAACACTCAAACAGTAGTGCTGTGAGTTAACCAGTTAGTTCACTAACCATTCAACCAATACTTTCATGGTCGGTTAACCGGTTTACTGAAAGTCTGCACCTGATGCACCTGTGCCGATACTGGTGTATGTTTTGTCATAATGCTCAAGTGACGAACAGACATCAAAACTAAAGTAACTCTTTAACGTTAAATCTTGGGATTATTTTCATTAAAAGCACTTCGTGAAAATGATATTTTGAAATTCAAACCTCGCTGAGATGCATTACGTTTTGGTCGTGGGATTCTACTGTCGAGTTTCAGCAGCTTCACACAGAAAGTTATGAATTTACACATTTTTTTCTGTATTAGCAAATTTTTGGGTTAACCCTCTCAGTACTGAATTGTTTTGACATAAACAACCGCTGGTGACCGCATTGTTTGACCACTCAAGCGTGAAGCACACATTCTTACACAACAGAAAGCTCGTGTTCAAAGGCCAATTTTACAAACTCTATTATCACCTTGAAGATATCGTTTTACAGCAAAATAAATAATAAAAAATATCTTACTTATTGAATTCATAAAAATCCATAAAACATTAAGATCAGTCAATAAATGCCCAAGTTCTTGGTCTTTGTTTCCTCAGTGTGATCTGTAAACTCAAACACTTTTTTGTACACAAACACATGGCGCTCCGTAGGTGTTTGGCATTTCGGATCTTTCCACTCCAGTTTGAAGGGATTGCATAATAGCAACCTTATTTTATTTCACCATCAATGGAAAGATCCGATCTTGCTCTTTCCAACCATTGTAAGCTTGGGTATGGAGGGTGAACATGGACAAAACTACAGCTTTATAACAAATGGCCTTTGTGCTCAGGCTTGAGTGCTTTTTTGTGTGAAAGCTTGGTCGACTAAAGTCGCCTATGGTAAAGAAAGGGTTAAATCCTGGACGTCAGTGTAGTACACGAAGGTGAAAGTCCAACCTTGGCTACAATAAAGCCAGTGTTGACTACCATACCCCACTGCTGTAACAAACATCATGGGGTCCACACAAAATGGTCACTCATTTGTTATAGTGAATCATGGTTGCAATGCTAAATTGCTAATATACATAATATGGAAGCCAAGGGTCATGTTCGGTAAAATGTCCGTTGTAAGGGTGTTCCTTAAAACAGCGTTCCACTGTAAAATGACTGTAAATGTATCCATAAATGTAGCAAGAGAATCTGTACAGAAACCATCCTGTGAAAGGTTCAGCTTACTTTGTTGTGTTATTTAATGCTTGCGGTTTTAGTAATTTGGCCAGCAATTTCCAATTTTTTGAATTTTCATTGGAACATTAATTATTTCCTCTTACAAAGGAAAACAAATACTTTGAAATGAGATATTTCACAAAGAAATAGTGATCAGAAGCTTGGTTTAACCCAAATGTGCACAAATCAATTTATGACGGGACCCAAAATAAATACATTTTGGGACATATTTACTGTAAAACCATGCTCCTCATAAATATTTTGAGAAATGTTTTTTTTTTCTTTTTTCAAACTTATTTTTTTTTCTTTCCACAATTAAAATAGCAGTGTTCTGATGAAAAAGAGGTTATCTTTGTTTTCTTCTACACAAGTCTATTGGAATCAAAGTGAAGTTTATGCTCAAAAGTGACTCATTGGTGCATTCCAAACTGTATGTTAGAGAGCAGGGCCACAGTCACGGTACAGCCAAGCCTTTGGGAAGCCTGGCCTGGCCAGGCCTAGGCTACCTGCCTCCTAATTGTCTTTTGTGAGTCCTAATCCCGTAACAATACAGTACCTGCCAATCAACATAACCTGGGCTTCTGGAGGGCCTAGCCCAGGCAAGCAGAGCTCATTATATAGGCCAGTAGGCAGGGGAAAAGCTTGGCCGGGCTTCTCAAAGGCTTGGCTGTACCATGACTTTGGCCCTTGTCCCTTATGGTCAGGACACCACAGACATATGTAAGCATTTAATGCTCCATATTGCATTATTAAAAGTAATTTAGGAGAGAAAATCATGGGTGGATCCAGAACATATTTTAGGGGGGGGCTGAGAATCAAAAACAATTATTTTTCAGTAGTACAAAGGGTGCTGCCACTTCCTATGCGCAACGGTTAGTACAGTACTAAGTAGGTCACCTCCTTATGTTTATCCTGCACACTGTGGGAATGGGAGTGCGTTCTCCCCTCCCCTCTCCCTTCCCCTCCCCCCTCTCTCTCTTTTTCTCTCTTTTTTTTTTTTTTTACGATTTTAGGGGGGCTACAGCCCCCTTAGCCCCCAATGAAAGCCCCCTTAGATCCGCCAATGAAAATACATCAAATATATTACTAGACTGATAATAAACTATGAACACTATTACCTTCTCTGGCAGCCATTAGTGTTGCTATGGTAACTTGGCTATCCGCAGCTAACATACTCCGTTTGGGGCGATATGCAGCAACTAAATCATTCTGTAGTTTGCCCTGCATACGGGAATAAAAGTTTTTAAGTATGAATGTTTAAAAGGTAGTTTTGTGCATTCTTCATCAATAAGTTTGTGTAGAGACCACATTGAAGTAAATCTGAGAGTCTGATTTGATTTATAGAACATTATCAATAGAGGCTTTTGCCTGTGCCAATTCTATCAAATTAATTTGCCTATTCAGTGGGCGTATATGCAGGCAGTGGATAGGTCTATCTCACCTTGACACGCTCTGACCACTGGAAGGACTGCACAGTGACATCAAGACGCTTCAGTAACATCTGTCTGCGTAGTGTGTACTCTTTCCTCATGCGTTCGTTTATCTTCCCAAGCTTAGCCTGTCAAAAACACATCATGATATGATGAGTACATGTAAGTATTGTGAGTTAAAAAAGTCCATTGGGTTCGTCAGCTACTGCACAGTGATTAAATCTAAAGTACAACATTAGTATTTGGATATGTACTTTCATTTTCAACCCTCTAGTTTTCAAGAAATATAATCTGTTAAAGTTTCATCACCTAGTTTCAATAGGTTTCAAAACTGTTGAATGTTTTTAATGTTTTATCAAAAAGTTGCTGGTAAAGTTTTTGTTAATGTATATTACAATGCCTTATTTACATACACACAACCACCATTCGCTTCACTCTCGTGAACACATTGCACCAGTGCATGTGGTTTTACCTCTGTGCATATTCCTATGTTCCACATAGAAGGGTATAATTATACGGTCCAGCTTCGCTGAAATTTTACCACTATATATTCAGAATGTGGGGTTTTATTTTATTGAGCTGCTTAGCAGAATATATTGCTTAGAAAATGTTATCTGGTAAGCAAATATGGGCTGAGAACCAGCTAGAATCAATATTCATTACATGACAATTTGGCTGGTAACCTGTTTTTGCTAAGCACAAAGATTCTGCGCTCGGTAAATTTGTGTGTTTAGCAGCTCTATGAAATTGACCCCAGATCTGTGACAAATACATTTGATAAGTTCCTTTTACTTCCAGTAGATTTTTCCCTTCCTTAATGCATATCCTTGTTTAGGATCTGTAATAACCCACTGCGGTTCACTGAGTTTCTTGTTTAGGATCTGTGCTAACCCACTGCTGTTCACTGAGTTTCTTGTTTAAGATCTGCGCTAACCCACTGCTGTTCACTGAGTTTCCTGTTTAGGATCTGCGCTTACCCACTGCTGTTCACTGAGTTTCTTGTTTAGGATCTGTACTAACCCACTGCGGTTCACTGAGTTTCTTGTTTAGGATCTGCGCTTACCCACTGCTGTTCACTGAGTTTCTTGTTTAGGATCTGTACTAACCCACTGCGGTTCACTGAGTTTCTTGTTTAGGATCTGTGCTAACCCACTGCTGTTCACTGAGTTTCTTGTTTAGGATCTGCGCTAACCCACTGCTGTTCACTGAGTTTCTTGTTTAGGATCTGTGCTAACCCACTGCTGTTCACTGAGTTTCTTGTTTAGGATCTGCGCTAACCCACTGCTGTTCACCGAGTTTCTTGTTTAGGATCTGCGCTAACCCACTGCTGTTCACCGAGTTTCTTGTTTAGGATCTGTGCTTTCCCACTGCTGTTCACCGAGTTTCTTGTTTAGGATCTGCGCTAACCCACTGCTGTTCACCGAGTTTCTTGTTTAGGATCTGCGCTAACCCACTGCGGTTCACCGAGTTTCTTGTTTAGGATCTGTACTAACCCACTGCTGTTCACTGAGTTTCTTGTTTAGGATCTGTACTAACCCACTGCTGCTCACTGAGTTTCTTGTTTAGGATCTGTACTAACCCACTGCTGTTCACTGAGTTTCTTGTTTAGGATCTGTGCTAACCCACTGCTGTTCACTGAGTTTCTTGTTTAGGATCTGCGCTAACCCACTGCTGTTCACCGAGTTTCTTGTTTAGGATCTGCGCTAACCCACTGCTGTTCACTGAGTTTCTTGTTTAGGATCTGTGCTTTCCCACTGCTGTTCACCGAGTTTCTTGTTTAGGATCTGCGCTAACCCACTGCTGTTCACCGAGTTTCTTGTTTAGGATCTGTGCTAACCCACTGCTGTTCACTGAGTTTCTTGTTTAGGATCTGCGCTTACCCACTGCTGTTCACTGAGTTTCTTGTTTAGGATCTGTACTAACCCACTGCTGTTCACTGAGTTTCTTGTTTAGGATCTGCGCTAACCCACTGCTGTTCACTGAGTTTCTTGTTTAGGATCTGTACTAACCCACTGCTGTTCACTGAGTTTCTTGTTTAGGATCTGTACTAACCCACTGCTGTTCACTGAGTTTCTTGTTTAGGATCTGTACTAACCCACTGCTGTTCACTGAGTTTCTTGTTTAGGATCTGTGCTAACCCACTGCTGTTCACTGAGTTTCTTGTTTAGGATCTGCGCTAACCCACTGCTGTTCACCGAGTTTCTTGTTTAGGATCTGTGCTTTCCCACTGCTGTTCACCGAGTTTCTTGTTTAGGATCTGCGCTAACCCACTGCTGTTCACCGAGTTTCTTGTTTAGGATCTGCGCTAACCCACTGCGGTTCACCGAGTTTCTTGTTTAGGATCTGTACTAACCCACTGCTGTTCACTGAGTTTCTTGTTTAGGATCTGCGCTTACCCACTGCTGTTCACTGAGTTTCTTGTTTAGGATCTGCGCTTACCCACTGCTGTTCACTGAGTTTCTTGTTTAGGATCTGTACTAACCCACTGCTGTTCACTGAGTTTCTTGTTTAGGATCTGCGCTAACCCACTGCTGTTCACTGAGTTTCTTGTTTAGGATCTGTACTAACCCACTGCTGTTCACTGAGTTTCTTGTTTAGGATCTGTACTAACCCACTGCTGTTCACTGAGTTTCTTGTTTAGGATCTGTACTAACCCACTGCTGTTCACTGAGTTTCTTGTTTAGGATCTGCGCTAACCCACTGCTGTTCACCGAGTTTCTTGTTTAGGATCTGCGCTAACCCACTGCTGTTCACTGAGTTTCTTGTTTAGGATCTGTGCTTTCCCACTGCTGTTCACCGAGTTTCTTGTTTAGGATCTGCGCTAACCCACTGCTGTTCACTGAGTTTCTTGTTTAGGATCTGCGCTTACCCACTGCTGTTCACTGAGTTTCTTGTTTAGGATCTGCGCTAACCCACCGAGTTTCTTGTTTAGGATCTGCGCTTACCCACTGCTGTTCACTGAGTTTCTTGTTGAGGATCTGTGCTTTCCCACTGCTGTTCACCGAGTTTCTTGTTTAGGATCTGTACTAACCCACTGCTGTTCACTGAGTTTCTTGTTTAGGATCTGCGCTTACCCACTGCTGTTCACTGAGTTTCTTGTTTAGGATCTGCGCTAACCCACTGCGGTTCACCGAGTTTCTTGTTTAGGATCTGTGCTAACCCACTGCTGTTCACTGAGTTTCTTGTTTAGGATCTGTACTAACACTGCTGTTCACTATTCTTGTTTAGGATCTGTGCTTACCCACTGCGGTTCACTGAGTTTCTTGTTTAGGATCTGCGCTAACCCACTGCTGTTCACCGAGTTTCTTGTTTAGGATCTGCACTAACCCACTGCTGTTCACTGAGTTTCTTGTTTAGGATCTGTGCTTTCCCACTGCTGTTCACCGAGTTTCTTGTTTAGGATCTGCGCTAACCCACTGCTGTTCACTGAGTTTCTTGTTTAGGATCTGCGCTAACCCACTGCTGTTCACCGAGTTTCTTGTTTAGGATCTGCGCTAACCCACTGCTGTTCACTGAGTTTCTTGTTTAGGATCTGCGCTAACCCACTGCGGTTCACTGAGTTTCTTGTTTAGGATCTGTACTAACCCACTGCTGTTCACTATTCTTGTTTAGGATCTGTGCTTACCCACTGCTGCTCACTTAGTTTCTTGTTCAGGATCGGTTTTCCGATCCCGCCGGACCCCGCCGCCTTGTTGAGGGAGGTGCGTATATGGTCCTCTATCTTATTAAACAGCTGGATCGCCGTCACACCCACAGGTGGCTTGCTAAGCTTCAGACTCAAACAGATGTTCTTGAGGTGTTGACTGGACACATGCCATCCACACTGTATCATACACAAAACAAGGGTGAAAATTATTGACTTTATTAAAAAACAAAAGTGATTTCACATAATTGAATATTGGCATATTAAGTTTGACACAGCTGTGCCGAGATCTTCATTCCTTAGGCTAATGAAAGTTGATTATTCATTTCTCGTCAGCACCTGCGTGGAATTTTGGCCCCGCTTGGAAAATTTCATTATTCATTTTTTTTTTAAAAGAGGAAAAAAATACCCACAAAACAATGAAAAAAACCTATAACAATCAGCAGTAGAACAATATGTGTTATTCAGGTCCTCATTTTCTAGCGAGTGCATCTATATACCTCACTTCCAGTAGTTTTTGATCATGTATTTTGATGTATGCTTCAATGAAACGGGGAACATTTTACTCATGTGAAAAAGACATCCATTTTCACAGTGGATAATGAATGATGAAAAATTTCCCTCATCAATTTTTTCTGAGAATGGTTGATGAGCAAGTAATAATTAACTTTCATTGGCCTAAGGAGATAAGGCGATCTTCCTCATACCTGCTTGTCAACCTCCATAGCTTCCACTTTCTTGGGTCGGTTGGCAACGATCTTGGCAGCTTGCAGTTCGCTTGTCAGAAAATCTGCACCCAAGAGAAGTAACAAATTAAGAAATAATTACATGAAGTTCTATTGGACTAGTAATTCAGTAAAATTGGGGTAGAGCTACGTGTAGCTACATCGTGCATGTATTGGTTTTTAAATCTCGAGATCTTAGGCACCCTCTCAAAACTATTCCCGAATAACTTGCACAGAGATTTGCGCGCAGTTGATTTTTCAATGCTCAAAATATCCCCAAGCAGTCCACATATATTGCGAATATGTTTGCGGAGAAGTATTGAAGCTAGAAAGGCAATTTGTTTACATGAAGACTAAACCGCAGACATTGAGATCGTTATCTACTGGAAGCCAACGGGTGGTCCCTGCTGGGTGGATTTGCGGTTTGGTCACTGGCCCAGTGAGCAACAGTGAACACGAGCATGCACTGATTTACCTATGTGTGTCCTTGCTCTATGGTACATGCAACTATATTTCCCAGCAATTCATAAGGATTTTATCCACAATGCCTTAAATTCTATGTGCATGCAATATTTTTCTGCTGATGAATTAACAACTACAGGCGAAATTTCTGAAATGAAAAACGCGCAACAATCGCCCAGTTTGTTTTAGCTTCGCACGTGTTTATTTTTTTTCTTCTCCCGTGTTTGGGGGTTGGAACATTGAGCAATTGAGCCACCCCCTATACACAATAGTACCGTGTTCAGTTCACACGTGTGCATTCATACGATCACTACGGCCGTATTCAAAGGAACTCTAGAAACGTTTATATTACTAACTTCGTTTTATAATAAAAGTTTTTGAAAATTAACAAAATGAGCCTTCATTTGTATATGTAGTGGTGAGATTTAGAATCATTTCGGCACACAATATGATTGCACTTTCAACCACGGTGAGCTACTCATTTTCATAACGAATTTTTAATAATCAAAATCAAGCTTGATCATACCACAAAGTAACGTAACACTCGGCGAAATTCACTTAGAAAAGCACCCGAAAATTGCCTCTGTTTTAACTTTCATGAATGACTACAATTTGGCGAAAATAATGAAGAAATTTGGCTTAGAAGAAAGAAACACGTTAATTTTTTTACCACCTGTGGTAGTTTCTGGACACTAAAAATTATTATTTCTGGTAACAATTTTGACATTCATTATTCCCTGGTCCCCTTAGTTGAAAACGAGGTTTAAATACAATTACAGTTAAATCTCACTGACCATTGTGCTTTTACTATATAGCCGAAGAACATTTCATGCTTAACCAGTTCGCACCGGGAATACAAAAGTTTTTCCGAACCCCCGTGGCGGGTTTATTTTTACCGCACAAACACGAACAATGGTGCTCACCAGAGCGTGACCAGGGAGACCGCATCTTCCACCGTATGCTTATGGCTCGTTGCCACGTCGACCGGGAATCTATACAAATATTCCCGAGAATCCTGTGGCGTGTTTAGACGCTCTCCGATCTGATGTCCAAAAAAAATTGGCGTGTATACACGGCCTCCGACGCGAACTGGTTAAAATCTTCATGGTATTGAATAATTTCAGATCTGAATAACTTTTTATTTAAAAGTAAACCTATGTGTTCTGTTGCTAAAGATCGGGATCTTTCATTGACATCAAGTAAGCCTAGATTGTCCTTGATCAATACTCTCACAAAATATATCACACATGTCACATTTCGTAAACATTGCCTGGATTCTCCAAACCGCAAAGGGCCATGAGATCTTATCAGTTGGCCAAACCGCAGACTGCTCGGTGAAGAGACTATAAACATTATAGAGGATAAATGTGTGCTTTGTATAGAGGAAAAATCTATCTAGCAAAAGAATCTGACCTCAACGTTTTCGCAATTATATACTCTTTGCGGAGAAACTTTTCTGCAACTTATTCGGGAATAGTTTTGAGAAGGTGCCTTAGGCATATATTCATCAGTGATTCCAAATCATGAATAGATGGTTTTCATCTTGATATCACACTATTCAAAATTGACCATCTTTACGGGCAATAACTTGATCGACTTCACATCTTTGAATGCATACCCATGCGTTACACTTGAGTACTGCGTGTGGCACACAAGCTCTTCAACAAAATCGGTGCAACATCGGTCAGTGAAGCACTTAACTGCGTAGAAAAATTAGAATGCTTAGTGAATGCAGCTAAGAACAAACTCCAACTTCCAAGTAAACATTATTTCGTTAAGCCACAATCTGGTCCTAAGGGTCCTAAGCAGACTCACAGTGCAATTACAATTAAGTTTCCATTGAGCTAACTCTCTTGACTCACCAAGGACACGCAGCCTGTTTTGTTGGTTGCCAAAACGGTTGATCATCTCTCCCTGAGTGAGGGCGCTATACGGACAGTTCAGCTCACTCAATAGACCGCTCAGTTCCAACTCAAAGGACTCCGCCTCGTCAGCAGCTGGTGTAGTTTACGGAAAATAATAATACAAAATGACAAGGTATTGAATTCTAATGTCAAACTTACATGATGATGGTATTAATCTTATCTGGAAATAGTTTTGTCTGAGGTGCTGTTATTTTTAAGAAAAGTAAAAAAGAAAATTACATTTACATGTATACTCTTTCCTAAATTCTATGATAGAATGAAAACAAATTTTGTTTTGTATATTTTCTCTTGAATGACACAACTTTCACAGGTTGGTTGTTTAATGTGAATGTATCTTAAATTAAACAAAGTAAATATACTTGTAGAAGCAATTTTGCCATTATTACCAATGCTGAACCTTTCCATTACCCTCCTACTATAGCTGAACTTTAGTGGCAAGTTGCGATAGAGGTCAAAACCAGTCAACTGTCCGTTTTGACTGTTGACCCAAATGTGCACACAGGCATTTTTGACTGGTTTTTACTGTCATTTTGACCACCCTGAACAATACCAGACAATACTTTTACCAGTCAAAGACAGTCGACTCATTTTGACCTGTAAATGTACTTACTACACGTAAGGTTTGACAGTGTTCGACTTTTGAGTACACTAGATATACCTTGGCAAGTATATCAACATTTTGACTGATTTTGACCCTTGCAGTCACAGAAGGGTTAATTTGGAAAGAGAGCAACAACTTCAAGATGAACAAACATCACATGAGTTATCTTACATGACGTGGGTGACACTGTGGCTTCTAAACCACTCAGATTGTGCAGTTCTTTAGCCAACCAACTAATAAGAGCTGTGAATTCCATTGAGCTTGGACCTCCTTCGATAGCTTGATGGAATACCTTCTCCTCATTGAGGGGTCCTTTATAGCTGTAAACAAGAAAAAGAAACAGACTTTGAAATGTATTACTCCGGCAGAATGTAGAAATTTAAGAGGTTAATTTATTTTTAAAAAAATGATTATTGGTTAAAAGTGTATTTCTTTGTAATAATTTATCAGACAGCCCATTTTCAAACTCCAATTATTTTAACTCTGCCAAAATACAACAACTTATTACTCCAACATGTACATCAGAAGTCAGAATGGAAACCCCCCCCCCCCCCCCACCGCCAATGCTACGTCTTTGCAACTTTTTTGAGACACTTAACCCTCCTACCGATACACCATTTGAAACCATTCAAAATTTCCACTTTCAAAAATGCCCATTGTTTTGTACACAAATGGTGATACCATTTGAACAGTGTTGGTAGCAAGCTTTACTACCATTCAAAACCATTCAAATGCATAGAGGGTCCATTGATTCACCACTTAGAAGTATCCAAACAAGGTTTTGTATTAGCTGTACTACCATTTGGAAAGATCCAAACAAGGTTTTGTATTTAATAGCTGACCTACCATTCAAAACCATTTGGGGAAATCAATACTGTACACAGTTATTTCACCATTCAAAACCACAAAAGCAAATGGTTTCAAATGGTGCATCAACTTGTATGAAAAAGGTACCAAAAGAGGGTTAATCGTAATTTACGTGACATATCAATTATTATGTAGCTGACATGTTACGGAAAGTGTTTATAGAGCAAAAAAGTTGAAAATATCTTATCCGTTTCCAAGCTGGAAATGTAAGAGTCTGTACAAGAATAGGGCCAACATGTGGATTACACAATAAATGGAAAGAATGTCGTATCCAACTGCCACTTTTTCTCCTTCATTATATTATAACTAATAATGTAATCTTACCTGCTCAGTAAGGTGGAGAAAATATAGATGATGATGGACATATACTTCAAATTATTCCACAATATTTGTTTTATGAAAAATCAGGCATTTTTGGTATACGATGACTTCCTCAGTCATGTCATTCTGATCTTGTCACCTTCCCCATTAGTGGCCAACACGGTCATCGTACATGCGCAGTGGCAACTATAATAGGATTTTTCTATTTTCTGAAGGGTTGAATTTTTTTAGAAGGGAAATAAATTCTGAAAACCATCAGTGGATTTTAAAGATACTTTTCGCTTTCTGTACCCCCAAAAATTGATAAAATCATTTTTTAACTGGTTCGTGGTTGCAAACAAATTACAAAAAAACTTTAAAAAGTGGCGGTTGGATACGACATTCTTTCCCAATAAATACCATTGAAAGTTTAATTTTGCTGTGAAATTTTTATTGAAGCCATTTAGCAACAGCTTATCTTAATTTAAATTTAAGGGTTATAAGAGTGTTTTCAAAACCTATAGTGGATTTACAGTTAGGTTGTTCAACCTAACTGTAAATCATTGTTGGACCATAGAGGAAGGATTGTTGGACCATAGAGGAAGGATTGTTGGACCATACAAAAGAATTGGGCAAATCCAAAGCTTTCTTTTTTAAGGGGGATTATCACCTAGTACAAAAGAGTCAATTAATTATATGGCAAGAGATTTAAATGAGTAAGGCCTGATTCATTTGTTATTGGGAACTGTGAAAGCCCCTTTACTAAAATTCAATTTAATAACAAGTATCCACATCTCAGTAACATACAAGATGTACAATTACTCATTTACAATTGTGAAGTATTACGAAAAAGAAAATCATTAAATTGTGCTTTTATATAGAACAATTAGATTAAGTTAAGAACATTTGGGTTGGACATATGCTGGACACCTCCTGAAAAAAAGTATGAGCCCCTGTTTATATCAATTAATTATCTAGCACAATTATAATGTGCTTAAACTTTAAGTTAAAGGGGCAATATCACCACAACCAGAACATACTTTCGACAAGGCATGGAAACAGTACCCTAGTTTTATATGAACTCAGAGAGCACACACTGGCCTAGGTAACGGGATGCAATACGATCATCCTGATATAACCAAGGCAGATGCATAAACAATGGCATAATATTAATAACGCAGCAACCACAGTAATATCATTTTATCTCGGCCTGTTAGGCCTGTGCATGCTCATGGAGAATTAATTTCAATTGCCGAGTTCATCTAAAACTAGGACACTGATTCCATGCCCTGTCAAAAGCACTGCTCCGTCTCTGATCGTGACAATTAAAAACATACATTTATGTATTGATGTAGGCCTACCCAGTCAGTTTATTATTAATAAACCGACTGGTCTGGGTAGGCCTACATCAATACATAAATGTATGTGCCAACCTCCAAATCCTTTAAAGCCTGCAACTCCCAACCCCATCCCCCACCACTCCCGTTACCCTTTCCCCCACCACTCCCACTAACCTCTCCCCACCACTTCCCACTACCCTCTCCCCACCATTTCCCACTTCCCACTACCCTCTCCCCACCCCCCGCCCCATGCATTTCATGATTTTACTTTGTTTGGCCTACCGCGCGCCTAACCTACGTCACGACTACGGGGATATTTTCCTTCCTCCGTGCCTAAAGTCCTAACTCTATATTATTACCCCAAATCGTCCAAACCGTCAAGAACATCATCTTCCATTGTGTCTAGAAAGGCGTGTCGAAATTAACAAAGAATGCTTTAGCCAGTAAGTAAATTGCAAAAGACCTGTCACTAGCACTCGATGGTGCAAATTCATGTATCAGGCTGCGTGCGAGCGCGCCGTCCGGCGCGGCCGTATGAAGAATCTTAATTGCACTTTGCAACGTTGACGTTATTGCTTTTGTGTAGCGCCCTCAAGAGTTTTATAAACACGTTGGAATGATGACTGTTTGTTAGGTTTGTTCTGTTTTCTTCCTCCATGGTTTGTTCTCCCTCCATGGTTTGTTACGCATCAACACACAGCACAGTTACTTTACCGGCTCGCCAACGTGTCTTAAAATCAACTATTGTCTGTTTTGTTCGATTTGAAGTCGCAAGTAGTTAATGACATTAACCACAATGCCACCTGGGTATTCCAAAGACGAGGAACCAGCAAAAAAAATTGAGATTGGGGCTCGCTTCATCAGTGAAGATAGTTTGGGTACAGTCAGATTTGTGGGTGAAGTCCCCCCTACGAAAGGTAAAGTTTTCTGTGTACTGTTCGTTAGGCATTACTCGTGAACTTGAGTCTTGACAAAACATTTTTGGTAAAAGGGAAATTGTGTAAAAAAATAATTTCATGATCAATGTAACGTTACTCGACGTTAGTGCTCGGAGTTACTCGTTAGTTCGCTAACCGTTTTAATCGAATCTTTCGTGGTCGGTTAACCTGAGGCTGACGGCCAAACACACTAACATTAAACAAAATCAAAGTTAGATCGTCCGTAAATGGCACATTGTGTATAAATTTTCAATCAAAAAACATCAATAAACTTCCTGCAATGATTGTTTAATGCGGCAAAAAAGAAAGTTGAGAACAACAAAATAGCGGCAAATTTGTTTAATTTAAACAGCATCTCAAGTGGATGGTATAAGTATAACAATATTATGTTAAACATTGTTATGTTTAATGACTGTCGTAACAACAGCCACTGTTTGCTTTGTATTCTTATTTTATTATTGTATTTGTTTTCCTTTATTTTGACAAATTTGACTCACGCCCACTTTGACAATGACATCACACATATTGCTTCTCCTATTACTATGCACACGACATTAGATGGATAAGACTCTTCGGCAAATAATACTATTTGTATTAAAAAGTAAGAGCTAGGTAATTAAGGAATTACAATAATTGGGAAATTAAGATAACTGTATTAAACAAAAGAAATTGAAAGAATGTTGTATCTGACCGCCACTTTTTAAGGTTTTTAAATTGCATTTTTTTTTTGCAACCACTAATCAGTTAAAAAATGATTATCAATTTTTGGGGGTTCAGAAAGCGAAAACTATCTTTAAAATCCACTTTTATGATGGTTTTCGAACTTTATTTTCCTTCTAAAAAAATTCTCCCCTTCAGAAAATAGAACGATTCTATTATAGTTGCCACTGCGCATGTACAATGACTGTGTTGGAGTTGGCAAGATCAGACTGACATGACTGAGTAAGTCATCGTATACCAAAAAATGCCTGATTTTTCATGAAATAAATATCCTGGAATAATTTGAAGTATATGTCCATCATCATCCATATGTTCTCCACCTTTATACTGGGTAGGTAAGATTACATTATTGGTTATATTGAATGAGAAAAAATGGTGGTCGGATACAACATTCTACCCCCAAAAATTTCCCAACCACAAAGTTAACAACTCGCCATTTGCAAGAAAACATGCATGATGCGGTTGTCAAAAGTAACATAATGAGTGCATGTATTCAAAGAAAGCTAACAAAAAATTGAAACTTGATTATCCTGGTGAACGATTACGTGGTTTATTAAAAAAAAAAAATTAAAAAAATGTAAACATGATATTTTGCATCACTTCAGGTGTATGGCTGGGAGTAGAATGGGACAATCCTCAGCGAGGTAGACATGACGGTTCCTGTGACGGTGTGCGATACTTCCAATGCAGGTATCTGTGAGCCATTTTGATTGGAGGAGAGCCTTCAAAAATGCCCATACAGATGGTTAAGAGACATGGCGGGCGTGTCATTGAAGGGACAATATTGTCACAATCAGAGCAGACAACAACAGGGCATGGAATCAGTGATTTCGTTTAAGATCATTTATACAGCAGCAACGTTAATATGACATTATCATGCCCTCCGATTCTATGCCCTGTTGATCATGACGATATTGTCCCTTTAATGTGTTTGTCAAAGGTTAGTTGTGGAACTTGAAACGTTTGACGTTGGACATGATATTATAACCACATCTGATTGGTTGAGAGCTGATCACATGATCATGTTCATATGTTAACCCTAACCACCCCATATCCTCCTAAATCCTCCAAGGGGCACTTTTTGGGAAAAATTCAGCACTGTTGGAAACTGGTACTTTCACCTCTTCAAATGGGGCAAAATTACTACCTGGCAAGAAGTACAGGCCATGAGTGCTGAATATGAAAGATCAACGAAAATGCATGGTGCATTTTGACGATAAGGGCATGTTTCCAAAAGTGCACTGGAGCATTTTGGAGGATTCAGGAAGGTTCCTAGCCAGAATACCTCGGAGGTTAGGGTTAAGGAAACACTTACAAGAGTATTCTTATCACACAATCTGATAAATGCCGTGCTCTTGACAGATTGAAGAAAACTTGAGACTGATAGCGGCACAAAATGATCAGCACGTTCTTTAAGATTGTTGTAAGAAAAACAAAATAAAAATTTGTCATTAACCATCATAAAGTGTCTATGAAGAGGATTACAAACAGTTTGTGAATAGAAGGTATGGGGCTGGAGGAATGGGTTTCCCCCACACATTTTTGTTCCATGCCATCTAAAAGAATTAAGTGCATTTAGAAAGGAACATTTTTGTCATGTTGTGTACCCATTTGGCCCCACGTTTAGCTCCCACTTTCAGCTCCCACTTCTCAATAGCTGATTAAAAACCCTCCCACTGCATGTATATAGCTGTGGTCATTCTTGACCCAGATATGCACACTGGCATTTTTGACTGGTTTTTACTGTCATTTTGACCACCCTCAACAGCACAAGACAATACTTTTACCAGTCAAAAAACAGTCAACTCATTTTGACCTGTAAATGTACTTACTACACGTGTGGCAGTGTTCGACTTTTACACATAACATAAGTGCATTAGATATACCGTGGCAAGTATATCAACATTTTGACAGATTTTTGACATTTTTCCGATTTTTTTCCTTGATAGTTCCCCTTTGGGTGGGTCCTTCATCCGTTCCAAGAAGGCCGACTTTGGTAGAGACTTCTACTCGGCGTTACAAGACCGATACGTGCCGGACAATGAGGAGACTGCCGACATTCATGAGGAGGAATTGTTTATCGTAGGAGCTAACAATCAGATTACGATGGTAGAGATGGTAGGAGCGGCTGAGGTGGCCAGAAAACAGAGGTGAGATAATCGGTGTTGCATCAGGGATCACTCCTCCAACATATGACTTTGAATTAACCCTCCTATGCCCAGGCTGAAATTTGGCCCAGTAAGCACCGCACCCACAGACAGTCACTTGAGTATTTTTGGTTGCATTGCCAATTGGTAAGTCAAACCACAGAGTCACACAGAGCTGTGTATGTACTGTCGAGTGGTTTTGGTTTGACCTATCCTAGCCACATGTCCTTGCATTTATTTGAGTGCACTGCACAAAGTCAATGGGTTGGGAGTTACATACAAATTTTGATTGTCTGATTGGTTTTGGTTTGACCTCCTTATCACAGCCACATGTGCTTGCATGTATTTGAGTGCACTGCACAAAGTCAATGGGTTAAGAGAGACATACAAATTTTGAGTGTCTTTGATTGTTAAACCTATAGGAGGGTTAATGCAGTAATATGGCTTTACAGGCAATGTACACATTTTTGGTTCAATGTATGTTAATTACCAATTATTGCATTTTCTCCTTCGTACGATATCACATATTTCTCATTTCCTGTTTCTGAACAGTTCTTTCGCCTCCCTGCAATCGGTGTTTCTGCGAGACATGAAAATAAGCCGAATCGGATCAACACAGCTGGAGAAGACAATACCATGTATCCTTGTACGACTTGCATGTAGATTGCATAGAAATGTATCATTTTTTTATTTATCTTAACCCTAACCCCCTAGGTATTCTAGCTCGGAACCTTCCTCAATCCTCCAAAATCCATCAGTGCAATTTTGGAAACATGCCCTTATCTTCAAAATGCACCATGCATTTTCGTTGATCTTTCATATTCAGCACATATGTGACGTGTTCTCCCGAAATCAGACACTTTTGGGCAGAGCTCGGAACTGAGAAACGGGCAAAAATATGCCTGGAGGTGTTTTTTGTGGAATTTGAGTTTCTTGTAAATTTAATAATTAATAGTCCAGTTTAAAAAAAAGGTATCATTGTAAAGCTGAGGATCTCTACTTTCATAATCAATAACTAACTCAATTTTGATAACCTGCCCAAAAGTGTCTGATTTCGGGAGAACACGTCACATATGGCCTGTACTTTTTGCCAGGTAGTAATTTTGTCCCATTTGAAGAGGTGAAAGTACCAGTTTCCAACAGTGCTGAATTTTTCCCAAAAAGTGCCCCTTGGAGGATTTTGCAGGATTTGGGTGGCTAGGGTTAAGGCATTATAAGAGCAAACCAAATATTTTTAAAAATGAAAAAAACCTTATTACAATAATGTTTAGGGAATGGACCAATGGAAAGAACTCTGACAAAATTGTCAAGATAAAAACTTTTTTTGTTACTAGATTCTTAACCTTAACTTTCCCTCAAGGTATAACTGAACTGGATTTGTCCAAGAATTTACTTCCGTCTTGGCAGATTGTGTCTGAACTGACTGGACAATTGAAACAGCTGAAGAGGCTTACTTTGAGGTAAAGAGTGTGCGGTGTATAAACAATTTATTGACGCCTTAACGTCTTGACCACTGACATTGATTCTAGATAGCCTGTCATCATCAGGCATTTTTAATTTTTCAAAAGTATATAAATTATGCCGGGAAGGGGGAGGAGATACACTTTCTGAGGGGAAAGCTTATTGTGAAAGTGGTTTCCGAGTGACAAACTTCACAGACACAGCAGTGGAAATGTATGTAATTCATTTCATGTATGCAGCTACAAATTCATCATTGGTATTTTGTCTTTTCCTCGTAATAGTGAGAACAGGTTGCATATTCCGTACAATCCGTCCAGTTTGAGCAGCTGTTTCTCCAATCTCCAAGGTCTCTTCTTAAATTTCTTGAATCTAACCTGGCCAATGGTAAGAAGTTGATCTATAGAAAATAGAGATGGCTATAGTATCAGCTTGGGAGTTGACAAGATATGGATCCAGAGTAGACAAGAGAAAGGGGACACACTGTCAAAAAAGAAGCGGGGTCACGCCAGAAAGGAAGGCAAATTTACATTGGTCGCCTCCCCCCCCCCCCCCATCTGATTAGAAGTTAATTCAAAGTACTATCCACACTTGATCCCATGAGGGCATATATCTCGATGCCTAAGGTAACACCCTTCAGAAGGGCGCTAAATCTCTAAATGTTGACATTGCACTGCATACCATACCAAGATAAATGAAATAAAATTAATGCAAAAAAAGGTTCAAATGGAAATACACAAGTGGAAGCAGGGACCCAAACACCCCATACACCCCATACTAGACAATTACCAACCCAGCTGGTGGTAACCATTTAAGAGATACAGCACCAGCAACTTGATTCTTTCCTACTGAATTTCTCTGAATAAATCTGGGATTTTGTACAATTTAGATAGAAGTAGGTATTATGCATTTCACCAACTGAAATAGTTGTTTGGTGAAATACTGACATTTTTGTGTTGATATATATATGTAGGTGGCAGTGTGCACTCCTATGTGGCCAAAGCTAAGGAATCTCCATTTGTGCTTCAACAAGATATCACAAATAGATCGGTAAATACTGTACCTGCCTCTGTGTGTTTATCTGTAATACCAAATCTAGGGACGGTCATACTGTTGGGTAAAAGTGACTGATGTAAAGCAGGTTTGAGCAAGTGATTGTGTGGGGTTGATCGGTAAAGTCAACCTATTTGGTTGCAGTGTTTGGTGGTGAATGGTCCAGGACCAATACAGTCATCTTATTTGGTTGCAGTGTTTGGTGGTGAATGGTCCAGGACCAGTATAGTCATCCTATTTGATTGCAGTGTTTGTTGGTGAATGGTCCAGGACCAGTACAGTCATCTTATTTGGTTGCAGTGTTTGGTGGTGAATGGTCCAGGACCAGTACAGTCATCCTATTTGGTTGCAGTGTTTGGTGGTGAATGGTCCAGGACCAGTACAGTCATCCTATTTGGTTGCAGTGTTTGGTGGTGAATGGTCCAGGACCAGTACAGTCATCCTATTTGGTTGCAGTGTTTGGTGGTGAATGGTCCAGGACCAGTACAGTCATCCTATTTTGTTGCAGTGTTTGGTGGTGAATGGTCCAGGACCAGTATAGTCATCCTATTTGGTTGCAGTGTTTGGTGGTGAATGGTCCATGACCAGTACAGTCATCTTATTTGGTTGCAGTGTTTGGTGGTGGATGGTCCAGGACCAGTATAGTCATCCTATTTGGTTGCAGTGTTTGGTGGTGAATGGTCCAGGGCCAGTATAGTCAACCTATTTGGTTGCAGTGTTTGGTGGTGAATGGTCCAGGACCAGTATAGTCATCCTATTTGGTTGCAGTGTTTGGTGGTGAATGGTCCAGGACCAGTACAGTCATCCTATTTGGTTGCAGTGTTTGGTGGTGAATGGTCCAGGACCAGTACAGTCATCCTATTTGGTTGCAGTGTTTGGTGGTGAATGGTCCAGGACCAGTACAGTCATCCTATTTGGTTGCAGTGTTTGGTGGTGAATGGTCCAGGACCAGTATAGTCATCCTATTTTGTTGCAGTGTTTGGTGGTGAATGGTCCAGGACCAGTACAGTCATCCTATTTGGTTGCAGTGTTTGGTGGTGAATGGTCCAGGACCAGTACAGTCATCCTATTTGGTTGCAGTGTTTGGTGGTGAATGGTCCAGGACCAGTATAGTCATCCTATTTGGTTGCAGTGTTTGGTGGTGAATGGTCCAGGACCAGTATAGTCATCCTATTTGGTTGCAGTGTTTGGTGGTGAATGGTCCAGGACCAGTACAGTCATCCTATTTGATTGCAGTGTTTGGTGGTGAATGGTCCAGGGCCAGTACAGTCATCCTATTTGGTTGCAGTGTTTGGTGGTGAATGGTCCAGGACCAGTATAGTCATCCTATTTGATTAAAGTGTTTGGTGGTGAATGGTCCAGGAACAGTATAGTCATCCTATTTGGTTGCAGTGTTTGGTGGTGAATGGTCCAGGACCAGTACAGTCATCCTATTTGGTTGCAGTGTTTGGTGGTGAATGGTCCAGGACCAGTATAGTCATCCTATTTGGTTGCAGTGTTTGGTAGTGAATGGTCCAGGACCAGTATAGTCATCCTATTTGGTTGCAGTGTTTGGTGGTGAATGGTCCATGACCAGTACAGTCATCCTATTTGGTTGCAGTGTTTGGTGGTGGATGGTCCAGGACCAGTATAGTCAACCTATTTGGTTGCAGTGTTTGGTGGTGAATGGTCCAGGGCCAGTATAGTCAACCTATTTGGTTGCAGTGTTTGGTGGTGAATGGTCCAGGGCCAGTACAGTCATCCTATTTTGTTGCAGTGTTTGGTGGTGAATGGTCCAGGGCCAGTACAGTCATCCTATTTGGTTGCAGTGTTTGGTGGTGAATGGTCCAGGGCCAGTACAGTCATCCTATTTGATTGCAGTGTTTCTCTGCTTAGTAGCTCCATGAGATGGGCTCCTGATGTGACAAGCAGTATTTTCTTTCATTTACAGATTGGATCCTGGGACGTTTGAGACGTTAGAATTACTGAATTTGGAAGGTAACCAGATATCCGAATGGCAAGATGTTATGTGCCTTTCACATTTACCCAGGTAAGTCCAGATAAGATGATGCAAGTACAGTGTACATGCTTCTGACCAGAAGTAGGGCTGTGCCGGGTATCCGGGTATCCGGATACCCGACCGAAACGGTCATTACCCGGTTCCATTTTTCGGTTCCAATTACCCATAAACGACTTTTTAAAATTCGGACTTAACATTTGAGCGGTGCAAACAGAAATCTGTGACTCTTGAACAATGCACTTGTACAGACACAATTATCTTTAAATTCAAGAGATTACACTTGATAGATTGGTATCCTCTGTATTATAAAAGTCAATTTGTTACCATTTACAGTGCATGTATTTGTACACCACTGGAGGCATGTTTTCAACAAAAATGAAAACGGGTATCCGGGTATCCGAAGTTTCCTGATTTCGGGTATCCGGTTCCAAAAATATCCGAAAACGCACAGCCCTAACCAGAAGTTGGACAAACTATATTGCATCTGAATACATCAGTCACAGTCTAAAGTAGCCATTTGTGTTATGCATTTGTGTGTAAAACTAGTAAATTACATCCATTCAATGGTTTCACTCGACACAGAGTGCCTTTTTTCATACAAAACCTTAAACAAATGTTCGAATGAAAACTTGTAGATGCATTTTTCACTTTCATTTGTGAAACTAAACAAGAAGGTAACATTTCATCATATGAAGATTTATACTTTTGCCTCATCCTACTGCATTTTTTTTGGTCTGGTTCCTTGATCACCGATAACACATCAACATTAAACAAGTCAGTTTGAACAGCACCAGTCTATTTTGGACACAAGCCTCACTATGATTCCTGTAGACTTGTGTATATTTGTTTTTAAATAAGTGATAGGTTTGAAATAGACAAATGTATCATGGCCTTAATAATGTAATACAATCATCCCAACATGGTCCTCCGAAGTTATACAGGGTGTCCCCATAAAAAGTATACCGAGATAAAAATTACTGTAATGGCAAAACTACTTTATATATGGGAAAGACAAATATATCTCTAGAAAGGGCAGAATGTCCTCTTTGCAATGGTATACAGCTTGTGATGTTATTGACACAGATGAGTGAACAAATTAGACAGATGTTAAGGGTACTGAAAGCAGGACTGTGACAAGTTTGCATATTTGAATAACAAAGGTCCAAAAAGCATTTACAAAAACCTGCACATTAAACTTTTGAGGTAAGTAGCGAAAACAAAGCAGATTACATTGTTTTAGGTACATTCCTTGTTTTCAAGAATGTGTTGAAAAAACAAAGGCATTTGGTATTCTGCACACTTGCATGGTTGAGATTTGTTATTCAAATATGCAAACTTGTCACAGTCCTGCTTTCAGTACCCTTAACATCTGTCTAATTTGTTCACTCATCTGTGTCAATAACATCACAAGCTGTATACCATTCTCACCATGCAAAGCTACAAGTTTTACCTAAGCTGTATACCATTGCAAAGAGGACATTCTGCCCTTTCTAGAGATATATTTCTCTTTCCCATATATAAAGTAGTTTTGCCATTACAGTAATTTTTATCTCGGTATACTTTTTATGGGGACACCCTGTATATCAACAGTTCCAAAAATTGTTCAACTGTCTTTTACAATTTCCTGCAGGTTAGACACCTTAATTCTCAATTCAAATTCCTTGAGTTGTGTCATCTTTGATGACACGCCCGCCACAGCAAAGACAAACCATTTCCGCAGTCTCGGGTCTCTCTCTATCGTTGATAACTCTGTCAATAGTGTGAGTAAACAAGTTCAGTTCAATTCAATATTGGTATTTATTGGAAAAGTCATAAATCATACATGATTGAATTATTCATGCTTCCAAAAGGTATCATACATTACAAATTATACAAATATTTCATATATGTAAATGAGACAAGCATATATCTAAATAATTAGGAAATTGGGTGTATAACACAAGGTGATGATATGGGAAAAGATAATGAAACCTGATGATGTCTTCCTCTTTGGTTTTCAAAAACACTGAAATATATTGCTGTTGTTTGTATTATCCTTGGTGTATATGTGCTATTACAGTTAACATGTTATGGTCAGTCTTATTTGAGTAGAGGGTCTTTTTAATTCAAGTTGAGTCAGTTTCGATTCAGATTGAAATGCAGAGACTTTTGCTTAAACTTACTGTGTTCAATTGTATAAATACAAGTGAGTTTTGTTCCCGCTTGCCAGTGGCGGGATATTTCAGATTTGGAGAAGCTGGCCAGTCTGGTAGAGCTGAAGTTTAGAAATAACCCTCTCACGAAGGGCATCGAGTCGGCGTCAGTCAGAGAGCAACTTTTGGCAAGGATAGGCGGTCTCAAACTCTGCAATGGTAGTGCGGTGAGTAACGTATCACATTATGGAAGGAGGGAGGTTCCGGAAAGCTTTGATGAACACTATTCACAAAGTGTTTCCATCCGTCGCTGCTCGTCGAACCCTGTAGAATTGCAGGATGTACCATTACAGTTAGTTTGCAAAACACCATGTTATCTCGTTTGTGGAAGTGTTGCACTCTGAAAAGAACCCAAGGGTTTAACTCATCATTTCATCCAGTGTACCCTTGCCGTGGTCAGAATGCATGTTACGGGTTAGGTAATTCAAAAATAAAGGTCATATTTTAATGTAAAACTTACTTGGTGTCAAGTTGATGCACGTATTAATCATTCTATGAATTAGTGTTGTCTTAATTGCTTTCATCGAGGAGAAAACAGGAATTGTAATGTCAAATTTACAAAAAAGTTGCCCGACAGCAACTTTCTGTAAAACATAAAACAGAATTTTTTTTAAAACATTTTCTCATTGTTTTCTCAAAAACATGAGCACCTCTTATGAATGAAATTTTCACAGGTTTTATGACATATCTCTCTTAAAAACTAGAGGGATAAAATGAACATACATTACCAAATCCCAATGGATGTACATTCCTTTCATATTCCCTCTCTTTGTATCATCCACCCGCAGATCAATTACAGTGAGAGACAAGGCGCGCAGATCGATTATTTGAAGAGAGTATGCAAGGAATGGTTAGCCAGCGGAGGCAGCAGGGAGGAGGGGAAAAGTAATCCCAGTGAGGAATTCATTCAGCTCCACCCAAGATACCCAAAACTACTACAGGGTAAGGCTACAAAATCACAATAAACTTGATTTTACAGGGAAAAGATTCTGTCCATTTTAGGGGGAAGCATAGTATTGGCCAGCAATACCTTTGGGTGTCTTTTGGACAGCCAGTTTGATAAATGGACACCCCGTGTTATTTGTAAAACACATGCAAAAATATTGCAATTTAAAGATTTGGACACCCTGTTTTTCAAAGAATAACAAATTTTCGACGCCCTATTTCCAAGTTTTGGTTTCCCCTGCATATAAAACATTTCTCTTTCAGTATAACTATAGCCGTAGGACATATATCTGGTAAAATGCCATTCCATACTGTATAGAAACCAATCAGCAAAAGAGACTGCTGAATTAGGACAGGTTTAGTTTGTGACTTATGGCCAATCAGCGGCGTAGCCACGGGGGGTTCCTGGGGGAACACATGTCCCCCCACAAATTTCCAGTCCCCCCCCCCCCCAGGTGTTCCCCCACGAAAAATCCCGATAGTGCCCCAAAAAAACAAAAGAAAAAGAAAAGGGAAAAAACCCATACCCCCTGGGCCCCCCACTGAAAAGTAATGCCCCTGTTCCCCCCAGTGAAAAAGTCCTGGCTACGCCGCTGTGGCCAATATTGGCTGAATGTGGAGTGATTATTGTACGTCACTGTTAGTCATTACATAAACATGTTTGTGGATGTCACTAACAAAAACTATGTACGATGTCGTTAACATACATGGTGGCGTAAATTTGTTGCCCAAAGTTGGGGAATGACTGAAAAATTTCCAATTCCAGGGACCGCCCCTGAACCTCACCTATGGTAAAAAAAAAGTGTCGGATACTGCATGCATGTTTTATTCTCCGAGAACAATCCAAGATGCTGGGAATATGACCCATATAGAATATTCAAGTCTTGCAACTTCACATTCACTTTTCATGCAAAAGTCTGGATAATAAACACAGACCCTCTGGTCTCCACTATCCAATTCACCTACCAGTCACCTCTTATTACTGTGACTTAAACGCATCACCTTCCCCGCCTGTTACTGGTGACAGGTAGTTGAATGGGGTCTCTACACTGTAGTAATGTGTACAATCAATTGATCGGAAGTTCAGGTTAATATTTCCTGCAAGTTTTGTTTAATTGAGTAATTTATATGATGTGAATGGTGGAACAAGTACGGCAGCAGTCGATTAGCAAGGTTATGTGTATTGAATGTCTTTACCTTACCTTGTGCAATTATTTCTATATGTTATAAATTATGTTTATTTAAATTTCACTAATTTATCAAGGTTTCCCAGTCCCGAGTACAAAACATATCAAATACCTGATCTTTGCACATGCTGAAGCTCATATAATTAGATATTCATGTGGATTCCTAATTTGTGAGATAAGTGGAACAGTAAATATTTAGATATTCTAAGGTGTGGGAAATTCAAACTAACCAAAGCCATCGGCAGCTATGTAGATGGATTAAGATCTTTGAATGATTTGAATGTCTTCTTCATCTTGTTTAGTATATGGAATTCCAGATGAGTCCGAGCTCTTTGTCAAGTCATCCTTGTTGAAGGATTCCCTTGTAAAAGTCGACATACAATGCCCAGGAGATCCTACCAAGAAAAAACTGACCAAGAAACTACCAGGTGGGCTACAGTAATACTAGATCAAAATGTTTGCTCACACTTTCACTATCAGTTTCACTCTGTCAGGCCTCCCAGCAAAACCTATAAAACCTTTATTTTTAATCTCCTGCAAACCATTTTCATCTTCCTCATAAAATCCTCGTGGCTTTGAAGAAAAATTACTTCCTAAGTATAAAGAGATGAAGCCAAAACAGTAGCCAAACTGTAACATGTGTACCGCTCTTAGATTTTCTGCCGGACAGGGTATGGGGCAATGTACTTTGTTGCAAAAAGTATTCAGAAGGTAGGCAAACTTGTTACTTAACACTGCATAATCACGGGAAATAACCTATAAAAGCCTATATTTTGACATTTGGTTAATCTATAATAACCTATATTTTGTACATTAGGCACCGGGAGGCCTGCTCTGTTAATTTTTATTTTATTTTTTAGATCTACCTTTTCAACCTGGAGTTAAGAGTTTTAGTTTGGCAATAGTTGTAGCCTTTTGTTACCATAAAATAAATAAATGCTATATACAATTAAAAAAATACAACTACCAATAACACGCAAACGGCTGATAATTATTGAAAAAAAACATCTAAATAAATGAAATATTGCAACAATGGTCAGATTCGTGAGTGATGAAGGACCTCAATCCCTTATCACCTGTGGCCTTGCACCATTTTTTATCCTGTAGTAAAAAGCAGCGCAATTAAATTTTATTGCATTAATTACTGTTATACCTGTAGTGCCTTTTCCAGAGGGTACAAAACTTCTACACTAGTTTTAATGTGAATCTCTGGTGAAATGATGGGCTACCAACATTTGTGCCCGTCAAAATCATTGTGTGTCTTTAATCTTTTGTTTATGTTACCATGGTAATCTGACCTCTCTCTCTCTTTGCAGGGACAATGGAAATCCAGAAGATTAAAAGTCTGATACACAGACTGCTGAAAGTGGACGTCACTGCTCAGAAGCTGACCTACATAACCCCTAAGGTAATATGACCTCATCATGAACTATCTGCTCCGTGCGTGAGTTATTGGGGGTGCATGTTTAAAAACAAATTCTCGCATTTTTGCGCGTGTTTTAGTTGATGTGTGCGTAGGCATGCAATATCTCCAGCATTCATTGGCTGGCAGAAGTACACACTTGTGTAGTACCATGTATACATTCAATGTACGCACACCATTTGTGATGTGTTCTAACCAAAATCAGACACATTTGGGCAAGAAATTAAAATTGAGTTATTGATAATGAAAGTCGAGATCTTCAGCTTTACAATGACAGATATCTTATTTTAATTGGACGTGCAAAAGCTGAATTACATTTTTAGTTTGTCGTTACGAAAACTCAAAACAAAGTTTCATTTGGTATAATTTAAGTAATTAACTTTTTACAAAGGTATTTCATTTTCCCTTACAATGGGCATGACAGAAGATACTGCATAATATTGCCTTATATTGATTTATTAAAGTTTTTGTGGCTATTTCTTAGTTCTGAGCTCTGCCCAATTCCGTCTGATTTCAGCAGAACACATCGCATTTATCATATTCACTATAATGCAGAATTTAGGAGAGAGTACTCTTTTCCTAAATTTGAACTCGAAATTCGTTCACTTTTCTTACATATGACAGTACCTCAGATAAAATCTGTTCTGACGATTCATACCATCCTCATCAGCTTTACACTAAGCAAATATTTTGCAATTCAACCATTTTTTCTTTTTTAAATTACCAATTCTATACTTTAAACAATGCCGTAATTTTGCCCATCAACATGGCTCAGCACTGTATACTCGGTGCTTCCAAGTGACTTGATTTCATGACCCACTAGCACTCAGGAAGTAGGAACTCTGAGGGAAGTGAATGCACAGACCTCTTTGTTCAGTTTTATCTCGTGGAGTGTCGTGGCTGAGCGGTCTAGCTTACCGGACTCAAGTTCTGGTGTTAGCAGCAGAATGTGGGTTCGAATCCGGCCGTGACACTTGTGTCCTTGAGCAAGACACTTAACCATAATTGCTTATAGGGGCAGAGGCAGTTTAACAACTGCCTTGTTCTGGACTAGTTACCCCTCCCAGTCCTATTCACACCGTGAAGAGGCTGGTTATTAACTTGTCTTGTTTCGGTGCGAGGGGCTGGTTTCTTCAGTGTGGAGTCGTTGTAACAACTCAATGACTTAGTAGCCCCCACCTTGGAGTGGCCATTGGCCTTGTGTGGGGCGATTTGCGTTAAAAAAAAATCTCACTGGATTCCTACATTTGTAGAGAAATTTCATCCATTTCAGTACAGTGGCTACAATCCTCAACAGAACCTTGACAGCACCAAGGTGTTAGCCAGGATTTAGAAATAGGGGTATTCACATTTGCTGGAAATTTCAAAACAGGGTGTCCAAATTGTCTACTTACAATACTTGTACATGTAAATGACAGATGAAATATGTCCAAAATACACCCTGACACCCCTCTGGCTAATACTATGATTAGCACGCACACCCTGTGCCCTCCATACAATATTGGGGCGATATGACAGCAAAATTCAAAGCTCAAAAAAGGGAAAGAGAGGAGTTTCTCAGTGAGATTTCTCATGTGTGTTCTTTGATCGAGTCGAGGATTGTAGGTTTACGACAACACGGCTACATTCTGTTGACACTTTCCCACATTTCTGTGTGTCATACCAATAGATACCAGGCCAGGAGATTGAGTTGGACAATGACATGAGAGAATTATCGCACTACTCCATAGAAAA
This sequence comes from Zoroaster sp. YZ-2022, assembly GCA_029582265.1. Lineage (NCBI taxonomy): Eukaryota > Metazoa > Echinodermata > Asteroidea > Forcipulatida > Zoroasteridae > Zoroaster > Zoroaster sp. YZ-2022. The sequence continues at coordinate 31,934,098 of CM055821.1, read as the reverse complement.
TGGAGACATCATACTGGTCAGATGGTAACCTGGGTTGCTGTCTTGGAATTGAAGAAGTATACAAGGTGACATGCTTGTACACCATTGGTAACCTCAGCGGTAAAGTAAATTCAACATTATCTTAATACCCATTCTGCTCAGTAGCAGAAGCAGACAATTGTATATATGTAATTCATATGAGATATCATTTGGGCAATGACCATCACAAAATAAATTCAACCCTTTTGTGGTTTAATCCCTCAAAAACCAAAAAGGTAATAAAGTTTAAAAGTAATTGTAAGCGATGTGTTGTGGTTTCATGTGGGAATGCTTAGTATTATTGTGTTCTGATTGCCGAGTCATTGGAATGTCAGTTCAAATTGTGTCCTTGAGCAAGATACTTAACTATAATTGCTTCTCTTCTCCCAGAAGTATAAATGGGCAACTGTGAGGGTAAATATGGTTATTGTGTTTCATTGTGGTGTAAAAAGCTTGTATACTTTCCAAGGAGCTGAAAAAAAGATTACAGAAATGATATTGGCCCAGTGACCAGGTGAAATATGTTATATTAGAATGTAATATTAATATTATTAAGAAAAGACTGTTTGTGGTGACACTATGTAGAAATTCTCTTATTAGTGTTGAAGATGATCAGAGCATACTGATCGAAACGTCGAGTTGTAACCACCAGTTCTTTTCAGAACTATTTGTGTGGCGGTCCAGGAAAACCCAACACATGGTCAAATTTTTACAATTTTTGTTGAGTATTTAATCAAGTAATACACCCTTTACTGATCTAACAGTTTTAATGAGTTCAATATTCAAACCATAACTAAAGTTATGACCTTTCAAAGACGGTTTATTCTAAAACCCACAAACGGAGAAATTAGCCTTCAAAATTGGCTATGCAGTAAACGTAAATCCCTTGAACTATTAATAGGACAGGATCAGGACTAGTGTAGAGCTTTCCATTGATGGGTTATTCATAGGGGGGCGTGCTTTGGGAGAATTCATGAGCGTCGGCCATAAAGTGCATTGTTTTAGAGTGAATTTTTTTTAATCTTCTAATTATTTTAAAATGCATTGGTTCAAAAACATCCCAAAAATACATTTTATACTTTGATTTTCCTAAAACAAAATTTTAAGAGGAAATTTAACGACAACAACTTCCATTTGGAACCAAAATCTCAAAAATGACACTATGGTAAATTTTTACGTAAATCAGTCCATAATTACAAATGTACAAAATGTGCGTGGCGACTTCCTACGGGTTTTCCCCGACTGCCACACATTTACTACTGAAAAAGAGAATTTCTACATGGTGTCACCACAAACAGTCTTTTCTGATCCTTTTCACCATGCAAAGCTACAAGTCTTAATTAACATTATTATTACTGTAATTGATTACACTGGTCTACAGCCAAAATGCTTCCGAAACAAATGAAGTCAAACTTGACTAATTATGGGTCACCGAGAATGGAAATGATGCTTAAAATTGTTGATTGGCTCTAGTTTTCAAGATCTACATGTACATGTGTACACGTATGGGAATAGCGTATGATAATTCATACTTTTTAGCGTACTTTTTAGCATATGATAATTCATATTTTTATATGCTATGTACACCATATACATAGTACGTAAAATGTAAAAACTTAAATATCTTGGAAACAGTAGCCAATCAGCAATTTTAATTGTCATATTTGAATTCAGCACATCAAAATCCATAATATATAGCACATTTTATCTCCGAAGCAGAAAACCTTTAAAAAATTGTTGACCAGTGTTATTAATGAAGTAGTGTGGTATCGATTGAAGAATTGATGTTCAGAACTATTGTTAATATTACCCTTCTTCCAAGTCAGTCTATTGGGCATCCGGATCTGTCCCAAGTTGCGTATATTGTGTCTAATATCAACAATTCATTATATACATAACAGCAAAAGAAACGTCACCCCCTAAATTTTGATAAGTATGAGAACATGTTTAGCTTATGTGTCCTCAGACGTCATACATGACGAATTTTGAGGTCAACCAAATTTGCAACATTATGTTCGTGTTACACTGCATACTCATAATATTCTTCATTAAACAAATTATATTAATTATAAAATGAAAATAATAAATATTTTTAGGGGTGACGTTTCTTTTGCTGTTATGTATATATTAACTGTAATTGTACATCTTGATCCTTCATGACACATTTCACAGTGAGTGTAGAAAATTTCTTTATTTGCAAGGTTTAAAAACCAAATTTCTTTGAACAAACATGATATTTTCTGAATTATACAACTGTTTTTATTGTAAATGATCATGCTTGAACTTGAACACCTTCTCGACGCATTTCTTTAAAATAAATAACACATCAAATAAATAAAACAGTAGATTGAAAGCAGCTGTGTCTAATGTGGACACATTCTATTAATCCCTTGGGTGTCTACTCTTCACAATTTCCACTTCATCATTCTACACAACCTTCATACGTGTAGTTTCATGTTTGTTGCTGGTACTGTTATTATACCTGTACATGTACTTTCGTTTAATATTGCATTCAAACACAAAGTTGTTTTATAGTGATGTTTATTTCCATTGACCTGTAGATAATGGTAAGGTCACTTAATAATGTCGTCTAGATTGTTTGCATTTTAATTGGTACCAGCTGTGTGTGTGATTTTTGTTATTATGCAAATTGAAATAAATATTTCAAGGAAGAAAGACGTGAGTTCTTGGTTACACAAATAACCCTCTTTTAATCGATTTTTAAAGATAAAATGTCTAGTCAACATGATTTACATGTACATGTAGTCCTACGTATGCACACAGATAAAAAAAATCCTTGCTTATCAGGGGTGTTATTTGTCCGGATTTTAAAGATTTAAGCAATAATGGAAAGCAAAGCAAATGCTCAGAACTATAGATTTCACCCCAGCGCTGTTCACAACAGTGGCCCCAATACCCCTAGCAAAATTTATGTGGATTTTTCAAAACTTCCCAGTCACACCCTTGTGCTTATGCACAATTTTCTGCTCTAGTAATCTACTTTTTTGTTTGCTGACATTTTTCATGAGTATTACTGTCATCAGAGACAACTGGCTGGCAAGTAGTTTACACAACAAAAGGTCAAACGTTTGACCAAAGCCATGAAGCCAGACTGTTTTTACACAAGCCAGTCCTAATCCCAGTCTAGAAGTCTGACAGAAATTTCACCAGCCCAACATTTTGTCCAGAAGTTGCAAATATTTCACGAGCCGCTAGTTATTATGCTATAAAATTCTACCCACCAGTGAAGCCTGTAATGTTGTACATTCACCAGCCTGGTGGAAAATGTACCTGCCCCTGGGAGGTGGGCACCCGTCCCTTGCAGGTGGGCACCCGTCCCTTGCAGGAGGGCACCCTCCCCTGGGAGATGGATACCCGTCCCTTGCAGAAGGGCACCCGCCCCTTGCAGGAGGGCTGGTGTCATGGTCCGCCCCTGCCAATCCCTACTCTAGTCTCTGTAAATGTCACTCATTGAGGTTCACAAACACTGCCCGTGCGGTGAGGAATTCCCAGTATCTTCCATCTTAGTTTGTCCAAGATGACTCTCCTTCACCGTTGCTGTTCCATCAACTTGATGGGTTCCAGGATTCTGGTTTTGCTCGTTTCCACGATGCATCCGTTCATCACCATCTCATCCAGAATTGTGTACACCTTGTCCAGGTTAAACATGATCTAAGAAACACTGGGTTAAGTTCCATAATCCAGCATGCTGAGAGGAACAAAATAATGTGCCAATGATGAGCCTTTCTTTTTGACTCTCTTTGGCATAACAGTGATCAGGTAGTGTTTCACATAATGAATTTGAACACTCTTCAACGCTGCTCTGTACTGACAATGTCAGAAATGGAAATGATTTTTTAGAAACATGAGGACTTAATGAGCTCAAACTGTCATAGGTTGGTTGAATATATACATAGATATTCTTGGTCCTCATTAAGTATAAATGAACATATTGACAATTCCAAAAATGTGCACATTTTAAAAGCCTTTTTATTTGAATCATGTCAGGAACACAGTAGCAAGCACTGATTTCAATTTGAATTTGGCCCAGACTTGACAAACTGTTGCTTGTTGTGTTTATCGTCAATAAATGACACAGGTAACATTAAGTAACTGTTTGAAGTAACTTCCTATTCAATGTAATCAACATGTAAATCAACTTGTGGGTGAAATCTGGTACTACAAGATCTCGCTTGATTCAAATATAAATAGATTAAAGGGATTTGCAACACACTACAATGCTGTATCACATTGTTATTAACCCTAACCCCCTAGGTGTTCTGGCTAGGAACCTTCCTGAATCCTCCAAAATCCTCCAGTGCACTTTTGGAAACATGCCCTTATCTTCAAAATGCACCATGCATTTTCGTTGATCTTTCATATTCAGCACTTACAGTATGGCCTGTACTTCTTGCCAGGTAGTAATTTTGCCCCATTTGAAGAGGTGAAAGTACCAGTTTCCCACAGTGCTGAATTTTTCCCAAAAAAGTGCCCCTTGGAGGATTTTGGAGGATATGGGGTAAGTTAGGGTTAAGGAAAGCTCTTGCACAAAGTAACCACCAGCTTAGGAAAGTCTGGTACCTTTGTGGCATACACACCCATTGTAAACTGTGTAAGATATAGATCTTCTCTCTAAGGTTAACATGCAATAACTTGCCCTGAATCACATGGTGTAGCACAAGTGTATGTCAAGTCAAGGAAGTTCAAATACCACTGATTTGAGTTTGTGTATCAGACATTATTCTGACATTCTCCTGAGGACGATCAGAGCATACTGATCGAAACGTCGAGTTGTACCACCAGTTCTTTTCAGAACTAATTACTACTCAATTGAGATTCCACATGGTGTCACCGCAATTAGTCTTACTTATCATCCTCACCATACAAAGCTACAAGTTTTACCTAGACATTATTCAAATAAACTCGCAAAACGCCTATTAACACTTCTGTGACTGCAAGGGTCAAAATCAGTCAAAATGTTGATATACTTGCCAAGGTATATCTAGTGCACTTAAAAATCAAACACTGTCAAACCTTACGTGTAGTAAGTACATTTACAGGTTAAAATGAGTCTACAGTTTTTGACTGGTAAAAGCATCGCCTTGTATTGTTCAGGGTGGTCAAAATGACAGTAAAAAAAAACAGTGAAAAATGCCCCTGTGTGCACATTTGGGTCAACAGGCAGTTGACTGATTTTGACCTTGATAGCTACTTGCCACTATAAGTGCAGTTATAGTAGGAGAGTTAAGCAAACTATACATTATCATGAGGACTGCCAGAAAAGTGTTGACTTTTTGAAAGGATACATCCAGGTCTGTCTGAAATGAAGAAAAAATAACATAACAAATAAATTATTAAAATAAGTTATTAAAATAATAACACTCAAATGTCTACATGTTATATTGCAGTCTAGGCCATAGCACAGGGTAACCTTCTTACATGTACACACATACATGTCTGGAAGCACGCCAAACAAAATGGTGGCCCCAATTTATAGACAATACCTTCATGGATCTGCCCCTCCCTAAGTCTAAAAAATCAATCTTTCATTACCCATTGCATCACCTCACATGCAGTGCAGTCCACAATGAATTTCCCCATCTACTCCGGCAGGGAACAATTTCGTTCACAAATTTTGCGTAGCAAAATTTGTATGCAGAAATATTTGTGTGTGTGTGTAATGCTAATTTTGAATAGCAAATTGTGAACTTTGTGTGGCATTTTGCTGTGCGATATAAGGGGAAATCGTTCACTGACTCCAGTCCTTCCTATACCCCCAATGAAACCATGCCACTACTCCAAATATCACTTCTTTGTGGCACAATCATTATCCCATGCCAGACACATCTAAACACTAGTAACATGGCGAATCAAAATAACGCAAACTTACCACTTTGGGGAAATACTTGTCCAAGGTCTCAACTATCAAGTGGATGAATTCAAGAATGGCTACTTCATTCTGTAAGTACAACCAGGAAATAAAAATTGAGTAATAAAGTCATTCATCTGTCAATGTTTTACGACAAAAAGTACAAATGTTGAGTGCGAAACAAATAAATCGATGAATAAAAACAAGGGATATTTTACAGCAAGTTATTCTTCATTAATTATTTCATTTTAACTGTATCTCCCAGAAATTTACCAAAATGGATAAAATGATGCAAGAGATTTTCTTTAATTTGTTCATTGCTTGAATACCTGACTTCCGATGCTGACGAACTGAACATAATCCAGAAAGATTTGCAATAGCACATGTGTAAGTTTTCTTGAGTTGTAAAGATATTGTTGGTTTTGAAAAGACGGAACTACTGGCTGACAACTCAATGTTTCAGTAAGTAAAATTGGATCATCTTCAGGAGAATGCCAGACTCTAAAGCTGGCACTTACTACTTAAGTAGTAAGGAAATGGATCCTGATGCAAGGTGATAAGCTTGATGAAGCACACAGGTGGGATCTTGAGGATGGATCTTGTAGAGTGTGTGCGTGCTCACTGAACTATCTCAGTTATTGATAAGCACAGGGTGGGAGGAGAGGGCCAAGGGAGGGGGGCGGAGGGAGAGGGTAAGGGTATAGAAGACCTGTGCATAGGGAATGGGCTGGGGGATTGTGGATATAGAAGATCCTTTGGTCGGGAGTGGGGGGTGCCAGATATTGATGGCCTCTTTGATGCAATGTCTGAATGGGGACAATGAATTCATTCTGAGGGCACTGAAACAAATTATGGTAAATTTACGTGCATGGCCATAAAAAAGGAAGCAATTACTCATCCCCCCCCCCCACAATGACCTTCCAATACCCCCTTTGCCCACTTCATGGATTCACCAATGGCCTTGGGCATGATGACATGATGGTAAAGTTTGTGTTGTATAAAACTCCATCATTACTGTTGTCATAACTAATTACCTCCTCTTTGTCTATCCCAATGAGGAAATACAGAGACAGGTATCGTCGATACACGACCTTCATATCTTGATAATCTAGAAAGGAACACTGAATGAAAAATGAAGGAGAAAAAAACCCAGTTAATCTTCAACAATTATTATGTGATGTCGGTTACGTTGGGGGAATTAAAGGTCACAACTCACAACTGCCTGTGTATCATGCACCAGAATATTTTCTCAACCTTGGTTCTGAAACAATGTTCATCACAATCTTCTAGTTTTCAAGAAATAAACAAACATGTGAAAGTTTCATTGCACAAAGTGCTCAAAGTTTTTATAAGAAGTTGCTGTCTGTCAACTTTGTGTAAATTCAACAAAACAATTTGTGTTTTCCTTAAGATAAAGCACTTTCAGGATGACTGATGTAACTTTACACGAAATGAGTTTTAGACAATAACTTGTTTATTTGATAATCTGGTACCAAAGTTGTACCTTCCCTTTAAAATGAGAAAACTGACTGTTTACCCCTTTGGTTCCTCTGATGAGCACCTTCCTTATCAGTTCAGCCTCCAGGGTTGTCCTTTCAGCCAGCTCTCTCCTCTCGCCATAGTACTGGGCGAGACGAGTCTGGCCCTGCTTGGAGATGATCAAGATGAACTTCAGCATGGTGACAGCAGCGGTAGGTCAGAGGTCATTGACAGAGTCAGCTTGAATTGTAGAACATACTGTGCTGACAAATGGTCTCACTCTCAGGAGATTTCTGAAATTGGGAAAAACAGAAACGCAATCAGCATTTTCTAGATTTTAATATAGGGGGGCCTATAGGGGGTATGACTAGGTTTTAAAATTTGAACCATTCAACATAACATTGATGGATTATAAGCAACATTGGTTAAAGCTGAAATGATCACATGTGATGTGACCTCCTGTATCATATTCTGTATTCATTTTAGACAATCAGATTATCAAAATCAGAGCAACGCTCTTGTAAAGCCTCATTGTCATGCATGTGTGCCTGCCGTCATGCGGCAATGGTATGTTGTTGACGGGGACACTGTACAGTTACAGCATGGAGGAAGGAAAAGCATTCTTTTCCTTCCTCCATGGTTACAGTAAGGAAACAATGTGTGTAAATAAATAATCATGCATGATGTTCCAAGGTCTAGTTGCGATTATAGTAACTCAACTTTTCCCACATATCTACAAAAAACTAAGAGAAACATGAACAAATTGTACCTTCAAGGATTAAGGAAGACTGACGTTACTCTATTCTGATCCTGGACGTAAAATTGGTGGGATCGGGATGGGGATAAAAAATGGTTTTCAGCACTGGTATGGCGCCCTCTTGTGTTAGCACTTTCCACCATTTTTATTATGCCTGTCAATTTGACGTCACATCATCCTCCATCACGACGCCTGGGCCAAGTGAACCTTGAATTCTTCGGAATTTTCGCGAATTTCTTCAGTAGATCGAGCTTTTCAATCTTCAACTAGGAATACCTGGATTATATGGGATAAATATGAATGGAATATATCGACTACGATGTACGCAGAATGAGAGAACTATAGCCGGCATTTTAGTGTAAATCACACCCAGTAGAAAATCCTCCAAGTATGGCGCCGTCGACCTCGCTGTGACGAGGAAAATATTCAGCACCATGATGGAAAACGATACTGGACCACCACAAAATCACATAAACCAGTTAAATTCTGGTCCAGGAAATGTGATGAACAGTCTATCTAATAAACAACATGACGATATCAATCAACGAATGAACTATACAATACCGGGAATATTACATTTTATCCAACATGAGTGGGCACGTTTTGAGATGGAGAGGGCGCAATGGGAAGTTGAAAGGGCAGAATTGCAGGTAAGGCCATTGCATTGGTAATGACAATGGTTGGTATTCATGCATAGTGGAATGTTTTCCTCTTCATGGTCATGATGGTACATGTAAATAATGATATAAATTATGCATATTGTATGTACTACTGTGAGTGTAATGAATGTTACATGTAAAGTAGGTCAACAGATGGCAATTGTAAAATGTACATTACTTCCAAAATTATAAAGTTAAACTGCTCAGCAATAAACCTTATTTACAGATATCTTGCAGTCATGACAGTTGACTTGTGACAGTCATGACAGTTGACTTGTGACAGTCATGACAGTTGACTTGTGACAGTCATGACAGTTGACTTGTGACAGTCATGACAGTTGACTTGTGACAGTCATGACAGTTGACTTGTACTTGTGACAATCATGACAGTTGACTTGTGACAGTCATGACAGTGCTAACAACAAGTAATATGGTCCGATGGTTGAAGGTGGTTATTGTTACGACATTTACTTGGGATGGCATGACAATTGACATTACACTTTTTACGCGTCTAAACTTTTTTTTCCAAAAAGAATGTCGAATACAACCGCCACTTTCCTATCCGAATATGACCAATATCACAGATTTTCCTTTGAAAGTTGATAGAGGACACACTTAAGGAGAGGAAAGTGTAGTCAAAAGAGGTTGGAAATGATATTTTTGGGAGATTTTGAGCAATGAATGTATATGCACATCCAGCGAGATGTTGGTCATTTTGTCGTCTGCTAAAAACATATCTAGACATTGTGCACAAATGGCGGTTGGGCTCAACATTCTTTCCTTTTTTTTTCAATATTTTTCTACACGGTTACTGCTTCGTGAACATAATATGCACTCAATTTTCCATCCAAATAAAAGGCTTCAATCATACATGGCACGAACACTCGCATTAAGTTGTAAATTGTGATGTAACACAAAACTCTCTATTGTATAGGCACTGTATTTTCATAGAGTTTAACTTAACATGATATCGGCGATATACGATATTATTGTCTCGATACGCGGATACACTGAAATATGAACTACTTTTACATGCAAGTTCTACAGGGAAGTTGCGTAGCTAATAAACAATTCTGAAAATTATCAAAAATTCAATTGAATCGCTCTAAAACAAACCGGTGTTCTAAAAAGGACACTGGCACATTGATTATCATCCAATGCGTTTTTGTATTCTGGTATCCGACATCTGCTGAATGTGAACAACCTTAAAAATGTACACCAGTGCAGTTAATTCAGGAGAATGTACCACTTAATCCTGGGACTAGACTTTAGGTAAGGCCCACGCGGAAAGTGGTGAGGCCACTCGCGATCGCGTGTGGTCTTGTTGATGTTTGTATTGTTTTCCATTGATTTGATATCGGCTATTTTTGGAATATCGGCGACACTTTTGGAATATCGTCAATATGGTGATTTTTCGATATCTTCAAAATCATAACCGATTTAGCCGATAATTTTTTGAATATCGTATCATTACGATATTATCGTGATATCGTCCACCCCTATCGTGCATCACTATTTCTTGTATAAAGTTCCCCTGCTTTTAATACACCAATCGGCCAATCCAGATTTGGCCATATTCCATGCATAACTGGAAAATCTGTCTTGTGCATCTGTAAAAATGCAAAGCGTGTTAACGATATATCCATGTAGGAACCATTGACATGGAAAGGTGATCCCTATTGGTTAATCCCTGCCATTTGATTGACAGGCAAGATCTATAGGTATATTGGGTGATTGGAGTATTCAATGAATTATGAAATGGAACATTTCCTCTCTGAGTCACTCCTGAGTATCGTCAACATATATCTTTTGAAAAAACACATAATCTTCAAGGCACACAAAACTGCCAATCGTTGTCAACATAATTCCTTACTGACACTTGGTGTGATCTCTCCCCAAAATTTAGCACATACATGTAACAGGTACAGCACACAAATGTAGTAACGTTGCAGGTTCAAAAAAATTCCACGCTAGTAAATTTTTCTTTGTTTACTTGATAAAAAAAGGGCAACGTAAGTACAAATTATAATTGTGACCCAACACCTGAAGCACAGCCAGAATGCTCATTGTTTTTTATAAAAACAAATTCTTTTTAAATTATTTGTAATAAAGTAATAAATAACTATATAAAAATTAGGACTATTTTTAAAAAAGAATTTGGGTATGGGAACTGTGGGAAAACTATATTTTCTATCGAATTATGTCAGATTTTCTAATACGAATAGCATTAGCAAGTGACCAGAAATTACTACAGTCTGTCCATCTTGTGTTAAATCAGAAAGACTCGTACTGGCTTGCTTCATAAACATGTTGTCCAGCAAACATGCTGGGCCTCTGAAGGAATTACATGAATTATACACAGAAATGCTAACGTATCACACATGGGTTCAATGACGTCTAATGAATTAGGCGGTCTTTTGTCATATATAAATGAATAATGCATTTCAGTGGTTATATATTTACATATGAACCCACAGCTGCATAGTCCCACCCACCTGACAGGCAGTCCGTCCCACCTGACAGACTGCCAATTATGCATACGTCAACAAATCAACATTGTCAGGATCCCTGACTGCATGCATTGAACATATCATGTCATTGTAGAAAACAAAACAAGAGCCCGCCTAATTCTGAAAAACAAAAAAGCTGGAAAAAAGTCATTCAACATGGTGCACATGTGAACATTAGCTAACCCTAACGCACTAGACCCTAGTTGCTAGGTACCATCCTCAATCCTTCAAAATCCTCCGATTGCCCTACCCCAAAAAATGCATTCATCCTCAATCCTCAAAAATTTTGCACTATGTTCAAAATAAGTGGTACTCACCTCCTCAATCCTCCAAAATCCTCCAAAATCCTCCAACCATAAAAACAGTGCTGGGAAAGGGGAGGGAGGGAGGAGGAGGAGGAGGGGAGGGAGGAGGGAGGAGGAGGAGGGGAGGGAGGGAGGGAGGGAGGGGAAGGAGGGGAGGGAGGGGAGGAAGGGGAGGAAGGGGAGGGAGGGAGGGGAGGGAGGGGAGGGGAGGGAGGGGAGGGAGGGGAGGGGAGGGGAGGGACGGGACAGGGAGGGACAGGGGGAGGGGATTTTGTTTTTTTTATTTAAAATTTTTATTGTTTTTAATTTTTAATTTAATTTTATTTTTTATTTATTTATTTTTTATTTTTATTTTTTATTTATTTATTTTTTTTTAATTTGTTTGTTTAATTTTTTTTTTTTTTTTCTGGGTTGGATGATGGGTTGGATACTGGACTGGATGTTGAGGATGAGGATGTTGGGCTGGATGATGGATTGGACAATAAATGGAACTGTCCGCAAGCTTTACAACAGGTCAGGACACAGTGCAGTAAGGGGAGTACCTTGTTTATGACCAGTAATAACTATAAACAATGGGAGACGTCCTTGAAACAATGGTACACAGTGTACACTACATGTAGGTCACACATGTGTGACCTAGTGTACCAGTACTACTGGCTGCATGTATGTATGTACAGCACTGTGAAACAGATGGAGTACCAGTACTTACCTTGCTGAGTGAGAAAAATGAAAATTAAATAGTACCACATTCCAGCAACTCCTACCACACCAGTCCTCCAAAATCCTCGTGTTTTTCAAACACCATTCATCGTCAATCCTCAAAAATCCTCATGTTTTTCAAACACCATTCATCCTCAATCCTCCAAAATCCTCCAAAACTGCAATGAGGATTTTGGAGGATTGAGGAGTGTTAGGCTAATTAGGGCTTGTGCATCCATGAGAATGGCTGCCGAAAAATGATGTTTTATTATCACTTTTTGACAAATATTTGCTGGTGATCTCATCTTGAATGCTATTGGAGCACAGAACACATTTCACAGTCACATATGTACACATATGTGATATGCAGTCGGTTTCGGATTACATGTACATGTCATGTACACCTGTCTAACCTACCTGTGTCAAAAATTTCAGGCCTGAACTTAAGTACAGGTGTGTATGCTGTATCATTATCTGGTTACTTTGGCACCAGGCAAACACGGCACCTGCATACTTGGCATAGAGACTTATTTGTGAGGCGATTATTCATAAAAAACGAACAATTTCAAGAGGTGTTCGCGCAGTCGCACGAACACCTAATAAGAAAACTACATGCTTAGGTGTCAAATCTATGATGTTCTCGAAGGCCTCAAGATTTTAGTGCCAGTGAAGTACATGTACAGACTGGATCACCCACTGTGTAATAATGCATAGCCTAGCTAACAGTGTTCTGTGCCAGTCTATCACCAGCGGCACCTAGTGATAAATTAATCCAGTGACCACTGTTAATCGCCATTACTGCGGGGGAACCGCACTGCACGCGAACCGCACTGCACGCGAACCGCACTGCACGCTTGCATCCCACGCATTCTTAAATACACGTTACGCTTGCGTTTCATCAAATGGATGTTTCGGAGTGGTCAAAGAAGCACTGGACTGCATAGAATACAAACGCTTGATGCAGAATGTACACGGTACCACTGCAGTTATGGCCGGCGCCCATTGAATCGATCGACGGATTAGTCTAAGACTGGCGACCTGTCCATAATATGTGTTTCTGATATGCTCAGGCTCTGCGTGTACCAGAGTATCAATTTCAGTGGTTGGAGTACATGAATACATGTAGGTAGGGTGCACACTTGTCTGTAAAAGAAACATGTAGCACGTATAATTGGTGTGTAAAGTTGAAATTTGCAAAAAGAAGAGTCTGGTATCTGGCATCTTTTGCGAGCCCTCACTGTGTGACGCCATGTTTCCAGGCTATACACTCGGCTAAAATTGATGTCATTAATTAGTAAATACAATCAATAATGAAAGAAATGTAAGAAATAAAGCAACACCCACGGGAAATTAATATTTTGTTGAGGTCATCTCACCTGTATTACATCCCTTAGGTCCAATTTCATAGAGCTGCGGAGAATTTTGCTTCGCAAAATAAAATAGACTACCAACCAAAGTACACTCATTTTATAATATTTTTAGCAAGAAATTTTTCTACTTAATTAGCAGTTCTGTGGAATTTTTCCCCATGTCCAGTTGGAACTGGATAACCGAGTCTGATGATATGCAACCTTCAGGCAGTCAGTTCTACAAGTTCACAACTCTGTGTGTGTGCGTGTGTGTGTGTGTGTGTGTGTGTGTGTGTGTGTTTTTTTTTAAATTATTGAATGAGAACCTTGACTACCGTCCATGTGAGGAATGAAGCTAGCCAAATGAGAACATGTGTTGGGATTTGCAGTACAAACACAACCTGTACATGTACATGTCAATACCAATAACGATTACATTTGATTTTCTTGCATATAAAACAACTTGTGAAGTGAGGTGGTAATTTAAGCCATAAAGATAGATGTGAGGTGCTTGAGAAAATGAGCAAGATGCCTGAATAATTTCACTTGAATCACAGAACAATAGGCTAAGCAAAGGTCACGATTTGCTACACAATATTAAGAATTGCTGCTCAAAATTACAGGGGTCGAAATTGCCGGTAGCCCGCTAGCCCGGGACTAGTGGATTTACAGCCGGGCTACTATTTTTTCCAGTTTGATATCCCGGCGGGCTAGTGGAAAAATAAAGTAAAAATGCAGCATCAAAAATAATAATGAACTGTCTGACAATAAGGTTCGGCTCTTTACTTTGTAATCAGTAGTGAAAAATTAGTTGTCAACTCGCCATTGCATCAAAACATGCTAGAGATGCATTATATCGGCCATGGATTCCTTTGATCGTACAGCGGTCCCGATCGCACGGCGCGGCATGCACTGCACTGTGACGGTGTCACATAAAATACTACTCACCTAAAAATTTGCTTCCCTACTGTAGAGTGTGCGCAGCGGAATATTCGGTCCTGTGCACGTGCACAATTTCACGGTGTCTATATCTAATGACACCCGGCTTCGTATACAGAACTAGTTCCCGCACTCGTTCAGCAGGTAATCAGATTGCTGTGGTGAGAACTAGGCACAGTGTAGCCTTTAGTCAAGGCACGCGTGGCACCCCGGATACAGACGACACGAAAGACCACCACAGCGCTGTGGTGGTCTTTCGTGTCGTCTGTACACCAGTATCCGGGGTGCCACGCGCGCCTTGACTAAAGGCTAGGCACAGTGCTGACGAAGAACATGCCGCGTTATAATTATCTGCGCACTATACTATACTGAATCGGTTTACCTGATTTGTGATTGATTGAAAGTTTGGGGCTGGCCGGTTTCGCTCTCTAACTAATATCAACAGTACAGATGCATGTGGTGCTTTTTGCAAGGAGTGAAACCTCCCGCAAAAAAACAAAAAAGTGGCCAGGGATGACAAGGAAACAAGTCGATCCTACGAACAACAAAAAAGAACACGGAAATTCCAGAGGGCATGGCAGAATGACCGTAAGTGGTTGAACTACGATGATAAAAACAATGTGACTGATGTATTGCAAGTGGTGCGTAAAATTTGCATATAATTCCAAGGATAAGAACAGAGGTGTTTTTTCCTTAGTTTTTCATATTTTTTGTACATTTATTTATACTTAATACTCTCACGGTGATAGGGCCTACAATACATGAAATCAATGTATAGGCCTAAACAAAGAATAAAGAATTACAGATTTAAAGCTCTTTTTTGGGCTACTGAAATCTAATCAGGGCTACTAAAAAAATTGTGTTACTAGCCCTGCTGGCTACCATGAAAATCCATTTAATTTCGACCCCTGAAATTAGCATTACATACACACAAACATACTATGTATCTCATTCTTAGTATTTTTCTATGCACGATTGTAGGAAAACTGTATTAAAACCCTCCTACAATCAGTGCAATTTTTGAAACACCCCATTCAGGCCACTCCAAGCCATTAGCTGTTGCCAGTGGCCTCCTATGGTTACCCTTCTGTGCACTGTCACACCACTGAGATTGCAGGGTCAAGTGGTCTCCCATCGATACACTGCAGGCCATACTAATATATTCAAACATTTACAGTGGCCTTGGGTGGCACACAGTTGATTTTGTAAGATTACTTGGAAAGGACAGCAGGCTTGTACATGTATGTACTGAAAGTTGCTCAAGAGCAGAATTTTGTGGATCGGAGTGGCCTCCATGTGTAGGAGGGTTAAAATACGAAAGCACTGCAACTGCATTGCGGGCATGTGGTGGGCGTGTATGTACATGTACATAAGTTACTTTCCTTCAGACATGATGTACATGTACATGTACACTATTGTGTAAGCCTGTACAGTACATTAGCAGACATATAAAAATTGTTACATGTAGATTGTTTGCCCAATTATATGATATGTACAACTTAATAAATGCCAACATACAGTATACAATTACAGATTAGAAACATGTATTATACGTGTACATAACATGTACGTACATTACTACACGTGCAGTGCATTCTATTAGCCATTGGCTGATTAACATGTGTAAATCATTTACAATACAATACAATGAAGGCATTTATATAGCGCTCTTACATAAACGGTATCACAGCGCTTTACAGTGAGATGCAAGTACAATTTAAAAATACACAGTGCCTAAAATAAATGAGTCTTGAGAGATGTTTTAAAATTGACTCAATGAAGAAGCATTTACTATGGTTAGTTGTCAGTGACATATTGTACATACATGTACATACATGTATAAGCCGGTTCATACTTCATGCGAATGTGAAAGCAAAGTATGTGACGTCAACAATGGTAAAATATTGTGGTTTCATTGTCAGCGTCATAATAATTCATTTCCCTCTCGCATTCACATCAAGTATAAACCGGTCTTATGTACGTACGTGTACATACATGTCAAGGCACTCTAAACTGCTCTAAATTGTGTTCACCAGTCCATTCCATTATACATCTATAGGCTTATGTAGGATTATATTCATTTACCTGTAATTCAATAGGTGACCCGTCAAATAAGATCCAAATCCTTGTATGGCAGTGCAGATTATTGAGAGAGACAACAACCAACATAATGGGTACAAGTTTTTGAAAGCACACGTATCAGCCAAACTGGTGCTCAAGGCACCTTTATTATTAAAACCCTGCTCATCAGGCTCATCAATGATTCCTGAAATCATCTCATCTCCCTGGGGAGTATTCAGCTCAATTGCAGCCTTTATCAGTGCATGCATAATCGAGGGCTGATCAAACACAACAACCAATTCTGCCCTCACAGTTGCTCCAGGGTGAAGAGAATAGTTATGATAGTTAAAGTACCTTGCTGAAGGACAGCGTTAGTGGCCAGGATTCGAACCCACATTCTGCTGTCTCAGCGTCAAGAACACAATGCAGTGATGCTGATGTACATGTGCATGTACTACAACAAAACTGATTGTCTTCTTCTTTTTTTTAAATGTCAAGATTTAGAAGAACAAAATTAAACTTCTTAAAATGTATCCCAATCGAGGATCATGTTGATGATAAATTGTACATAGTTGCTGGCATTTTATTTATGAAATCAAATTATTTATGTTTTCTGGTCAAACATGTAGGTTGGCTTAAAAATTGGTGTGGTGACACGTTTTTTTTTTTTTTTCTTTTTTTTTTTCGTTTTTTTCTTTTTGGGTTTTTAAAGTGATAACATGCATGTATACGCAGTTATTGGAACCAGACCAAATTTCCCATACACAAAGTTTGGTGGCTAAGAGAGGCTGCACAAACATTCATACCTCTACATGTATGTGAAAAAGTCATTTAAAACAGTGTGGCAAAATTCCAATCAATCCAGCAATTTTTTACTGAGGCAAAATTAATTTTCATGGCTAAAAAGTATGACCATGTCTCCCCTCTCCTACGAC
This sequence comes from Zoroaster sp. YZ-2022, assembly GCA_029582265.1. Taxonomy (NCBI): domain Eukaryota; kingdom Metazoa; phylum Echinodermata; class Asteroidea; order Forcipulatida; family Zoroasteridae; genus Zoroaster; species Zoroaster sp. YZ-2022. The sequence continues at coordinate 31,916,518 of CM055821.1, read as the reverse complement.
AGCTTCACTGGCTTCCCATTCGAGGCCGGATTGATTTCAAAACATGACTATTGCCTATAAATGTGTTACTGACTCTGCGCCATTCTATCTCTGTGAGCTTATTATACCATACCAACCTAACCACAGTGGACTCCGTTCAAATTCTAATTCCCGGATCTTCAAAAAGCCAACTACACATTTAACTGCGGCTAACAAGGGTTTCTATACTGCTGCACCCAGCATTTGGAATGAGCTACCATCTGGTATCCGTCATGCTTCTTCATTGAGTCAATTTAAAACATCTCTCAAGACTCAATTTAAAACATCTCTCTATTTTAGGCACTGTATTTTTAAATTGTACTTGCATCTCACTGTAAAGCGCTGTGATACCATTTGTGTAAGAGCGCTATATAAATGCCTTCATTGTATTGTATTAATGTGAGCAGACATCAGAAACCAGAGCCTTTTTTTGGGGGGGGGGGGCATATGTGAAGTACAACTTCATGTACTTGTATCAATTGACTAACCCTCCTACTTCTGGTACCTTTTTCATACAAGTTGATCCACCATTTGAAACCATTCGCTTTTGTGGCTTTGAATGGTGAAATAACTGTACAGTATTGATTTCCCCAAATGGTTTTGAATGGTAGGTCAGCTAATACAAAACCTTGTTTGGATCTTTCCAAATGGTAGTACAGCTAATACAAAACCTTGTTTGGATACTTCTAAGTGGTGAATCAATGGACCCTCTATGCATTTGAATGGATTTGAATGGTAGTAAAGCTTGCTACCAAACACTGTTCAAATGGTATCACCATGTGTGTACAAAACCAATGGGCATTTTGGTAAGTGGAAATTTTGAATGGTTTCAAATGGTCAAACAGTAGGAGGGCTAATGAAATGAGAAAACAGTTTTCATGGAATTTAGGAAAGAGTACACTTCTCTAAATTAAAAACTGGGAATTATTTGAACTTCAAACAGCATTACATTATTCATAGGCAATATAGACACCTTAGCTGTACGCCAAGTAAGTATTACATTGAAGTTTGACCTTTGGCTATTGTTTTTAATTACAAATTCTATACCTTATCTTCAAATGTCTGTTACCAGTGTAGATGTAATGATCAGTAGGACTTTAAGTGTGACCCTTTAGAGAGTTTCTCCTGGGGGGGAAAAAGAAGAGAAAACACAGAAAGGTGGTTTTGAAATACAATCCTAATTGTGCCTGTATTTGAATGATTTTTATCTGTCATACAATACTGCAGGATGTGCACAGCCACTGTGCATACATGTACACTGTGTTTGTACGTACTTGTATGCACGTATCACACTACGGTAACATCAACTTTTGTTTTTCTTCAGTGATGGCCCGGCGTAATTAAAAGATAAGTCTTTAACAAATTTGAAGTGTAATTTCAGCAGATATTACACGCATGACATACCTAACTACGGCACAACATCCCGGTCGAGGATATTGATCTGTGTGGACAGTTTTTATGCGCCGTGGCTGTAATAATGAAACGGTACAAACCATGAGTTTACACAAACTACGCTGTTTGTTTTGTACAGTGTAATGTAGGTCTGTCGTGTCAGTTCAAGAATGAACAGAACTGAGTGTTTGATCATGTACATGTGTGTGTGTGTGATTGATATGTGCATGTTATTAGTATGTTAAAGCCAGTATACACGTTCCGTTTAAATGCATCTATGCTTAAATACATAAGAATCAAGATATGTATAAAAAGTAACCTGTGAGGGTTTCAGCATATTTCTTTGTGTCACAAAATATTGATAAATGCATTCAGATTATTCGTATTCATTCCAATGTGAAATTTCTGTCTTTGGAGGACAGAAACTTATTTTTTTAAATTATTTCACGTATTTTACTGAAAAAATAACACCTTGGAGACAACAATATTTCAAGGGATGTTTGATACCATCGTTAACCCTCCTACTTTAGCTGAACTTTAGTGACAAGTAGCTATAGAAGTCAAAATCAGTCAACTGCCTGTTTTGACTGTTGACCCAAATGTGCACACAGGGGCATTTTTGACTGGTTTTTACTGTCATTTTGACCACCCTCAACAATAAAAGACAATGCTTTTACCAGTCAAAAACAGTTGTCTCATTTTGACCTGTAAATGTTTTGACAGTTTTCGACTTTTCAGTGCACTAGATATACCTTTGCAAGTATATCAACATTTTGACTGATTTTGACCCTTGCAGTCATAGGAAGGTTAACTTGACACCAAGAACGTTTGATGTAAAACTGATAATTTATGTTTTTCAAGATTTAAACTATATAGTGGCTTTAGTGTGAATGGTTCATGCATTAATTGTCACTCATTGCCTCATGGATGAAAGGTGTCTACATGCAGTTGAACAAGACAGGCCTTAAGTAGATTATTGGCGCTGTCACCACGGATACCTCATCGACAACACTGCTTCATCATTGTGCAGATATATGCTGCGCATTAAACCCTCGGGGTACAAATGTTCTATTAATTCCATCCGTCAGTTTCTATGCTGGGACAGTGGTATTAAATTCAATTAGACAACTGGAGTACATACATGTACATGTAGGTTTGTTATGTATTATGTGCATGGGGCAAACTCTTCTCTTTTGAACTGTGATCCATTGCATTGTAAAAGGTAACATTGCTCTATGGAAATACTTGCTACAGACGTGTGAGCAGTATGGGATGCCTGCCTTGATATGTAACTTGACAGCTCAAGTAAATCATATCCACAGATGCTACCATGTGTATACATACAATACATTACTGCGGTATGATCTGTTGCATGAGTCATTGCACTGCAATTTTGACAAGTCTGTGCCACACAGCCACCATTTTACTGTACACTTGACTATACGGTAGTGTACATGTACATGTACATGTACATGTACATGTTCATTGTTCATGTACGTGTACATGTACATATGGCCTAACATTCAACACAGGTGCTGCAATTGTTTTGCCTAATGCATGCATGTGCATGAACAATGTATACATGTATGTACATGTACATATTGGCTGTTTTGGGGTATAAACTTTTTTCTCTGTCAATTAACCCTAACTCCCTAGGCCCATTTGCTTTATACACATAACCTGAATCCTTCCTAACTCCCTAGGCCCATTTGCTTACACTTAACCTGAATCCTTCCTAACTCCCTAGGCTCATTTGCTTACACATAAACCTGAATCCTTCCTAACTCCCTCGGCTCATTTGTTTACACATAACCTGAATCCTTCCTAACTCCCTAGGCCCATTTGCTTACACATAACCTGAATCCTCCAAAATCCTTCAGTAGTAAAGCAAGCACATGACATGTATGCACACACGTGTTTCTAATCTGTGATACATGTACACATATGGCCAGGGACCCTCCCTGCATGCATGGAGCAATAAACAGTGTCCACTGATCCAAGCACCGACCTTGCAATCACAACAACAAACATGGATGTACATGTACCATGGAAAGGCAAGTATGCCTAATAACCTCAATCCTCTAAAATCCTTCACTTTAGCAAAGAGCATGTAGCATGTAACCTCAGTCCTTCAAAATCCTTCACTTTAGCAAAGAGGATTTTGGAGGATTTGGGAAGGTTAGGGTAGATACACGAACATGTACATATGTATACACATGCTTGCATTGTTTACATTCTGTTTTATTTCTTTATGATTGTACAGTGTACACTATACATGTAATATATATATGAGACCTAGAGTTAATTAGTTAATGAGAGGGGGAAGGGAAGGGAAGGGGGGTTCAAAAGGCACTGTACATAATACTGTATTCCTTCCTCCATGGTGTACATGTACATGTACATGTACACCCTGATGCTGCATGTTAACATGTTCGTGTGTACATGTACTATGAGACTACACAGGTGCATTGTACTTCCTCATAACTGTACATGGGATATTCACAGTCTTGTCCTGAAATGCAAGGTACAATGTACTGCATTGTATACTGTACATGCTCATGTACATGTGCTCAAGAGAATCAAGAGAATTTTTACATCCCCTGTACAATTTGCACTGAATATATTTGTACATTGTACTGTGCGCATTTACATTCTTTCTCCGTGGGCAATGGAATTATACTGTAGATCTGTACAGGATCCATGAACCCACTCCAAAAGGGGTAACTTACAGTGTGTTTATGGTCAAAGGTCACTGACTGGTATTCCACACATCCTTGCTGTCAGCTGTTGATGGGTCTGGTCTGGTAACAGAACCAATCTATATAAAATAATGTATTATGAACCAGCACTGGCTTCCTGTTTCACAGAGAATTGTTTTTAAACTTATGCTAATTGTTCACAAATCTTTTAATAACATTGCTCCAATTTATATTTCTGAACTGCTTAAAGTCTACACTCCATCACGCAATTTGCGCTCCAGCAACATGTCACTCCTAAAGGAACCAACTTCAAAACGGAACTGGGGTGATAGGTCGTTTTCTGTCGCAGCTCCGAGACTCTGGAATCATCTTCCAACTAAACTCAAATCTTGTCATACTAGTATAACCAGATTCAAGTCGATGCTTAAAACTCATCTTATGTCACAACTCTTCAAAGATGATGTATATTTGTAATTGCATTGTAGGTACATGTATCTCGGTACATAATTTTTTTCCCTATGCTATCATTGTATATTGTTTGTATTAATGTTTTTTCTTTGTTTCCGCGCCTTGAGCGCCCAGCAGGGTGGATATGTGCGCGCTAAAAATCTTTATTATTATTATTATTATTATTATTATTATTATTATGTATGTATTATTTTACATGAAACTAATTTATTAAAGGCATTTCACACATATGCATTGTACACACTGACCTTTTGTATTCTCAAAAAGCATAAATGATCATACATAAGTATTTTTAACTTAGTTGATGGTTGTATCAAACATACTGTGTGAGGTACACGTATTGTGTATTGTATTGTGTAATATCATTCTAAAGAATACAACCCACAAAATGTACACACTGAACATGTACAATGTGTACATCATGTACTGTATAATTGTACATACAATGTACATGTACATGTACTGTTTGTACACACATATTCTGCTACATAAAATTGTGTTTAACCCAAAAGAAAGTCTCCAGTTTCTGGTCAACGGTCGGATTCAAAATCGGTGCGGTAACATGTAACCTTTTTTTTTTGGTAACCCTTTTTTTGGTAACCTTTTTTTTGGTAACCTTTTTTTTTGGTAACTTTTTTTTTTTTGGTAACCTTTTTTTTTTTGGTAACCTTTTTCTATTGGTAACCCTTTTTTTTGGTAACCTTTTTGTTTTTTGGCCAACAGGGAAATACATGATACATGTATGCATGGGACCAAATTAATTATAGTGGCTAAGAGAGGCCTCACAAATCGGGCAAACGTTCATACCCAAATGTGAAAAAGTTGTTTAAAACACAGCACGGCACAATTCCAATCGATCCAACAATTTTGGCTGCCATTGGACATTCTGTCATAGCAACAACAACAGAGAAAATTAAAAATGTTGACGTGCAGGTCTGAGGTGATGTGTGTGGAGACCAAAAACCATAGACTTTCTTCTTTTTGGGGGGGGGGGGGCGGGGGGGCGGATATACAGGATATAGGATACACGTACATATGTACAGTGTTCATGTACAGTCAGCTTGTTTCTGCTAACAAACAATTGCCACTTCAGCTTGGATGCCCATGCTCTTCTTTCCATGAAATATGGTATTAAACAAAATCAATGTTTATTTGATGACTGCACAAACTTAAAATTGATCAGAGCTTTTCATTTTTGGAGAAGTAAATTGTCTCAGGTGCGTGTATATCTTAAACTACGCCCACACCCATGTATACAATATGACTCAAAATACATCCTTTCCCCCTCCTTTTTCTGAAATCATGAATTATTTCATCTCCGATGAATCTGTTTCTAACCAGTACATTTGTTTGATTTACGTGTACTTCAGACCTGTGTAAATTATTTGAGGGAAGATGGATGGTAGCAGTAGTTGATTGATGTTTGTTCAGAGCAGGCACAAAGATTGGCATCAGCACTCCAAGTACAAGACGTTGTTTTTGCACTCCAGGATGGTGGCTTTGGCACAGTGACGTACATGTACACGTATGTAAAGTTCTTTCTCAAGAACAAAACAGACTGACCGAAGTCAGGATTTGTCCAAACGGAAAATCCTAGTAAATTCGTACATGTAGATACACTTGTAAGATAATGAAATGAAAACGGCTGGCAACATCAGCTCTTTTAATTTGATCAGACCAGTGCAGCACAAACCAATGTTTCCACAAGCCACACCTACATACATGTAGGTTTTGAACGACCCTGAAAAAATGTACATTGTTAATTACCCGATTTCAATATTACTGGTTGATTATCAGAAAGCTTACTGTATGTGAAGTTGGTTAAGTTGCCAATCTTCATGATAAATTATTCTGTCCAAAGTGCTCTCCTTTCAGAGAAATCACAACAAATATGTCCATTTGTAAAAATAAATTGCCAGATGCCAACAATTTGCTCCATGGATTTTCTGTGAAAATTATATGAATGGTTTTTCACACTATTGTCATGGATTAGACTCCTCCGCATTGAGCTGAAACTTATCACTGGTTGGTTGTTGCTATTATGTTAATGATTCAAAGAAAGTGCATATATGTAAATATACTCAAAGAAGCAGTTTTGCTGACCTTACCAATGTTGTAACCTTCCCTTTAATTTTAAAACCATTGCAAGCACAGTACAGCCAACCTTGGTAGAGACTCCATGCTGACAGTAATTGGTACATGCTGGGAGCCATAGCTAGCCTAGACTGTTTGTGTATGTCACATTTGGCCAGTACAGACTGTCGTGTGTGTGTCACATTTGGCCACTACGGGACCTCTAGTGTGGCTCTCCTGTAGGGACAGTCCATCTTTTTATCAGTTGGACTTGGGGCATCCTCAGGGTTTTCGTTCATGTACTAAACATGTATAATGTATGTATGTACAACTTCCATTTGCTGCCGTACAATTAATATTTGGCCAAGGCATCTGTGATAATGTGATCGCCAAACGTGACTTTTTACATTGAGGGCACAGTTCATAAAATTGAAAAAAAATTTTAGGCATGATTTGTTCCACATAGAAATCTTGCAGCATGCACACCGACTAGGCATACATGTATCTCTGAATTAAAACTTAATAATTGATAGTTCCTCCGGAAAAATGAAGGGAAAACAAAGACAAATGGCTATTTGTTTTAATTACTTGGATTATGGAAAAATTTTCTCCCGAAGTTGGACGGGTAACAGAAGAAAAAAAGAAACAAACAAAAAACACCACCATTTTCATAGTCTGTACACAGACTCACGGCACCGATGATTCATGGCTTTTTGAGTGGCAAAAACCAGACTTTTTTTTTTTCTTTTTTTTTCTCCCAAAATCCGAGGTTTTTGGGCAGCAGGTCCGTAATCTAAGTTATTTAGTTAAAAAAGAAATGGCCTCACTTGTATTTGTTAATTAAGGCAAAGGTTTTTTTTTTCTTCATATGACACAATGTTTCATTTAACATACATTTACAATGGATGCATATCATGGATGACTCATGTTCAAATACATTGTACAATGTGTACATATTGACATTGTACATCTACAATATAACACTACAGGGCTCGTTTGTGATCTGTGTCATACAAGCATTGTCCATGACTAGTGCTACATGAGATCACAGCTTGGAGGTAGAAATAGAATACAGGTTACGTGTGTAAAACAAACTACCATGTAGTTTTGTTTCAAATGCTGCATTTTGTAACAAAAATTCATATTGCTTTATATTGTTATGTTAGCAGATAAATCACATAAAACAGTACAATGGGTTTCAAGTTCAACAAATCTATTTAAAATTTTTGCTCTTCACCGAATTGTAGGTTGATGAAATTCTTGCATCGGGTGATAAACAATTGATTTAATTTTGCCCTACTATACTCAGTGCTTTCCGAGTGTCTGTGGAAAAAACTTTAAAATATTAAATTATCAGTGTGGTTCTTTACAAAGTCAACCCATACTTCAAAATGTCACAACGTGATATTTTGAAATAAACCAGTGCAGTAACTTGGGGTATACATGTATATACACACTGTGTGAAGGTCAAAACACTTTGCTCTTGTCCCAGACCCATGGGTCATTTTGGGGTATCCATGTACCATTCTTGTGTACAGTATAGAATATTTTGAGGCATGCATAGAAAAAGCATTGTGTACTAATAGCAGTTTTTTGTTTTGTGGCATATTGGAGTATGCATGTATACAAGGGTTTTAATTGCACTGTATACTCAGTCCTTTCGGGTGTCAGCACAAACAAATCCAAACGTTACACAAAATAATACACCTCTATGAACCACCCAGACAACTTCGCTCTGCCAGCACCAAGCTCCTACACATCCCACGTACTCGACACTCTTCGGGAAATCGGTCCTTTTCGAGATCCGGTCCGTCTCTGTGGAACACACTCCCTCTCAAACTCAGATATGAAAGCACTAGATTCAGAATTTAAGACTAAGTTAAAAACACAATTTGTTAAAGTATCACTCTGTATAGATTTGCCAACATTGCGCTTTTGCAGTTCATTCACTATTGCGCCAAATTTTGACAGACATGGCGCATTATAAATGTTCAGTATTATTATTATTATCCTAAATGAAGCATTTTTAAATATATGTAAATTTAAGTGTAAAACATTGTACAGACGGCACCGTGCATATTGTATTGCACTGAACATGTACAATGTACATGTACGGATTATGTACTTGGATGCATTTGTATTACATGTACAAACATGTATCTGCTAGACTTGTAGATTATGTGACTCACCGTTATCATTAACCAGATGCTCACTGATGTGTTCAGTATGAATCAGTATCAAGACACAAGAGATACACATGTACGGTACTCACAGTCAGAGAGCAAGCGAAAAACACGTAACTCACACACAGATCATTGGTATTTGATTGGTGGCACTGTGGTGGAACACACATGATGTGTCATCGGCTAGTTTTGCCATAAATGCACCTTCGCTCGAAAGATTGCCTCGATCTGTTGGGATGCTCGTAGATTTGTGGGGCTGCATCCTCTTTTTCCCAAGGCCTTCGAGCCGTATCATCCCAGAATGAGGTACATGTATAGACCCAGGTGGCCCAGGCACAATGTTGGGATCAGACAGATAAACTTGTCAACATAATGGCATTCCAAAATCAAACCAAAATCACCTCAGAGGCTAGGATTCATCCAGAAAGCAGTTCTGATTCTCAATAATAATAAAAAAATGTCTAAAAAAACAATGATAGCTGTTACAATGTACATGTGTTGTGGACAATATACATGTAGAATCAGATTGTAACTAGTGTACAATGTGTACTGTATAAGCTAGGATTTGGTTTAGGGCTTCCAAATTTGTTTAATTTTTTTTTAAACAGGGTGTCCGAATATTTAACTTACACGTACAATATTTTTGCATTACAAATAAAAAAGGTGTCTGTCCATTTAACAAACAGGGAGTCCAAACGACACCCAAAGGTATCGTAGGCTAACACTATGTACATTGTATGCTGATTATACATGCACTGTACATACAATGTACAGTAGGCCTATGTACATATGTGCAAATGAACTGGCATTCAGGTCACTTTTGAATTTGCGCTATGGAAATAAAGGTTTTTAGTTTTTTATTTTAAAATAGTATTAATTAATAATAAATTGTTGCAGCATAATAATACATTGTATAGTAGGCCTACATACATTACCCGAACATGTACATATGTGTACATTTATTTCAAGATATACAGTATACATGTACATGTACATGTATAGTATGTACATTTCTTTAGATTTTTGGTTCTGTATACATGTACATACTGTATGTACCTGTACATGTACATTACATATAGTTCCGATGTCTAGGGGCTATCTTTGTGTACATTGATACATGCAGTACATGTACATACTTGTACATTGTACACATGTATATGTTCATGTATCAGAACAATGAACATGTGTACATACATGTACATACAATGAAATTCAACATACATGTATCATGTACATTTGTATGTACAAAATTTGTGAACCTGCCAACAGCCAATGCACATAATTACAATTTTCATGCATCTTGCACTTACATGTAACATTGGCATCAATCAAAATCATTCATGTACATGTTTGTTCATGTACTAAGACGTATTGTACATGTACAGTACATGAATGTACATGTACAATGACCACATACATGTATGTTTATGTGTACATGTTCATGTACGTGAATGTACGCATGTGTTCATATGCTCATGTCTGTATGTTCATGTATACATATGTACATACATGTACATATCATGAAAAATATTGTTTTAAAAGTCATACTCATAGTAAAAATATTAAGTCGAAGTGAAAATTTGAGTACATGTACATGTGTACATGTACAGTGAATTGATTTGCAAAACATTTGCATTTCATTATGCGTATTTCCTGTTATTATCTAGATTCATAATCAGAGACTGGAGGTTTAGGGGTCATTGGGGGTCATATAAGGAAGGAATGATGCATATAATATTTAGTGCACATCGGGAAAATATCCGGTGTATATAGATGATATGACACTGCTACATGACGTCATTTTGTTTACTGTGACTGTTTTACAGTGCCCCCTATGAGTTAGTAGTATTAGTTAGTATTGTCAATTGGAATTGTGGTATTGGGGAAAAAACAGTGGAAAATGTATCTAGGGTGCGTTTGTCAATTTATTATCTAGTGCAGATTAAGTATGTTTTGCCAGCGTTAAGCTCAATTAAAATAGCTTAACCCTAACCCCCCTAAGTATTCTGCTAGGAACCTTCCTGAATCCTCCAAAATCCATCAGTGCACTTTTGAAAACATGCCCTTATCTTCAAAATGCACCATGCATTTTTGTTGATCTTTCATATTCTGCACTTATGGCCTGTACTTTTTGCCAGGTAGTAATTTTTGTGAAAGTACCAGTTTCCAACAGTGCTGAATTTTTCCCCCAAAAAAGTACCCCTTGGAGGATTTTTGAGGATATGGGGTGGTTAGGGTTAATAACTATCATCAAGTCACAAGCTGATGTGGTAAAATGACACTGTATGTGTACATTTTTGGAATGAAATAATTAAAAATAAATCATCATAAATAATCAGTAATATAAAAAATAGCAAATATTAATTGACAATTTATTTATTTATTTGTAATTCTTTTACATTTGTTTGCAGGCTCGCATTGCCTTCCTACAAGGAGAACGCAAAGGACAAGAGAACCTTAAGCACGACCTGGTACGGAGAATCAAGATGCTGGAGTATGCTCTTAAACAAGAAAGGTAACTCTTGCATTCTCCTGAAGAAGATCAGAGCATACCGACTGAAACATCCAGTTGTAATTAATTTTTTTTTAACCAGTTCGCTTCGGATGCCGTGTATACACGCAATTTTTTTTTTGTACAGCGGATCGGAGAGCGTCTAAACACGCATTCCGATTTTTGTGTGTGTCACCGGGAGACTTGTCAACACGCCACACGTGGCGTGGCAGCTGACGTGTATACACGCAATCGTTTCTTGGAGTCCATGGGGTCACGGTTCGGTGGCCCCGGACAAAATGCACATACTGAACGAGTTCACTCTTTTTGTTGATTTTTGCCTAATCCCTTTATCCAAGACCTGTTCCTTTGACGTACCAGCCAAGCATTTGTAAAGACGGATTTATATCCATTGTTTACGAGGCATTCGATCTCTCTCCAGGTATGCCGTCTTTTCGACCAGGCGCTGGTCGCTAATAGGCCATTGCATCGGAGCTTGCCAACGGTCTAATTGTGCTGAACAAACACAACCATATTTAAAAAACTAGCCATTTAATTCTCGAAATGTCAATGAGTAAAGGTGTTTATTTGGTTGTCCGAACTTAGTTTCATTGACAAAAACAAATTATTAATGGCTAGAAATTTTTTCAGATTTTTCACTGAAAATAAACCCACACAGGGGACCGGAAAAAAATAAATATTCCCGACGTCAACTGGTTAAAGAACTATTTCCTACTCAAAACAGAATTTCTACATGGTGTCACCACAAACAGTCTTTACTTATAATCCTTTTCACCATGCAAAGCTACAAGTATTTCTTACATTCATGCATCATGTCCTGATGTGAACACCAATGTGAAAACTAGGCTAGGCAGTTTCCATTTAATTTGCGAATTGTGTACACATTTTGACACAGACCGTGTACACGTGTAAACGATTATTGTTTCACCAATAAATGGCACGATGCAGACGGATTGTCCGTATCTACTACGGAAAATAATCCAAAATATGGTAAATACGGATTTAGATAAATAGTACAGATTAAAAACAATTACTATTGGCCTACGATTTCTTCTGGACTCAAGCCGAAAGCAATAGCGATATAATCTAGGCACGGGTGATCCATTCATCTAGTCATCTGGTTGTATAAGAAAATTGTTTAAATGTATCATATATTTCCTAGGAATCATGATATAATATTAGCGGGCCTGCTTCGTGAAATAAAACAGACTCCACAAATATCACAGAAATGGAAGGTTCCTTTTTTAAAATGTGGGATTCGTTTACATGTTTTGTGAATTTGAAAATGTCCAGTGAATTTCCTTTCACTGTACACGTGTAAACGTCCCAACCCTAGTGAAAACGACATTGCAGAAGTTGAACAGATTCCAACAAGCAAGGTATTGACAGTCAACGCTTGATGTTGTCATAAAGATCAGCCTTCCTTTCACATTCACATGAAGAATTAACTAAAACATGCACAGTGTGGCTTTCATGTGAGAGTGACACATGATCTGTTACATTTGTAATAATGTACATGGGTCACTCCATGAGCCTGGGACACACGGGTACATTGCTACCTTGTAGTTATTTAACCATGTTTAAGTTGTTGGTGTTAAATGTTTCAAGGTAATTATTTTTTTTATAATGAAAGCTGGTATAGAAAAGTAGCTTTTGAGGAAAAGGGAGATTTTTTTTTTTTTTATATGACCGAAAATTTGTCCGTGTCCAGTGCCATTTAAAAAAAAGAATTGTGACATACAAAGTGTTCCAATTTTATCTCCGTATTTTCAAAGAAAATCTACTGCGAACCCACACAAACCATGCTTATCCGTTTTTTAACTTTTCAAATAGCATATAAATAATAAAATATTAGTTTAAAAATTTTCAGATTTTCAACGCCATATCGGCGAATTCACGCGTACCGACGCTACATGGGGTGTCCGCGTAAAATAAACACGTAGCATCGGTATTCCCCACTGCTCACGACTCGAAAGATATACTTTCATTGGGGGAATCTTGTTTCACGGCTTTAAAAACATCCATAAATCACATATATGAGAAGTAAAAACTTGAAGTGTGATTGCAAATTTCCATGCAATTGGGAAATATACGATCGGTTGTTATTTGGGTGTTCGCGAGTGAAATGTAGCGTCGGTAACGAAAACGCTTCCGCATAAATAAAACACCACCCATTTTGAAATGGTACCGGCCATAGGTTGACCTCCGGAGGTCATGGCACTCGTTCGAACCAATACCTGTGGCAAAACCGCTTACATAAGCACAGTACGATTGACTGTGTGTGGGTGTCCGCAATGTAGCGTCGGTGTCCCGGAATTACCACGACACTTAAAAGGTAGGATTGTACATTGTTTTTCAATTTTTTTACAGTTGACAGAGTGTAGCATTTGTCCTCCTTAATCGAACGGAAACAAGTGGTAATTTCAACAGCAACAAAGGGTGATTTTGAGTGCAAAATTGACTTGGAGTTTTTAAGTATCGCTGATTTCAAAGTTCATCTCATACTGTCATAGTTACGATCGAGCGTCTTTTCTGAAATGCAGTGCGCAATTTTCATATGCGTGCGCAAAGTGGTAGCGCGCAAATTTAATCGCGCAAGTTTGAAATTAATTGCTGATTTTTGTGCGCAAGTTGGAAATTGGAAACTTGCGTGCGGAAGTTTCCAACTTGTGCACTTAAGTTGGGAACTTGCGCGAGCAACTACTTGACTTTGCGCTCAACAGCAAATACATGTTATGGAAACTGCAGTTGTTTTCCCGGGTCCGGATTTTTCGTAGATCTAAACGATTTTTAGTTTAAATTAATCTTACTTTAGTTATTGTTCCAGATAGTGATAGAACTTCGGTTGTATAACTATAGATGTATGGGTTATAAATTCATAAAAACATAATGTGAAATATAATAAAAAAAACATCGTCCTGATAATTAAAAGTTTGTGTCTTAATCTTACACACTGCAAGGATGGGAAAAATGTTAACTGATGGTAGCCATGTACTGAAATTTCACTTTCCTCATCAGATTTAATAATTCGGCGCCAGAAGTGTCATTTATGACAGACATGGCGCATTATAAATGTACACCACTATTATTATTATAAACATGTTTTAACTAAAAAAAAAAAGTAAAACAATTGCACAAAAAATTAAAAATTATCTACTTTACATGGACATGGTGTCCATGTAGCATAGGTATTTGGGAAAAAAGGGTTAAGTCAAAATTTTAGTCTGAGTAAGTCTAGCATTATATAACAATACATGACTAGTGTATGTTTTAACAAACTGATGTGATGCTATGATTAAACTTTTCTTTAAAGAGGGACAATTAGACAACATTTCAACAATGTATACCTACACTACATGGACACCGTGTCCATGTAATAATAATAATAATAATAATAATGTATAGATTTATATAGCGCACGTATCCACCAACTAAGTGGCGCTCAAGGCGCATTATATTATTATCCCTGCTCATAAGGCTCATAAGGCTCATAAATCATTCCTGAAACCATCTCAGCTCCCTGGGGAGTATACAGCTCAATTGCTGCCATTTCTAGCGCATATAGAGCAAACCATCTCTGCCTTCACAGGTACCCATTTAACCCCTGGGTGGAGAGAAGCAATTATGGTTAAGTGTCTTGCTCAAGGACACAGGTGTCACGGCCGGGGCTCGAACCCACACTCTGCTGCTGGCAACACCAGAACTTGAGTTCAGTGCGCTAGACCGCACGACAATCCACTTTACGTGCATTATACAACACACGGGACCTACGGCTTTACGTCCCATCCGAAGGACGAAGCAATTATGGTTAAGTACCTTGCTCAAGGACACAAGTGTCACGACCGGGACTCGAACCCACACCCTGCTGCTGGCAACACCAGAACTTGAGTTCGGTGCGCTAGACCGCTCGGCCACGACACTGTAGCATAGGTATTGGGAAAATGGTTTGCACAGATGTGTAATTTTAGTCAGAGTAAGTTTCTATAACCATAGAACATGACTAGTGTATATTTTAACAAACTGATGGGATGCTATGATTAAAACTTCTTTGAAGGGGGACAATAGACAAATATTTCTACATTATATACCTATGCTACATGGACACGGTGTCCATGTAGCATAGGTATTTGGAAAAAGAGGTACTCATAATATCCGATTTTAGTCTGAGCAAGTCTTTATTGTTATATAACATGACTAGTGTATGCTTTTAACAAACTGATGGGATTCTATGACTCACATTTTCTTTAAAGAGGAACATGTAACAGAATTTCAAGTAATTATTGCCAAATTTTGTTAAAAACTGTCAAAAAAGCTCAATTGTCATGTCTTGTTAGGGTATTAAGTGGTCAATAATAGTAATGTTAGTTTTATGTTATTATTACACTCCCCTGAAATGGTTATTAAACATTGGATAAAGTTGGAATATGATGAACTGTTTACAAAATAAAACACAAGAAATATGACAAAGGTGTCCATGTAGCATACATGTACATGTAGGTATTTTCACCAGCGTCAGTCTCTCATTGGACAAGGATCACTGATGATCAGGAAACAATCAGCAATAATGTGTTTTGATTTTTCTTAATTGAATATTTGGAGAAACTAAAAATGGTAAAATGATATAAATATATTGATTTTGAAAATTCAACCCTTATGTCACACTTTGTGCCCCAACTTCATGGAGTGACCCACATACATGTACTTCAAATTAAGTTCACAATGAGAGTTCAAACTGGGGGTGGGGGGATATGGACTAGAGATTTGTATCATTGACAGAGCCTTTTCATTCCTTGGCCACCATTGTTAAGTTCACAAAGGCCATGGGATTAGATAACTGTGATCATTATTAATTTCCACATACATACATACATACATACATATCAGCATTTATATAAAGCGCCTTTTTCCCTTAAGTTACAAAGCGCTTGCAGAAGATGCAACAAAGTTCAACTTAAAGATGTTCCAAAAGTACATGTGCTGAGCAAATGTGCTGTGTACATTTGCTCAGAATGTGGAATTGTGTGTAGACATACATGTACCAAGATGGCCGTCGCAGGGTAAATAAATAGGCAATCAAAATGCACAGGTTTTAGTTTCGTTTTTGTTTTGAGATTGGGTATTGTTTAGTTTTGGTTTCAGGCTTGAGTTTTAGTAAAGATTTTAATGTTGGGGTTTTGTTTGTTTTTGGGGGGAATTGTGGGTGTGTGTGTGTGTGTGTGTGGGTTTTTTTTGGGGGGCATTGTGGGTGTGTCTTTGGAACTTTTTTTGGGGGGGAGAGGTTTGGGAGGAAGGGGGTATGGGAGGAAGGGGTTATGGGAGGAAGGGTGTATGGGAGGAAGGGAGTATGGGAGGAAGGGGGTATGGGAGGAAGGAGGTGAACTACCTGTAAGTCCTTTTGGTTTTGGGTGAACTATGTATGTCATGCATTCAGGTTTGTCTTGACACAAACTGGCCCAATACATGTAGGTACATGTACTGTACATAATGCATTACAGTGTACATATACATGTACATGTATGTACATCTATCGATATAATCACATACTTATACATGTCCATGTAACTGAAGGCCTACATTGCTAGGGGGTATTTAACCGTTGATTGCATACAGTGCATTCACTATCTGTAATAATTCGTTGTTTATGTTAGACAGAGCCAATGAATTCACAGCTGTGCACGTTTACCGAAGAAGAACCCACACATTAGTGGGATCTGTGGTGATACAGTATCTGATCAAAACCCATTCCATCCCTCACCATGGCCTTAGTGTCAACTGCTGTCAGCTGTATACTCCACACACACACATACGCAACTCTTGCCGTCCCTATTAGCGCTGGGCCCGCTAGTGAATATTTCAGATTAGCTAATCGCCTAGCAACTGTGTGCGATTTATCAACTCATTTATTGTTCATTTTGACTGCATTATTGTTTGGTAACAGACAGATTGTAAAATGATACCTAAATACACAGGGAACAGTGCTGACTGTTGATAATTTCACCCCAAGGCAACGACTGTTGATAATTTCACACCAGGGCAACGTTCTGAGCCCATATGAATGTAATTACATATACATGTAATGCAAATAATCTTTGGATGGCTCTGCCCACTGTATACTTATGTACATTAGTTAGCATGAGTACATGTGTACATGTACATGTACATGTAGCAGTCGTTAGTCACATCAGCATTCTGCACAAACATTGCACTGTACTGGCCTTCAGTGAATTAATGGAGTTCACCGTAGCATGTCATTCATTACACATGAATGATTTATGAACTCCAGCATTTGGCACTGGTGAAATACTTTTTCTGTATTTTTTTGCCCAAATTTGGCCCAAATTGTGTACAAACTGTGCAGCAGTACCACAGTGTATTTTTAATACATTTTGAGTAAAGTCAATTAATTAATGGAATTAGTTATCCAGCTGAGCCCCCGCGCATTAGATCTTAGATCTGACGTATAATTCTTCATTTCATTATTTTTGTTTGAGGTAAGCATTCCTGCCATCATGCCAATCATCCTTGTTCATTGACTGGTATGGATGTTTATGCAGGAATAATCCTTTTGTGTTGATGGAGCTTGATGGCTAGGATATTCTGTAGCGTTCATCTCTAGGGAGATTAATGGTGACCCCCCTGTCATATGGCTGTACATTAACATGACATTTTATAGTTGATACATCGTTTTAGTCATGGAATGGTTTTTTTCTTCTTCTGTTTTCTTTGACTAGAGAGATGCTTAATGCGTTTGGCTTGATATCTGCTTTTTAGCTGATGGTATTATCTTTGTTTTCTCTTTTGACATATATATATTATTCCGTGTAGTGTATGAAGGCAACGATGTATTTAAAGTGTTTTGGATTGGTTTTCAGTAAATTTTGTTGTTTCTATTTGGGGCCACAGATACAGTCCCCTCCGAAAGAAAACCACCCTGAAAAAAAAAAAAATTCTTAAAAATTCCCCCTCCACTTAATAACAAAAAAACAAATGTAGTGACTTCTTTGTGAAGCTAATGATCTCTCGTCACAAATGGGATACTGGGCCATATTTTTATTTTTACAAAATCCAAAATTGCGTACCTCTCAGAACTTCTTGTTACAGAAAAGTGAGGGCATACAAAACATTTTGCATTGACCTTTTACCTGTAATACTCTCTATTCATGATGGCCATAGAGGGCGCTATACATGTAGTGATCATCTAATTACATGGGGGTATTTACAGATGTGTCCAAATTAGGGGTGGCGATATTGAATTATTTTGATAGTCGATTATCGACGGCATGATATCGGCGATATACGATATCGTCTCAATATGCAGATTTTTTAAGTACATGAAAAAATGTATGTATCGAACATTGGGAACTGATATATGAACTACTTTTACAGTTCTACAGGCAGGGAAGTTGTGTACATGTAGGTAATGAATTAAAGACCACGATCGCAAGTAGTAAGAACATGAGCGGCGCCATGTTGTGATTTCGAACTTTTTTTAATATTTTTTTTAATTATTATTTTTTGTTTAGCTCATCACGGTACCGTAACTTCGTTTGATATCACCGTATAATCACTCCGGCGATATTTTAACTAAAAAGAGCGATATAAATTTGATATCGGCTATATTTTTGGAATATCGTCAGTATGGCGATATTTCGATATCTTAAAAACAATAACCGATTTAGCCGATATTTTTTTGAATATTGTTACGATATTATCGTAATATCGTCCACCCCTAGTCCAAATTAAGCATTTTTGGCTATGGCTATGGTTATTGGCTGCAGCGGCAATGTTGAAGTATAGGAAGAAACAGTGATGTAGCCATAGCCGTAGCCAAACCCGTCATTTTGACATTTAAATTAACCCTCCTACAATCAGTGCAATTTTTGAAACAAACCATTCAGGCCACTACAAGCCATTAGCTGTTGCCAGTGGCCTCCTATGGTTACCCTTCTGTGCACTTTCACACCACTGAGATTACAGGGTAAGGTGGTCTCCCACTGATACATTGTAGGCCATACTAATATGTTCAAACATTTACAGTGGCCTTGGGTAACACACAGTTGATTTTGTAAGATTACTTGGAAAGGACAGCAGGCTTGTACATGTATGTACTGAAGGTTGCTTAAGAACAGAATTTAGTGGATCGGAGTGGCCTACATGTGTAGAAGGGTTAAACCACATATTTAGTTACTTTTTTTTTAAATAAAAGCGTTTGAAACTGGAAAAAAAGCATTGTGCCTGTACATTTTGTATTATGACGTAATTGTTGCTGTGCTGACAGTTCTTTCATGAGCTTATACATGTACATGTACTGTATACATGTACCGTTCACTTTCATCAGAAAAATGACAACAAATTGTCTTTGCCTTCTTTGTCTTCAGGGCAAAATATCATAAGCTAAAGTGCGGACATGACCTGAGTCAAGAAATCAAGCCGCCTGCATTTGATGGAGGTAAGTCAATTTCGCTTGAAGGAAGATTCGGTGTTCATAATGAATTCTTAATTTTTTATTTTTTTTTGCATATCTCCAACAGTCATAGCTGAATTTTGATGGAGGTGATTTACGTAAACTGTAGGGAAGGATACGTGTAGAACCTTTTGATGTGAATTGTGCGACAACGTATTCATCTGCATATTTCTGGGAAGCCATTGAAAGTTCATTCACCATTTGTGACACATTGTCAGTAGATGACCCTGTCACCAGAGTATAAGCCAGAGGGGTGTCTGGGTGTCTTTTGGACACCCTGTTTCAATTTTGGACACCCTATTTCATCTGTCATTTACATGTACAAATTGTATTGTAAGTGAACAATTTGGACACCCCGTTTTGAAATTTCCAGATAATTTGGACACCCTATTTATAAATCCTGGCTTACACTTTGCCTGTCACATGAAGCTTAAAACAGTAACTTGTTTGAATCCCGTCTCACAAACGTGCAGTTTTTTCACATGTAATTTAAGTCAGTTGACACATACGGTAAAATGTCTGTAAATTAATTCATCCGTACTTCATATGTATACGAATCAAGATACATTATCATCGTGTGCCCGGAAGAAGGTCGTAAGGCTCTACGACCTTCTTCCAGGCACACAAAGTACAACTTTTTGTCCCAGCAGAAGGTTGTAAGCAATAAAATGGCTCATTTGAAAAAAAAGTGGGGCATAACAGTTATATATTTGTTGCTAGAATTACTCCCATGCGGAATTTAACTTTCCTACAATGAAAGAAAAAACGAACAAACTTTCAATAAATAGTAAAAATAAATCCAGATTGTTTATTCATTCCAATGCATCCATTGCAGAATTTCTGCCTATGGATGACAGTTCCTTTTTGGAAATTATTTCACCAATTTTAATAAAACAGTTGCTCCTGAGACAGAAATATTTCAAGGGATGTTTGATACCATCGTCAACTTTACACCAAGTACATTTTATTTAAAACTGTGATCATTTATGAGTTTTTTTTTTATAGATTATCTTGTATCATACATGTACGTAATGTTTAGACCAAAAGTTCATATATTTTGTCACACCATTTCTGCCTTCAGAAATTCACTCATCATAGAAGTAAATTTTACATTGGAGATATAAAGATGTTTTTAACATTATTTCTCTCTCACTTTCTCTCTCTCTCTGTGCAGAAGAAGGTGGTGAAGAAGAATCAGCGCTCTCCCCAAATAGTCAAATCAACTTCAAACAAAGCAGACAGCTGCTTAGGCAGTAAGTGTTTCCCTACAACGGACATATTTTCCCTCCACTCCTTAAAATTCTTCCTTTTGTTCGTAGTGGGTTGAGATATTTCTCTGTTTATTCTGGGATTTGGTATTTTCAGGCCTGTGATTTTCTCAGGATTTTTCCTGATTTCAGGATTTTTAACAAATCTCCCATTGCCTCAAAATTTTCTTGAAAGAAAGAAGCAGCCTCTATTGTGTCCAACCCTCAAATTTCTTGTTTGTGGGTATGTGGAGAGTCTGTAAATGCTCCAAAATTAAACATCCATGAGGTTCAGGGGTTTTTTGTCCTCTAGATCAAAGGGAGACCCAGGCCTGCTACCCATTTTTCAGGATTTATTACTTTATTACTTTTCTCAAATCACACCCATTTTTATTTATTTATTTATTTATTTTTTTATTTTATTTTTTTTGCGGCACCAGGGAGCATGATAATATACACGCACATGTACATGTATGCAGCAACAATTCGTTATTCATTCCTTCACTGGACGTCATTTGCAACATTTAGAAAATTCATTGGGAGATTTTTATATGAGCTATAATTAATTGTGTGTGTAGCCTTCAATTCATTCAGATAACTGACCTTTTAGGTTTTGTACTGGCATAATAATTATAATGAGAGCAGTTTCCAGTGTTAAATTACTCTTATAATTATGATGAACAGGTTAATGTGAAGTTTGCAGGTACAAATTTAATTTAAAGATATACAACCAAATTTACAACCAGTAAAAACCTTTGATAAAAATGTATGTTAATGCATCCATACTTGTAATAATCAAGATATTGTATATACATGCAAATTTATATACACATTCATAGTCATAATAGATTATTTCTTCAAAATTTTGAAAGCTATTAATGCTAATAAAGCTATTAATAGTTTCAAGTAAAGACTGTTTGCAGTGACACCATGTAGAAATTCTCATTTGAGTAGTAAAGAACTGGAGTTTACAACTCGATGTTACGATCAGTATGCTCTGATTGCCTTCAGGATAAAGGGCAAACTGATTGAAAACATCGAGTTGTAACTTCCACTTCTTTTCAGAACTAATTACTACTCAATTGAGAATTTCACATGGTGTCACCACAAACAGTCTTTACTTATCTTTTTCACCATGCAAAGCTACAAATATTACTTCAATAATCATTTTTTTTCTTCACGTTATTAACCCAAACCTTCCCAAATTCTCCAAAACCCTCTTTGCTATTAAAGTGAAGGATTGAGGTTACATGCTACATGCTCTTTGCTAAAGTGAAGGATTTTGGAGGATTGAGGTTATTAGGCACACTTGCCTTTCCATGGTACATGTACATCCATGTTTGTTGTAGTGATTGCAAGGTCAGTGCTTGGGTCTGTGGACACTGTTTATTGCTCCATGCATGCATGTCATGTGCTTGCTTTACTACTGAAGGATTTTGGATGATTTTGGAAGATTCAGGTTATGTGTAAGCAAATGGGCCTAGGGAGTTAGGAAGGATTCAGGTTATGTGTAAGCAAATGGGCCTAGGGAGTTAGGAAGGATTCAGGTTATGTGTAAGCAAATGGGCCTAGGGAGTTAGGAAGGATTCAGGTTATGTGTAAGCAAATGGGCCTAGGGAGTTAGGAAGGATTCAGGTTATGTGTAAGCAAATGGGCCTAGGGAGTTAGGGTTAATGAAATTATAAAAGCCAGTTTGATGAGCTAGCATGAAGCAGGTTATTGAAAACACCATTTTTTGGAGGGGGCACTAACAGAATTGGATGCTCTTATACAAAGATTTTAACCCTCCTACTATCGCTGCACTTTAGTGGGAAGTTGCTGTAGAGGTCAAAACCAGTCAACTGCCTGGTTTGACTGTTGACCCAAATGTGCACACAGGGGCATTTTTGACTGGTTTTTACTGTCATTTTGACCACCCTCATCAATACCAGACAATGCTTTTACCAGTCAAAAACAGTCGACTCATTTTGACCTGTAAATGTACTTACAACACATAAGGTTTGACAGTGTTTGACTTTTAAGCGCACTAGAAATACTTTGGCAAGAATATCAACATTTTGATTGTAGTAGGAGGGTTAAAAATATATTTAAAAAAGCATATACTAACATGGTTACTGTTTATATGTAACACATTATATCTCATCTCTCCTCTAGATATTTACAAGAAATAGGTTATACAGACACAATATTAGATGTGCGGTCAAATCGGGTACGTTCTTTGCTGGGCTTGGCCCCCAACGAGCAGAACATACCAGGCCTTGATGGGAACATGTCAATCGAACCTGTCGTCAACGGGGAGAGCCCTGTTAAGCAGGGCCGGCAGGTCGACACAGCTAAAAGGTATGTGTTAGAGCAGTAGATTGAGTGGTGAAGAATGCACTGGTCCAGATTTGTCCATGGTCCCTGCCCACATCCTCGGCAATACCGAAAACTTGTACAAAATTTGCCTTACATATTACCCCTGGTCATTGGGCCAATATCATTCCTGTAATCTTTCATGGGTCCCTGGGGCTACCATAGTGCTTTGGAGGCTTTTTCAAATACAACATCAACCTCTACCCTCACAGGTACCCATATATACTCCTGGGTACCCAGAAGCATTGTAAAGTAAAGTGTCTTGCTCAAGGACACAAGTACCATGTTTGCAGCCAGGATTCGAACCCACATTTCGAACCCACATTCTGACGACTCAGCCATCGGAACACAAATCTGATGCACTAAACCGGGCAAATGTTTACGGTTTGTCAGTCCGTTTGTCTCGTTTGATGAACCGGTCGCCAATTTGTTGAGCCATGATAAGGTCAACTTTTCTTGTGGCTTGATATTTGTGACATTGCGGCCATTGCCGCAGCTAAAGTCAACATTCAGGACAGGACTTTAAAATAGCCGCCGCTGTCAATAGCCACAGCCATACCCGAAGACACTGGTTTGGAAAGAACCTCATTCTGATCCTAATACATTAACCCTAACCCCCCTAGGCATTTCCACTAGCATGCTACCTCAACCTAACAAACTCCAACACCATGTAGTAACCCACCATAGCCTGCAGTACTCAACCCATCAAACTCAAACAGTACACTTACAGGAACAGTACTCAACCCATCAAACTCCAACAGGCCCTCAGCTGTTGGATTTTGATTGAGTGGGGACACATGGCCCAAAGTAAAGTTTGAACATTCGAGTCACACAGTACTCAACCCATCATAATCCAACAGTTGTTTTCAGGCTAAAAAAACTTAACTATACAAAAACTAAAATACCCTATGGAATAAATGGTAGGTTCTAGTTGTATGATGTTAGATACAATGCCAAACATACCTAAGTACAATACTTGCCTTTATCACTTGTTTATTACAGCAGGTTGTCCATAATTAGAGCATAGAGCAATAAAGTGTACCAAACAAAGCACTTAACTACATACACACCCCTCCCCACCTAAACAAGATGAACATAATGTTATTTATTACAAGAGGTCACAGTGTACCCAGTGAACCAAGCAATGCACTCATAATATACACACACTTTCCCCACTCAGTCAAAGTCCAACACTGTTGCATGCCAATAGTACCATACACCATGCATACACACACTTTTCCCACTCGAAGTCCAACAATGTTGCATGCTAGTAGAACCACCTACCACACTTAATCAAAATCCAACAGCATTACTGTATGCCATTGGTACTCAACCAATCATAGTCCAACAGCTTAGCTAAGTTCACCGTACTCAACCAATCAAAATCCAACAAAACTTTCTGTTGGATTCTGATGGGTTTGGGGTGGTTAGGGTTAATGTGTAGTAAGACCAATCTAGCTGCTGCAAGATGAAGATAGGTAGTACAAGTTTTATACAAATTTTCCCTTTCTTACTCCAGACAAGATAAGAAACATCCGCTGCCTGAGAATGACATTGACAATGTCCTGTCATCCTTCAGCTTCTTGGACGGGGCTGACGATGAAGATAAAGAGGGAGGCGAAGGCCGGATGCTCGGTGACGACGACATCATCGACGGAAGGAGCAAAATGGGTACAATCATCAAGAAGAAGAAGGTGAGATGTACGGGTCAGGAAGGGTCCAAATAGTATAGAATAAGAAATCTTATCCGAGGTGCCAGTCCATGAAGGATTGTGGGACTGAAAACAGAATAAACAAAGCGCGTGAACTTAACAACAGCTTGTGCGACGCACATTGTCTATTTAAAGTGGTATTTGTGAGAGTACGGTTGTAACTCGCATTAGGCTTATGAGATGAAAACACTGAATGGATGGCATCAATTGGGATTTCATATTCACAGTGGAAAGGTGAGGTCACATGTGAAGATGTTTCCCATTTAATATCTGGTTGCATAATAATAATAATAATAATAATAATAATAATAATAATAATAATGTGGACTTCTATAGTGCACGTATCTACCAAACTGGTGCCATTACAGCGCATATGGGCTAATCAAACACAACAACCAACTCTGCCCTCACAGGTACCCATTTACCCCTGGGTGGAGAGAAGCAATTATGGTAAAGTGTCTTGCTCAAGGACACAAGCACCCCAGTCGCGGCTGGTATTCGAACCCACATTCTGACGACTCAGCCATCAGAACACAAATCCGATGCACTAAACCGCTCGACCATGCCACAAATTCGGTCCTAGTCGAGGCAGCATATCAAGATTGATTGTAAAAATAATAATTGTAGTCAAGACAACACAAAATTGTGACCTCCCCCCTTAAAGACCCTGTAGTAATACACCCCGGCATTGTAGTCATGTTGCTAATGCCGCCTTTCCTGTCATGTTATTATCAGCCTGTGGTCGGCAATGAGAGCATGGCGGGCATGGACGATGTACTGAACGATCCAGACACCGAGGAGGCCCTGGCAGAGTTTGACCTGATTCTCAGCGAATCATCCGAGGGGGCGGGGGAGGCCAGGACGGCCGGTGATGGGGCCGACTGGGGACTGGGTGAGTAGAGACAGGAATGCCTCGTTTTAGGGTATATGTAATTCAGTTTGGTTGGTTGCTAGCCAAGATGGGCACACCCTGGTCAGGTGTGCCCCGTTCAAGGTACATTCCTGTGTGACTATGCCATGTTCACAGCAAGCCTCATCTAGGGTATGTCCAGTTTGGTTGCTAACCCAGTTCGGCACACCATGGTCAGGTATGCCCAGTTCTAGGTACATTCCTGTCTGGGTATGCCTTGTTCAGGGTACACCTATACCTAGTTTGGATTAATACCCAATAGGGAACACCCTGGTGAAGTATTCCCCATTAACCCTCCTATAAAAATTTCAGTTTTGGGCCTAGAAACTGCACCTTTCAAAACCTGTCAGCCGGATGGTTTTGAAAGGTTATGTGGTTGCTTCACTATGCACTACACTGGCAGGTTTTGAAAGGTGGTGTAGATATACTACCATATGTACTATACATAGTTTGTGTACATAACTGTTTACTGTTAGTCACTGCATATTTCAAATCCCTTTGGCAAGTAATAGACTGATAGATGTGTATGTCTTTGGGATTACTGTTTATGTACAGGGTAGCTCAGGCACCTTCTGAAAGGTTTTGACAGTTGGATGAATTTTATTGAGGATTACTTAGCTTTACTTTAAGACTTAGTGCCAATAACTTTCAAAACCTTCCAACATGTTTTGGCATGTAGGTGTACTTCCTACAGACTTAGCTTACTTTATGACTTAGTATCAGCACCTTTGAAAACCCTCCAAACTCTCCAAAGGGTTTTGGCATGTGGATGTATTTACTATACAAGTGTTATGACATGCATTGGCAGGTTAATGCTGTGGGCCCTATGCTTATTACACAGTGCAAATTTGGCAGGTTTTGGCATGTACAGTAACAGGAGGGTTAAATGAACATTTACTATGTGTGTACTATGCCTCGTTCGGGATATGCCTCGTTCAAGGTACACCGAGTTGTGTTGCTTGCCAAGTTGGGCACACCCTGCTCAGGTATGCCCCATTCAAGGTAAATTAAGTGGGTATGCCCTGTATGGGACATGCCTCCTTCAGGGTACAACCAGTTCAGGATACACCTTCTGCAGACTGTATTTTGTTTAAATGTTATGAAATTATAAGCCGCATGAAAAAAAAAAAAAAATCGGTCGTCAAAATTCTGGTAAATGACAAGTTGTCCATATATTAACAAAAAAGTTTTAGATCAAATGAAGTTATTGGCCTAGGCTGAGTCCTGTCTTACTGGTAAAGGAATACAAGTGATAAATTCTAGCTGTAGGGAAGTTTTATATACGGATTGACCCACAAAGAGTCAGGATTTAGGGAGAAAAAAACTCTAGAATTGCTCCCATTTATAAGAGACATGTAAATGACATTCAAATTCAAGTGACGGTGGCTACCTAACTATTTATGCTTGCCATCCACAGACAAAAAGTCTGACTTGTCTCCAACGGGTGAGGAGTGGGGGGTGGATGCCAACACCATCAGTAAGCTTAAAGAGGAGTACAAAAAATCGCGCAAGGACAAGAAATTTATCCAACGTAAGTCCCAGACGCTCGTGCCTGTTAGACTGTCACCGTTGTGTACACCGTCGGGGATGAGTCTCTTCAGTGAATAAGCTGAATTGAGTGATTGTTAAATGCACATAATAATTCTAGCAGGCAGTTTCAAGACTCCCAGACAGTTCTGAGTGATTCATCCCTGGTACACATACATGTATGCTAAAAAGAAATTTTAGCATACATGAAAAATGTTTAAAATTTAAAATTTTAAATAAGCAACGCACATTTGTCATTGGTTCCTTGGACATTTTCTTTCATATTTGAAAGCCATTGTCACTTTCAAAGCGATTTGTCTTGTTTTGTCAAAGCCATTGTCACTTCCAAAGCCATTGTCACTTCCAAAGCCATTGTTTACTATCAAAGCCATTGTCACTTCCATTGTGTTGTTTGTGCCTGTACATTAGTCCTATTTAGATGCAAGCTGTGTTGGTTTACGTCTTGTAGCTTTTAGTTTACCCTAACCATGCTCAACCCATAAATGATCATATTGGCCTAGGCAGAGAACAATAGAACCATTGTTCTAAGATGATAGATCTTGTCTGCAGGCTTCATGCCTTGGTCAGGGGTTTTAAAGTTCAATTTGTAAATTAATATATTTTTTCTAAAATGTTTTATTTTTTTAATTTTAACCTTTTTAAAAGTTGGCTTTTCTTCTAGTAAATTTATTAAAATCTTTAAAAGGAAAAAAAAAACATAAACAGTGATATACAGGAATTGCCCACATTCGTACAGTGGGTGTCAAAAAGCTATATCTCTTTCATTGTAGTAGTTTATTTGCATGGAGAACAAACCAATGCATGACTTTGCTCTAAACGCTGTTTGCTTGTTATTGCGGATTTCTGACCCTTTTAAAAATCTTCCTTGGGGTATCTCAGGATACTGAGCACTTCAGTGCAGTGTATGATAGAAGTGTTAATTTACTGGAAGATACAATTTGGACATCTCTGAAGTGCTCCCCAAACTGCATAATGCATGTAGTATTAATATTCTCCCACACACCCCAACCCACACACCTCAACCCACACACCTCAACCCACACACCTCAACCCACACACCTCAATCTAATTGAATATTTTAAACAGAATGTTTGGGTCGCTTATTCTCTTTTTGTTTTCACGGAACGCAAGAACTTGCTGAATGTTGGTGAAAAACTGAATTTTTCAATGACATACATCCATACAGTTACCATAAGTGCACACTGCCATTGGAAGTTATTTTCACCCCAGAGCTTAACAAACTTCGGCTGTCTGCTTTGCTGTCAATGTTGGTGTGGTGTATTCAGCAAATCTATGTACATTTCACAGTTGTTTTGGTGTTGACAACACCATGCCCTCTTTAACAATAAAACAAATACAAGCAGACGCATGCTCAGTAAGCTGACAATGGCGTAATATTATGCACATATCTTACAATTTAACATATTCGATTGGTCAATTAGGGATATTGATAGGCAGCAGTCAGTTGGCCAATAGCACTGTCTGACTCCTTTCTTGAAGAAAATAGATCTCTATACTAACCCTAACTACCCCAAATCCTCCAAAATCCTTCTCCTGGTTTTGCCTGATTTTGATGGATTCAGTACCCCCACAGTATATAGCCCAGCGAATAGAGCATGTAGCCATATGTACCAAACTCCACCGGCTGCTTTTTGTTGGATTCAGGACTGTGTATAGCCAAGCCAGGGATGATTTGCATTTGCTACTGTACCAATTCCATCAAAGTCCAACAATTGGGGTAACCTTTTAACTGCATGTTGATGGATTTTGGAGGATTTGGGATGGTTTCTAGCAAAAACGCCTAGGGAGTTAGGGTTACTCTTCTAACTGATCTCTGTACTAATTGGATTGGTTGCTCAATGCTGATTAGCCTATAAAGTGTAAAGTCACTGGCCACCATTGTGAATCCCCCAGTATACCATACAAGCCAACAGTCAACGCTGACTGTCGATCAAGTCCATAGAGCAGTGGCTCCCTGATTATACATGTACCTGCAGAATAATTGTCATGTATGTTGCATAATGCTGTTGTTTGAAACAACAGCCGCATGAATACAGCTCAAAATGATTGACTTTACTTAGTCATAATGCTAAACTATACAGCCCATTGGGGGAACAAAGATGGCTGACAGACTAGCTTCAGTCAGTCATTGCTCACTTCCAATCCAGCTATTATAGAGATCATTGACATAGACCTATTGAGTTACTGTCAACCAGTGGTTGCTGCATGCCCTGGTGAGTTATAGATGTGGGATTACTGCTATCGTGGTGGCCGGTGGCAGTGATTTTACATTTATGAATCTAGTAAGGAGTCAAACACTCAAAATGAAGCAACTGGATAAGGTCTTTAGAAAATTAAAAGATTTCCCAAACTTGAAAATTTACACTCCCCAAAAAGAGATCACAGTTTATCACACTTCAATCCAATAGCTCTTGAAGCAAACATCAGTCCCACTTGTAACCTGTATGATTACTTCACTTCCCTCGTGACGACAATTTTCCAAGACTCCCGACCACTTAAAAGTGCAAAAAATGGAAACCACTTGATTCCGGAGGAAATTAAGTGTGCTGTCATGCCAGCTCATTAATAAGACTGCGGCTGCGTGGTCATTGGTGTGGTTTTCATCGATACAAGAGCTGTGCCTGTGTGCTTTATGAATTGAATATGTTTCTGGGGGTGGGGGAGGATGGGGAAACATTCTTGCGAGAATCTAAGTTATCAGTTCATTCTGTGTGCCTCTGGATATAGAATTGCAGAGTTTTAGTTTTCCTAAGCTTGCCATTTATTTAAATTTTCTCCCCTTAGGTTTTTTTCTCTGTTTTGCAATAACCCCACACCCAGGACTGCTCTGTCTTACGGGGGTCCCAGGCAAATAAACATGCACTTTTTCTGACTATTTAGTAAATCTCAGTAGTATAAAATTTCAGTAGTTGACTCAAACCAATGAGCCCCACTTTATTTCCAGCCATCCACCTGGCCTGGGAGTACCCGTTAGTTAAAGGGAAACATCACCCCAGTTTTGAAATAAAATTATGTGAAGGGTGTGATGTTTCATGGAGACTGTCTTTTTATTTTTTTATGATCGGTTGTTGCAATTGCAGAAAATGATGATTTTATTAAAAATCGCTTGCCGTCACGCGCGTGGCCATTTTGTTGCGCGATGTCTTTTCATCCGGGACATTGTGACGTAATGACTGCACCAACAACCCGAGCGTGCTTTTTAGCTGTATGTGTACGCTAGCACAGGGAGCCCGCATTGTACACGTAACCCATAGCGATAAACACAACACGGGGTATTGTACCCTGACGCATACATAGGCTGTGCTTACCATTGGTAAATAGTGTTACCTGACTGCGTGCATGCCACGTCTCGCTCACACTCGATCCACCGACCGTGCTTGGTACACGGTCTCGAAATCATGACGATTTGTCAAGCTTTTGGCTGCTCAAATAAACCAAATTCACGGAAATGCCTGAGCTTCTTTCAGATACCGGATCCCCAAAAACGTCCAGAAATTTGTAAGAAATAGACTTATTGGATCACCGAAAATGTACCATTAATATTTCCTACACTCATTCCACATACAGCTAAAAAGCACGCTCGGGTTGTTGGTGCAGTCATTAGGTCACAATGTCCCGGATGAATAGACATCGCGCAACAAAATGGCCGCGCGCGTGACGGCAAGCGATTTTTAATAAAATCATCATTTTCTGCAAATGCAACAACCCATCATAAAAAAATAAAAAGACAGTCTCCATGAAACATCACACCCTTCACATAATTTTATTTCAAAACTGGGGTGATGTTTCCCTTTAAAGCACCTCTATCGAAACTTACTAAATAAACCGGTTTTTTTCCCCCTGCAGGTCCCAAGAAAACAGCACTACAGGCCATGTTGGCCAACCTAGGAGGAGAGGAGGATTCATCCCCTCCATCACATAATGCCATGCCGGGGCGCCATCGTGGGTCGGATTTTGACATAATAGATGATGGAGGTAATGTAAAGGTCGATCAAGCAAGATAAATTTCAGTTGCAATTTATACCTGAGTTAACCTTTGACCATTATAAAAGCTGACAAGAACATGAACATAAGAAAACTTCCGCAGATAATCTGAAGTAATTGGCATTTGGTGATTACATTCTCAAGTTTTAGAAATATTACTTCTCATTTTCAAAGTATGATAAAAATACAATTGTTGTTTCTGACTGAAATACCTTTTTTGCAAAGCTTCTCCATGAAATAACGAGTAGACTAAAACCTTCCAATTATATGGATCTCAAAACAAATATCACATTCTGGAGTAGGTCTGTTACAACAAAACATTGTGACAGCTCATGATTATATTTGGATAAGTCGATAGAAAATTCAGTCATTTCTTGATCCAAAGAGGTGGTGAATCGAAATGCGGATTGAAAAAAAAAATCAAAACACTTGATAAAGATTTTGCCAGCTGAGCAGAGTAACAATATACTCTTGACATTTATTCTGCTTGTAACCAAGCAAAAAGTTGCGCCAATAATGTTACGCTCAAATCTACCAAACTGCTTCTGGAGGTTACAAATACATTCAATAGCTATCTAAACAAACACTGCTTCAATATCTATCCAAGTAAACACTGTAAGTTGAGTGGGGACGCATAAAAAATCTGAAATCAAAACACGTAGTCATTTGAAAGCAGGTAGTAAAATTTGAAATTGGTTGATATTATGTATCATATGATATTGGCTATATCCTATGATAACACTAAGGCCTTTTTATTATAAATAACTTGTATTATGGCCCCAATTTTAACAAATCTCTGCTGCAAAATCTCTGTTCCCAAAGGTGAAAAAAATAAGAAGAATTTATACCAAAAAAAACAAAACAACAAGCTAGCAGCTCAGTGGCTGTATTTTGTCTTCCAGTATAGTGCATACAGTGTACTCGTACTGCATATACCATACCTCGTTTCCAAGCCAGTCGCACCTGGAAATGTACACGATTCATATTATGCCCATTTGGTTGACATTCAATTGGGAGAAGAACCATCAGTGCCAAATTGATTTTTGTTGATTTTTTTAATTTTTTTTATTGATTTTTTTTATCAAGTTTATTATTAAATATTATTAATGCAACAAAACATAGGGAAAGTCGGCCCATAATCATGATAATAAAGAATCCTTACTGCAACTTACATGCAATGAGTCAGCCATAATAGAGTCAAGTATTTCCTTTTCCAAAGCCCCGCATTTCCTTGAATTTAAAGATTATTGGAACATGGATGTCAGTCTCACAACCCCCCCCCCCTGTGCTGCACGAAGAGTGCTTACTTCAGATTGTCGTGTTATCTTGTACAGTCTTGAATAAGTTGTAAAAGAAAACGTGATGGTTATGAAAAGAAATATTGCTTCTTATGGCCTTGACTTAGCTTATCAAAACATGAAGTCTGTCTTACAAAACTGCTGCTGCACAAATAATGCTAATTTCAGAAACTCTACTGAGTTGTACAGAAAGGTGATGGTTTAGAAAAGAACCAGTGGTTTGTTTGAAAAGCCTTCCGTAGATTACACTTCCATTATGTAAATCTTGAATTCTCTGTGAAGACCTTAAAATTCCCCCTTTGTTACCCAAAATAAACAGTTCAACAAAAACTTTTAAAAAAAACAAAAAACAAAAAACATCCAGTTCTTGCCTAAAAATGAGGAAATACCGTGAGATGACGGTTTTCTGGGAAAATAATATTCCTTGTCCCAAAAATTTGTCACTTGTGAAAGCTTGCTGTCTCTGTTTCAAGTTGATAATATCGATGCAGTTTCCACAGGGATAATTCAACTACCGTAATTTCCTGCGTATAAGACACTCGGTGTATAAGGCGCATTACCCCAGAATCGGGGGAATGTGATTAAAGTGTCAACGTACAAGGCGCACCGCCGTATAAGGCGCACCATGACCGCTCAGTAGTGCAGTGCATGCCAGAAGCGCTATAGCACGACCATGCCGCCACCACCACGCGCGCGTCGTACTAGGAAAGTAGTCTGGTTGCGGCCCAAGTGATCCCGCGGTGTTGTGCGTAATACACTGTGATTAGTAATCGAGGTGAAAAACAGACACGGCAAAAGTTGACAACCTTGCACACATCGCATAGAGACTTAGTCATTAGAAAGCGTTGTAGATAAAAATGCGCGATCGTGTACGATGTTGGGCATGCTATTTTTAGAAACAGGGGAATTCTGCTTTTGGTACGTCACTCCATGGTCACACACGAGTGAGGTCTTTCGTGAGTATTATTTACGGTGAATGAATGCATGAAAATCTTGCGCTAACGACCTTCATTGGAAAACACGGCCGCTTTGTTAGGTTGAGGTCCACCGAAAGTTACACAAGCGGTAATCATCACTTTGATCTCAAGCGACACCAGATAAGGCGCACCGTTAGATAAGACGCAGTGACGTTTTCGTACCTTTAAAAGTCAGATAAGCCGCGTCTTATACGCAGGAAATTACGGTACATGTACATCTGGTATTGTTGACACAAAAAATGAATTCATGAGTTGGTGTCATGACAAAATCGCAGGGAACTAATGTTTGTGTAGGTGGACAGAACAAGTGGGACGGTATGTCTTCACCATTGATTTTCTGTAACTCGCACTTAAAAGTGCTTGCCAAAATAAGGGCTTGACATGGGGCTTATAGTGGGATGTTTTCTCTGAGGCAAAATGACATTTGGTTATGTTTTAACAAACTCAAAAGACATTCCTTGGTGCGTAAGCTATTCATGAGTCACATCAGTGTCAAACATCTTTTACATGGAAGTTGACCAAATTCTCATCTCTGTACAAAGGTTAAAAAACAGTTCACTTGAAGACAAACAAATCGCATATACATGTATATGTTCTAACAAGGTTCCAAAGTACCACATCACTGCACATAAATACCTTTTATTATTATTTTTTTTTTTAAATAATCACATTGTTTTGTATGAATGTATTTGTATTCATTTTATTTAATTTAATTTAATTTACATTGAATTTCAATTCTCTGTTGTCATGACAACATGGTGAATCACACCCCCCTAAGTGCCATCGTAACCTTCATTAGTTCCCAGAGCAAATTTCATGGATCTCGTGATTACTCAAAAACATGTTTGTTTCAGTAGCTGAGGACATGCAAGGCGGTCTTGGGATGGGAGGCAGACGCCCCATGATCGGTCTAGGCGATGAGGAATCTATAGAGGCCGCACTTGGCCTTGGGGAGCTGGCCGGACTCACAGTCTCCAATGAGGCTGATGCACTCAGCTATGATGTAAGTGTATCAAGCGTAAAGCTGTTTACTCGCACACGAGTAAGACTAAAGTCAGCTCACGTGGCTACGAATCCGTGTACTTAAAGGTCTCTGGTCCGATCATCCTTGATAATTAGAACCAATTAAACATTCATCAACCAATTAATTTCTTGACCAGAAGAAAATGGACAAACCATCAGTGTAAAGTTTCACACCTGTGACCAGTCCATGACCTTGAGAAACACCAGTTTGTCAGTTTGCCAGTTTGTGAAATAGCTTTCCTCTGGCCGAACGTTGATCTGTACGGATTAAGTAAGTTTACAAAAGACGTCTGCCCACTCGGACTGACTCCATTCAGGACAAAAATTCTCAAAATTCTCCAAAAATTGTATAAGTAGTTGTGTAATTCACATTTCATTTGACTGTTGTCCCCTTTCCTCTCTCTCCAGATAACAGCCAACAAAGAAACCTTCAGGAAAACCTGGAATCCCAAGTACACGTTGCGGAGTCACTTTGATGGAGTGCGGACGCTTGCGTTTCACCCTGTGGAGACCGTCCTAATCACTGGCTCAGAGGACCACACGCTCAAGCTGTGGAATCTGCAGAAGACTGTCCCAGCCAAAAAGTAAGTCTTGTTCAGTAACGGCTGTACATACTCTGTTAGTTAAAGTGAAGGTACAATATTGGTAAACGTTGGCAATATTTTGAATGATTCAGCTTTTTTTTACATTGTGTGGTTTTTGGGGGGTTTTGGGGTTTTTTTTTAAACGCAAATCGCCCCACACAAGGCCTATGGCCACTCCAAGGTGGGGACTACTAAGTCATTGAGTTGTTACAACGACTCCACACTGAAGAACCAGCCCCTCGCACCGAAACAAGACAAGTTAATAACCAGCCTCTTCACGGTGCGAATAGGACTGGGAGGGGTAACTAGTCCAGAACAAGGCAGTTGTTAAACTGCCTCTGCCCCTATAAGAACGTGGTGAGTAAGAACGTTGTGAAAATGCTTTCAGTGGTTTCATTATTCATGAGTGAAATTTAGGAAAGAGTGCCGTTTGCTACATTCGAACTGGAAATGATTTGAATTTTCTTAAAAATG
The DNA here is from genome assembly GCA_029582265.1 of Zoroaster sp. YZ-2022. Lineage (NCBI taxonomy): Eukaryota > Metazoa > Echinodermata > Asteroidea > Forcipulatida > Zoroasteridae > Zoroaster > Zoroaster sp. YZ-2022. The sequence goes on along the minus strand of CM055821.1, from coordinate 31,880,576 downwards.
ACCACCTCAGACAGAATCATTTCTAGGTAAGATTGATACCATCATCAGCTTGACACCAAGTAAGTTTTTAATTAAATTTCAACAATTACCTAATAACAAAATAACAAAGTCACCAAATTACCACTCCTAAAAAAGATTTGGTCTGAAGTTTCGGTCATTTAAGAGAAAACACACAATATGAGCATTTACAAGACGTCACCTTTTTTTGCTCAATATTTTTCCCACACTTTTCTCATGATTTAGTGTACCCATTGACCTGAAATTTTCACAGGTTGGTTGTTTAAAACCCTAACCCCCTAGGTATTCTGGCTAGGTACCTTCCTGAATCCTCCAAAATCCTCCAGTGCATTTTTGGAAACATGCCCGTATCTTCAAAATGCACCATGCATTTTCGTTGATCTTTCATATTCAGCACTTATGGCCTGTACTTCTTGCCAGGTAGTAATTTTGCCCCATTTGAAGAGGTGAAAGTACCGGTTTCCAACAGTGCAGAATTTCTCCCAAAAAGTGCCCCTTGGAGTATTTTGGAGGATATGGGGTAGTTAGGGTCAATATATATCTTGATTCAAAGCAAGTAAGTATACCCATAGAACCAGTTTTGACAGCATAACAAAATGTTGTAACGTACCTTTAATAGAGTGGAAATTTATGAAGTATTTGTCACAAACTCTATGATTAAGCCGTCTCTGTCCCACAGGGGGGGCTCTCTTTTATCTTTCCAAATGTCATGCTAATTGAATCTGACGGTCTGCATATTTCCCCGAACACCTGCAGCCGAGGGAAGGGTTTAATTAGAGGTAAACATCGTGTGTGTCCTTCTGGAGAGGGCGGCGCTGGATGGGATCCAGGAGAAGCCACACACATCCTGTTGATAAGGGGGGGTGTTGCAAGGGGTGCCGCCGGTTCACAGAGGAACCAGGAGGTTGTCCTGTTTTGGGAAATTAGGCAAAAGGTCAATGTTTTATTGCCTTGGGGAAGGAGACGTTGAACAGTTTTAGTGAAATTTTTGAGGTTTTTTTTTTTTTACATGCACCTATGACAAACATAATGCTTGGGGAAAAAATTAGATGTTCTCTAACTCTTGCGTTTTTTTTTAAATTTGAATAAAGCGTAGGGTTGTTAAGGTTGGTTAAGTTGTTGTAGGGTTGTTATTCAAAATTACAGCTGACAAAATGCTTACGAAAAATCAGTTGGTATTTTTATGTTTGGGTTTATTTTAATAAAAATAATTACAAAAAATACATGAATGTTTTAAAAGCCACCTGTGCCAAAAGCAACTTTTAAAAGATTCCAAATGCGACACTGAATGCCGAAAAACCTGTCTCATGATGTGACCAACTTGGTCTGGTACCCTAAAGGCAAAAGCATTGATCACTGTGTTCAGAGGCTGATCCTTATACCAAAGAATTTACTTTGTAAGTGGTGCCAGCCTATTTTTGTCAAGGGACTCACTGTGGATGTTCTGTATCATGGTGGAAATCCAAAATGGCTGCAGTGTGAGAAAGGTCTGATCCTATCGGTCACAATGCTGAATATTCAAGATTATCTTTATCATATGTCTTTCTGGATATTCTGGAATCATTATGCTATCTGTAGCACTAATTTGTAAGTCTGAAAGAAAGCTGTGAATAGAAGACAAAGTACATGTATGTGTTCTATATTAGATGTGGGAAGGAAAACCGCCGAAAGATTTTCTAGAGAAAACCAGGTAGCGACTGAAAACCTAATCCACTAGTTAGCTCGGGTCTCAGTGGGATTGAACCCAGGTCCACAAAGGAAATGACCACTATGCCAACTTGACCCCCTGAATTGTGTGGACAATACCTACATGTAACTAAAACATGTTTCTGTAATATACGTTTTAATAATAATAATAATAATAATAATGTGTGGACTTATATAGCGCACGTATCCACCAACTAAGTGGTGCTCAAGGCGCATTCTTTTTTACGTGCATTACACAACACACGGGACCTACGGCTTTACGTCCCACCCGAAGGACGAAGCAATTATGGTTAAGTACCTTGCTCAAGGACACAAGTGTCACGACCGGGGCTCGAACTCACACCCTGCTGCAGTGTGAGAGTTTGTAATCTAACCAACAAAAAAATGATATTTTGATTTTGTTTTGATTCTTTGTCTGCAGAGCCGCCTCGCTAGACGTCGAACCAATATACACCTTCAGGGGACACTCGTAAGTACTGTTTCTCACCGTTCAATACGGAAACGGTCAATTTCCTGAGTCTTCATTTAATCTCCCTGCCTCACAGACTTGTTATCACAGTCGGAGCTGTCAAAAGGGTTTCACCTTTCCTGAGGTCAGCTGCTGTTTACTCGATCATTATTTGTTACGGACGCTTCCAATGGGAAGTGTTCGTGATGAAAATTTCATCACCTCGTATAAACACGAATTTGTTGAAAACCTAGAATTCAAGATGTGTATCCCCTGTGTTCAACCGGAGGTTTCATAGTTTATTTATTTTTTTGTATTTCTTTTTCCAGTGGAACATTGATAATTTCCTTTCGGAAAGGACAACATCAGACCCACCATAAATTCATATCGGTGCATATTTTCTGTTAAACCCTGCGTGTAAGGATTGCTTTGTGAAATGAGTCATTTTAAAGCATTAGTTTTCCCCCTCCCTTGAGTAAAATTGGACTGTTCCAATGGAAAACAAATTATCTGGAAATTGCCGTTAAAATAACCCCTCAAAAAACACAGGAGATGCATCTTTTAATCCTCCTACACATAGAGGCCACTGTAAACCACTCAATGTCCAATGTGTTGTACACACATTGTTTGTGCATATAAGCCACACTACTGCCCCTTTGAAGTAATCTCCAATGTACATACATGCATATAAAGACACATGTATACCACAATTGACCTTATTTTCATCAGGTTATACTGTAAACAAACTCCCAATAATAAATCACCATCAGCCACTGAGACCAATAAACCATACCAAGCCTCCATCATCCATTGGGATTTTCAGCAGTTATTTTGTAAACACAGACTCTCCATAGTAACCTACCACCAGCCACTGAGTCTGGAACAAAGTAATATGCCCTGCAGTATGTCAATCACAAACCACTAAAACCAACAGACATATGAGGCATTATGTTACTATGCAGTATAGCTATGAGGAGCCACTGCCTACCATAGCAATGGCTTGGAGTGGCCTGAATGGGTTGTTTCAAAAATGTCACTGATTGTAGGAGGGTTAATATATGAGTTTGTGAATTTAGTAATAAAATAATGATGATTTGTCCCGTTTTGCAGGGGTCCTGTCCTAAGCCTTGTTATTAGTAGTAATGGGGAGCAGTGCTTCAGCAGTGGTACGGATGCAGCCATCCGATGCTGGAATATCCCTGGCTCTAATATCGATCCTTATGATTCGTACGGTAAGTCACTGTCAGCTCATTGCACTCTGGCGTCAGTAGATAGTTCCCGATAGACAAATCCCAAGATGACGAAATTAACGTTGATCTGCGCACTTCCGGGTTTGATAGCGAGGCTCTCGGTGTTGACGCATGCGCTGTATGACGGGAAGCATGAGTCGTTCTATTGTCTACCTCGCATCGGTGTTGTGACTTGACACAGAGAGCCTCAATTTCAATGCGGAAGTGCGCAGACTGGGTCAATTTGAAATTCGTCTGTAGAAGCCATCTTTATGGGCAACCTTGATTTGGCTTTGAGCTGCGTTGAGCGCACTTATGTTCCTACGCAGTAAAGTGCTTAACTGATATTATTGAAATGTCTGCGTGCTGCATGCGGTGATTACACATAACGCACAGGTACGTGTTAAAAAAAATGAGTAGTCAATGCCCATAAAGATGGCTGATTTTGCACTGTGTAACATCACACGTGAACACTATATATTTGTTTTCATTCAGCACTTGAAGGGTATTTGCAGTCTTTTGATCATTTCAAACATGGCTCATTTCAAACTATTGCGAGCTACCCACAGAATGAAGCACCCAGAGGCTATGTGGAGCATACTTTACAATATGCAGTTCATGTCAACAATAAGACAATGCAATGAGCATGTACTATGCATACAGTGTGTAAATAGTAGAGGCAGAGCTGAAGACAGAAACACAAACTGTTTAATTGTAGGGCTGAAAGAGCCAACAGACTTAGGAAAGAAACATAATCAGAGATTAGAGTGGATGTACCGTAATTCCGGAATATAACCCGTGGCTTATATGTAGATTTTGACCCGGAAAAAGTTGCCTGCGGTTTATACAAAGGCAGCTTATACACCGATGTATGAATATTGAAGAACAAAACACAATGCACAATTAAGCAAAAATCAGAGTGCGGCTTATACACCGGGCGGCTTATATTCCGGAAATTACGGTAGTGTCTCATATGTATTATGACTCTCTCTGAAAAATCATGTCATATCACCCCCATCCTGAAAGATCTGCATTGGCTGCCAATATCATATCGTATTGTTTATAAAATATTGCTTATCGTTTTCAAATCTTTGAATGATTGTGCACCATTATATATATCTGACTTGTTGAAATGTTATGCCCCCTCTCGCAAGTTACGTTCCAGTGCAAAATTTTTGCTGGCTGAACAAAAGTCAAAACATTCTTGGGGTGACAGATCTTTTGAAGTTGTGGCTCCACGCCTTTGGAATGATTTACCTCTAATAATAATAATAATAATAATGTGTGGATTTATATAGCGCACGTATCCACCAACTAAGTGGTGCTCAAGGCGCATTATATTATTATCCCTGCTCATAAGGCTCATAAGGCTCATAAATCATTCCTGAAACCATCTCAGCTCCCTGGGGAGTATACAGCTCAATTGCTGCCATTTCTAGCGCATATAGAGCAAACCAACTCTGCCTTCACAGGTACCCATTTAACCCCTGGGTGGAGAGAAGCAATTATGATTAAGTGTCTTGCTCAAGGACACAAGTGTCACGGCCGTGATTCGAACCCACATTCTGTTGCTAACACCAGAACTTGAATCCGGTAAGCTAGACCGCTCGGCCACGACACCTCATATGTACATTCGTGAAACTTAAACTGTTTACTCCTTCAAGAAAAACTTATATGTATTGCCTATAAGGACTACTGACATTCATTTATGTATTTTTGTATCTTTTGTTTAGTATTATATTGCATTTGCTATTGTATTGTGATGCTATTGTATGATTATCTTGTTTACTGTAAAGCGCCTTGAGCACTTCTTGGTGGATATGTGCGCATTATAAATCTTCTGTATTATTATTATTATTATTATTATACAGAGTGGATTTAATCTAATGAGCTAAAAATGAGGGCCTTTTTCCCATTGAGGGCCTTGTTCCATCGAGGATGCCTTGAGCGCCCAGCAGGTTGAATATGTGTGCGCTACAAATCTGTATTATTATTATCATTATTATTATTTGAGTTCCACTTTTGACTTTTGTACTACACATACGGTGTATAATAGTATGGAAAAACTAAAGGCAGAAACACAAACTGTTTATTTTAGGGCTGCATGAGCCAATAAACCTGGAGTTGTAACCACCAGTTCTTTTCAGAACTAATTACTACTCAAAAGAGAATTTGTTCACATGGTGTCATTACAAACAGTCTTTACTTATCCTTTTTCACCATGCAAATCTTACCAATAAACTGAATAGTTTGTGCACATGAGGTCTGATAGTATAATGTAGTTAGTAATCGCAATACAACCTATACCAGAGATGCCAACATACACGATTTGGGCGTAGCAAATACGATTTTGAGCCGTGAATACAACTCTACGATAATACTTCATTGAAATACGCTAAACAAGCCGCCCCAGTATAATTGTATATAGTTACAATACAAGCAAACAATGAATGAACTATTAAGTGGAAATAAAAATGATGAAAAATAATGTTAAAAATGAAAAAACAAAACAACCTTTTAAATATAAACCGCAGTGGTGGTAAAAAGCGACAATAGCGGGATTAGCGGCGAATTCACACGATTATGTACGTATCACACACAAGCGCGAGCCGAGCGCGCTGGATGGATTCGACTGCCTACCTACCACATGTACCCTGCCTGTACATCTGTACATTATTTGCAAGATCGTACCCATTGATCTCTATTACATAATGGGGAATAATGAGCATACCCGTGGGGAATGAGGTTGTCTATGAGGTAGCTTGTGTGTACACGTGTACATGCGCGCATAATTGTGCCATGCGTGCATTACCTTTTAATTTCGTAGATTCTTTGCAAGTGCGACTTCAGTGTCAGGCATGCAGGCACTGCTTACTGCGGAATTCTGCGCTTACGGCGCATAGAATCACACGCTTTTTATGGCGCCGTAAGCGCAGAATTCTGTGGTAAGCAGCGCCATGAAACGGGGCCCAGGTGAGCTAGCTAGGGCTAGGCCTAGCTAAGGCTATCAATTTGTTATTTGCCTTCGAGACCCCAAGAAAGAGAATTAGTTAGTATTACTATTAATCAAAATTTCTAACGTGATTGATGCATGCCGATTACTAATTCGGAAGATCATTATTGTGAGCTTTTTAAGATAAGATACGTCTAGCATTGTTATAATTTCATTATTTTTTCATTGTGTATTTTCCTACTATTTACTCTGCCCCAGGTCCCACTTCCGCCATCGGTGTTTACAACGAGTTCTGCGCTGACATTTCCCAAAATCCGGACATGCATTTTTTAGCGTTAGATTTTTGCGATTTTTTTTTTTCAATAGATGCTACTCTTTTTTGGAATTCAATGTTGGCATCTCTGCCTATACTGTTCACTAAACTCTAACCCCCCTAGGCATTTTTGCAAGGAACCATCCCAAATCCTCTAAAATCCATCAACATGAAGTAAAAAGGTATCCCCGATTGTTGGACTTTTGATGTAATTGGTACAGTAGCAAAGGCAAAGCAATTAGCTATACACAGTCCTGAATCCAACAAAAGCAGCCGGTGGATTCATGGTACACATGGCTACATGCTGTATTCGCTGAGCTGTACTATGGAATACTGAATACATCAAAATCAGGCAAAACCCGGAGAAGGATTTTGTAGGATGTGGGGATAGTTAAGTACCTGAGACAGGAATGTTTCAATTTTACACCAGTTAAAGTTTCAGATACAAATGTGATCATTTATGATTGTTGAGATTACCAATATTATATAGTAGATTTAACAATCATGTGGTGTTTTGTTCCCCCTTTGTTTTCTTCCAGACTCCGGTGTGTTAGCGGACACGTATGTCGGTCACACCAACACCATATGGGGCTTGGCGTTTGACGGTACCAAGAATCAGCTGGTATCCTGTGCTGCTGACGCCACTGTACGGTTATGGTGTCCGCAGAAAAAGTCCCCCTTGCTCAGCACATACACGGCAGAAAGCGGTAAGTTCAAGACTCGGGACTTATTTTCCCTGCACTTGACTAATTGTGTACAATTGTAATTTATCCCATTTCATACGGATCATGTTTTACTATCTGATAATACACAAATGTTACATTACACCCCAGACCATATGCTTGATATAACATACATAATAATAGGAAATTGACGTCTCCATCTCACAGTAGTATAATTTCAATAAATATATCCTATTTTAACGAGCATAAAATTCACTCTACCTGTTTGTGCGGTTGTGTTTTGTTTGGATGCTTGTAGCATAACAGCCTTATGTTGAAATAAATGGCTTGACATTAACTTATATTTTGATTTGGAAATGAGAAGATGATTTTGAAATTATTCAAATGACAATGAGATAAATGTTTAAAGGGGCAGTATTGTCACGATCAACCAGGGCATGGAATCGGAGTGCTTGTTTTAGATTAACTCGGTGACTGAAAATAATACCCCACATTATAAAGTCATATTACCGTTGCTGCTGCATAAATGAGCCAGTAATTTCCAGTCACTGTGTTCATCTTAAACTAGGACATCGATTCCATGCCCTGTTGAAAGTCTGCTCTGATCGAGTCGATACTGCCTCTTTAAGTTTTACAAATAATTGCCTCTGACTACAGATATTGACAAAATAGGAAGAACACAGCATAGTTGTAGATAGCTCAGTTGTTAGAGCGCTGTACGATAATCCACGGGTCGCAGGTCCAGATACCACTCAAGTTAATATATATCTTTGTTAACTGTATTAAATTATTATAAAACTGTTTGTATCTCCAAATATTTTTTTTGGGACAAAAGTTATGGTTTTTGTTTTTATTCATATGGTCATTCCACATATCTATTTTGGAGTAACATCTATATCGTGCAAGAGTTATTGTTCCAATTGTCTTTGTTTCTAAACCACTTTGTCTTTATATACTACTCCAAACAATTTAGGGAACACCGGAATAATCTCAGTTAAAGCAAGATCATTTATTTCAGATAAACACAATGTTTCACAGAATTGATGAGAAACAACTGCACAATGAAACAGATGATAAAGGATGCATGTAGTGATTACACATTTCATGACATGACTACTGAAAGAGAGAGGGGGTTGCAAATGAAAATCCCGGTTCATGGAACATTTCAAACTTATTTGATGTTAAAAATCCGGTGTTCCCTAAATTGTTTTGAGTAGTATATATATCTTCCCGTAGCTTACGGCAACCCCACCTCAGTAGACTCTGTAACGCTACGACTCCAAATTATTATAAGCCAACATAAGCCAATATTTTTTATCTCTAAATATTTGTAGAGTCGATATATCTTTGTTAACTTTATTAAATTATTATAATATTTTTCTGACATTTGTTCTGGTGTTTGTTTTTATTCATATGGTTATTCCACAATATCTATTTTGGGGTAACATCTATATCATGTGAGTGTTATTGCGCCAATTGTTATTTGTTTCCTAAACCACTTTGTCTTGATATATCTTCCCGTAGCTTACGGCAACCCCACCTCAGTAGACTTTGTACGCTGCGACTCCAGCCAAGTAACTGTCGGTTACCAGTCATCGGATACTGTCATATTTGACTTGGAAACGGGTGCACCGGTAGTAACGTTAGAAAGCAGTGTGCCCTCAGGTAAAATTTAACATAGCTCTAGATAAACAAGGTGCTTGAAAGGTTGACAGGGATGGACAGGGGTTCGTTTTAAGTTGTGTTGGAAAATTCTAGTAAAATTTCAGATATTTTTATGTTGATTTAACTTTGTTAGGTCAGGATTTAAGTCAAACTTAAATACATTCTTGTCAAATGCATACATGTTATACTTATAATTATAAACAAAATTACAAAAGTAACTGTCTGTATGATAATAGTAAGTGCTATTAATTGTGTTTGAGAGAAATTTTCAATTAAACTTAACAAATAGTCTTAAAATTTTGCCACCCTTTGTTGACATTTGACCATAACAAAGACTTGGATAAATTGACTAAAGACGAGTGCAGTCATATGACATATAGCGTGATTATACTTGAGTGTAAAGTAAATTTTCTGATTTTTCTTAGAAACAGTCTTTACAAATACAGTCTCTGTGTAAATATCATTAAATATTTCCCATACAGCTACAGATAGTTTTGCATGCTAGCATTATCCCAATGTACAGTCGTATAACAATTGTCAACGCTGTTACTTTCATGTTATAGATAATGGGTGTGCGCAAATTAATAAGGTGGCCAGCCATCCAACGCTCCCCATTACCATTACTGCCCATGAGGACCGGCATATCAGATTCTTTGATAATAATTCAGGTAGGTATTGCTTCCGATATTGAGTCTGAAGTACATTATTGGCATAATGAGAGTAATCTTTCACAGGTTTAACCTTCCTGCTTTAGCTGAACTTTAGTGGCAAGTAGCTATAGAGGTCAAAATCAGTCAACTGCCTGTTTTGACTGTTGACCCAAATGTGCACACAGGGGCATTTCTGACTGGTTTTTACTGTCATTTTGACCACCCTCAACAATACCAGACAATGCTTATACCATTCAAAAACAGTTGACTCATTTTGACCTGTAAATGCACTTACTACATGAAGGTTCGACAGTGTTTGATTTTTAAGTGCACTAGATATACCTTAGCAAGTATATCAACATTTTGACTGATTTTGACCCTTGCAGTCACGGAAGGGTTAATCTCTATAAATAATAATGATCCACAAAAAGTATGAATGCTTATAAAGACAGAAACAAAACATATCCAATATTGAATTGGGCCTTTAAGATATACACAATTGGTTATTTTGAAGGGAAACAATTTTAATTCTTAGTATTATATCTGAAAGCATGGTACAAAGTTGGTGATGGTTTTGTACATCATTGGGAAATTATCTTCACCATTGTGGGTTATAATAATAATAATAATAATAATAATAATAATAATGGAGGCATTTTTAAAGCCCTCTTACACGAGGTATCACAGCGCTGTACATTATTACCCCTGCTCATCAGGCGCATAAATCATTCCTGAAACCATCTCAGCTCCCTGGGGAGTAGACAGCTCAATTGCTGCCATTTCGGCGCATATGGACTAATCAAACACAACTCTGCCCTCACAGGTATCCATTTACTCCTGGGTGGAGAGAAGCAATTATGGTAAAGTGTCTTGCTTGAGGACACAAGCACCACGGTCGCGGTCGGGATTCGAACCCACATTCTGACGACTCGGCCATCAGTACACAAATCCGATGCACTAAACCGCTCGGCCATCGCACTCCATGGTTTGGAGTGTCCTGTCCATTATGGAAAAGAACACCGCTCTCTTCTGACTAGTTTGGGGAATGTTGCCACTTATCTCCCAAATGTTTTACAGATTGGTTTCTATGCATAATGCAAAATAATTAGCATTTACCAATAGTGGATATGAGCTTTACAATTGGTGCACTAGAAAAGCTATGTATGCTATAACCTAAAAATGGAATGATATTAATTTCCTCATTTGGGAAAGAAGTGGTTGGTTGTGTCTGTTCGACATTCTAATTGTAAAACTTGTTGCTTTGTTTGAACAGGTAAAATGGTTCATAGTATGGTCGCCCATTTGGACGCAGTGACTAGTTTAGCAGTGGATCCCAATGGGTTGTACTTGCTTTCAGGAAGTAAGTTGTCGTCTTTTAACTTTCTTTGGCAAGTGTGTCGGCACATGTCTGTCTGTTTTGTATGTTTTTTTATTTTTTTTAAATTTTTTTTAATTTACTGTCAGTCACCCCAAACAAGGCCAAAAAGCCACTAGAGTGTAAGGGGTTACATTTGCGATAACATCCACCATTTAAGCAAGATTACATTTGTTGATATTTTTCTTAAACTTAATTAGATCGTAAGTTGGTGGAAAACAATCAGCAGGAAGGTCGTTCCATTGTAATGCTGTTCTAGGGAAGAAGCTATCCAAATGGAACTTACTCTTGATTTTGGGGAGTCGAAGATAGTGAGGGTGTTCACCTGCTTGTTTAGCAAAACGAGTAACACGAGAGAAATCCCTGCGCTTAGGTACCAACTCATGTAGCTCAGCAGAACAATCCCCGTATGTCCATCTTTATACAGGGATGCCAGTTTTCCGGCTATTGCCGGAATTCCGGCTTTTTCATATTTTTCCCAAAGAAATCTGGCGCTCCGTCTTTCGTCTGGCTGGAAATAAAAATTGCCTTTATAGAGCACACTCAGTTAGTCGTGGTTATCAAGACGTTCTTACCTTTTCTTTCTTTTTTATGCCATCGCGTAATACACTCGGACATTTTACCGACAGAGAGCATTCGCTCACTTAGTAGATGATTACGTTGTTGTGAAAGCACCTGCTAGTGTTCGATAGTTCATGCACTAAAACTAGCCCATTGCTCAGCCATATTGGAAACGGTGTGTGTGGCGAGTCCGTATATACATGGTGGTTGCAACATGATCATAAAGATTGTGTTTCACGGACCTCATTTTCTGAAATTTTTGACTGATTTTGACTCAACTTGGCTACCATAATGGATGTCGGAAGAGGTGTGGATCTGAAAAAAATCGATGCTAGTGTAAAGAACAGGTTCAATTGGCATTGGCATGAATCAAAAAACAACGAGGGATATTTTCTTTCCATGCACATGAATGAACGTTCGCTCTTCCTTTGTGGTGGAAAATCTTTTCCGGCTCTGGAGCAAAGAGCTACTGGTATCCCTGTTTATAATAATTAAAAAAATTGTAATGTGCGCTTCTCCTGAAGTGTGATCAAGGCACCTACACAAAATGAAAACAGAACATCTGTTTGTATGTCCGTCTCTCTATAACACCGTTCTTGCATCCACGGTTTTTCAGGTCATGACTGCTCGATTCGTCTGTGGAACCTTGACAGCAAGACTTGCGTTCAGGAAATCACCTCGCATCGGAAGAAATTTGACGAGTCGATATACGACGTCGCCTTCCATCCTACCAAACCGTACATCGCTAGTGGGGGTGCTGACGCTCTGGCCAAAGTGTTTGTATGATAGGGTGGGCATTTTGGATACTGTTTAATCAGCTGGGCCTTGATAAATCCTCCCATTTATTTATATATATATTTTTTTTTGGGGGGGGGGGGGAAATCAAATTAAAAACTCTTTCATAGGTTTTTGGGAGATGTCACTGCAACATGAAGACTACTTGATTGCCATTGAATCACAATATGAACAATATGCTTCAATAGATTGATGAAATTCTTTTGCCCGACATAATGTATGAAGCACTGTGCTTTCCCAAGTGTCTGTGAAAAAAAAAAAAGACTCAGGATTTGCACTAGTAAGCAGGGGTTCGAATCCCGTCCCAGTCACCCGTGGTTTTTTTTTTTTTCACAGACACTCGGAAAGCACTCAGGAGCATACTGTTCAAAATTCAAATCAATATGCTCAATGTTACTCGAAGAATCAACTTTTAGTGATATCAATGACAAACTCTGTTCTCTCTTCTCAAGGGAATGACAGAGTCTTGCCGTTACAAAGTTGTTGTGTAGTGCTTTCAGTGTTTGCAGTCGATTTGTAAAATGATGTCTACTTTACCTATCAACTATGCATGAGTTTTATGTTTAATTTTCTAAAATCAATTCAGAACTTTCCAACACAATCATCAGTTGATGTGTAATAAAGAGACTGTAGACAAAATTCAAGGGCTGTTTCATTTGCATAGATTGGAACTTTCCTGCCTTAAAATCCCTATACACTATTGGTAATCTTGAAAAAAAAAAAAATGAATACAGATATATGCATAAACCATACTTGGTGTAGAGTTGACGATGGTATCAAACATCCCTTGAAATATTTCTGTCTGAGGTGCTATCATTTTAGGGGAAAAAATGTAAAATAAATAACTAATTTCTGTAATCCAAAGACAGAAATTCCACGCTTGGAAGACGATCAATCTAAATGCATTTTCACTGTTTTGACACAAATATGCTGAAATGTTAACAGGTTTGGATTTGTATACATAATAGTATAAAGTATGGATGCATTTACAGACATTTAATACCAGACGTTTATACTGGCTTTCAAGAAGAAAATAGCACTGGTATGTTTCCTAGTGCTTCTGGTTTATTTCATTGTGCAGCCATCCTTGGAAAGAAACCTCAGATCCTTACAACATAGACCATGCTTACAATAGCAGTCCCCCCATCCCCCACATTATATTTTCAGTTGTAAAACTAAAAGGTCCTTCATGGGACCTGTTGGGTTCGGTGCTCAAAGGGCCTCAACAGGTTTATCTTAACTTTGGCGTAAAGGCTTTTTTTTAAGCAGGTCGCAGTAATGACCTTTCAGAAATGAGCCAATGGTTTATTGTTGTTACCACCTAATCATCGGTGTGACGTGATTTTGACTGAAATTTTCCCCTCATAATCTATGTGATATGATTTATCTAGGCCGAGTTGTATAGTCATTAGTCGAGCAAGGGTGTTCTTGCTTACTTACTGTACAGGCCCCCGTAATATGGGAGGTGTTGTGTGTTGTAATAATATTAATGAGTTAACAAAAAAAATAAACTGCTGGGATGACAGAGTGGGTGAGAGTAGGGGGCGGGGAGAGAGACTAAAAAGGGGGAGGGAGTGATGAATAACGGTTGGCTCAGTCATCTACACAATCACGATCACGATCTGTCTGCAAATTGAGAAAATTCACACTGACACCATCTTGAGTCAGAGCTATGTCTTCAGTTAATGTCCATGTCAAATATACCACCCCCCCCCCTCGGGGAGAAAGTGCGCCCTCAGCAGATCGTGATTGGAGATTGTTTGACACAGGATTGACGTTCTGTCGGCTTTGCGTGGCATTTTATCATTGCGGCTGATTTTGAATCAACCCTAATACAACATCATGATCAAGGTGTGTACTGATGAATTTGTAAATCTTTTCAAGAATTCTCCGATTTGGGGTGATTGTTGAGATTACACCAGCAGGAAGACTTGCTGCAGTCACAGCAAAGTGCATTACTATCACATTATCGAAAAGGTCAGTACCTTCATATATAAAGGCACTTTAAAATTAAAAACAGCAGTCCTAAATAATCTTGTTTGTGATTGGTTTAGAATCACAAACTTCTTCAAAGCAAGTTTTTCTGCTGAGTAAACATTTTTCCCTGTTTGCAAGGACGCAGTTTAATTTATATTGGCACAAATTATCCGGAGGATTAAATCTGTTCTAAATCTTATGTGTCATCCTACCAGAGAAGTATAAAAAAAAAAAATTGAAAAAAAAAATTGAATAATAATAAATCAAAATTACTCCCGAAGATAACATGCCACAAAGAACCTCACAGGTGAACGTGCATTGTAAATACATTATATGAATAGGTATGTGTTCTCAATGGGCTAGGTCCAATGTGATGGATCAATAGCATAGTATTCACTGTAATAACTGTTTTATTGTAGTGACTGTTACAGTAATTAGACTATAAACCAAATGTCATCATTTCTGGGGGGAGACACACATCACTTTGCTTGAGACGTTCTGATTACCATCAGAATGTTCACACGATACTTTGATGTGGCAGATCCATAGGTTGGGGTTGCTGATCCTTCCATGTGTTTTTTTTATTTTTTATTTGGGGTGTTTGTTTGTTTGGTTTTTTTTTTTTTGGGGGGGGGGGTAGCTAGCTTAGTCCCACTTTGCCCTGCATGTGTTTTAATTTATGCAGTGTGTTTCTTGTCGGCAGCAGGGGGAATCTAGGCATATTTACATCCAGATTTTAAGCAAAATTGTTGCAAGGGGGTGGAAGTCTTTCCTGTCCACCTCAGCTTCTGTCTCTGAGAACCACCTCTTGCTCCCTATCTGATGAACAGATGTGTATACAAAAATCAACATCTCCCCCACCCCGCTTTCTTAAATAGAGGTGCCCCCCCCCCTAGGACATATAACGATAAGTATAAGTAGTCCCTTTTCCCCATCCAAACTTTCTAAAAACCTACAGTGGAGTGGAGTTTGGCAAAGAAATTTTGAAGCAACACCAGTTTTTAATACTGAATTGTTAAATAGTCTTTGATGTAAAGATATTTTGGACGTTTGATTTGACCCTTTATTTGAAGCTATACCTCGGAACCTTTTTCTATTTCATACAAAGGAATATCTTGCTGTGTTTGGATTTGTGGCCATTTTTTTTATTATTATTATTATTATTATTATTATTATTATTATGGGTAATTGGAATCGAGTTTCACATTAACCTATAAATGGATGCCAATATTCTCAAAAGATTGTAGTATTCTGTTTAGACAATGAATCACACTATTTAAGAAACAGGTTCCCTTTTTTTATTATTTAAACCAGACTTTGCTTGTAAATTTGTGCACGTAGGCACCGCTGTGCTCATAAAACGCTTTGTACTCACCGCTCAAGAGGAATTGTTACTCCATTATTTACAACGCAGGAAGAAGTATCTCGACATATGACCTCTTATCATTGCATTGGATGTGTTATAAAACTATGAGCCAAAGATTTAGTATTATTTGTTTTTTGATTGATGAGAATAGAAACCTTGAGTTAATGCAGCTTGTCTTAACAGACGTCACGTAAAATGCTGTGTGAATTATTTTTTGGATTTTTTTATTTATTATTTTTTTTTACATCTCGTATATTATAATGATTGTGTACAGGGCCGTTGTTCCATCTTAATGTTCAAATACTTCATTTTGTTTTCTTCATAGTTACAAAAATCCAGTCCAGATTATAGGTGAAGAAAGTGGGGAGAGGGAACCAGTTGCAACTTGGTTGTGTGGGACAATAATAATATTGAATGAATTCTTGTTGGGGGTCAAAGGCTAATGAATAAGTGGGTCCAATTACCATTTCAAGTGTACAGAATAATCCGGCGACCACTGTTTTCTAACATTACTGTGGTAGTACCACATTGCACACAAACATCACATGTATTCTTAAATACACGGTACGCTGGTGTTTCATCAATTAGATTGCAGAGCATGGTTCGAAGAAACACTAGACTAGGTAGACAATGAACGCTTAACGTAGATTGGTAAAACTTGTAGCTTTGCATGGTGAAGAGGATAAGTAAGACTAATTGTGGTGACACCATGTGAAATTCTCTATTGAGTAGTAATTAGTTCTGAAAAGAACTGGAGGTTACAACTCAACGTTTCGATCAGTATGCTCTGATCGTCTTTGAAACGTCGAGATGTAACCTCCAGTACTTTTCCAAACTAATTACTACTCAATAGAGAATTTAATATGGTGTCACCGCAATTAGTCTTACTTAACCCTAACTCCCTAGGCCCATTTGCTTACACATAACCTGAATCCTCCAAAATCCTTCAGTAGTAAAACAAGCACATGACATGTATGCACACATGTGTTTCTAATCTGTGATACGTCTACATGGCCAGGGACCCTCCCTGCATGCATGGAGCAATAAACAGTGTCCACTGACCCAAGCACTGACCTTGCAATCACTACAACAAACATGGATGTACATGTACCATGGAAAGGCAAGTATGCCTAATAACCTCAATCCTCCAAAATCCTTCACTTTAGCAAAGAGCATGTAGCATGTAACCTCAATTCTTCAAAATCCTTCACTTTGGCAAAGAGGATTTTGGAGGATTTGGGAAGGTTAGGGTTAACGTAGATTGTTGGTACTACTGCAGTTATGGTGGCACCCAGCGAACTGGTCAATGGAGTAGGGTATATTCCCATGGATTTAAAGATGTAGAGAACAGGGCATCAGACATAATAGAGGACATTTTCAAAATGTTGACAACACTGTTTTAGAGCAGGCAATTTTGGGGGGAAGGGAAATGTTTGACATATCTTGGGATTTGACCACTTCAGAAAACAATTAAAGGAAAAAATATGACAAAAATAAAGTCTTCCATAGGACTTATCACAAAGCCATAGGGGTGTTTAAGTAACTTTTTAGTGGGCATATACGACTGAGTAGTAATCCATATAATCCAAACACATTCCCTGGTACCAACCTCTGTTATAAGAATATCAACCTTGCTGAATATGTAGTGTATTAAGAGTACATGAATTTATCCTGCCTATCATCTGTTATCATTCATAACTTCTCTCGTTTGCATTGTATTATCCTAGTCAGCTCAATCAGTATAATGAATCACAGAGAGAATCAGGGCATTTGCAGTGGAAGTTTTTAAATTTGATTAAGACCTTCACATTGCACTTTATCCCTGGAGAACAAGGCTGTATCTGAACTTACAGCTTTGACTATGGCTACCGCTTGATCACTGCATCTGCCTTTAAAACGTCAACATTGCCGCTGTGGCCAAACAGCGGCAATGAACTCAAGAAACAGCCCCACAGTAACAGACATATTCTGTAGATCCGCTTTTCAGAGTGTTGTTGAAACCCCCCCCCCAAAAAAAAAATTATAATAATTATATATGTTTGTCATTTCATTGTAAAAATATCAACTTTGTATATTATATGATACTATTGAGTTGAAATGATTACTAATCTCTACTAATACTATGGGGAAACGTACATATTTTTGACATTGGTGTAGAATGGAATTTGAGAGATTCCAATAAACAATTATAAATAATTAATGTTTTAAGTTATAGCTAATGTAAACAAATAAGAATTTTGTGTCTCGTGTGCCGATAGATCTCCTTATCTGACCACAGAGTTGTTTTTCCTACTTTCTATTGTTTCCATGGTAACATTTGAAACGTGTATAATTTAATATGTTACATACAGTATAGTATACACAAGTACCTTACGACTTGTTTGTATAGATATTTTGACAATTTGTCAAGACGCATTTTGTCTGAGCCACAATCAGTAATTTATCAGGATCTGTTATACATTAAGAGTAGACCCATCATTAAGAATTGAAGCAAATTATAATAATTTATACACATTGATAATTCACCAGTCAGTAACATTTTTCCAACATCACATGGGATCAATCCTGTTGGTAAGTTTATACGTAATACGTGTGAGTATTGGTTTATACGCACATTCTTTACGCTACTTTTGGCTCCAAAGCTGGCATATCGTTGTGTGTAATTTAACCTAAATTCCTTGATTTTAACATTCCAAAGTTATTCTTGAGGCAGAAATTGACTTTGTTAATAAGATTTTGAGTCTATATAACACATACGTTAAAGGCAAGTCCCGAGCTTTCTAATTTCTTGCATAAATCCTTAACCAGTTCGCGTCGGGAATAAAAAAGTTTTTCTGGGCCCCTGTGCAGGTTTCTTTTTCCCACACACACATTAATGGAAGCTTCCACAGCCTGTGGCCACGTCTTCCGAGCATGTCACCATACACACGTGGCTCAACCGAGCATGCATACAAATATTCCGCAGTTTCCTATGGCGTGTTTAGACGCTCTCCGATCCGTGGTGCAAAAAAAAATTGCGTGTATACACGTCCTCCGACACGAACTGGTTAAAGAAAAGGGTGGTCAGGGCATTTCCAATGGGCTTCTGATGATGATCGTTGGAGCCAGCACGTGCGAAGTGGGCGTGGTTTATATTGGAATTACTTCACACTTAATTACCAACAGGAGAACACTTGTCACGAAATAGGTCACTGACAATTACGTAATGCTAGAGAAACAGTAATTGTCTTGTCAAAGGAGTGTTATTGACTGGTAATTTGAAAGCTTGAAATACACGGTTGTCTTTTCCTTTTTTTTTATTTTTTATTTTTTTTTAAATTTGAATTGGGTATGGGTACAGCTTTGCACATTCATCTTGGGGGTCAATCTTATAGAGGTAGCTGCTAATAAGCATGAAAAATTGCTTAGTGAATCTATTTTCTTAATAGCATGCTTGGTTACCAGCCAGTTTAATATTATATAATCTGGGGTTTTTGTTTTCTTTGGCTGGTAGTCTGTTTTATTTAGCTAACCAAATATATTTGCTTAGCAATTATAAGGTTGGCCGCCAGGAACCAATTTCGTAGAGCCGCTAAGCAGAGAATTATTTTGCTAAGCGAATATTTTTGCTTAGCAATATTAAACAGACTACCAGCTAAAATGCATACAGTTTCTATGACGGTTTGGCTGGTAATCATGGAAATCTGCTAAACAAATGTTTGTGGTAAGCAATTTATTCTGCTAACCAACTCTTTGAAATTGACCCAAGGTGTGTGAAATCAGTCTTGTTAACATAAAATGGTTAGCGATGTCCCCCTAAACAACGTTTTACATGTATGAAGAAAAAAAAAACTGTTTTCATATTTGAAGCAGGGCTATCGTTAAGGAGTTAGGTTTTCCTCGTAATAGTTTAAGTTAGATATGACAATTTAAAGCAATAGAACATTAGAAATGGACTTTTAAAAGGAATTACTAAGCACAAGCTGAACTAAATAAGTGTGCACACAGAGAGGTTGTTTACGAATCGGTAAGCACCAACAATGAGATTGTCCATTCTGAAATGATATTGTAGGGGTCATTGTGTTATTAAAACTAATTATTGAACGTTATGGTACACCAGTGTATTCATTCTTTATTACTACCACCGTACATACGTCACATAGGTTTGTTTTTGTTGTTACATGTAGGATCATTTAATAATTCTGTGCTGTAAAAAGAAATGTGGCATTTACTGCAGACATTTTGTTTTGTTTCCCATAAGAGATACAAAATAATACAATGTTTTGAATTTGTACTCCCGTCTCTTGGTTTTGTTGTTTATTGTCAGAAATCAGATTTTCATTTTTGTTTCAATTTGCACCATTTTATTTACTCTTTTTTTTTTTAAATGAGAAGAAACAGACTATTATGCATTATTCTCAACATAAATAATTACATATTTACTTGAAAAGTCACGACCGGGATTCGAACCCACATTCTACTGCTAACACCAGAACTTGAGTCCGGTAAGCTACACCACTCGGCCACGACACACCACTTGGTGTAATAAGTTGATGATGGCAAGTATATATCAAATATTTGTCTGAGGTGCTATCGTTTTAGTAACATGAATGAAACAAGTCTTCATAAGGACAGAAATTCTATATGCAAATTGTGTGAAGGCACCTTTGTTCTCATTTATAACATAATGAAATAAGCTGAAACTGTCACAGGTTGTTTTTCTACATATCTAAGATTAAATTCTTATTTTTGTTATATTTGAAAAAAGAAGACATTTTTATGATTTCATCATCCAGGAACTTCAGTGCCTTCATAAATGATTTTTTTTCTTCTTTTTTTCTTCTTTTTTTCTTCTTCTTTTCTTCTTTTTTTCTTCTTTTCTTAATTGTGTTTTTGATCTTGTAGTTCTACTGTTATTCAAATAGTCAAGTTCGAATTGTCAAAAATAGATGTTTATACAATGAAACTGAAAGCGTGACAAATAAACTTCATCTATACAGCGCCCTCTAATGATCCTCAATCAATTCCAGTTTAGTCGGGTCACCCGTACTTTCGCAATCGCTCCTATAGCAAAACAACGGATTGGGTCTGGAGATGTGACCGCGCGTGATTGGGGAAAAAAGTCACAGTGACTGAGGACTGAGTGTGAGTGTGACTGTACAAATTGGAACTAAAACGTCAAGGAATTCTTTGTCAGCGATTAATTGAAACCAACAAAATGGCACAAGAGTATTCTGTGGTTACGGCTAGTTATGTAAACGTGCAGATTACAAGCACTTTGAATAGTTTTCCATCGGAAAAACGGTTTCAAAAGGACATTACCATTGTAACACTGAAGGTAGGCCTACATAACATTAACAATTAACATAGATGTGCAAATACTGCGGCAACGACATGTGTATTTGTAGGCCTGCCCTACGCTACGCTACATAATGTAATTGCGAACCCCCTAACTTGCACAGCACATAAGCAAGCGTTTTACACAAAATTGCCAAGATATCATCAAGGTTTTGACTTTTCACTAGCTTTTATCAATTCATTCATGTAAATAATTTGTCTTGAAAATTTGAAATTTTGAGGGTTTTTGTTTTGTTTTGTTTTGTTGTTTTTCGGGAACAAGCACAATTTTTTCTTTTCTTGCAGTGGTCTTAGACTTAGAGTACTTCTTGATGTGATCAAGTCTGTACAGTGTACTTGCTGTATCTTTCTGTATTTAAATATTACAATACATACTTCTCAGTAGCAGCGTATAGACTTGTCCATATCTAGGGACAGAAATGAAAAATTTCAAACTGCTTTCCTCAGTCTCTGTTTGATGTTTTTCAAACAGATAGACATTTCTAAGTCATTTGACATTTGAATGAAAACAATCGGTCAAGGGGTTCCAGAGTTATGGTCCAGTAAGTTCGGACAATATTCATTGTGTCCGTTCCATTTTCTCAATTGTATTTATGGTAAAACATTAAGACAAAATGCATGGTTTATACCTCATAAAGAAAGTAAACAAAGCAGTAAACAAATTGTTTTGAGCATAACTTTGCATAGGAAGTTTATTACTTTCCAATTTTTCAGGGTTGGTAAAATGATACATAAGTATTCAACGGCAGAGTTTGATAACTAATCGACGCTAATTATTTTTAATTACGTTGCCATGGAAACAAAGAATAATCAATAATGTGTAAATGCCCTTTAACCATGAAATATGAATAATTAAGATCAAACAAACTAATACATCTATTATTACTACACATCTAAAAGTACATTTAAAAACATCTTCAAAATTTGATCAAGTTAATTAATTATTAAAGGTTTAATTTGTTTACCTAATATCGGCAACTCTCTTGTTAAGTAAACAAAGCAGTAAACAAATTGAAACATCCGTAACTTTGCATTCCAATACAGTGCTTACTTGATTTTTTCAGTTACTGAAGTGATATTACAGCAAAACATAAACACACATAACAATTGATTAACGATAA
Source organism: Zoroaster sp. YZ-2022 (assembly GCA_029582265.1). NCBI lineage: Eukaryota > Metazoa > Echinodermata > Asteroidea > Forcipulatida > Zoroasteridae > Zoroaster > Zoroaster sp. YZ-2022. The sequence continues at coordinate 31,858,378 of CM055821.1, read as the reverse complement.
TTAAAGTAAATTATGTTGCCATGGAAACAAAGATAACAATCAATAATGTGTAAATACCCTTTAATCATAAATTATGATTAATTCTGATCAAACAAACTAATAAATCTATTACTGCACATCTTAAAGTACAACATTTAAAAACTCATCTTAAAATTTGATCAAGTTAATTAATTATTAATGTTTTAATTTGTTTACCTAATACCGGCAACTCACTTGTTACGTAAACAAAGCAGTAAACAAATTGAAATGTCCGTAACTTTGCACTCCAATACAATGAAGACTTAATTTTTTTCAGTGATTGTTATGTTACAAAAGCAACACATGTACATATACTAACAGAAAACTATGCAAGGGATGTTGATTAATAAAACAACCAAAGTACAGAATAAATAAAACTTAAAATGGCAGCTTCACTAGGAAAATCCGTCACAGGCTTGTCCATTAGTTGTGCCAACCAAAGAATGACATCTGCCCATGTGATGCTCAGAATTGTCTTGTTTCTTGAGTTGGTACAACTGGTTGATGTGCTTGTTAAGCAGAGTCGATGGCTTCTCATTCAGCTCTTCCCCTCTTCTTAGAACGTTTAAGTCTTCCTCACTTAGAAGCGGAGATGGACCAGGATATTCCTCCACATCACCAGCCAGAAGAAGATTCAGCTGCAGATAGGGGATGAACGAATGCTCATTGGGCTCAAACTCATTTCCATTCATGTCTAGTGCACATGGATGACGGACAAAATGAACTGCCATCATTCCGATAAACAGGAGGCAAATCATCACACCGACTAATGGTCCTGACACATCACTCTGCCACTTGATGACTTGGATGGAGGCATTGTGAAAAGACCTACTCTCAGCCGCCATACGTCAACTGAAACAGGCATTCTGAATATGAAAGAAAAAAACAAAAGGCAAAATATTAATAAATAGTCGAGTTGGCACTGTTTCCTTTGATATTTGAAAATACCACAATAAAAGTTTCATCATAATGCACACCATCAAAATTGAGCTTATAATCAAGTCAACCTTTTAGTTAAAAAAAAATTACACAATTTGAAAATGGCATAATAATTTAAACTAAACAAATTAAAGCTTGATGAAGGAGAAAAAAAGCTATCCAAAACCAAAACAATAAGGCAGCTGCCGGATGAATAAATTTCAAACCGTACTTGCCTTTGATTTAAAAAAAAATAAAAAAATAAAAAAATTGAAAAAAATAAAATAAAAATAAATAATAAAATAAATATGATAAATATCAATAAATATTGTCCATCCCCCTATGAATGATACTTAGAAATTGCTGAAATATTTAAAAAAGAACAAGATTGTCCCCTTCTATTTCATTTAGAAACGTTTTAAAGCCCAACGAAAAGTCCGATAAAATTGTTGCACACACAGCGTAGGCGTAAAGCCTACCGGGCTTCACACAACCGGCGGCAGTGAGTTACACGGACCGTTTCGCTACGTTCGGACCGCCAGTGGCGAATGCGTCAGTAAGCACAACTAAAAGGACAAGTTTGATGGACAGTTTGAACCTTAAAATAATCAAATTTCACCCTTATTTTTACTTAGGTCATGTATAAACATTTAAATTTCAAGAAACAAATACTCACCGAATTGTAGATTCAACGAAAACAGAGAAAATTTTGCGATTTTGATCGGAACTTTCGTCGATGGTGAGCTTGGCTTTTCTGCTTCACATGGAACACGTGGGCATGCACTTTTACCCACAATCCTTTGCGGTACAAGGCTTTTTCGCGAGCGCGGAAAATGGTTGAGCTGAACCAAATTTTGTGCAGTGTTTCGTGACATGCGCAAAGGGGATGCGCAGTTGTCCGTTTCGGTCCCTACCATATCATACCGATTTAGAGAATGTATTCATTTATTCACAACGGTCACAAATGGGCGTGCCCGCATTACAGTTGCAATATACTTGCCCACGGAAAGAATGTTGTATCCGACCTCCACTTTTAAAGGTTTTTGGGGGAATTTTTTGCAGCCACTAACTAGTTTTTGGGGTACAGAAGGGTCATTCCATGTCAAATCAACCAAATTTCTGAAAAGTTCCCAGGTGACCCTCTCAGATTTACATGAAACTTTGTTAAACTGTTCCACTATAGCCAAAATGAACACACACAAAAAAGTAGATTCATACTCCATATCGTTTCCGAGATACGGCCTCTTGAAATTTGCTTAAAAACCCCCCTTTTTGTGCTCCGCCCCCCCGGCCGAGTCGCGAAAACACGCCATCGCGCTATTTTTCAACTTTAAGAGCCCATAATTTGATGACGGTAACAGCTATAGAGCTGGAAATTTGTATTCTAACTTACTTTTGGCCCTAGATTCATAATCTGGCCTTAAATAATAGATATCTCATCTACATTTCAAGTTACTTGCCCCCAAAGTAGGCACTTTATTCAACCGGGAGTGATTTGGATGATTTTTGGGGTCACCCTGTGACCTCATCAGGGGTCACATGAATCCCAAATCTCAGATAAATCATCTATAGGTGCATTTCTATTACCAAAATCAAATATGAGCTAAATAAAACATTTATAAAGGAGTAGCATTCATCCAAAGTTGGGTCCAGGTGAACAAAAATAAAAAAAGACCCCTTCCGTCATGCGAGTGGTCCCCCCTGTGGACAGTTTTTTTATTTTTTTTATTTACAGCAGTTAAACATGTACATTAGATCTACTTATATACCAAATTTCAGCTTTGGTACTCAACTCCTTCATGGTCAGGTTGCATTTTGAAAATTACACAGTTTTGCACATATTCGGGGACATAAAATTGACTTAATAGATGGCATTTAACAGAATTACCATGCATGTATTCTAGCAACTAGCTTTGAGAATACTGTCTAGTTAGTTGCAGTGGTTTACTTGATAAATACTGGTAGTTTGGCTTGAATGTTATTGAAGTCTGCTTTAGATAATTTATACTGACGGCCCCCTTGTCCCTGCAGTTTTGGAGCACTGATGGTACATATCACATCTTTTTTTTGTTATGCGCTTTTGATCATTTTTAAATGGAAACAGCGCAATAGAAAATTATTATTATTATTATTATTATTATTATCTTGAAATGGTATCCAACACTCATTTCGGGAGTCATGTGGCCAGGAGAGTGTATTTGAGTTCTTTGCTCTTCTCATGAACTTCACATAGACATCATTTTGTTCCTCTGATCGCTCAACTACATGTATGGTGCCAATGTACCATTCATTGTCATATATGCATGCAATGTATTGACCTGGTTGGTACTCTGTTGCATCAGTACCTTGATGTATTTCTGCATGATCTCCAATGGAAACAATACTAAAAACCTTGTCATCAGAGAGTCGCCGCATTTTAAGTTGTGCCTTTCTATCAGTCACAGGAACAAAACTAGGGTGTGATCGAGTACCTGATAGTCTTTGATGAGGAGAATCGATCAACTAGCTTGAACTTAACTGCATTACATTTCACATCATCGTTGCTGACATAAAAGAACTTGATGCCCGTGATGTTTTTATCAGCCCATGCAAACATCTGCTGTGGGGTCAAAATCGGTTCATCCTCGGTAGCCTGCAGACTGGCTCTTGCTACCAGCCTCTTTGTGGTGGCACCCAAACCATCGCATGGACTCTTCCCATGGCTGGTTGCAAAAAAATGCCATTCGGCTGCAAGTCCATGGTCTGATAAGTGGTAGCAAAGGTTGGACAAGTTCTTGTGATTTTTATACTGGCTGGCTGCCCCATCACTGAAGTATATCAGCTTGCTTTTGCTAGGAAGCTGCTCTTTGATAAAGGAAATAAGCCTGGATATGAAAGCATGGACAGTTGTGGTTTCATGTTTCACATGCAGTCTGAAATCACGACTACACTCGCACATTTCAGTTCACCTCCCATATGGTAGATGGCAAATGGGTGCAGCGTGGCTTGGCTGTTGTCCCAATAATACCCCTGGATAGCATCTTGCACCAAAAAGCTAATTCTCAGCGAAGTCCAACAAAACTATGGCTGTATCTTTTGGTAGCGTTTCCTTCAGTGAGCGCAAATATGAAGACTGCGATTTTGTAATAAGGTGGTGCTATCTTAGAGAATCAACTTTACTGCAAATTGTGTCAAGAAATTTTTGAAGCGATATTTACCCATCTACTTTACCCATCTACTGATTTCCTGTATCAGCATCAGGAAAATCAGGACAATAGAGTATTGTTTATAAATTAACAACTGTAAATCACCTTGAATTCTTCCAAGAAAGAGGACAAACTTATTACAATGTAATTTACATAGCTCTTGTGATAATTTGGTAATTTTGAGATGTAATTAAATATGGATGTGGCAGTTCAGGTCTTTATAATGCGTGCAAGTAGGCCAAATCAAGTAAAAAATCATGATAAATGGTGTAATTTTCAAAATGCAACCTGACCATGAAGGAGTTGAGTACCAAAGCTGAAATTTGGTATATAAGTAGATCTGATGTACATGTACATGTTTAACTGCTGTAAATTTAAAAAAAAAAAAAAAACTGTCCACAGGGGGTACCACTCGCATGACGGAAGGGGTCTTTTTTTATTTTTGTTCACCTGGACTCAACTTTGGATGAATGCTACTCCTTTATAAATGTTTTATTTAGCTCATATTTGATTTTGGTAATAGAAATGCACCTATAGATGATTTATCTGAGATTTGGGATTCATGTGACCCCTGATGAGGTCACAGGGTGACCCCAAAAATCATCCAAATCACTCCCGGTTGAATAAAGTGCCTACTTTGGGGGCAAGTAACTTGAAATGTAGATGAGATATCTATTATTTAAGGCCAGATTATGAATCTAGGGCCAAAAGTAAGTTAGAATACAAATTTTCAACTCTATAGCTGTTACCGTTATCAAATTATGGGCTCTTAAAGTTGAAAAAAAAGTGCGATGGCGCGTTTTCGCGACTCGGCCGGGGGGCGGAGCACAAAAAAGGTTTTTTTAAAGCAAATTTCAAGAGGCCGTATCTCGGAAACAATATGGAATATGAATCTACTTTTTTGTGTGTGTTCATTTTGGCCATAGTGGAACAGTTTAACAAAGTTTCATGTAAATCTGAGAGGGTGACCTGGGGACCTCTGGTTGATTTGACACGGAATGACCCAGAAAGCAAAATCTGTCTTTAAAATCCACTTTTATGATGGTTTTCGGACTTTATTTCCCTTCTAAAAACATCCACCCCTTCAGAAAATAGAAGGATCCTATTATAGTTGCCACTGAGCATGTACAGTGACTGTGTTGGTCACTATCAGGGGAGTTGACAAGATCAGACTGACATGACTGAGGAAGTCATCGTATACCAAAAATGCCTGATTTTTCATGAAATAAATATCCTGGAATAATTTGAAGAATATGTCCATCATCATCCATATGTTCTCCACCTTACTGAGTAGGTAAGATTACATTATTGGTTATATTGAATGAGAAAAAGTGGCGGTCGTATACGACATTCTACCCTTGCCCACAACAGAAGTGCACATGAATGAAAACTTTGCATGGATGCTCCCATTATTTAAGGGGGGGGGGTTATAATACAATTAATTATATTACAATTTATCATAAATGGAAAGGTCCTTTAGGTTGGTAAGCAGTTTGCAATCAGCTAATTCTCTATTTAAATTATAATTTTAAAACTTGCTTATACAGTCTAGTCCTGTGCAAGTGGTACCATGGCTTCAGTGAAAAAGAGATATTTGATTTGCCTTGATAATAAATGGTCTATATTCTAACATGTATTTTAGGGTAAGCTGGAGATGATCACAGGGTCATCTTCTGCTGAGATGATTCTGCAGCTTTTCAACAAAGATGGTCATCTTGTGGTTGTTATGAGCGATAACGATGCCCTTCTTGGCTCTTACCCCGTGGATGACGGTATGAGAATACATGTGAGTAAACGGAATGTGAGACTCAATTGAATCTAACAATTGACAATCATCTCAAGAATGGATTGACAGTTTTCTGCTCTCCCCCTCATGAAAGGGTCTTTGAAATCTCAGGAAAGATACAGTGGAGCTTTGCATTTTAGTTGGAGCTTGTAGGGTTACAATTGTATAAAATGTCTATGGCCAGAGATGCTATTATCGTGTGAAGTATCAGTCAGCATTCATTCCATCTCAAATAATCTTGACTTGCTCAGAGTATTTTCAGTATCTTATCTTAACATACATGGCAAAAAGGAGAACATTTTTTTGCTCAGCTTCTTTTAATGTTCATTTGTTGGCTCTCTTTATTTAGTCTCATGTGATGAAAAACACCAGTCCCCAAAACAGCTCGTGGTGTTTCTTGATCTTGATGATGTTGCAATGATAGTCATACTCATAGACATAGAAAATAAATGTGGACAGACTTTAAGATGGCCACCGCAGTCAAATGCCATAACCAAAATGATTTTTGTACGTTATGGTATTTATTTATTTCTTATTTATTTATTTATTATTTAACCTGGGGAGACCTTTCAGTGAAACCTGTAATCAAGGGGGCTTGCTATGTGAACCAGAAACACTGGGGTAAAACCTTCCACAATAAGTGCTCTGGGTTCTTTTACATGCATTACTTTAATAATCTAGTACACGGGACTTACGGCTTTAACGTCCCATCTGAAGGACGAAGCAATTATGGTTAAGTGTCTTGCTCAAGGACACAAGAGTCAAGACCAGCCAGGCCGGGATTCAAACCCACATTCTGACAACACCAGAACTTCACGATGCACTAGACCGCTCGGCCACAACACTCCACGACACTGGTATTAACCCTAACCATGCTAGGGTAACTTTCTTATCACCCTGCTGAATGCAACGACATACAACAGTGGTCAATGATCGAGGCCTGCTAGGTGCAATGAAATCCATATGTGGATCTTGTTGCATCTAACAGTGAAGGGTTCAGTAAATTGGACTGTGGTTTTTCAAGCACAGTGCTATCTGCAACAACATACAGCAAGGGGATTATTTAACTGCACAAGCTTTGTGCTTCTCTGCTATGGTAATCAGCATTGTCTTTTCCCTTTATTTACATGCTTGTTACTTTTATGTTTTCTGTTTTTCTTTTCTTCTTTCTGTTTTCTTTATTGACATAAAAGTAACTTTCTTTATTTCCTTCTTTATTTACATGTTAATCAATGCTAAATATGCAACCAGGCACAACACAGACTATTTGTTATACAAACACTGTCCAGTGCTGAATGTAACAAGATACAACAGATTGAGTCATCAGTACTGGCTGCTGAATGCAACAATGCCAATCAGAATTTTACAACTGTTGCATCCTGTTGCATTTAGCATGGTTAGGGTTAACAGCCGTTTCAAACGGAAATAATATTTGTACCTAGTCAGTTTCCCATGTGGTTTATTTGATGTATGTATGTATCCTTTTCCAGTGATCCCCAAACTGCTGCTTCCCAGGTTGTATCATAACATAAGGCATGATCCCGGGCTGCATGGCGTGCTTTGGTTCAATGACCTTCTGACCAGCACCCCCAAACCTGAACAAAGATAGTGACAAAAATTGACTTGTAAACAAGATTAGCGGCGGTGACACCATGTATTGAAAGAATCTCTGAGCAGTGAGGGTTCTGAGAAGAACCTTTGGTTAACTCAACGTTTCGATCAGTATGCTCATTATCCCAAAGACGATCAGAGTATACTGATTGAAAAATCGAGTTTACCAAAGGTTCTTCTCAGAACTCTGATTACTCTGGAGTGTCGTGGCCGAGCGGTCTAGCTTACCGGACTCAAGTTCTGGTGTTAGCAGCAGAATGTGGGTTCGAATCCCGGCCGTGACACATGTGTCCATGAGCAAGACACTTAACCATAATTGCTTCTCGCCACCCAGGGGTTAAATGGGTACCTGTGAGGGCAGAGTTGGTTGATTAGCCCTATATGCGCTGTAATGGCAGAAATTGAGCTGTATACTCCCCAGGGAGCTGAGATGGTTTCAGTAATGATTTATGAGCCTTATGAGCAGGGGGTAATGATATAATGCGCCTTGAGCACCACTTAGTTGGTGGATACGTGTGCTATATAAGTCCACACATTATTATTATTATTATTATTACTCATAAGAGATTATTTCAATATAGGTGTCACCACAAATCTAACTACAAACGTACACATAGAGCTAGATGGCTCAGTAGGTAGAGCTCGGACACGTTAACCCGGAGGTCATAGGTTCAAATCCCACTCTAGTCAGTGTGTCTGAGTTCACACCACACAATGAAATAATCAGTGATTGGTTTCCCTCTCCCTCACAGGTACAAGACAGTGATCCAAACAGATTACGAGGGGAGTTTGAAGATGTGTCCAAGGTTGAAAAGTATGAAATCTCAAGTGCGGAATATGCCAATAGAGCAGGTTAGTGCCCAAAGGGAATACAGCCATTCCAAGATGGCTGAAGAGGCAAGCCCGATTACAAAACGAATTGTGACGTAAAAAGGTTTGCGCGAATGATTCGCAGAAGTAGAACACATTTCAACCAGTCACCCTAAATTCATTCATTCATTTGGTTTTCCCGTGCGGAACTGGTGCTCCTTTGGGTGGTCTGCTTGGCCTGCCGTAGCGGTTTTCAAGCATCGCCTTGAACAATTTCCTGTCCGATAAATTTTTGTAAACTTGTTGACTAGATAAACCCAAAAGCTTGGTAATTTTTGTTTCGAATTTGGTTTTAAATTTTCGTTGATCTGCAAATAGCATTTTCTTCTGTATGCTGCTGTTTTTGCCTCTGATGATGTGCGCGTGATATTTTAAAAACTGTTTTTCACAGAAATCGCATAGCGGAAGCTTCGCAAATTCGTGTAATTTTTATTATTTATCATGTATCCCCAGTCAATGGACTGGTCGTCTTGGGATTCGTTGAGATTTTCTGGGTCTGGGTCCACGGTGTCGTCTGTTGGTGATGTGTCATCGCCGTTTGGGACGATGTTGGTGCTGTTTTGGGCTTGTTTTGGGTGCTGGTTTGTTGTCGCTTTTGGTCTTTTTCCGCATAAAACCACCCGTATCATTCGCCTCAGGTAGCCGTTCCAGACCGTCTCTAGGCGCTTCATTTGGGATTCTTTCAAACTCCACGCTTGCACTGAATACAGCAACCTTGCTCTCACGCATCCTTCCAACATCCGTATCCGGGTCGACAGTCTGATATCTGTATCCGTCAGCATTTTCTTCATTTCAAACCATTTTCCTTGCGCGCTTGAATTCTGGCCGATAGGAAGGCGTCATCCGAGTCGATTCGTTACTTATGACGAACCCTAAATACTTGAATTGTCTTGAATTTGCTATTTCTTCGCCTTTTAGTTTGATTACAGATTTTTTGTTTAGAATTTCTTCCGGTAATTGAAAAGTAAAGTTTCGGTCTTTTTCGTTGAAATTGTTAACCCGTATCTTTTGAAATGGGTATCATAGCAGTCGAGTAATTTTTCCAGATCTTTTATGTCGTAGGTAGACAAGACTATATCGTCTGCATATTCGACATCTTTTGTGTATGCGTGCGGTTTGGGGCTGGGATTTTCTGTCTGCCCTGGTAGCGGTTGACGCAGGTGTTGGAATATGGTATTTAAATTTTAGCCCGTGGTCTGGGACCAGTTTTTCTGCCTCATGTGTGCACACTCGCAGCACAAAATCTAAATAATAGTTAAATAAAACCGGTGATTCCTGGCCACCCTGCCTGCATCCCGTGAAAGTTTGAAAAATGTCGTGGGCATCCTTGACTTTTGCAGTCGTATTTTCGTATAATTTTTCTAAAATCCCAATCAACTCCCCCCGCCCCTGACCTGATTTCGCAACTTTAAAGAGTACATCTCTCGGTATATGGTCGTATGCAGCTTTCAAGTCCAAAAAGCACAAGCCAAAAGGTTTCTCTTCTTTCTTGATCATTTGTGTGGTGATGAAAATTGGGTCCGTTGTTGCCTTGTCCTTTCGGAAACCAAATTGTCCGTCGCCCATGTTCAGTTCGTAGGAAACACGCAGTCTTTCAAGGGTTATCATAGGTATCAACCGACTAAGTGTGGCGCCAATTGACAACCCTCGGTAGTTGGCGGCGTCCGTTTTGGTCCCTTTTGTGCAGACACGTGATGTCTGAATGGTACCACGTAGTAGGAATTGTTTTTCTTGCCAAATTTCCGTCATTAGTGTAGTAAGCAGTTCCAGTAAAATTGGCGAATTTGCGTACTTGATGGATTCGCGACCAGTTCATCTGATCCGACGCATTTTTGTTTTTCAATTTTTGATTATTTTGCCTATTTCAATTTTTGATGGTGGGCCTTGGTAGGTTTTACTGGATTTTTGGGTAGAATGTGTTCGTAATTTTCCGGTTGATTACTTCTGCTGGTAATGGTATTTTTCTCTCAGCAAAATGCTGTTTGAAGTGTTCGTTTAATTTTTCAGGGTCAATATTTTTGTCCTGTCCCGGTGCTGCTTTTTTCATTTTGTAGTTTTTGGCCATCGCGAATTCCTTCTCCAAATTTCTTGCAATCGACGCCTCGTTCAGTTCGTCTGCAAGTTGTTTGAAGAATGCATTTTTTAGCTTTTTTCGGTGTTTTCTGAGCTCTGTTTCGATCGATTTTTCTGGCCTTTTTGTCTTTCGTTTGCTGTCGTGAGGTTAAAAGTTGGTTGTATTTTGGGTCACTCCACGGCGGCGTCTCTTTTTGCGTAATTTGCGGTGGACATGCCTCGGCTGTTGCCTCTTTTATTAGGGTATTTGTGATGTATTCTGCTAGAATATCCACATTTTGTTGGTATTTTTGGTGGTCATTCAGCTTCTTCTGAACCGTTTTTGAATAGATTTCCTGGATTTCTGGGTTTTGTCGCAGACTGGTGATATCCGGTCTTTGCTTTTTGGTTTGGGGTTTATTTTGCAGTTTTGCCATTTTGGATGTTTTTGCAGTTGGGTATTTGATCTCCATTCCCAGCAGGTGATGGTCTGTGTCGTAATATCGCTCCACGCACCTGAAAACCCTTACTCGAGATCCATTTTAAAAGGTATTTATCACCTACCAAATAGTCCAAGCGTTTTTCATAGCCTGTAGCTGATTTCCACGTCTTTCGGTGGACTTTTTTCGTCAAAAAACGTGTATTCAACGCGTACAGCTGACTATCTGTGCAGAAATTTGCAAGTTTGGTGCCGTTTGAGTTGGTGGTTTGTGGCCCGTTGTTCTGCCTTATAAAAGCTGAGAAATTGATGTCACCAAAAATCATGAACTATGACTTGGTCTTGAGAAATGTTCTTTCCTCTTTTAGCCCTAACCACCCTAAATCCTCCAAAATCCTCTTTGCTAAAGTGAAGGATTTTGAAGAATTGAGGTTACATGCTATATGCTCTTTGCTAAAGTGAAGGATTTTGGAGGATTGAGGTTATTAGGCATACTTGCCTTTCCATGGTACATGTACATCCATGTTTGTTGTAGTGATTGCAAGGTCAGTGCTTGGGTCAGTGGACACTGTTTATTGCTCCATGCATGCAGGGAGGGTCCCTGGCCATGTACATGTATCACAGATTAGAAACACATGTGTGCATACATATCATGTGCTTGCTTTACTACTGAAGGATTTTGGAGGATTCGGGTTATGTGTAAGCAAATGGGCCTAGGGAGTTAGGAAAGATTCAGGTTATGTGTAAGCAAATGGGCCTAGGGAGTTAGGAAGGATGAATTCAGGTTATGTGTAAGCAAATGGGCCTAGGGAGTTAGGAAGGATTCAGGTTATGTGTAAGCAAATGGACCTAGGGAGTTAGGAAGGATTCAGGTTATGTGTAAGCAAATGGGCCTAGGGAGTTAGGAAGGATTCAGGTTATGTGTAAGCAAATGGGCCTAGGGAGTTAGGAAGGATTCAGGTTATGTATGTGTAAGCAAATGGGCCTAGGGAGTTAGGAAGGATTCAGGTTATGTGTAAGCAAATGGACCTAGGGAGTTAGGAAGGATTCAGGTTATGTGTAAGCAAATGGGCCTAGGGAGTTAGGAAGGATTCAGGTTATGTGTAAGCAAATGGACCTAGGGAGTTAGGAAGGATTCAGGTTATGTGTAAGCAAATGGACCTAGGGAGTTAGGAAGGATTCAGGTTATGTGTAAGCAAATGGACCTAGGGAGTTAGGAAGGATTCAGGTTATGTGTAAGCAAATGGACCTAGGGAGTTAGGAAGGATTCAGGTTATGTGTAAGCAAATGGGCCTAGGGAGTTAGGAAGGATTCAGGTTATGTGTAAGCAAATGGGCCTAGGGAGTTAGGAAGGATTCAGGTTATGTGTAAGCAAATGGACCTAGGGAGTTAGGAAGGATTCAGGTTATGTGTAAGCAAATGGGCCTAGGGAGTTAGGAAGGATTCAGGTTATGTGTGTAAGCAAATGGACCTAGGGAGTTAGGAAGGATTCAGGTTATGTGTAAGCAAATGGACCTAGGGAGTTAGGAAGGATTCAGGTTATGTGTAAGCAAATGGGCCTAGGGAGTTAGGAAGGATTCAGGTTATGTGTAAGCAAATGGGCCTAGGGAGTTAGGAAGGATTCGGGTTATGTGTAAGCAAATGGACCTAGGGAGTTAGGAAAGATTCCGGTTATGTGTAAGCAAATGGGCCTAGGGAGTTAGGAAGGATTCGGGTTATGTGTAAGCAAATGGACCTAGGGAGTTAGGAAGGATTCAGGTTATGTGTAAGCAAATGGACCTAGGGAGTTAGGAAGGATTCAGGTTATGTGTAAGCAAATGGACCTAGGGAGTTAGGAAGGATTCAGGTTATGTGTAAGCAAATGGACCTAGGGAGTTAGGAAGGATTCAGGTTATGTGTAAGCAAATGGACCTAGGGAGTTAGGAAGGATTCAGGTTATGTGTAAGCAAATGGACCTAGGGAGTTAGGAAGGATTCAGGTTATGTGTAAGCAAATGGGCCTAGGGAGTTAGGAAGGATTCAGGTTATGTGTAAGCAAATGGACCTAGGGAGTTAGGAAGGATTCAGGTTATGTGTAAGCAAATGGACCTAGGGAGTTAGGGTTAGTCAAAACATTTTTTTTTTAAATTAACACAAAGCTACATACACCCCATTTAAAGCCATTATACACTTATGATAAAACGTCTGTAAATGCATCCATAGAAAATGTCAGCTTATTTCATTGTGTGGTTAATTATAAAAAAAAAAAAATGCATTCTTAAATCGGGTTTCTTCAAATAGTCTGGCTAGTGTAAATTGAAAGGAATTTTCCTCTGGATTTGGACAAAAGGTTTTCAGAAAAACAAAGATGAGAACGTGCTTAATTTACTGAATAAACAAATTCTCTCATTTTGTGGTGTAGTGTTACATATTGTTTATATTGAAAATTGGCTTTTGATTTTGACATTTGCATCACAGACTCAGTACTAGCCTTCAAAAAGAAGAACAAGATGGGACAGTACCAAGACGTAGACCCTGAAGAAGCGGCTAGGCAAGAAGCCCTGAAGAAAGAGCAGGAAGTGGAAGAGGAGAAGCTAGCAGGAACGATGCAGGTCGGGTCAAGATGTCAGGTCAACATGCCTGCTGCCCCACCAGTCAAGAGAGGGATTGTCATGTATGTCGGTGAGTAGCCAATCTTTTGCCGGATTCATGAAAAAAAAAACTGCAATTTGTAGTTCGTTGTGGGGATTTGCTCACATGTCATGCAGGAATACGCAACAGATGGATGCCTGAAGATTAATGGGAAAGAAAGTAAAACCCAACCGCCACTTGTGCGCAATGTGTAAGCATATGTTTTTAGCAGACGACAAAATGGCCAACGTCTCACTGGATGTGCATTCATTCACTACTCAAAATCTCCCAAAATATTGTTTCCAATCCTCACTTGACTACATTTTCCTCTCCTTAAGTGTGTCCTCTATCATCTTTTAAAGGAAAATTTGTGATATTTGTCATGTTTGGATAGAAAAGTGGCGGTTGTATTCTACATTCTTTCTGATTCATGTATTACTTGGATGGCCCATCTTTTGAAGAATGTTTTCGTAACTTTTGCCTGATACCCTCACAAATTTGTATTGGCCAAAGATTTTCGATAATATTTTGGTACAATCATACGATGTCAGTTTTCAGTGGTTATATTCTCCAATTGATGTCATGACATGAACAAATATTTGTTTGATTTCAAACTATGTACAAAACCACGTCAACATTTGTGCAATGTTGATTTTTTTTTTTTGTAACTATAAAAAATTTTCCAACTTTTTCACGGTTGCAGGGAAAACTGATTTCAAGCCTGGATTCTGGGTCGGTGTCAAATACGATGAGCCTTTAGGAAAGAATGATGGAAGGTTCGTTTTGTTTTGTTGTTGATTTTCATTCAAGCAGGGTTAAAAGTTTCAGCTTAAAGTTTCGTGCTTGGGTTTCAAAGAGACAGAGAGCAGTATTCCAATGCAAACCACGACAAGTTTTTAATAACAACTGTTAGGCCGTATCTAAAATTATGGCTTTTGCTGTGGCTATACTTGAGCATTGCCGCTGCAGCCAGTAGCCATAGCCATAGCTAAACATGCTTAATTCGGACATTCCTTAGTCTGTAATTATTGTGGGGAAAAATTACATTTTTATTCATGATTTATGTTTCTCTGAAATAAGACGGCATGATATGTCGGAACTCAGAAAGTTTGTGTCATTACCAACTTAATTAAAGATCCTATTCCAAGCATTTTAAATTTTAATTAGCAATAGTTAGTCCCTTATTAGAAAGGCTGGTTTATTTGAATAAAACCTTCCAGTCTTGAAAAATGTCACAAAACTACAGATTTGGAGAAAACATTGAAAAACTGTCTTGAGTTTTGTAATCAATAATTGTCATTTCCATTGACATTTTATTCACGGACGAAAACAACAAGTTCTTTTTTAAAAACAATTTGACTTCTCAAGTAACTAAAAAAAACAATGTTTGATGTCAACTTTACACCAATAATATTTGGGTCAATTAACAATATTTATATACTTTTAATAAATTGCTTACTCTTGGATTGTTCGTTCTCTTTTGATCAATTCGTTTCGGTTCTCTACAGTGTCAAAGGTAAGCGATACTTCGAGTGTCAACCCAAATATGGCGGCTTTGTAAAGCCACAATTTGTAGCAGTTGGTGACTACCCTGAGGAGGACATAGAGATGGAAGATGACGAGATGTGAATAATGAAGCTTATATGTCCAATAAAACAGTGAAATCAGAAGCAGAAAGTGCAAGATCTATTCTCTTCAGGGAAACTTCTCTGGCTGCTCATGGCCCAGACGCAGCATGAATACGCGCAGCATCTAATTTATATGTGAATATGAATAAATTGCTTTAGAGGTTAAATGGATCTTTCTGCAATTTTTAAAAATTGTATTTGAACCTTTGTCTATTCTAAACCTCTGTTTCGTTTATTGTTTTCATGATCAATGCATGTTTGTTGTACTTGTCTATATACATGTACTTGCCTGTAATGTTTATAAAGCTTTATTATCAAACAGTCGGACAACTTCCATAGAGCTGGTAAGCGTACACATTTGCTGATTCTTCTGTCATGATGGACCTGTTTTTGTCACATTGGTATTTGTACAGATACACTTAATTGTACCATGTATGCGGACATTTGCACCTGTAAGTGCATGCAGCACATGTGTGTTTGTATCTTCCTAGTTACTCAATATTCCAGGCCTGTGATTTCTCAGGATTTTTCCTGATTTCAGGATTTTTTACAAATCTCCCTTTGCCTCAAAATGTTCTTGAAAGAAGAGAAGTAGCCACCAAGGAAAGAAAGAAGTAACCTGTATTGTGTCCAATTAAACATCCAAGGCCCGCCACCACAGTGATAATAGATACAGATTTGCGTTCTTGCATGAGGTCCCCAAAAAAAGTCTCTGGTTTCTGGTCATAGGTCGGCTTCAAAATTGGTGCGGTGACACTTCTTTTTTTCTTCTTTTTTTCCCCTAATTGTTAACTCATGGCAGTGTGATACACATGTGTAGCAAATCATGTGTAGCATAATTTATAATTTTTGCCACCATGCGACCAGGGTCCAATTTCATAGAGCTGTTAAGCGGAAAATCTTGCTCACCAGAAAAATTTGCTTAGCAGAATTTGTTAGTTTTGTATTGCTTAGCAAAACTCTCTGCTTAGCAGCTCTGTGAAATTGGGCTCAGACTACATGATGCCTACTATCCATCACTGAGAATACAGTGCTTCATACGTATGTTGGTGTTTTCACGATCGTCGCGATCAACAGGGCATGGAATCGGAGTGCTAGTTTTAGATTAACTCAGTGACTGAAAATAATACCCCACATGGTAAGATCATATTGCCATTGCTGCTGCATATATGAGCCAGTAACTTTCAGTTATTGTGTTCATCTTAAACTAGGACACTGCTTCCATGCCCTGTTGAAAGTCTGCTATGATCGGGATGATATCCCTTTCAATAATAAATTATTTCATCTTTCAGTTTTAGTTACATCAGAAGTCTATTATTACAAACTCGATGTGTGCCATTCGTGTAATAATCTAGTCCACAGCATAGTACTCCAAGAACAATGGGCCGTTCATGATGTTGTATTCCACAGTCTGACACACACAAGGGCTTAATAAGAAGCAGTGTATCCATGGTGACTTGCAGCGTGCGATAGATGTACTTAACACACACACACACATATGCGTTTAATCCATCCGTGCCATAAACGCACCTATAAAAGTGCCTGTATTTATGCCACTGTCTTTTGAGTTAATGTGACTGAAGTTCGCGTTTCTGGAACAAGCAAGCGGCATCAAGCACTTATCCCATGATACTCCAAGGCAAGGTAGTCAAACTCATGACCATGCTCATTGTGCAGCGCGCATTTGGACTACAATGCCATAGACTGGGTTATAAATAGCAGGCTGGCACAATAACTTGTGAAGGTAATAGACTTCTTTTAACATTAACCCTAACTCCCTAGGCATTGTACTAAAACAATAAAAATCCTTCAAAATCCTACAACTGGCTTTGTTGTCTAGGGAGTTAGGGTTAATTAATAAGTGTAATATACATACATGTATTATACAATTTATGAAAATTATAACAAAAATAATGATTATTACACATTTATTTTGTATATAAAGTGTGTTAACAATTCTTTTCAAATAAATTATTGTTTTTATTGGTTTATATAGAACAAGGCAGCTACACCAAATAATTGGTTAAAATCATAATAAACCTTGGCTCCTGATTTTTGTATTTGAATTGAATCATTTCAACAAATGACTGCTATCTGCTCCTTGCATATCCTATTGAGGGCGCCGTTATGCAAGCCCAAATATATAATCCGTGCTGGAACATTGGTATAGATAAATGTTATTTGCTTGTTGTACTGAATATTGTGTCTATCATCGGCTCTTTAAGATCCTCAGTGCGACCCAGTTGTGTCTGCTGATATTGTTAAGGTCATTTACTCAACAGTAAATGTCGCTAAGGAGATTCTAATACTGAGACAGCCAGGGGTGTGTTATTGCGAGCATGACTAGAAACATGTTTTGCCTCCTGTTATCGGTTGAACGGTTTTCACTAGTTCGGTTGTGCTGTAATCACGTGACTGTTCTGACCAAACTTTAACCATGTTTTTGCACAGTTACGCTTGGTTTCAAGATTGTAAAAATAAAAATCGTTTTGTTCCTCAAATAGGATTAAAGGATTGTTCATAAAAGGTTTACCAGAAACTGTAAAAATATTTCTGGTCATGTTTGCCAAAACACGCCCCAGGTCGCAATGAATTAAGAATTGACCCTCTGTGCTTAACGTTCCCCATCTCGCCATCTTGGATCCATCCCTGCAGTGATGTTGCTGGAATTTGCACTAGTATTGTATTCACAATATTTATATTAAAAAAAACACTGATGTAAGATGTAACATTCAATCTTATTGACCATTTATTTAAGTTTGACATACCCCTGGCCTAATACCCAATTCTTGCCTGTCAACCAATGCTGAGATGAGTCGTGAGGTAAAGGCCATACCACGGTTATTCATACTCTGTAATAGCCTTGGGCCAAGATGTGATTGTGTCCCGCTGTTCCCAATCATCGCATAGTCAAACTTATCAACAACCTCTAGACCCAGGACTGAATAGCTGTTATTTTATTGTTGGGATGAGGGCCAAACCTGTCGCCCATGCATTTCATGCATGCCTGGTATTCTTTCCAGTAAGTACAGTGGCAATTTTTTTTCTTATGCAGTATAGAATTCCCACTGTACAATTTAGGACTTTATTTTCCTTAACCCTCCTACTATAGTTGAACTTTCGTGGCAAGTAGCTATAGAGGTTAAAATCAGTCAACTGCCTGTTTTGACTGTTGACCCAAATGTACACACGGGGGCATTTTTGACTGATTTTTACTGTCATTTTTACCACCTTGAACAATACCAGATAATGCTTTTACCAGTCAAAAATGGTCAACTCATTTTAACCTGTAAATGTACTTAACCTGTAAAGGTTTGAGAGTGTTTGACTTTTTAAGTGCACTAGATATACCTTGGCAAGTATATCAACATTTTGACACCTTGCAGTCACAGAATGTTTAATCTCTATAAATAATAATGATCCACAAAAAAGTATGAATGCCTATAAAGAAAGAAACAATTTTTTAAACAATTTTATTTTATTTATTTATTTTATTTTTAATATGATCAAACAATGTCCAGATCTCGGTACCACTTACATGAAAGGCAAGGGTGTTCCCCATTATGCCATTCATATTGCCGCCAGGTGACAACATCACAGGAACACTCCATCCTCAGTCAGTTCTGCTTGTAGCTGTTTCTCCTTGGCCATTGCCTCTTGTGTCAGTTTGTGGTTTGGGCCAAGAGACAGCTTGTAGTCTGTGCCAATCAAGACCAACAAAGAAATATGGCGGCGTTATGTTTACAAAGCATTGATTCAAAGTAAACAGATTGGATCACATAAACAAGGCCTACACAACCAAACCTTAAACCAAACAATTCAATAAATGTAATTTTTGCTGTTTTTTTCCCTCGGGAAATGAGTTCTTTCCTCATATTCTTCCCATATTTTTCCAGAAACCTCCCCACTGGGTAGGATTTAGGTACACACTGTAAGGGCAAACACGGTTGACATGTTGCCCAACACTGGTCAACATATCAACAGGTTACACAGTTGGTTTACCATTGCCCAACATTGGATAAATTTTTGCCGAACTATATGTGAACAGTTGTGGTAAATACTGACCAATTCTGGGAGAAATAACCTTGCCCAACCCCATGTTGCCCAACGTTTTTACAGTGCAAAATTGGTATTTGGTAAGGGATGTTAATTTCAGCTTTCTAGTTTTCTAAAAGAATAAATGCATAAAACAAACCAGTAAAAGGTTTTTTACACAATAGGTGCTCATGTTTTTTTGGTTTTTTTAACCATGAAAAACTGTTACATGTTTTGGTATGTTTTCATGTTGAACAAAAAGTTGCCGAATGGGATCTTTTAGTAAATTCGTCATGAACAATCTTTCTGGATCACTGATAGGTGTATCAGCGCCAGGGTAAGGGAGTGCTCCAACACAAAGTAGTCACAGCAGAATACCAAACAGGAATAGGTAAGCCCACAAGAGGGCGCTAATGACTCTACTGGCGCAGCATGTATGTCTTGAGGTAATAAGTTGTTAGTCTGTTAATCTGGTAATTTACCTTCCCTTTCACACAATAAGGCAACCAATTATATTAAATAAATAATAATGTGAGTACAGTCTGGGGTACAGAATTCCTAAAACAGCAGAAGAGAGTTTTTGAAGGAATACCTTTGACAATGCTGTGTATAATGGGTAGTACCTCCATCTTAATGTTAAGTCTGATGGGAAACGGAAGATCCACTTTCTCTTGCTGACTGCGTCGCTGGATGACCTCCAAGTGACCCTTGTACTATATGACAGAATTAATCAGGACACATTATTCACGGCACTGCTAAACATGGATTTATCGATCATCATTGTTGCACTTGCGTTGTTAAACAGCAAACCTTTAATTTTGTGAAGTACGCATCCATGCAAACAAGCAGAACTTTCTCGCTAATACATGAAATACATGAATCACAATTTTCTGCTAAAGTGGGTTTTGATTTTTCCTCACAGTAAGCACAGCCATGAAATTTAGCACTGTTTTTTTCACTGATTTTCGGTTTAAGCCTACATTACATTGCTTTGAGAGAAACTTACCTTTTCCATTGATTTCACTTTAATCCCAGCTTGTTTCTTCGCTTTCAACTGCCACTTCATCAGGTTCGTGATCACCTTTACCGTGGCAACTAGGGAATCTGCAAAAATAAATAGTATAAAATGTAAACCACATGAACTGAACACACGCACAAAGTTTTGTCTTGATTGTGTTTTAGAGCCATATTTGGTCATGTCCTTCGTATCTTCAGCTTCTCTGGGGGTTTTCCCAACCACCTCTTAATGTGTGAACTTTTTGACGATCAACTCTTTGCAGACATCTGAATTATCTGCGTCATTGTGTTTGAATTAGCACTGCTGCGATCATCCAAAGGTACAACAAACAACTAGTAAAGAAAATCAGAATTTCCAGTTTTAGAGAATGGAATGCATGCAGCATTCTTAATTCTGTTACTGTGTCTCCTTCACAGAGAGCACTTTTTGAAAACGTTTATTAAAGAAACATTTAATGAATTACTTAGTTGATCAATATTACTTATTTAGTGATACCTCGTTTGACACTGCCATCGGCCGTCTTGTCGGATTCAGGGTCTGCTTTCTCCTTAGGTTCAGCCGCCTGGGGATTCTGAAACACGGAAAAAGAAAAAATAAGTTATAAAAAAAAATTTAAATGCTTTATGTTATACATATTTTTATTTGTATATATTTTTATTTCTAATTTATTTTACTGAAATAAATCAAATATGCATGTTTTGTTTATATGAGAACTAAATTAATAAGTTTGTTTTAAGTTGTCGCCAACACACAGAATAACTAAATTATTAAGTTTGCTATGATGATGTCATTGTTGCCTACACTCTTAAAACTAAAGTGTTGAATCAACATGTTAAAGAGTTCGGTCAGTGACAACTCTTTATAAAGTTGGATTCAACTTTTAAGGATTTTGGAGGATTGAGGTTATTAGACATACTTGCCTTTCCATGGTACATGTACATCCATGTTTATTGTAGTGATTGCAAGGTCAGTGCTTGGGTCAGTGGACACTGTTTATTGCTCCATGCGTGCAGGGAGGGTCCCTGGCCATGTACAGGTATCACAGGTTAGAAACACGTGTGTGCATACATGTCATGTGCTTGCTTTACTACTGAAGGATTTTGGAGGATTCAGGTTACGTGTAAGCAAATGGGCCTAGGGAGTTAGGGTTGATAAAGTTAGACCTAACTTGACTGTGTTAGCTCAACACTTTCTTTGAGTTGAATTTAACTTATAAAGTGTTGTCACTCACAGAAATAAAAAGTGGTTGATTCAACACTCTAGTTTTTAGAGTGCACAGTCACAGACGGTATAATAACTCACCTCATTATTAGCAATGTTGTCTCTGCAGTTAGGCGTTGCTGTTGATAGAGACAAATATATAATATCAGTGAGTTCTGTAGTGGGATAGACACTTGAATGGAAGGTACAACATTGGTAATTATCAGATTGTCAAATTAGCACTCTAGAAACTGACTTGGTGTAAATTTGGTAACAGTGTCGATTATCCTGAGAAATTATTTCGTCCGAATTGCTTTCATCTTAGCGAAAACATAAAAACATTTAAACAAACATTTTCATAATCAACTGAATGCATAATGAAAAACAAAGTTAACAAATCAAAGGGACAGTATTAACGATCAGAGCAGACATTCTACAGGAAAATGGAATCTGTGTCCTAGTTTAAATTATGCAGAAGCAATGATAATATGACCTTGTAATGTGGGGTATTATTTTCAGTCACTGTCGAGTTAATCTAAACTTAGCACTCCGATTCCATGCCCTGTTGATCATGACGGTATTATCTCTTTATAAAGGAAGAGAACAAACCTTTTGGAAGAATTTCTGATACACTGACTTAAGTCAGTGACAACTTGAATTTCCCAGATTGAACACACTGTTACAACATCACATGATTCTGGGCAAGCTCTTGCAGCAACATCCAGCTTACCTAAGGGGCTATCACCTGCATGTCTTACTACAATTTGATATCTCAGACACCCCACGTACCCTGTGTAGTTGAGTCTCCAGGTTGCTGTATTTCATCCTTCGGCGCAGGGTTGCTGGTTTTTGCAGCATTCTCTGTATCAGTGCTGAAAAACATTTTTCAAAAAAAAGTTCATTGACTTCGTCTCCCGCTGATGAATAATTGCGTTTCAATTCTCAAGATGACATTGGAAATGTTACCAAATTTTCTAAGGAATGTCATGTAAAAATATTTGCACTTTTGTGCTATAGCTAGGAAGATTAGATAATGGGCAACAAGTGAGAAATGGGAAATCTGATGAGATAAGAGATGGATATGAAGAGGAAGACGAATAATGGATCAGGTATAGATCAAAAGAAAGTGACCAATCCCGAATTAAGTTGGCATAGTGACCAATGCGGTTGGTCACTTTGCCAAATTACAAAAATAGCCAGCTAGAGCATGCATTCAAATGACGAATGCTCTATCTCCAAAACTATAAGGAATACATGCATGTGGATTAGATACAATGGTAGGTCTCTTCCTGAATGTACTATTGGGCGGGAAAACTTAATATATTGAAAGAGGTCTGACTCAGAGCCTAGATGAGCTATCTACCTTGGGTTATCCTCGTCAGCATTGGTGGCTATCGGCCTCAGGCTTTCAGCGTCAACTTCTGTATTGAAGGATAGAGGATGGAATAGTGCCCAAAATATACTACTCAAAACAATTTAGGGAACAAAACAATTTAGGGAACACCGGATTTACTGCAAGAGGTGGTCACACCCGTTATTGAAATGTTTCATGAACCGGGATTTTTATTTGCAACCCCTCTCTCTTTCAGTAGTCATGTCATGAAATGTGTAATCACTACATGCATCCTTTATCATCTGTTTCATTGTGCAGTTGTTTCTCATCAATTCTGTGAAACATTGTGTTTATCTGAAATAAATGATCTTGCTTTAACTGAGATTATTCCGGTGTTCCCTAAATTGTTTTGTTCCCTAAATTATTTTGAGTAGTATATTACCAAAAGATTGTGTTTGTTTCAACTTGGCAACCACTCACCACATCGTGCTTGCATTATTTTGTATAACTGGTAGCTATTTTGATAAAACATGACATGGGTGCAGGGTTGGATCCAGGGTGTCGTGAAAGGGGGAAACACGGAAAAAAGAGTGGGAAATGGCCAAAAAAGGAGGGTGCAAAAGAATGTAAGTGATAAAAATGGGTGAACATCAACCCCCCCCCCCCCGATCCAACAATATATAGTGTTTGACCACTTGGGGTGGATGGTCAATGGTAAAATAATAAACCACATAGGCCTAATCGTAAAAGAGCAGACAAGGTGGGGAATAAGGGTTGACTGTATAGGGATGGCAATTGTCACAACTTACCATTTTTAACTGGGATAATTTGTTATTATTTTCGTAAACAACAACATACCCGAGTTGGCTGGTAGTTTATTGTTTTCGATCACTGTGGAAAGTTGTGGCTTATCATCTTCGCTGGCCCGTGGTTTTGCTCTTAAATTCGTCTCGGACGTTTGTTTATCCCTTTCCATTTTTAAACCAGGCGCTTCGTGAAGATTATGGAGTGAAAACTGTCCCTTGGACTCGCTGCTGGTTTCGGATAAAGTTCACCTTTAGAAGTAACTTAGTTTGTTTCAATGAATGGAGTACTTATCGTTCGTTCGGCGTTGTTAGTAAAGTATTGTTGAGATAGTTTCTAACGTTACACTGGATCAGTTTAACACTAGTGGAGCCGTGGGCCGAGATGCCAGTTTCTGGGTAATTATTTTGATCTTTCGCCAGGCCTGATGAGCTTCAGTACCGTTCGCAAATACTTCACACATATCACAAAAACTATTTTAATCAATGTGGTCTACGAGTCGTTTGTTTAAAAAAAAGTTTGCTTTACTTGGTTTGAAATATTATCGCTGCAGTTCAAGTATTAAATCCAAATAACGGTCAAAATGTCCCATGCACACCATGAAATGCATTAGGCCCGACAGAATCGTGCAAGGATCCATGCAATCGCGTGTTGCGTGAAGTTGTTTAAATTTGCGCGCTGGCCGTTTACCGCGCGTCCGCGGCCCGGCGCTCTTTATCAGGCAGGGAGGAGGCGGGGATTAGCCTGAAAATTTGATGTCACGCTTTGAGGCTCGTCTGTTATTTTGCTTGCTTTTAAAATAACTAGCCCCTCCCCCTATTTATGTGCTCTTTACTCATGAATTATTCCTTATAAAACATTGTTACTTTTCGTCAGCACCCCGCTCCCCCAACCCTACTTCTGAAACACCCCCAGCCGCCTCCCCCGGCCCCGGGACGGGCGCCACTCATCAATATCTATGACAATTTTATAAAATCCCGAAAAGATATTTTCAGGTCACAGAAAGGCTATCCCCCTCAACCCCATTGAAACTTTTATACTGTAAAAACTAGTCCGAATGCTTCTTCCGTTCACAGTCTCCTATTTTTTTAAAAGAATAATTATGTAATTTGTCGCTGTTCACAGCAACAAATGTGAACAGCAAAAAATTACATAATTCGAAAAATAGGAGACTGCTGTGAATTAGAACGGAAGAAGCATTCGGACTATGTAAAAACATGCCTCTTTTTGGGTGCGAGTAGCCAAAGGGGTGGCGAATGGGGGCGGTCGACCTACCTTGGGCCTGTTTTTCAATTGTGACCTAATTTCTTTCAAAATGCCCCGCCCCCTCTCCCTTGACAAATTTCTGGCGATGAGCTGGGCCTTTGAAACCAATCTGTGAAAGGTTTCAGCTCATTCCGTTGAGTCGTTAACGATAAATTATTCAAAATGGATTCAGATTATTTTGTTTGTATGTATTCTTAATATAGAAAATGGATCACGGCCCATGATCAATTTCTAATTGTAATACATTACATTTGACGTGCTCTCATAAATGACAGATGGAATAGTTTCTCGAAAAATGACAGACGGAATAATTTTTCCCTGCATCATCAACAAACAATGACCACTCTTCATGAACAAGTAAATTTTCAGATGATGATCTACAATCATAATTCAGTCATTTTGTAATCTGATAAATTACCCAAGCTCTACAAAAGTCACTCCCTTTAAGCCAAAAACAACCAAACAAAGTCCTTTCTCATTTTTTATACTAACAACATGCTGTACTGACGGTGGGTGAATTTGAGTATCAGCAACCGACGTATGTGTGACGTTGAGGGCACACTACCACGGTATAGAAGATCTATCTATATGAGATCATAGTAGATCTATTAATAGAATTATAACGTCCCATCGATGACATGGCAATGTTTTGACGTAAGGGGCGTAATATTACAAATTAACTAGCTACGCTGGTCGCTCGTTGAAGTGTTTATCTACACGTACGATATAATTTGGAATTCTTCGTGTTTTTATGTTCGATATTTTCCACGATATGTGAATATGCTGTACGGTAAGTCCTATTATTTTGACGGAATAACAATGCAAAGTTTGAAAACTCGAATATAACCATAACGTTAACAATATTAGGAATAACAATATTTCAATTTGTTTTGTCGTGACACTGACGGTCGATAAAGTGTCCTCTGCTCTAGCCGGACGGTCAGTTAATTGTGTGTCAACTTAATTAGATGTAGAGTGTATCATTGGGCATGCAGTCCATGTTTAGTTAAGAAATGTTGATGTCAAATAACCTGCGGTAGCTGTTCTTGTGGCCTCGGCTCTGTCTTTTAAGTATACGCCTATCTCCGGATGTTCAAACACAGTTAATGAAATGTTACTGTACTCTGTAGTGTTACTGTTAGTGTTAGTAACTAGTTTATCATATCTCAACATTTTATTGAGCGATTGTATATTTATAACATTAATTTTTCCGAAATGAATAATGAATAATGAATAAACAAATAATAATAATAAAATAATAAAAATGCATTAAGTACATATCATTTGGAAAGAATCTGACTGCCACTTTTTAAATTTATTTATTTATTTATTTTTTGCAACCACTAACCAGATAAAAAATGATTCTATCCATTTTTGGGGGTACAGAATGTGAAAACTATCTTTAAAATCCACTTTTATTATGGTTTTCAGACTTGATTTCCCTTCTAAAAAAATCTTCCCATTCAGAAAATAGAAGGATCCTATTATACACTCACTGGCCAAAAGTATTGCAACATGCTCAAAATAGCACTTTACAGTACTAACACTAACAGGTGAGATGATCATTTAATCCAATTTCATCGATCGTGTATTACATAATTTCCGAGCAAGAACAGTAAAAAAGAACATTGACTTCAAAACACAGGCACTTTCAAGAAGTCTTAAGTAGTGTAAATAAAATAAAATAAATTATTGTAACACAGTTCTCCATACTGAACTTTGGTGATGTTGCAATACTTATGGCCAGTGAGTGTAGTTGCCACTGTGCATGTACAACGACCGTGTTGGTCATTTATGGGGGAGTTGACAAGATCAGACTGACATGACTGAGGAAGTCATCATATACCAAAAATGCCAGATTTTTCATGAAATAAATAGTTTGGAATAATTTGAAGTATATGTCCATCATCATCCATATGTTCTCCACCTTACTGGGTATGCAAGGGTATAAGTCTCATTTGTTCCAAACAGATTTGTTCTGTTTTGATTTTTTGTTTATTTAAAAAAAAAATTATTATTTGTTTTACTGTGATATGAAGCAGATTAAAGGGAAGGTACAACATTGGTATTTAGAATGTATTTACATTACATTTTCAATCCTCATATTTTTAAGATCTTATATCATAAATGTAAGCTAAATGTAGGTGAAGATTTCACCACAATTTGATCACAGTACTTAGCCATTACTACATGAATTTAATTCTGTCTGAAGTGCTCTCATTTCAAAGAAAACACAAACAAATGGTTTCTGTCAAAATTGTGAATGCTTTTCTCACAACTTACGTACTCCGTATTGAACTGAAAATTTGGTTAAATCTAATTATCTAAGGTTGGTTATCTACATGTAATTTGATTTTCTGTTCGAAGAAAATAAGCATGTATACCAATACAATGTACAGTGTAAAAGCAGTTTTGCAAACGTTACAAATAGTGATTTTTAAAAGAGTACACTTAAAAGTCAAACACTGTCAAACCTTACGTGTACAATGTAGTAAGTACATTTACAGGTCAAAATGGTAAAAGCATTAAGTCTGGAATTGTTCAGAGTTGTCAAAATGACAATAAAAACCAGTCAAAAATGCCCCTGTGTGCACATTTGGGTCAACAGTCAAAACAGGCAGTCAAAACAGTGCAACAATAGTAGGAGGGTTAATCCTCCTATGCCCAGGCTGAAATTTGGCCCAGTAAGCACCGCACCCACAGACAGTCACTTGAGTATTTTTGGTTGGATCGCCAATTGTTCACACATGTGTATAAGAGTGCTGGAGATAGTGGCAAAGTCAAACCATGGAGGAAGAAAACTTCCTCCATGGTCTTACAAGTTATATGCAGAGTCACACAGAGCTGTGTGTATACTGCATAAGGTACAGTCGAGTGATTTTGGTTTGACCTCCTATCACAGCCACATGTGCTTGCATTTATTTGAGTGCACTGCACAAAGTCAATGGGTTAAGAGAGACATACAAATTTTGAGTGTCTTTGATTGTTAAACCTATACAAGGGTTAAATAAGGTTATTTATTCATAATTTATTTAATGTCAACTGATAATTTATTCAGTTTGTTTTAGGATTATTAAAAAAAAAATATACATGTATATACATGTACATGCCTTGAACTTTATGGAACCACCATACATGTAATGGTGGTAATTGTCATTACCTTGGTACATGTACAACTTTTAAATTTGTCAAATAAGATTTGTATAATTAACGCAAGTGCCCTTCCCCTCGGAACAATGGCTTTCAGCCCATTAACAAATGAATAGCAAGGCTTGAATACAGAGCAAATGCAGGGAATGATTCGTTCGAAAATTTTGCATAGCAAAACTGCGATGCAAAAAAAGAATTTGCATAGCAAAATCATTTTTTGTATAACAATTTGTGAATTTTGTACAGCAAATTTTAAAATTCTTAAAATTCTTAAAATTACAGTATGCAGTGTGCACAGGTGCAAGTATTGTTTTTCACGAAATATCACGAAAACAAATTACCGATTGCGACGTGTTCGGATGCTTTTCAAAGTGAATTTTGCTGAGTGTACTTTGTGATATGATCAAGCCTAATTTTGATTATTAAAAATTCATCGGGAAAATGAGTGGCTTACCGTGGTTGAAAGTGCAATCATATTGTGTACTGAAATTATTCTAAACCTCACCACCACATACATAAATGAATGCTCATTTTGTTAAATGTTCAAAAACTTTTATTATAAAATGAAGTTAATAACGTTTCTGGAGTTCCTTTCAATACAGCCGCAGTGATCGTATGAAAGCGCACATGTGAACTGAACATGGTACTATTGTGCATAAAGGGTGGCTCAATTGCTCCAACCCAAAAACTCAGGAGAAGAAAAAATGTGCGAAGCTAAATAACTGGGCGGTTGTTGCATGTTTTCCATTTCGGGAATTTTGTCCATAGTTAATTCATCAGCAGAAAAATATTGCATGCACATACATGGGCATTGGAGTGTCGTGGCCGAGCGGTCTAGCTTACCGGACTCAAGTTCTGGTGTTAGCAGCAGAATGTGGGTTCGAATCCCGGCCGTGACACTTGTGTCCTTGAGCAAGACACTTAACCATAATTGCTTCTCTCCACCCAGGGGTTAAATGGGTACCTGTGAGGGCAGAGTTGGTTGATTAGCCCTATATGCGCTGTAATGGCAGCAATTGAGCTGTATACTTCCCAGGGAGCTGAGATGGTTTCAGGAATGATTTATGAGCCTTATGAGCAGGGGTAATGATATAATGTGCCTTGAGCACCACTTAGTTGGTGGATACGTGCGCTATATAAGTCCATACATTATTATTATTATTATTATTGCGGTGAAAATCGGATTGCCTGAAAATAAAGTTGCCTGTACAGTGTGCACATACATGTAGGTAAAACCAGTGCACGCATTCACTGTTGCATCAACACCGTTGTATCGTGAAGTCATCATTGCACAACGTACAGTACATCGGACGGACATACCCCAGGTGTGGTCTGGACATACGGAAACAAACCCGGTCGGGACGGAGCCCTTGATATTTTTGGGTTGGAAGTATACATGTAAATGTTATGTTGGAAAAAGGTTTGTGAATTCATATGATTTCAAAAATGTTTATTATTAAACCACAATAGTGAAAAAATCTGTTGCAATTTGTATCAAAATCATATTGTTTGAAATCCTGTCGCACCTTGTCCAAATTACGTCGCATTTTGTGATGCGATACAGGGGAAATCATTCACTGAAATGGACAGTGGTCTTGCCTGGTCTTGCCTGGTCTTGCCTGGTGGATTTTATAACAAACTTCATTAAGTTGCCATTTTAGCAAAATAATTACTTACTGGTAGACTAGATACCATAGTGCTTTTTATGTTAAAAACACTTCTCTTCCTGGTTTCTCAAAAAACAAAATTAAAATCCTGGTTTTAAGCACAATATTTACTTGTTAAGTTAATGATGGTATTATATGAAGTGCATTGAGTCTATTGTTATTATTATTAAAAACCCTCGTACTATTGATGCACTTTGGAGGAAAGTTGCTATAGAGGTCAAAACCAGTCAACTGCCTGTTTTGACTTTTTACTGTCATTTTGACCACCCTGAACAATACCAGACAATGCTTTTACCAGTCAAAAACGGTCGACTCATTTTGACCTGTAAATGTACTTACTACACGTAAGGTTTGACAATGTTTGACTTTTAAGTTAGAATGAATATGAACAATCTGAAAGAAATTCTTTGTATATATAATACCTAACCTTTGATAAACATGGGTGTGTTTGTGTTATTGTGACTTCTGGTCAAAGTTGAAAAATATCTAGGTTATTTATTTGCATTTATTCAAATTTTCAACAGGATTAGCTGTGAAACGTCCACACACTACACGGCCATTGAATTCATACAGTAGTTAATAAAAAGAATGGATTTTTGTAAGGTTCCATTCAAAAGCTGTGTACACTTTATTGATTTTGTGTAGATAGAGGAAAGGGCACACAACGTAAATTACATTGTACGTAATGTTGTACTGTATCCATTCATAAACATGGTTCAGGAATACACTTTGTGCATGTAGAATTGTAGGACTTACATGTAGATTTCTTAATTATTCGTAGCTTAACCCTCATAGTCCTACACATGGAGGCCACTCCGATCCACTAAATTTTCAATATGTTTTTCACAAACCTTTAGTACATACATGTACAAGCCTTCTGTCCTTTCCATGTAACCTTACAAAATCAACTGTGTGCCACCCAAAGCCACTGTAAATGTTTGAACATAATAGTATGGCCTGCAATGTATCGATGGGAGACCACTTTACCCTGCAATCTCAGTGGTGTGACAGTGCACAGAAGTGTAACCATAGGAGTAAATGTTTGAACATTATTAGTATGGCCTGCAATGTATCGATGAGAGACCACCTTACCCTGCAATCTCAGTGGTGTGACAGTGCACAGAAGGGTAACCATAGGAGGCCACTGGCAACAGCTAATGGCTTGGAGTGGCCTGAATGGGTTGTTTCAAAAATTGCACTGATTGCAGGAGGGTTAATATTTACAAAAAATTGAAGACAGTTTATATGTTTGGATGATGTAAATGTATTACATTTTTCTGCATTAAACCAACTTTGTTACAGTTAACATTAACCCTAAATCACCCCAAATCCTGCAAAATCCTCCAAGGGACACTTTTTTGGGGAAAATTCAGCACTGTTGGAAATTGGTACTTTCACCTCCTGCAAAATCCTCCAAGGGACACTTTTTTGGGGAAAATTCAGCACTGTTGGAAATTGGTACTTTCACCTCTTGAAATGGGACAAAATTACTACCTGGCAAGAAGTACAGGCCATGAGTGTTGAATATGAAAGATCAACGAAAATGCATGGTGCATTTTGAAGATAAGGGCATGTTTCCAAAATGGATTTTGGAGGATTCAGGAAGGTTCCTAGCCAGAATACCTAGGGAGTTAGGGTTTTAAAGTGTATGTACATGTATGCATACAACACATGCAGGACTTCATTTCCTACTGCAAACACAAAATGCACATATCTTGTATAATGTCTGTTCTTTCCTTTGTTTAGTTTTAGCATTGATACACTACTTGATGAGTAAGAGTTTCCACAGCAGAAGGGTTCATTCTCCTTGTTCACAAATTATGGATGTACTTGAAAGCCAAAAGTATCATCGAAAATAGTGAACAAAAAAAAACAACAACATTATGGAGACAAAATCAATACTGCATTTGACCAAGAGAATGTTGTTGTGACACAGTGCAATTTTGAGGTTGTATGGCCATTGCAGTCAAATTAAGCAAGCATACACTACGTACAATGCTACATGTATGTACAATGTATACAACGCTATAATTATGCCTAAATCTTACACACATTACATGTACATGTACAGGTTGTAAAACTGTAAATTAAAATATTCAAATAGACCTTTGGAACAGGGGCCCCGCCTTCATTCCATCTACTTATGTTGGAACACAGATAATCTGAAATATTTGCAGTGTGTAAAATTGGTGTTTGCACAGGGAGCTGTTGGTTTGCTAAAGAATGCAGCTTTTATTTATTTTGTTAAATTAAAAAATTAAAAAAATCTTTTTGGAAGTTTATTTGTTTGGATTAGATCAGGAATTTCAGATGAATGGTTTTACTAGTTTATGGCATTCACTTGGTATTTATAAAGTTAATTGTGATTGTTTTCAATCTCCTGCGTTAGAATCTTGGATATAAATAAATGTGAGATTTTGAGAGATGTTTTGCAGTGTTGCTTAGCAACGTTTTCAGCTCCAAATTTGTATAGAAGAATTGTGAATGTACTGTACAACTTAACTTTCTTGTGAACATCATGTTTTTTTTAATGAATATTTGCAGTTTAAACCGTAACTTGTTCATATTTTAACTACATGTAGTGTACATATGTACATAATAATAATAATAATAATGTGGACTTACATGTATATGGCGCACGTATCCACCAAAGTGGTGCTCAAGGCACATTATATTATTACCCCTGCTCATCAGGCTCATCATTCCTGAAACCATCTCAGCTCCCTGGGGAGTATACAACTCAATTGCTGCCATTACAGCGCATATAGGGCTAATCAAACACAACAACCAACTCTGCCCTCACAGGTACCCATTTAACCCCTGGGTGGGGAGAAGCAATTATGGTAAAGTGTCTTGCTCAAGGACACAAGCACCCCGGTCGCGGCTGGGATTCGAACCCACATTCTGACGACTCAGCCATCAGAACACAAATCCGATGCACTAAACCGCTCGACCATGGCACTACATTGTCTGGGCTTTGTGTACACTGATATTCGTTAACCCTCCTACAATCAGTGCAATTTTTGAAACAACCCATTCAGGCCACTCCAAGCCATTAGCTGTTAATTGCCAGTGGCCTCCTATGGTTACCTTTCTGTGCACTGTTTCACCATTAAGATCACAGGGTAAAGTGGTCTCCCATTGATACATTGCAGGCCATACTAATATGTTCAAACATTTACAGTGGCCTTGGGTGACACACAGTTGATTTTGTAAGATTACTTGGAAAGGACAGCAGGCTTGTACATGTATGTACTGAAGGTTGCTAAAGAACAGAATTTTGTGGATCAGAGTGGCCTACATGTGTAGGAGGGGTAATAACACACACACACACACACACACACACACACAATCCCGCACGGGGCGTTGTGGGGACAAAATACAAAGGATTTTGGGGATTAAAAACGTTGTGGGGACACACAAAATGTCCCCACAGCTAAGTAATTCCGGATCCCTCTTTTGTTCTCTGTCCCCATAACGCGGCCAGTGCTTGAACACACACACACACACACACACACACACAATCTTGTCTAAGGTGTAAACTGAGGACCTCCTATTGTTCCCCTCTTTTGTTCTCTTTGTTGTTGGACTTAACATTTTTGAGGCATCTCCCATTAGATTTGTACACGTTTTTCAACCGAGGACATTTTCATACAATAACTGCCAACCGAGGACTCATTGTTCCCTTTTGTTATAAGTCCTCGGTTTACACCTAAAGCCGTGTTCGCACTGGACTTTTTTTTTGGAAGGTTTTACCGAGACAATGGTAAAATGAAAAATGGTCAAATGTAACCTCTGTCCGCACTTAATTGGACTTTCGACACGGGAAAATTTTACCGAGACCGTGGTAGAAGTAACCGAGCTGTCAGTATAATGACTCATGAGGGCGCTTTGCGTGACCTTTCTACGTTGACCCGATTGACCCAACAACGCACAGAAAACTTGCTACACATGCACATGCATTAAATGCGCCCGGCCCGCCCCACCGCGGTGAAACAATGCAAAGCGCATGCGTGGTGTCCCTGTGTAGCACGACCTTGCGTTCGGGCCGGATGTACGCTTTCCTGAGCCGCTTTTACCGACTCGCACTGTCCGCACTGGACTTAACGTCTCGGGAAAAGTTACCTGGTTAGTTTTCCTGGGCAGCAGTTGGCCAGTAGAAGTAACCGCTGGACTCAGGAAAAGTAACTGAGAGGAAAATGTCCCAGGCTGTCCGCACTGGACTTAAAATGGGAAAGTACCCATCGTCTCGGTAAGTTTTACCAAAAAAAGTCCAGTGCGAACACGTCTTTAGACATACTCACACATGCATACAGTGTGTATATATATTATGTATCATATGTGACACATACATTGCAACTAAGTCTCATCCTCGCATGCATTGAGCTCTAAATCTCACAGATCTGTACACTGTATTGTGTAAACATACATGATTCATTGATCCCACACTGGATACTCATGTACTTTTAAATATGTAGGAACAGGTAGTAAATTTCAGGATTGATTGGATAATAACATTCTCCAAATTGGGATTATGCATTTTGAATGTGTTTAAAACCCTAACCCCCTACACAGTTTGGATAGGAACCATCCCAAATCCTCCAAAATCCATCAACATGCAGTAAAAAGGTATCCCCAATTGTTGGACTTTGATGGAATTGGTACAGTGGCAAATGCAAAGCAATTAGCTTTATACACAGTCCTGAATCCAACAAAAAGCAGCCGGTGGAGTTTTATGGATTTGGTACACATGGCTGCATGTTCTGTTCGCTGGGCTTATACTGTGGGGGTACTGAATCCATCAAAATCAGGCAAAACCAGGAAACGGATTTTGGAGTAGTTAGGGTTTGTTTTTAGTGTTTGTGCTGCATTGATGAGGCACAATGAATCCTGAATTGAACGTGGACATCAATCCACAGGTGGTTTTATATATATATATATTTTTTAATGCAGGATGTACAGCTTACGTGTCAGCATTTACACATTAATAACAGACGCACTAATACAATGTACACCTGTAGTTTCTCCTTGTGTTTTCGTGGGTGTTAATATTTGTGGTAATTATAGAGGAAGTTGGGACAGATCATAGCTATCAATAACTTCCTGTATTAGCATTTCAGATGAGTTTTTCAGTACATTGTACTAACTACGTGTTGTGTATACAGATAGAAATCTAGAACATTTTTGTGGTCAAAAGATTATGTTTTAACAAACATGCAGAGAATAAATTATTGGGTCTCAAGTTTAAAACTAATTGTGGTAAAACAAAATCAAAATAAAGGAAATTAATTTAATGCCTGAATAATAATGTAAAATTTTAGATTTTTGTTTAATACAAAATTAAATCATTATTTTAACTCTCTGATGACAAAATTAAAGCAATATGTTGTCATCAGAGAGAGCTAAAATAATGATGTTGTGTTAGCTGCATCCTAGAACCTGTTCGTAAGTGTTGTGTCATATAACATTAACAACACTAAGAATACACATGTATGTAGCACCAGCTGCCATGGGAACTAGGTTTGAAACATAAGGTCAATAACTACTTAAGCCCTTTTCACACGAGCACCGATAACAAAGGTCCTTGGTAATGGGCGCCAGTTGTCTGTCGCCTCGGTCGTTTGCGATTTTTTTAAACAAACTTTCACACGACTTCCACTCACGCCAAAACTAACATTCCTCGTTTTCCATGGAGGGTCAAAGGTCATGATTGTGCAATCCAATATTTCACTGGTAACTCGCACAGAGCTTTTTCACTGAACGCTTTCTTCTACGTTACCAGTGGTTTTCCTGCGAAGATCTTTGTGCGAAGTCAAACGTTACTTTCTCCCACATTTTGTTTTCATTTCCTTCCCATTTCCCGACAATTTTATTCTCGTTTTGTTATATCGAATCAAGTATACTTGCAACAATTCCGACGGATTCACAGAGCCAGATTTCTAATGTAAGGCCATCCAATGTGTCCGTGTCCGGGCCAAGAAAGTCTCTTGGAGTTACGATGAAACTATTTCATTCACTGATCAACGTGAAACGTGATGTGGACGTACAAGTTGTTTACCAACACACATCTGGGATTATTGCAAGCTGATCTAGTGACGTGTTCTGCGCATGCGAAATGATACCGCCAAAGCAAGGGTCCCCTGTTTGGGCGCACGAAGCATTTCACATGACCTATCGTGGCGATTTTAACATCGATGCGATTTTTTGGAGGAGGTCTCGATCTCTGTTATAAATAACGAGGGTCCATGGTAATTATTTAACAAGGATAGCTTTCACACGACTGGGATTTGCTATTTTTTAACATGGATGCGATTTTTAGTCAAGGTCCCTTGTTAAAACGGTCTCGTGTGAAAGGGCCTTAATACTAGTACTAATCCTTTAGGTTGGTAAGCAGTTTGCAACAGCTAATTCTCTATTTATTTCATTATTCGCACCATGCATGAGCTGTTGAGGGCACATGTTGTTAGATCAAAAAAGGGCAGGGATAGTGCGTCGTGTTTGGCGTATTTTGCAGTTGATGTGCGTACGCGCGGAATACCTCCAGCGATCATTGGCTGGTAGAAGTACACACACGCTTAGTACTATAACATGCGCATAAAGTGTATGCACAATGCTCACATGATGCTATCATCAAGACACTGGGTGCAAATTCACTGCTAGAGGACTACAATGTGCACTGAGCAGATAATCTTGATATTTGTAATTTAGTTTTTTTTTTCCCCCACACAAGTCATGGTAAAAAGATCTACTAAAAAGTATACAATGTACATAATTATAGGTCTCTGGGATCACAACATATTCCATGGGATGGGGAGAGGTTATTATTTACAATGTGCTTTCATTTAATCTAGGGGTTGAGTAAAAGAATTTCTAGACAACACCTTGAGGAAACTGTACGAGAAGTGTGCATTCCTTAAGTGCAGCTGAAAAAAATTGTCAGGGACATCTCATTGTTATTCAAATTGATATGACAATACATTACATCAAGTTATTGTGGAATCCAATGATGGATAGTGGTTTAATTGTATAACTGAGTATATTGTATAAAGGGATCCCTGCAAGAAAACTGATCCCATACAGTGCACAAATGGACATGTACAGTGTATATTTATAAGTGTGTAGTTCATTGGGTATTTAATGTTACATTATGTAAATTGGATGTCCTGAAATGAGTTAATTTATGTAAGTTAAGCCAAAAATAAAAGTCTACTAAACTTAACATCTTACTGTCTTTGAGGCAATGAACAATTACAATCTTCCCGTTTCAACTCTGGATATCACAAGGAAAGAAAACAAAAATGGCTGAACTTTGCAAAAGGCAATCAAAATATAGAGGAGAATAGTATTCCCTGCCTATCCAATCCGCGCCTTGAACCTGTTTTTTGTTAATGAAAATAGGAAACATATAAAAATGTACATGATGTGTTCATGCTGTACATGTGTGTACTGTGTAGTGTATTTATTTTGTAGACTTTGATTGAGAAGAGAACATGATGAAAGATACCAGATGGCTGTGGAACAGTATCAATTTAATTTGTACAAATTTACACAATTAACCCTAACCTTCTCAAATCCTCCAAAATCCTCTTTGCTAAAGTGAAGGATTTTGAAGGTTTGAGGTTACAAGCTACATGCTCTTTGCTAAAGTGAAGGATTTTGGAGGATTGAGGTTATTAGGCATACTTGCCTTTCCATGGTACAATGTACATGTACATCCATGTTTGTTGTAGTGATTGCAAGGTCAGTGCTTGGCTCAGTGGACACTGTTTATTGCTCCATGCATGCAGGGAGGGTCCCTGGCCATGTACATGTACAGATTAGAAACACATGTGTGCATACATGTCATGTGCTTGCTTTACTACTGAAGGATTTTGGAGGATTCAGGTTATGTGTAAGCAAATGGGCCTAGGGAGTTAGGAAGGATTCAGGTTATGTGTAAGCAAATAGGCCTAGGGAGTTAGGAAGGATTCAGGTTATGTGTAAGCAAATGGGCCTAGGGAGTTAGGAAGGATTCAGGTTATGTGTAAGCAAATGGGCCTAGGGAGTTAGGGTTAATTATGATACACAGCATCTGCTAAAGCGACATTGCAAATGGTTTGCAACCTAGTAAATAGGTATGTGCGTATCCCACGCATTGTCGCAAATCTTTTCGGCCGCGGCCTCAATCTCGGGTTGAATCGCCGTGGCGAAGACACCGTGGAGATAGCGCTTTGTAACGTTTCGCTGAGGCTGTTCTTTTTGACGTACCCAGGAGTTTTTTTTCGAAGACGTAGATCACATATTCTACTTCAACGTCGTTCTCAAATTTTCTGAATGCGGCATCGAGAAGTTTCCAAAAAAAATTCTCGAAGTTTGGGTTTGTTCTTGCTCATCAAAACCATCGACGATTTACTCAAAGGTGATTAAAACACCTTATCAAACCACAATATTAATTTTTCTATACTTGTTTTCTACCTCTTGGCCAATTTTGATGGCGATTGGAGGATTAGCAGTTACGTTTTTTTGATGCACAGAAATCGATGTCAACCAAAGATTTTATTGCGCCGCGTTCAGCGCCGCGTTAGACCTACCAATTTTCAGTCCGAT
This sequence comes from Zoroaster sp. YZ-2022, assembly GCA_029582265.1. Lineage (NCBI taxonomy): Eukaryota > Metazoa > Echinodermata > Asteroidea > Forcipulatida > Zoroasteridae > Zoroaster > Zoroaster sp. YZ-2022. Next base: position 31,820,203 of record CM055821.1, on the reverse strand, counting down.
AAATCGTCCGTGTTAAACCTAATATACATCGGGCGTAACACAATAAATATTAGTTCTCATGAACCTATTTCATTTTTTTCCTTCATATTTTCAGTCCAACATCATTTATTATTTTTTATAATGTTTAATTAAATCAGGGATAAGAATTTCTCGCGGATTTCAGTATAATTTATACTATAAATATTAAAAATTCTCAGATGTGAGTAATATTTTGTATATTTTTTAAAATTTATTTTCATTATTTTGTTTTATCTTTCCAGTCCAATATAATTTATAAACTGTTCTAATATTTAATTAAATCTGGGATGAGAATCTTTCGAAGATTTCAGTGTAAAAATAGGAAAATAATCCTCAGATTTGAGTAATTTTTTTTTTTCATTTTTTTTTTTGTATTTCTTATTTGTAAATCAGCACTACAAAACAAACTAATCATTGAATTAGCCTGGAAATAGGTTATTATTCTTCCTCTTTTCCCAAGCATTCCAGTGATACCAACCTTTTGAAAATCGGACAAGAATTAAGAAAGTTATGATATGGAATCCGAGAAAATCTTGGAAACGGGTCACAAGTCAAATTTACATTTCTTATGGTTTTCCTTATAAAATAATTGCCATTTACGGGCCTAAAATTGCCGGATTCAACATGTCATAACTTCCTTATTTTTGGTCACAGGAAGATGATCCTTATATCATTGTAATCGTCTATTCAAGACCTTGACAATGACACCAGTTGTATTGGAATCTGTTGATTTTGAAAATTTTTGTCACATACAGTGTAGCTATAGTAAATAATGGGACCGTGTATAGAACCTAGAGTGTGAAAGGTTGTACAAAATGTATATTCACAAACTGTACTGTAAATGATGAAGAATTATCATTATGAAAAAGAACCAATACATGTATGTGTACGTGTACGTGTACATGAACTTCATTGTGGTAATGAGTTTACAACAGTACATGAAGACTATGAACAAATTCAACGATGGAGGGTGCCCTCTTATCAAAGTATTAGCCAGGATTTGGAGATAGGGCGTCCAAATTTGTTATTCTTTGAAAGACGGTGTCCAAAACTTTAACTTACAATACTTTTGCATGTACGGTGTATTGCAAATAAAACAGGGTGTCCATTTAGCAAACTGGGTGTCCGAAATACACCCAAAGGTATTGCTGGCTAATACTATGCCTCTTATCAGGATCAGAGCGCTCTCAATCTGTGTTTTGTGGGTTGTTTTGTTCTCTCCTCCCCCCCCCCACCCCCCGTTTCCCATCCCCCGTTTCCCACCCAACTTCAGGAGAAAAAATGCCATACTCCAAGTAACAATACATGTAACCAGAAATGGCCTTAGGATATTGTAAATATAATCTTGAATCTTGCTTCAGATTGCTTGAATTGCAAATAACATTTCTTTCCTCTTTTACATTTTTTGTTTACAGGATAAAAAAAAATCTGATTCTTCATGTTTTCTCGTGGATAACAGCAACACAACAGTGGCAACATGAACAAGTTTGGTGCAGTACCTGTTAAGATGACCTTTGACCGGGGCCCCACTAATGGGCCAATGAGCACCTTCTCTCCACACAACCATGCACTGGATGGCGACGTGGAGAATACCAGCATGGATGATGATGACTTTGGCATCATGCAAGATGATTATGAAGATATACCGGTATTTGAAACCTTTCAGGAAGTTAATTGTTTATAGATGTTATCGCCAGTGCTTTTCATGAATATTCCATTAATTCCCAGAAATGTTAGTTTTCATTGGCACACTGATAGAAAGCAAAACCAATGCTTTGAAACGAGATAGTTCCCCAAATGATTGTCAAAAGCTCGATTTTATATAACAGTAAAAATATGTGCTCAAATAACTTTATGACGGGACCCACCAAAAATTAATTTGGGGACATTTTTACTGAGGAACTATGCTTCTCCAGTTACTTTTGGTAAAGCCACTTAGGCCAAAAAAAAGGTCTGTGGTTTCTGGGCAATGGTCGGCTTCAAAATCAGTGCCGTGACACTTTTTTTCTTTCTTTTTTTGCCAACAGGGAAATATGTGATACATTGTATACGCTGAGACCAAATTTCCCATATACAAAGTATGGTGGCTAAGAGAAGCCTCACAAATCAGACAAACGTTCATACCCCTATCTGTGAAAAAGTCGTTTAAAGCACAGCACGGCAGAATTCCAAGCGATCCAGCAATTTTGGCTGCAATTGGACATCGTTTCATAGCACACAAAAAAAAAAGGAAATTAAAAATGCCGACGCGCGGGTCTGAGGCGACGTCTGCAGAAACCAGAAACCGGAGATTTTTTTTTGTTGGCCTTATGTAAGAACACAAGGAAATATGAATAAAATATTAAGCCAGGGATATGAGATTGAATTGAACAGGGAGTCACAGATGGTGATATTTGCTGAGTGTTCTGAAGAGGCACTACAGTCTGAAGATCAAGCTGTCTGGGCTGTATGTCTGGATTGTCATTTGCCAATGAATTGTGCTGGATTAGACTATACATGTACATGGAAAATCAAGCCAGTAAACATTCAAATGGTAAAATGTTTGTAAATCCGTCCGTTTATATAATAAATCAACCTGTGAAACGTCTTTTAGCTCACTTGTATTCATTCCAGTGTGGAATTTACGACCAAAAAAAAAATCATATGTGCCAAAAAAAATTGATTAACCCTCCTACAAGGATCAAAATCAGTCAAAATGTTGATATACTTGCCAAGGTATATCTAGTGCACTTAAAAGTCAAACACTGTCAAACCTTATGTGTACAGGTCGAAATGAGTTGACCGTTTTTGACTGGTAAAATCATTGTCTGGTATTGTTGAGGGTAGTCAAAATAACAGTAAAAACCAGTCAAAAATGCCCCTGTGTGCACATTTGGGTTAACAGTCAAAACAGGCAGTTGACTGATTTTGACCATTATAGCAACTTCCCGATAAAGTGCATCAATAGTACGAGGGTTGAGCAGGGCAATTCTATGATTGTTACGGAGTGACATTCGGCTTAAAATGAAAATAATTAAGCTCACAATTCTTTGTGAAAGTAATAATTTGTTTATTTGAACATGTATTGTACATGTACATGTATGTACATATATTTTAATGTACATATATACATATTATGTACCTCATATGTATTATTAATCATCTACATATACATGTATAGTAGTATAATACCATACAGTTCCATTAAAATAAATTGAACAGTTTTTCCATAAGTAACTGATTAATTTTCTGTTATGGAGTGGCACCGACTTCTACTCTTTCTTAGACAAGATTAAATAGGAACGCTGACTGCAGCTCTCCTAGAAAAGGATAACCATCAATGTTATTACCTGTATCAGATATACAGTCAGGATATGTGCTTACTACATAAATACATGTATATAGCGACATTATTACAATTTTGACATTTAACAATGTGGAGTTGTAGACAACATGTAGGTCATTGATCACTGTTACAGAGTGACAAGTACATGTATGCTGTTATGAAATGTTAGAGGCAACAATAAATCTATACTAATGGGTATACACGTACATGTATGTACATGTATTTGACAGGACAACTGCACCAAGAATCTGTTATTTGGCAAAAACAGAAACAAACATTTCTTCAGAGTGAAAAGAAAATCAATTGTTACATTTGGTTGCTCATGGAATCATGGAATCTCCCAGAACCTAAGATAGAAATATTTCAAGGGATGTTTGATACCATGAAACATTTTACACCAAGTAAGCAGCAGTGTAGCTACAGGGGGCCTGGGGAGCACGTGCCCCCCCACAAATTTCCAGTGTCCCCCCCTGGTGCCCCCTCCCCCATGAAAAATCCTGATAGTGCCCCCAAAAAAGAAATGAAAAAACCCATACCCCCTGGCCCCCCCCCCCCCCACTGAAAAGCAATGCCCCCCGGTGCCCCTCCACTGAAAAAGTCCTGGCTACGCCGCTGCAAGTAAGTTCCATGGAAATCTGTGATCATTTATAATTTTCGTGTACCAATAGTGTATGACATAAAACACAATAAACGGGGCCACTTTGCATCCGTCACGTTAGCAGTTTTTCCAATGGTTGTTATTTATTTTTAAGTACCCGAAACCGACCAAAAAGTGTTTCAACATGTGAATGGACATGCAGGCTTATACTAGAACTAATTTGAGTTGATTTATTTTATTTTTAAATTTTTTTATTTATTTTTTTACCCTCAAATTTCCATAAAAATTGGACAGAAAAAGTTACCTCACTTTTCCGTCCATTTGTTGATGGAAAATTTAGGGTAATTAAAAAAATAATAGTAATAATCAACTCAAATTATCTTCAGGATAAGCATGCATGCATGTCTATTCAAATGTTGAAATTCTTTTTGGGTGGTTTCAGATATTTAAAAAAAAATTACAACCATAAGAAAAACTGCTAACGTGACGGTAGTAAAGTGGCCCCCTTTATTGTGTTTTATGTCGTATATTAGTTGCTTTAAATTCAACACAACATTTGAATGTATGGTTCCTTTTTGTGTTGGAATTGCAGCTGAGAATCACAGATACATGTATGAAGCATACTGTAATATGTACATGTGGTGTTGTTCTTCTTCAAGATTTTAAATTGATTGTGAAGAACATTTTCCTGGAATTCAGGGCTTATGAAAAACATTAACATGGGTCCCAAACGATCTGAATTGTGAATCATATTTATTATCTATTGTAGATCAATGTCACGTTTTCATGAGCCCGTGAAGGCTCTCTTCAAACCAACCCAAATATTGTAACAATTTTAGCGGGCTGCCCAATATTAAGCAAGACTTAAAACAAAGTCAAATGTGAAGTCAGATAATTAAGATTTTGTTGATGAACTTGTCTGCACTGCTTGGTACGCAGTATATATTGTGACAGGATCATATTCCTCCAACATGCATGCAACTTTTCAGCTGATCAGCTGATTTCCTCTTTTTTTCTTTAATAATAGTGCTATAGAAAACTGAAAAGCACTGTACAAAGTTTTGTGTGCTCGGCCATTTCCTCTTTTTTTGATATTACAAAGTTGCATGTCTGCTCCAAAAGTCTGGCTCTACAATTACATTCTTATGTACTTTGAGGTCTATCTGGCGATCTGATAAATTTTACTTGTGCAACGAAAAAATATGTTGAAGTAAAAAAAATAAATATGCATACAGGCTTATGGTACATGTTTATACAGTATACTTAATGAATACATCCCCATGTCTGAGAAAGGGCTTACATGTATTTGCACTTTTTAGCATTAAAGTGCACAATATCGTCACAATCAACAGGGCACGGAATCAGAGTTTTAGATTGAAAATAACACCTCACATGATAAAGTCATAAATATTACTTTCGCTGCTGCATAAATGAGCGAGTAATTTTCAGTCACTGTGTTCATCTTAAACTTGGACACTGATTCCATGCCCTGTTGAAAGTCTGGTCTGATCGTGACAAATACTGTCCCTTTAAGACGATATACATGTATTAGTGTACAGGAGCAAAAGCAATACATGTACCATGAACTGTACAAACCCACATCTGCCCTTGAGAGTCTTGAGCCAAAACAGATGATCTGAAGCATTCACTATTCAGTAACTCTTCAGATAACCCCCTCCCTGTTACTGGTTTACCACCCATCTCCAGGAGTTTTTGGTGGTGCTTGAGATGATTGCTGACGATGAGCGGTTTGGCTTCTCCGTGATGGGCGGCATTGAGGAGGGATTCCTGCCAAGAGTGGATGAGATCCTACAAGGTAAGATGGTTGGCAGATATTATACAAACTAAACAAATATTGAGTGCGTTTATAATTGGAACAATATATCCACAATGTAACAATGTACGTCTGGAGTGTTACTTTTCACTCCTCTTTGCCTTGTGAAATGGAACAGTTTGGATGTTATGGAATGATTTATTGTTTCCATTGTATGAAATAAAGGCACTCAATATTTGTTTTATAAATTTATAACTCAAATACAGGCCTGTGATTTCTCAGGAATTTTCCTGATTTTATGATTTTTTACAAATCTCCCTTTGCCTCAAATTTTTTCTTGAAAGAAGAGAAGTAGCCACCAAGGAAAGAAAGAAGTAGCCTGTATTGTGTCCAAACCTCAAGTTTCTTGTTTGTGGGGATGTGGAGAGTCTGTAAATCCTCCTGAACATCCAGGAGGTTCAAGGGGCTTTGTCCTCTAGACCAATGGGAGGACCCTGGCCCACTATCCATTTTCAGGATTTGTTTACTTCTGTCGAATCACACCCCCTGTCATTAGCTCCTTGTCTTTTATCTCCACATAACATCACGTATTTTAAACATTGCCGATGAATAACGATTTGTGATACCTTAAAACCCTAACCCCCTAGCTGTTTTGGCTAAGAACATTCCTCAGTCCGCCAAAATCCAACACCATGCACAAACACTACCACCCTATACTGTTGGACTTACATGTAGCTGTAATTAGGACACCCAGCCAAGTATCCTTGTCTGGGCTGTTACAGTACTTACACAGTCCATCAAAATCAAACAAACCCTGCTGTTGGAGTTTGAATGGGTTAGGGTTAATACACATATTTTTAAAATGGTGTCTGCCATTGTCTACTATAGGTTTTGCCTGTCAGTTTCACCTTGGGCTGTCAATGTATCATATGGGGCCAATGAGCTGCTAAGCAAATTTGTTTGGTTAACCAGCCAAACTTTCATACAAAGTGTATGCATTTTGGCTGGTAGTCTGTTTTATATTGCTTAGCAAAAATATTTGCTTAGCAAAATTCTCTGTTTAGCAGCTCTGTGATGTCAGATGGACATGGTTGGACCCAGTGTGTACATGTAGGCTTGGTCAGTATTCATGTTAGCCATGTACATGTAGATCCACATAGAGTAAAGTCATACAATTATAAAACCCAAAATAACATGCGTGTACACCTTATGCAAGTGTATATCAACATGCAGGGACAGAAAACCAAATGTCAGTCTGAGCTGGAATGGAGTCAAATGTGACAGAGGTCGGAAGTCAGGCAGTGTGCTGCCATGACAACCTGACCACCCATCAATCTACAGTGGGGGGGGGGAGGGGATTATTATTGACAATAGTGCCCAATAGATACGTGTACAGTGTATATGACATTGCTTGTCACCTGCTTTGGTTAGTTCAGTTGTAACTGTAACTGTATTGACAGAATAGTCCAGCTCCTTATGACCTTTTATCATTTTTTTTTTCAGTTTAATTCAATCTTACATTTGTGACCCGACCGTACGAAATGAGTCGGAAGTCGCAAATGGCTGTATAGATTTCACGTAGATTCACGTAGATTCACGGAACCCACCGTTGGCGACGCGATACCCGATATGCTATTTTGAGACTCAACGTGTGACCGCATCACCCGCGGAAGGGACATCCCGACCTTGCGTGTATTTTCCCTTAGGCGGATTAATCTTGATTTTAAGAGAGCAGTGATCGGGATATAACGCTATCATCGGATACAGCACTACTTTGTGCATCAAATGACCCCAAAATCACCCAGAGAAAACTTCACGTTCGTCAAAAAAAACTTCGATTTCATGGTAAGTTTTTTATTCTTGACTTTGATAGTATAATAAGGGTACTTGTAAGAAGATTAAAAATGTTATTTACAGAATCTACGTACCTTAATTAACTTGAAAAACTTCACATCGGCAGTAAACATTTGTGCACAAAAATATTATCCGACCCCCAAAATGACATATCCATTCAGATTTGGCACGAAGGTACGCAAATTCGAGAATTTTTTCGTGCCGATACTGAAAGACCCCCAAGTGCTAATATACACATTTTTAACTTGTAAATAACATCATTCAATGATTTATGTGGGAAATAAACACAAAAGATTTATTAAAAAATGATTTTTACATGGTTTGTCAATGGGATGGGGGCTATTGTTACCTGTTTACCTATTACCAAAATGAATCATGCTACTTGCTATATGGAAGGAGATACTGCAGTGGGCTATTCCATTATCTAAAATGGGGGTGGGCCTGGCAAGTGGGTATTAGTTATGAAATTAAATATTATCCTTGCTTATAAATGTTTATATAATTATTTTCATGAAAAGTAATTTTAGTCTTCTAAAATAGACTGCAATCAGAAAGTGTTAACTTTTATTCTGCAATTTTGTGTATTTTTTTTTCTTTTTTAACGATCACAACCATGTTTCCATTGGCATACAACCAACACGTAACATAGAAAAGACAGCTGCTTTGATTTCAAATGGTGGATTTTGATATTTTATTTCCCCATGCTTCAAATAATAATTAAAATGTTTAATAATAAAACTGTTTTTATAATTTTCTACAGATGCCAGCTCCTGCTACAGCTGAGCTAGTAACATCCATTGGTCCGTTGTCTTCATTGCTTTGTATGTGTCTTGCAATCTGAAATCAGAAAAGTACTTTCGTAAAACTAGCAAAGGTTTATATGAAACTTGAGCAAAGAATATTAAAATGATTTGTGTTTATTTTAAATTGATAATCAATGTGTCAATTCTGAATTTCTGGCTACAAAAAAATATATGTAAAACTTAAGCCGTGTCCGAATTGGCAGCTGCGGCTAGATCAGCGCATCTGACAACGTTGAAGCGTATAACGCCCATAGCAACACCCATAGCAACACCCATAGCAACTCCCTTAGCAACAGCCGCAGCCGCCAATTCGGACATGGCCTAAGTAAAACTTGTCACTCATGGCAGCTATTCATAAATGGTGGCCATTTTTAAATGTGGCGGCCATTTTGAATACGTAATTACCTTGTTACATTATTGGTTCAACTCCTCCTTCCATATTGTCGATGAATACAATAATGTTCCCAACAAGTTTGAAAATCCTTTACATGGTTTTAAAGATACAGATATTTTAATTCATGTGTTATTTCCCTATACATCATGCCTAAAAGGTCACAGGTTTTTCACCCATTATGCATATAAAAATGGCTATATTTTGCGATACATATTTTATGATAACTTTTGTTTTGATAACTGTATGGAGGTAGGAGACCTATTATTTTATTGCAAATTTCAAGCTCTTTAACAGGGTTCGTACGGGTCATGGAAAACCTGGAAAGTCAGGGAATTTTGCTTTTGCATTTTCCAGGCCTTGAAAGTCATGGAAAAGGGTAAACTTATTTAAAAGTCATGGAATTTTAAGACTTATTAAAACCAGTTCGCGTCGGAGGCCGTGTACACACGCAATTTTTTTTCGCACCGCGGATCGGAGAGCGTCTAAACACGCCATAGGAAACTCAGGAATATTTGTATGCATGCTCGGTTGACGTGATAACGAGCCACGTGCGTAAAGTGACGTGCACAGAAGACGTGACCACATGCTGTGGAAGCTTCAATTGTCCTTTCAGGCTATGTGAAAACACGCCATTTTGGCAGTGCTCGTGCTTCGTTGACGTGTTATTGTGCAACACTTGTTCGGCACAAGAGCGGGGGCCGTGTAAACGCGCTCGCTTCACATGGGTGGTTGTGTGGGGGAACTCGTAAACCTGTTCCACACCTTTGTCTTTGTCTCCATTGAAATCTGTAAAGCTGCAGTATACTAAGATTTCTATAGACCAATTACCGTGCACCATTGTCAATTTAGTGAACGATTTCCCCTGTATTGCATCGCAAAATGCGATGTAATTTGGGCAATCTGCGATGGAATTTCAAACAATGCATCGCAGATTTGGCGATACAAATTTCGACAGATTTATAAACATTTTTGAAATCATATTCACAAACCTTTCACGAAATAACGTTTACATGTATATTTCCGACCAAAAAATATCGAGCTATCCGTCCCGACTGGGTTTGTGTCCAGGGGTACGTCCGAGCATGGAGGAAGGAAACAGTTTCCTTCCTCCATGGTCCGAGCATGGAGGAGATCTTCCTCCATGGTCCGAGCGACGTACGTGTTCAACGATGGCTTCACGCCGACGCGACGGTGTTAAAGCAATAGTAAACACAACTTTATTTTCCAGCAATCCGAAAAGGTTTTTTCCCGCAATGCCTAAATTTCTATGTGCATGCATTATTTTTCTGCTGATTAATTAACTACGAGCGAAATTCCCGAAATGGAAAACACGCAACAACCGCCCATTTAAAAAAAAAGCTTCGCACGTGTTTATTTTTTCTTCTCCTGGGTTTGGGGGTTGGAACATTGAGCAATTGAGCCACCCCCTATACACAATAGTACCGTGTTCAGTTCACGTGCGCTTTAAATTTCATACGATCACTATGGCCGTGTTCAACAAACTCTAGAAACGTTACTAACTTCGTTTTATAATAAACGTTTTTGAAAATTAACAAAGTGAGCATTCATTTATATAATTATGTAGTGGTGAGATTTAGAATCATTTCGGCACACAATATGATCGCGCTTTCAACCACTCATTTTTCTGACGAATTTTTAATAATCAAAATCAAGCTTGATCATACCACAAAGTAACGTTACACTCGGCGAAATTCACTTTGAAAAGCACCCAAACATGTCGCAGTCGGTAATTTGTTTTCGTGATATTGCCTCTGTTTTAGCGATCGATAATAATGTAAACAAAAAAAGAAAATGGACGGAGGACTAACTTTCATGAATGATTGCAATTTGGCGAAATAACGGTTACACGTGAGTTTTTTTTACCACCTGTGGCTATCGGACACTAAAAATTACTATTTTTGGTAAAATTTGGACATTCATATTATGAACCAAACGACAGTAAAGCCTTTAAAAAAAAACACCTTTACCTATGCACACTACATACTGTAATTTTAAGCATTTTAAAATTTGCAACACAAAATTCACAGATTGCTATACAAAAATTATTTTGCAATGCAAATTCAGTTTTTGCATCACAGTTTTGCTATGCAAAAGTTTTGAACGAAATCGTTCCCTGATTGTTACTCGGTACCATGCCACTCGGATAATGGGGAGGAATCCTTCCTCCATGCTCGGTTGACATGTAAATACGACGAAGAATTCTTTCGAGTGCTCGGTGGACTTCTAAGACGCAACACCAAATACGCCCTCCTGGCTATAATTCCCACGGGAAACTCGCCAATTTATCTGCTAATAAGCTAAATGGGGGTGTCTCGTCTTAGTTTCATTGACGTAACCAAAAAAAAACACGTATTTGTGTGTGAAAAAGAAACCCGCACAGGGGCCCAGAAAAACTTTTTTTTATTCCTGACGCAAACTAGTTTTAAAAGAAAAAGAAACAAGACAACCGTCAACCAAAAAGACACAATTTCTGGGTCACAAGTTCACATCAAAGAAATGTCTGCCGACTTTGGAATGTTGAATGTATCAATTTGGGATTAGAACCGAGACAAGAGTTGTGGCTATTGTTCACTTGACAATGACTGACAGGTTGTGGTTTTACACTCCCTGACCAAGAGACTATAATAACCTCTGGGACCCGGTTCTTGGCATGGTTTACAAACTATTATAAACTAAACACGCGTGGTTCTTCCTCCATGGTCCCACTCTGCCTGGCACGCGGGTACCCCGCTCATCTGGTTTTTGCCTAAGCAGTGTGGTAGCGGAACCAGCGTCGTTTAACGTTGAATGCTTATAAATAGATCGCGGCAGGCCGCATAGTTACAAATGCGGCGCATCAAACACATTCTCTTGAAAAGAAAGCAAAGTTGCCGGCCAATTAAAATGTATCAAAGCTTCACAAGGTGAAATAAATCCCTCAGTGGCAACAAATTATTGTTGTTCACAATTAGTTATCGAACTGAACAAAGGAATTTTTTTTAAATTTTTTTTTCACCGTGGAATAAATTATAGCGTATCGATAGCTATCGGCCGATTTATAAGCGTGCACGGTATTTTTTTATAGCGTATCCGGGCATGCCTGGCTAGAACACTGGTGTTATGCGAAACTACTTAGATTCGCATTGTTAATGTTGGGCGCGAATCGAAAAGTCATGGAAAAGTCATGGAATACTTGTTGTAAAGGTCATGGAAAGTCATGGAATTATCCAAGTAAAAAAAGTGTACGAACCCTGTTTAAGATGACACAATACTAGTTCAAGTAATTGGAACATTTTGAAATTCCCATGAATCTACCTAGTATAGAGATACGGACACGTAAACACGAGTCATGCGTGTGTGTAGTAAAAAAAAAATCATTTTTTGTTGGGTAGATTTATTAACATGTTTTTCTACTTATTTCTTTCGAAAACAAAAAAAGAAGAAGATTTTTTGACCACACATACACACGCATGACTCGTGTTTACATGTCCGTATCTCAATACAGGCATTTGTGACTTCCGATTCATTTTCGTATGGTCGGGCCACATTTATTTTCCATACAAACATAGTCAAATACATGTGTGATACAATATTTAAAAATGACAATTGTGTATGGAGGCATGGTCCTGATAAGCCGAGGCTTGTATTGGAGCACCTTAAACATAGAAAAGAATTACAACAAAAGACTTAAACTGATAGACAAACAAAAAGGACAGACAAACAAGAAGTACAAATGACCAAGTGGACAATGTAATGGAAGGACTCGCGATTTAACTTACTTTTTTAGAAAAATAACTTTTTTTTCCATCATCCAAAGGAGTCTAACTTTTTTTAGAATTTTTTTTTTTGAAGACCCCACCCACCCTACATTCTGACTGAAGTGAAAAATATACTTTCCAATGAGACATAATAAAACAATCATAAGATTAACATATTTTGCCAGTCACCGATCATGTTCTCTCATTGTAAACTGTTTATATATTAGGGGAAGGTACAATCGGGTAATTTCTAGATTATAGAATTAAAGGTGTATCGTCATGATCAGAACATACTTTCGACAGGGCATGGAATCGGTGCCCTACTTTAAGATGAACACAGTGACTCAAAATTACTGGATCATTTTATGCAGTAGCATCATGTAGGGTATTATTTTCAGTCACTGAGTTAATCTAAAACTAGCACTCCGATTCCATGCCCTGTTCATCATGATGATATTGTCCCTTTAAATGCAGCCCATTTCAACCCTCCATTTCTTGGTTTTTCCTCTGTTTTCTTCTGTCTCCCTGGAAATAATGTTTTTCAGAGATGCTGCATGCCACAGTGACTGAAAATGACTGGCTCATTTATGCAGCAGCAACGGTAATATGACCTTATCATGTGGGGTATTATGGTAGTCACTGAGTTAATCTAAAACTAGCATTCCGATTCCATGCCCTGTTGATCATGACGATACTGTCCCTTTAACAAATTATTATCTAAAACTTACTTGGTGTAAAGTCAGTATGAGTATTTATCATCCTGATAAATTCTACCATCTAAAGTGCTTTCATCTTCAGGTTTATTCAGGTTTATTTATTTCCACAGTATTAAACCAAAGAAAGTTAATCACAAAAAGTTACATGTAAATGATATGAATGAAGATGTGAATAAAATAAATGTGATACTGCAGAGGGATCCATTAAGAAGCAAAGCTTGTAGACAATGGTCCCTATAAAGCATGCACGTGCATTGAGCCTATAGAAAAAGAAATAAAAGAGAGCATACCATTGGGAGGACAAAATAACAGGACTCAATGCACATGTTGCTTACAAAAACTAATTAAACATACAGATGTGAACAAACAAAAACAGACAAGTACCTAGGGGCATGGACTACACAATACAATAGGCCAGCGAACTGAATTTAAAATGAACAATTGCATTACAGAGATTCAGCGATAAGCTTCCAACATAATAGATTTGTATATACGCTTAAAAGTATAAATGTTTTTTGAGGATTTAAGTTTGCCAGTAAATGAGTTCCAAAGCATAGGTCCCTCGTGTTTAACCGTTTTATGAGCAAAAGAGGTACAAGTATATGGAATGTGAAAATTTGAGGCTTGACGAGTGAAGTGAGAATGAATTTCACAATTCCGAACAAAACTAAACTTTTAATAGAATAAGGTAAATTGTTACTGGTGAATTGGTACATGAGGGACCCAAGCTGATAATGATAAATATCCTTGAGTTTTAAAGTTTTATGTTTTAAGAATAGGGGATCCATATGTGCAGTAAAATCTGAGAAATTGATTATACGAAGGGCCCGTTTCTGCAAGAGGAGAAGTCTGTTTAAATTTTTGCTAGAGCTACCTCCCCATGCAAGTATCCCATAATTAATATAAGATATATACAACCAGGGTATTGTACAGAGAATCAAGAACGGGTCCGGGAAAAAAATGTTTTATCCTATTAATAACACCAATGTTCCGAGCGATAATTTTACAAATATAGTCGATATGACTTTTCCATGTTAGCCCGCAATCAATAAATAATCCCAAAAATTTACAACAATTAGTTTATTTAATGATGGAATCATTAATCTTGACTTCACCTGGAAGGTCACTGGCAGAATTACTAAATAACATGTAGTTTGTTTTGGCAGTATTAAGGGATAGCCCATTGACTGTAAACCAATTTGCAGCAGACTTAAGCTCATTGTTAACTGTGTGCACAAGGTGATTAATGTTACTATACGAAAAAAATAAATTGGAGTCATCAGCAAACAATATAAATGAAAGCACACTAGAAGAATTTTCGAAGTCGTTAACATATAATATAACAAGCAATGGCCCAAGGATGGATCCCTGTGGTATGCCATGAGTAAGAATACCAGAACTTGAATTTATACCATTAATGGAACAGTACTGTGATCTATTGGAAAGATATCTCCTAAACCACTCAAGAGGAATTCCTCTGATACCATAAAATGAGAGTTTATGCAATAATATTTGATGGTCGATAGTATCAAATGCCTTTATAGAAAGGTCAATAAATATTCCTATCTTAGTATCCGGCAAGTTGAACCGCTCTGATAGGATCTTCTTGACTGTGTGATAGGGGAAGGTGGTGGGTTCCGTTGGATTCTCTGGAATCCCGCCAAACCTGAGGTTAAAGCCTCGAGAGTGCCGTTCCAGGTTTAGAGTAGCCTCCTCGAGGTGTTTGATCTTGTTCAGCGCCGTGTTCAGCTGTGTTGACAAGTTTGAGACCCCAGCAGACATGGTCTTATTTTTGTCCTGGATCTCCTCAATTGTCTTTGATGAAAACTGCAATGCCTCCTCCATCTCCGTCTGTTTAGTTTCCAGAGTTTCGATTCTATTTATTAGTCTCTGTTGATTTGAGATGACGGTGTCAATTTCATGTTTAAATCCACCGCCATCAATCGAACCTCCTGCCGCAGGCTAGCTATAGCATTGTCCGATGATGCAGTGGGCGAACTGGGTTGGTCACCTGACCCGACTGGCGCGAGATCTGGCTCTGTTGAAACCGATGTAGAAACTGGTACTTTTTCTCTTTTCTGGGTGGCATAGTGGTTGTTTCGAGAGTAAATTGGTGTTGAAATATCGGCAGAATGGTATGTACTCATGATAAAGGTTGATAATGGAGATGGAGGAGATATTTTGGAAGAATTTTATGGATTTTCCCGGAGCACTGGTTCAATGTGTCATCTCATAGCGAAGCGCCCTCTTAGAGAAAAAGAAATTGTGTATGTATGTCAATTTTACAAAATGTTGCCGTCTAGTATTTTTTTGTAAAAAAATCAAAATAATTTACATAAGCATATAAAAACGTAAGCATGTTATCGTGATGAAACTTTCACAGGTTAGTACATGTATTTCTTGGAAAAGGGTTGAAATAGAGGTATGTTTCCAAATATCAATGCATGTAGTAGGACTTTATGTGGTGTAGCTCCCTCTATAGTTTAGATAGAGATAAGCAAATTGGCACAGGTGGTGACTGGTGTTTGCTACCTTATTTGGAATGGCGCCCTCTTGTGACACTTACAAATACAGTACATTGTAACATGAAAATAATTAATAACTAGAGCTAATGTGCTTCACGAAGCACGAATATCAGCTGAATAGCACATTGACTATTATTAGGGTGGATATTCCAAGTTCGATTTTGCAGATAACTTCCTATTTTTTGCTAACCTAGTTCTGTGGCCTAGGGTGCGGAGTATATGTCCAGAGACTTGGCCACAGTATGAGGCTAAGTTAACAGAGGCTCCAGAGTCCATGAGCATCAAAATTAACATTGGAGTAGCCTTTCAAGCTATGAACATTTTGAATTCTGTAAACAACTCAAAGACTAAAGTTTAATGATATCTCTTTGTAACTAGAGAGTATTGAACATGTTTAAATAATTGTAACGTTAGGCCTATACACCGATGTTAACGTTTGCCCAGTTTCCGGACATGACATTATGATTTCACACAGAATTTTGTGATACTGAAATCCATGTAGGTTATACATTTTTAAAATTACTATTTAGTACATGATACCAACATTTACCCGAACAATTTTTAAGTGGATCCATTCGGTGATTTTTTCTCAAGAACAATAGGGGAAAACAACTGTGGGCCATCAAAATCATGATCACATTGACCAAAGTTACCGTAATAGTACGTACATGTAGATGGCCTGACATTAGAACTTGAAATCATTTTTGAAGAGCAAAATTAATCCGAAATCATCTGTTTTGTTTGTGCACACGAAATTCTGTACCTAGAAATTATGGTTACTGAAAACGTTAAATATCATTTCAATGTATAGTTAATGAACAAAACAGTTTATTTATATTGTATTATATTGTTAAAACAAACAATACAAAAATCAGCATCTTACCATGGAGCTGAAACGAGCAGACTAGTAATATGTGGTGCGACAACGCTAGCTCGTGTACACCGCATGCATGCATACCCACCCACACCTCGACACACACGGCAGGCAGGGCGGGCGGGCACAATACATTCATAGGGACAGGGCGATCGGAACTTGAGAACGAGGTTTTTCATGTACACGTACTCGCTATGCATGTGAAATGTGCACATGTAATTAAATGACCGCTAGTGACCATTATGTGTCCACTGGCACAGGTTAATGGTACATCTGTCCAAGTTTGGCCGCAATAGGCCACGAAATATGGGAGCATTTTGTAAATTTTCAGTAAATGACCACTACTGACCACTAGGTGACCATTGGCCAAATTTTATGAATATGCCTCGACGGCGCATTTATTCCTCCATGATTTGACCAAGTTTGTTTGAACTCGACTGAATAGTTTTAGAGTTAGAGCCTTTTTAATTTTGGTCACGTGACCGTTTGACCAAAGAAAGAAAGAAAGAATATATCAGCGTGCTACGCACGGTACGTAGTGACAACTTATCATTGGAATAACTTCTCCTGACCTTTGGTACATGTAGGCTACCATTATCTCGAAACTAAAAAAACCAACATTTTTATATTTTTGCAATTTGCTTACATGTAGTTTCTCTTTTGGGTAATTACAATCGCCCACTTAATCAAGTTAGAAAGTAATGCTGTGCACTGTCAATTGGAGCATCAACTAATTAATGACAGTGGGATATAATGCATACGGTTTATACTTCCATCATGTCCATTGGTTCTCGGCCCGTTTTTACTGTTCATTACTGTTCATTACTGTTCATTACTGGTACAGTCCTGGATGCACACTTTGCATAATGTTCAGTTAAATGTTGTGTGTGGGTTGAGTGCATCCCAACAGAGAACAAATGAAAATAATAAAGGTGCACTTTGAATTACTGTGAGAGTGTTTTATTTTTTCAAGGTTAAAGACCATTTTTGATGATGGTATCAAATATCTCAGGTGTTGTCGCTTCAGTAAAATGACTGAAATAATTTCCAGAATGACTTTTCTTTCATCTGGAGACTGAAATTCCACATTGGATTACATGTACATGTAATACGCATGTACATGTACATGTAATACGCATGTACATGTACATGTAATACGCATGTACATGTACATGTAATACGCATGTACATGTACATGCAATACGCATGTACATGTACATGCAATACGCATGTACATGTACATGCAATACGCATATACATGTACATGCAATACGCATGTAAATGCGAACAATCTAAAAGCATGTTAAACTATTTTCTCATTAAGGACAGAATGAAGTAAGGAGAATTTTTCCAAGTTTTATGCTTGTAAAGTTGGGATGCATTTACTGACATTTAACAAAACATGTATACCCGGTACTGGCTTTTGAGTATTCATCTGAACCAATGCCAATAACGTTTGCATACACAACGCTGTATGTGTAAGTCTTCTCCATTTTAAATTCCCCTTACCTCTCCCCCCCTCTCCTCTCTTGGTGCTCTCCAGCCTTTGCACCTCCAAATTAAATAAAAAATTCTGAATACTTACCACTGACGCCTGTGGACACCATCTTGAAAAAAAAGAAAAATAAACAAAACCCTTGTGTGACCAAAATTTAATAAAACTTCTTACGCCTACTTGAAGCTCCGGAAGCAACGCATCAATACAAAGAAGCAAGAGAATATTGACAGAACAGAACCTGGATGGATCCTCAGAGGGGCATTGAATGAGAAATGAGTTATTATTTCAGCGTTCCCCCCCCCCCTGAATACACTAGGGCCTTATTCCCAGGCTTGGTATTTGTCTGGTTGATCCATGTAAAGGATCTCGGCTCTGTGATCGTCCCTAATGGCGTCATAATGACGTCATAATGACATGCCAGTCCTCGCTGTTATCGCTTAACGGTCCAAGAAGGTAGGGCGGTTCTAACTCAAAAGTGCAAATTAAGTGCAATTAAACCCAGTACAACGGCCACCCTGAACAAAGAAATCAATGTCGCCAGCCATTCAGGTTTTCCAATTTAACTCAGGCATATTGTGTCCATATATAGTGTCTAAGCTTACATACCTGTATACCATCCAATAGATGGCCACTTCCCACAGGTTCATCCATTTTTAAGCCCAAATTCATTTAATAATAATAATAATAATAATAATAATAATAATAATAATAATAATGGACACTTACATTGCGCCGGTATCCGCCAAGTTTGACGCTCATGGCGCATGGCGCATGAACATTATTTACCCCTGTCATCAGGCCAGTTATATCATTTCTAGAACTATCTCAACTCCCTGGGGAATATGCAGCCCATGCTGCCAAATGTTTTTTTAATTTTTTTTTATATTTTTTTTAATATTTTTTTTTATACTAAACTTACTGCCACTATTTGTTTAAGTCCCCAGGTTATGAAATTTTGCAAAGCTTGTACTTAAAAAAATTGATTATTTGAAGAAGAATGACTATAAAAGTATACTTTACTTTAAATCAATATACATGTAAATGTAAAATAAAAAGTTGAAATGGATCTGGTAATTGGTATTTTGTTTTAACCCTAACCACCCCAAATCCTGCAAAATCATCCAAGGGGCACTTTGTGCAAAACATTCAGCACTGTTGGAAACTGGTACTTTCACCTCTTCAAATGGGGCAAAATTACTACCTGGCAAGAAGTACAGGCCATCAGTGCTGAATATGAAAGATCAAGAAAATGCATGGTGCATTTTGACGATAAGGGCATGTTTCCAAAAGTGCACTGATGGATTTTGGAGTATTCAGGAAGGTTGCTAGCCAGAATACCAGGGGGGTTGGTTAATGCAGGTAGGAATACTGTCGAGTACATGTAAAGCATACTATAGGACCTTGTTATGAGGTCAGGTTCGTTAAGTACATATACCATTGCTTTCCAACTCGGATGTCCGTAGCACCAGGGCTAATACATGAACATAGATGAGGTTGACAGTTAACTTAAATGATACCACCGAAAACAGAAAGATTTCAAGGACTGTGTTTGATACCATCAAACTTGCACAAAGTTGTGTTTTATTTAAAACTGTGCCAGATGGCAGCTTTTTGAAATTAAAATCTAATGTTCATAATTATCTGATTAATCTGCCACCTGCTCAGAATATTTGAACTTTAGCTTGGGCATCCCTCATGCTTCTTGTTCTCTTGGGTAGTGTTTAAATTTTTAAAAAAGGGGAAAAAATATTTTCTCTTCCATGAACATTAGACAAAATAATATCTAGGATTGATTGAAACTGGTACTAACTTTACACCAAATAATTTGTATATGAAACTGTTACCATGTACGTATGTATGTCATTTGAGAATAATCAGATAATCTCAAAAGGAAACATTGACTTACATACCTGTACAGTACATTATGTTTATATTGGTACATTATGTTTATATTGGTCATTCAGACAAAATAATATCTAGGATTGATTGAAACTGGTACTAACTTTACACCAAATAATTTGTATATGAAACTGTTATCATGTACATATATATATATGTATGTCATTTGAGAATAATCAGATAATCTCAAAAGGAAACATTGACTTACATACCTGTACAGTACATTATGTTTATATTGGTACATTATGTTTATATTGGTCATTCAGACAAAATAATATCTAGGATTGATTGAAACTGGTACTAACTTTACACCAAATAATTTGTATATGAAACTGTTATCATGTACATATATATATATGTATGTCATTTGAGAATACCAATTGTGTTTGTCCATTTGCTTTTAAATTAAAATATCAAACTACCGTACATGTATTTATATTTATAGTTGTCGTTTATATACAATGTAGGAACCTTGAATGTGTGGACATGCATATACAAAACGCTATTGCAATCTGTTATTCATTTATAAGTAAATTTAATATTCACTGAAAAGTTCCTTGCATGAATGCTGTAAAATCAATGATTTCAAACTAGTATAAAAAAAATATATATCAATCTTTACTTATTAAAAAAAAAAATCGTGTCCCAAGGACACTATTCAATTTAATTTTAATAAAATCTAGTGTATAACTTTGATATTCTCAAAAAAAACAAAAAAAAACCCAATAAATTATCACAGTTTTACATGAAACATACTTGGTGTAAAGTAGGTGATGGTATCAAAGAAAGCATTTTCACTATAATAGTGCTAGGAGTTATTGGTTAGTTCGCTAAACGTTTAACAAAAACTTTTACGGTCGGTTAACTGAAAGTCGGCATCCGACAGCCACACAAACTAGATAGTCATTAAATGTTTACATTTTCAATCAAAAAGCATCAATAAATCAAATTCGTTAATAACAAACATATTGAAACAGGCTCCTGAACTACAGGATTTTAATTTTAAAATTTAAATCAAAATTTCAAATATGAAAAATATACACAACAACTGAACAAAAAAAAATAACGGCATAATTTTTGATTTTTCGTTTGCACAAAAATGTAAAATTTTGTACATTTATATGTACGTAATTTTACATTTTTTGTAAACACACAGATTTCTATTTCTATTTCTATTTTATTTCTCGGTATATATCAACAAATACATAGATGACCAACATTACAAGGAATACATAAAACGAATGCTTTACGTACAAAAACATAACACAATACCATTCAACTCCCGAAGGATTACCCAAAAGAAACATTGTTTCTGTCTAGGGGTTCTCCAAGTTGAATGGATACACAGAATATAAGAAGCAATAAATATAAAATAAAGTTTTAATTATAATTATAACAAAATTAAATAAAGTGAAATAAATAGTTAAATAAAGCTTTAAAGTAAAGTATGTAAATAATAAAATCATAGATTGTACTAATTAAATAAGAATACTATATAAGCAAAAACCAAAACCAAGCTTAAACATGAACAAGCATTAAAAGCAACATCTCCAAACTAAACAAACATAATCAATCAATTAATCAAAATAATAAATCAATAAATAAATACAGATTAAAATAAAACCAAAAACAAAATAATTATAGATAATTGATAATTATCAGTAAATAATAAATAAATATAAATATATAAATTTATAAAAAATTGAATTTTTTAATATAAATAATTAGACACATAATTACATACACAAATAAATAAATAAATAAATAAACAAAAATTTCATTGAACATTTTTTTTCACAAAATAGTGTATTAGAAAAACCTGAATTACTGTATTCAACTACAGTGTAAGACAATTATTGAAATGCCTTAATAGGCCTGAGAGATAGGATTAGAACTGAGCAGATGGTCGCGTAAAGAAGTAATGAATGGTTTATATGAAGTCTCGATACAGAGGTCTCTTAGGTCACGAGGAAGAGAATTAAAAAACCTGGGGAAAAAGATAAATGAAGAAAATTTTAAACAGTTAGTCCTACTGTATTGATGTTTAAAAAGCAAAGTTTCCGTCTTTCTAGTATTTGGTAGCGGTAGAAAAGTTTCGGGAATGTTGTTATACTTGTGTAGACATTTAGTAATAAAACATACAGTGAGGAATATCAGCCTGTTGTAGAGAGGAGGCAAGTGAAGTGTGGTTAGACGTTGTTCATAGGAGAGAGAATTGGAAACATGGTAAGGAAAACATGACCTAGTGAAGCGTCGTTGGATTGACTCAAGGCACTCAATGTGTTTTTTTTGGTGTGGAAGCCAGGCAGGAGCACCATACTCTATAACAGGCCTGCAGAGAGAACAGAATAGTGTTATTAGTACCTGTGGATTTCTGGATTTGACAGTGCGACGGATGAATCCAGCCAGTTTAGCACATCTTGAACGGACCATTTGAACATGTTTTGACCAGGACAAGTCTTTTGAGATGATTATGCCAAGATATTTATATGAGTCAACAACTTCCAATGGGTCAGACTCTTGCAGTGAGTACGCCGTTGATATTTGACTCCTAGATCGAGAAATATGCATAACTTTACATTTATTTGAGTTTAATTTCATGTGATTATCATTGCACCACTTACTGATGATATCTAGGTCATTCTGCAAAATAACAGTGTCGCTGGTATTTCTAATAATTCTGTACAAGACTGTGTCATCTGCATACTGCGGAAGAAAAGATTTAACATAGGTAGGTAATTCTGATGTAAATAAATTAAATAACACAGGACCGAGAACTAAGCCTTGTGGAACACCAGATGTAACAGGTATCCAGTCGGACTTGGCACCTGAAAAAAGAACACGCTGCCGACGGTTGGAAAGGAAATTCTTAATCCACATCCACATGTTGCTGGAAATGCCATACTTGTGTAGCTTCTGTAATAGAATGGAATGATCAACACGGTCAAAGGCTTTAGACCAGTCAAGAAAGATTGCGTCAATTCTTGCTGGTTTTGCTGTATCTAAAGCTCTGGCCCAAGTGTCAAAAAGAGTAGTTAACTGAGTTATGCAGGAATGTTTGGGTTGAAACCCATGCTGTGAGTCAGGTATAATATTGTACTCTGCCGAGTGCTGAAGGAGCCTTTTTGACACAAAACATTAAAACATTTATACTGCTAAATTATAAGGACTTAATGATGGCTGCCATGGGGACAGCAATTATCTAATTCAAATCATTTATAAATAATGTTCATTTAATATATTTATCATTATGTCTCCTGATACTTCAAGGCTGTTCAGTGGTATACATATAAATATGCGGTGTATGCTCATGTACGTGTTCATATTTTCTCGGTGGTAATTTAAAAAAGCCTACACTACGTGTACTGCTATCACTGTAGAAAATATGTAGGTAATTGGGAAAGGACTCACTAGTATGTAGTTTTGTGACATGGCTTTAAAAACAATAAAATCAGATAAACCACAAGGGAATCTAATTACATGTAGCCTGTACGTAAATACATCGTTTAGAGTGAACAAATAATAACTGACTATAAAGAGCGGGATTTGAACCCTGCTACATGTACCTCCACTTAAAAAAAACCTTTTTGAAGTCTTGCACTATTACTCATTTGTACATGTAACTGCTTAGTTACATGTAGTTTGTTAGCAAAAGCGACACAATCTTACAGAATAGTCAGAAGTAGCCACACCTTAACCCTAACCTTCCCAAATCCTCCATAAACCTCTTTGCTAAAGTGAAGGGTTTTGGAGGATTGAGGTTATTAGGCATACTTGCCTTTCCAAGGTACATATGTACATCCATGTTTGTTGTAGTGATTGCAAGGTCAGTGCTTGGGTCAGTGGACACTGTTTATTGCTCCATGCATGCAGGGAGGGTCCCTGGCCATGTACATGTATCACAGATTAGAAACACATGTGTGCATACATGTCATGTGCTTGCTTTACTACTGAAGGATTTTGGAGGATTCAGGTTAAGCAAATGGGCCTAGGGAGTTAGGAAGGATTCAGGTTATGTGTAAGCAAATGGGCCTAGGGAGTTAGGAAGGATTCAGGTATATATGTGTAAGCAAATGGGCCTAGGGAGTTAGGAAGGATTCAGGTTATGTGTAAGCAAATGGGCCTAGGGAGTTAGGGTTAATCATGACTTTGCGCAATACAAATCAGTAGAAATTGTCGCTTATTTTCACCCCATAAAGCTCTTAATTGTCAAGATATTGACATGCTTTTGGTGACCCATTGAAAATGACAATGTGTTTTACAGAGCTGAACAAATCAAAAAGACTCATTTCAGTGACTCAAGATTATTTATCTTTATAGTTTAAAGTATAGCCCCGTGGATAACAGCTTTGTGCTCATTTGAACATACAACATGTAAACGTACATGTTAATTGTTAGTAAATAAATAAATAACAATTATAATAATGATAATATATATTTTTAATTTGCTACTTTTTTACGCAAAAACTTGTAGTCATTACATGTATTCTAGAAATATTGACCACAGAAAAACAACATGTGATCGAATATGAGGATGTTATCCATGTTTTGTACACTGTACAATCAATGGAAGATCAACTTATTAAAAAAAACTTATATAAATAATCAGATAATCTCAAAAGGAAACATTGACTTACATACCTGTACAGTACATTATGTTTATGTTCCTAGCCAGAATACCTATAGGGGGTTAGGGTTAAGGAAGGTTCCTAGCCAGAATACCTATAGGGGGTTAGGGTTAAGGAAGGTTCCTAGCCAGAATACCTAGGGGGTTAGGGAAAGCTTTCCTGCATTTTCACTCACAAAACATTTTACCAAATAAGTTGATAGAAAAGGTACAACATTGCTAATTACCTGATAACAAAATTACCCAGTCATAATCCAAAGGTTTAAAACTTGCTGTGAAGTTGGAAAAAAATTCCAATAATCCCAATATTATTGTCAGAATTGCTCTCCTATCAGAGAAAATAATTATGCACATTTACAAACGAGCGTTTCCTACATAACACATTTACAAACGAGCGTTTCCTACATAACACTTTACAAACGAGCGTTTCCTACACATTTACAAACGAGCGTTTCCTACATAACACTTTACAAACGAGCGTTTCCTATATAACACATTTACAAACGAGCGTTTCCTACATAACACTTTACAAACGAGCGTTTCCTATATAACACTTTACAAACGAGCGTTTCCTGTATAACACTTTACAAACGAGCGTTTCCTGTATAACACTTTACAAACGAGCGTTTCCTGTATAACACTTTACAAACGAGCGTTTCCTGTATAACACATTTACAAACGAGCGTTTCCTGTATAACACTTTACAAACGAGCGTTTCCTGTATAACACTTTACAAACGAGCGTTTCCTGTATAACACTTTACAAACGAGCGTTTCCTGTATAACACATTTTACAAGCAGCGTTTCCTGTATAACACTTACAAACGGCGTTTCCTGTATAACACTTACAAACAGCGTTTCCTGTATAACACTTTACAAACGAAGCGTTTCCTGTATAACACTTTACAAACGCAGCGTTTCCTGTATAACACTTTACAAACGGCGTTTCCTGTATAACACTTTACAAACAGCGTTCCTGTATAACACTTTACAAACGAGCGTTTCCTGTATAACTTACAAGCGAGCGTTTCCTGTATAACACTTTACAAGCAGCGTTTCCTGTATAACACTTACAAACGAGCGTTTCCTGTATAACACATTTACAAACGAGCGTTTCCTGTATAACACTTTACAAACGAGCGTTTCCTGTATAACACATTTACAAACGAGCGTTTCCTGTATAACACTTTACAAACGAGCGTTTCCTGTATAACACATTTACAAACGAGCGTTTCCTGTATAACACTTTACAAACGAGCGTTTCCTGTATAACACTTTACAAACGAGCGTTTCCTGTATAACACTTTACAAACGAGCGTTTCCTGTATAACACTTTACAAACGAGCGTTTCCTGTATAACACTTTACAAACGAGCGTTTCCTGTATAACACTTTACAAACGAGCGTTTCCTGTATAACACTACAAACGAGCGTTTCCTGTATAACACATTTACAACGAAGCGTTTCTGTATAACACATTACAAACGAAGCGTTTCCTGTATAACACTTTACAAACGAGCGTTTCCTGTATAACACTTACAAACGGCTTTCCTGTATAACACTTTACAAACGAGCGTTTCCTGTATAACACTTTACAAACGAGCGTTTCCTGTATAACACATTTACAAACGAGCGTTTCCTGTATAACACTTTACAAACGAGCGTTTCCTGTATAACACTTTACAAACGAGCGTTTCCTGTATAACACATTTACAAACGAGCGTTTCCTGTATAACACTTTACAAACGAGCGTTTCCTATATAACACTTTACAAACGAGCGTTTCCTATATAACACTTTACAAACGAGCGTTTCCTATATAACACTACAAACGAGCGTTTCCTATATAACACTTTACAAACGAGCGTTTCCTATATAACACTTTACAAACGAGCGTTTCCTATATAACACTTTACAAACGAGCGTTTCCTATATAACACTTTACAAACGAGCGTTTCCTATATAACACTTTACAAACGAGCGTTTCCTATATAACACTTTACAAACGAGCGTTTCCTATATAACACATTTACAAACGAGCGTTTCCTATATAACACATTTACAAACGAGCGTTTCCTATATAACACATTTACAAACGAGCGTTTCCTATATAACACATTTACAAACGAGCGTTTCCTATATAACACTTTACAAACGAGCGTTTCCTATATAACACTTTACAAACGAGCGTTTCCTATATAACACTTTACAAACGAGCGTTTCCTATATAACACATTTACAAACGAGCGTTTCCTATATAACACATTTACAAACGAGCGTTTCCTATATAACACATTTACAAACGAGCGTTTCCTATATAACAAATTTACAACCGTGCGTTTCCTATATAACACTTTACAAACGAGCGTTTCCTATATAACACTTACAAACGGCGTTCCTATATAACACATTTACAAACGAGCGTTTCCTATATAACACTTTACAAACGAGCGTTTCCTATATAACACATTTACAAACGAGCGTTTCCTATATAACACATTTACAAACGAGCGTTTCCTATATAACACATTTACAAACGAGCGTTTCCTATATAACACATTTACAAACGAGCGTTTCCTATATAACACATTTACAAACGAGCGTTTCCTATATAACATTTACAAACGAGCGTTTCCTATATAACACATTTACAAACGAGCGTTTCCTATATAACACATTTACAAACGAGCGTTTCCTATATAACACATTTACAAACGAGCGTTTCCTATATAACACTTTACAAACGAGCGTTTCCTATATAACACTTTACAAACGAGCGTTTCCTATATAACACATTTACAAACGAGCGTTTCCTATATAACACTTTACAAACGAGCGTTTCCTATATAACACATTTACAAACGAGCGTTTCCTATATAACACATTTACAAACGAGCGTTTCCTATATAACACATAAATAAACGAGCGTTTCCTATATAACACATTTACAAACGAGCGTTTCCTATATAACACATTTACAAACGAGCGTTTCCTATATAACACTTTACAAACGAGCGTTTCCTATATAACACTTTACAAACGAGCGTTTCCTATATAACACATTTACAAACGAGCGTTTCCTATATAACACATTTACAAACGAGCGTTTCCTATATAACACATTTACAAACGAGCGTTTCCTATATAATACATTTACAAACGAAGCGTTTCCTATATAACACTTTACAAA
Source organism: Zoroaster sp. YZ-2022 (assembly GCA_029582265.1). Classification (NCBI taxonomy): domain Eukaryota; kingdom Metazoa; phylum Echinodermata; class Asteroidea; order Forcipulatida; family Zoroasteridae; genus Zoroaster; species Zoroaster sp. YZ-2022. The sequence goes on along the minus strand of CM055821.1, from coordinate 31,792,353 downwards.
CGAAGCGTTTCTATATAACACTACAAGCGAAGCGTTTCCTATATAACACATTTACAAACGAAGTTTTATATAACACATTTACAAACGAAGCGTTTTATATAACACATTTACAAACGAAGCGTTTCCTATATAACACATTTACAAACGAAGCTTTCCTATATAACACTTTACAAACGAAGCGTTTATATAACACTTTACAAACGAAGCGTTTCCTATATAACACTTTACAAACAGGCGTTTCCTATATAACACTTTACAAGCAGCGTTTCCTGTATAACACTTTACAAACAAAGCGTTTCCTATATAACACTTTACAAACGAAGCGTTTCCTATATAACACTTACAAACGAAGCGTTTCCTATATAACACTTTACAAACAGCGTTTCCTATATAACACTTACAAACGAGCGTTTCCTATATAACACTTTACAAACGAAGCGTTTCCTGTATAACACTTACAAACGAGCGTTTCCTATATAACACTTTACAAACGAAGCGTTTCTATATAACATATTTACAAACGAAGCTTTCCTATATAACACATTTACAAGCAGCGTTTCCTATATAACACATTTACAAACGAGCGTTTCCTATATAACACATTTACAAACGAGCGTTTCCTATATAACACTTTACAAACGAGCGTTTCCTATATAACACTTTACAAACGAGCGTTTCCTATATAACACTTTACAAACGAGCGTTTCCTATATAACACTATACAAACGAGCCTTTCCTGAATAACACTTTACAAACGAGCGTTTCCTGTATAACACTTTACAAACGAGCGTTTCCTGTATAACACTTTACAAACGAGCGTTTCCTGTATAACACTTTACAAACGAGCGTTTCCTATATAACACATTTACAAACGAGCGTTTCCTATATAACACTTTACAAACGAGCGTTTCCTATATAACACTTTACAAACGAGCGTTTCCTATATAACACTTTACAAACGAGCGTTTCCTATATAACACTTTACAAACAAGCGTTTCCTATATAACACTACAAACAAGCGTTTCCTATATAACACTTTACAAACAAGTGTTTCCTGTATAACACATAATTTACAAATAAGTGTTTTGTGTATAACACATTTACAAACAAGCGTTTCCTATATAACACTTTACAAACCGAAGCAGGTCAACTCGTACGCACGCCAACTCGTACACGGACCAACTCGTGCGCATATTGGTCAACTCGTACACGCACCAACTCGTACACGCACCAACCCGTACACACACCAACTCGTACGCAAACCAACTCGTGCGCGGTAGGATATTTTGATGCGAGTAGGTAGGCCTACGAAGTATTTTTGGGGTAATTCACGGCAGCTTAAGGATACGCAGTAGCATTATGTGGCATGCACCCAAACTGTCAATCATCGTTCAATTAAATAAAGCTATACAACCCAACAATAGCAATTGCCGCTCGTTAATTGGGTTTAATTGAGTGCATTGATCTTGAGTGGGCATGTTTTTGAAGACGCCGTCTATCGATAACTAGTCCCTTGACACGGATGGGCGGCCAAGCTATTGCAACCAGAGGCGAAGCACAAGACAAGTACAAGGCAGAGTTTTCAAGCTGTGGGGTGATTACCAAGCGGGGTCCCTCAAGACTTCCGGGCTGTTGGCAGCCTGCAGTCATCTTCATGGTCCTGCGATGTAGACACCACTGAGTGAGCGACGAAAACAAGAACAAACCGGCCCTTCTCAGGGCCACACATTTCCAAAAGAGATTATTATGTCACGTCGAACAAAAAAACAATCGGTCCTTATATATTTATTTATATCTAAAAAAAAAAAAGTCCTTCGAAACACAACGGTCCTTACGTGAAATAAATAAACAGCCAAACAATTAAATTGAATTTTTTTTGAAACTTTTTTTAATTCACATTGCTTCAAAGCAAAATTATTAATTCAAGCTTTACGGAAACACAACAAAAACCATTAATACTGTTAAACTTCAATTATTACTTCCAGCTTTTAAACTAGTTACACTTCAATAACACAACGATCCTACTTGGATTAACCTGTCTATACGCCACATAAAGCAAAACTATGTAGGATAATTTCAATAACACAACACATTACTTCGTATCACACTCCCGTTGGTAAATCACGCGTACGAGTTGGTGTGCGTACGAGTTGGTGTGCGTACGAGTTGGTGCGCGTACGAGTTGGTGCGTGTACGAGTTGGTGCGTGTACGAGTTGGTGTGTACAAGTTGGCACGCGTACGAGTTGACCTGTATTCTTACAAACAAGCGTTTCCTATATAACACTTTACAAACAAGCGTTTCCTATATAACACGTTTACAAACAAGCGTTTCCTGTATAGCACTAATTTACAAACAAGTGTTTTGTGTATAACACATTTACAAACAAGTGTTTCCTATATAACACATTTACAAACAAGCGTTTCTTGTATAACACATTTACAAACAAGTGTTTCCTGTATAACACATTTACAAACAAGCGTTTCTTGTATAACACATTTACAAACAAGTGTTTCCTGTATAACACATTTACAAACAAGCGTTTCTTGTATAACACATTTACAAACAAGTGTTTCCTGTATAACACATTTACAAACAAGTGTTTCCTGTATAACACATTTACAAACAAGTGTTTCCTGTATAACACATTTACAAACAAGCGTTTCCTGTATAACACATTTACAAACAAGTGTTTCTTGTATAACACATTTACAAACAAGTGTTTCCTATGTCAGGGATGAAATTCTTCTGACTTTTGGTGGAATTCCGACTTTGGGACTTTGAAAAACCAACTTTCAATTTCAGTTCCGACTTATTAGAATCTCCGACTTTGACAAGTTGACTTTTGAAGTTCCGACCTTTTACTTTCCGACAATGAAAAATGACAATGAAATAATATAAGTTTTGAAGATTTTGAAATGAAATAAAACAGTTTTTGCTTCCTATTTTGCTTTGTGTCACGTCTTTCTTTAATTTTATCGCACGCGGCGCGGCCACGGTCATATATCCCGGCATCCCCGCCCCGGAACCAGGCTGCAATTGGGAGATAAAATAAAACAACGCATTCCATTGGATCCTGGTGCCCTCTTTATAAAGTGCATTTGTGTTAGGTCAACGATGTTACTATCAGCCTTGTTTTGTTGGGTTTCCGATTTCAACATGACCGAGCACGGACCTTGCGCTGCGCTGCAATGCACGTGCAATGGACGGTGTGCAATGGCCAAGCTCGCACAATGACCATTTGTCGACTAGCGGCCGATATTAACTGGTACCCATGCTCAAAAACATGTGTTGGGTACCAGGCAATATCGACAATTGGTCCTTTTATGCGAACTTGGCCAATGTACATTTGCTGTGGTATGTGCATGCCTGCTTACGGTAACTTGTGTGTCCTGCCCGCTGCTGAGAAATTTTTAGATAGTTTAATTGTCTGCACTATGTCTTGTCATAAAGACATCGTTAGTCGGGACACAGGGGGACCGACAAAGGAAATCGATAAAGGAATTTAAAAAAACCGGCGGTGGGTATGGGTTGAATCATTATCTGGAGGATTTTTTCTGTCGGAATTCATCTGGAAATTGAAAAAGACGGCTAAAGCACTATGCCTGACATATGGTGTGATGCCGAAATAAACTATGCTGCTAAGGTGACAATGATGATGGCATCAAAAAAGGCCAGAAAGGCTCACTCCAGAGCAATGAAATCCAGGAGAGGGGATGTAAACTGACATGCTCATACTGGTAACATTTATAAAAATATACTTCCAAATGACATCATTGTACCATAGTAAATGTCAGGCATTTTCCAATACCTTTCAGTACTGTTTGACATTATGATGTATGGACTTCGCATTGCGCGTGTGCTGCGCACGTGTTTGTACAGACTTTGTGCAGACTTTGTGCTTTACGTGTTCACTTCCCATGACGGAAAAAATTCAGACTTTTTCATTTTTTCAGAATCTCATCCCTGCTATGTAACACATTTACAAACAAGTGTTTCCTACATGTATATAACACATTTACAAACAAGTGTTTCCTATACAGGTAACACATTTACAAACAAGTGTTTCCTATACAGGTAACACATTTACAAACAAGTGTTTCCTATACAGGTAACACATTTACAAACAAGTGTTTCCTATATAACACGTTTACAAACAAGTGTTTCCTGTATAACACATTTACAAACAAGCGTTTCCTATATACATGTAACACATTTACAAACAATTGTTTCCTATATAACACATTTACAAACAAATGTTTCCTGTATAACACATTTACAAACAAATGTTTCCTGTATAACACATTTACAAACAAATGTTTCCTATATAACACATTTACAAACAAATGTTTCCTGTATAACACATTTGCAAACAAGTGTTTCCTATATAACACATTTACAAACAAATGTTTCCTGTATAACACATTTACAAACAAGTGTTTCCTGTATAACACATTTTCAAACAAGTGTTTTGTGTATAACACATTTACAAACAAGTGTTTCCTATAATCACATTGTGAATGTTTGTTCACACTTCTTGAGACTTGGACTCTGCATTGAGCTGAAACTTTCACACATCATGGTTGGTCAATGTTTATATTGATTCGAAGGAGAGTAAATATACCTTTCATTGAAAGTTTTTTTTTATATTAATAATAGGTCATAATAACTCATTTGGGGAAGGGGTGGGGTACTGTTTAAGTGTTCAGGCAAAGTGGTGTTTTAGCAGGGTTTTGTGTTTTGGCAGCTGTGATCAAATTCAGGAAACATGTCTCTGACATTTTTATACATTTCAACAAAAGTGTATATATATATATATATATATATATATATATATATATATATATATATATATATATATATATATAGGCTTTAAACCATTTTAATTTTCAACCCTCCCATTGCTACACTTTAGTGGGAAGTTGCTATAGAGGTCAAAACCATGCAGTCAACTGCCTGTTTTGACTGTTGACCCAAATGTGCACACAGGGGCATTTTTGACTGGTTTTTATTGTCATTTTGACCACCCTGAACAATACCAGACAATGCTTTTATATACGGTACCTATCAAAAACGATCGACTCATTTTGACTTGTAAATGTACTTACTACACGTAAGGTTTGACAGTGTTTGACTTTTAAGTGCACTAGATATACCTTGGCAAGTATCTGAACATTTTGACTGATTTTGACCCTTGTAGTAGTAGGAGGGTTAATACAGCAAACCAACACAAACTGGGACTTTGCTACATGTATACAGTATCACCACCAAATAATTGATGAACACATACTGTAAAAAAGGAAGACCATGATCAAATTTACAAATCCAATTTTTGTATTCTGAACGTGTGCCACCCCCCCCCCCCCCCAAAAAAAACCCCTGCATTTTGGGCTTCAATTGGCTGAAAATCAAAGAAATCATAAAGCTACATTCACCTACCGGTATGGTTATTGAGATACTTAGTGTAAAGAGTGTAACACCATTCCCCACTCCCCCTTGCTACGTACATATACATGTACATGTTAGTACCATAAGTTTCTGTCAACTGTATCTCTTTCATAAGCCGCAAATACATAGTATTTACATTGGGCATAAGATTACACTGTATACACCTATATGTAGTTAGTTTATTAGGAGAGGTAAATATCGTATTTATATTTGGATAATTGCCAGCAGTCACTGTATGTTTAGCTAGGCAGCCAATAGGTAGCCTCAGTTATTATTACCCCGCACGCACGGTTAATGGAGAGAACAGCGATGCTCCTGAGCCGGTGATCAACTGGTTGTTATGACATAAGCCTCCCCTACAACACTGTGTGCTGTTGAGTCCCCAGCTGCATTGCGTGTAACTACCTGACAATAACCAGTCGCTGTATGTAATGTGGAAAGCACCCACTGTGTGTGTGTGTTCAATCATTAAGTAGTCTTCAGTGGACAAGGTGTTTGCACCACATCTCCTGTAGTGGTTTCAAGCCCAGTGAATGTCAATGTTGTGAGATGAGTTGAGCCGCAGTACAGCCACTGCTGAGTCCGGTGTGCACACACACACACACACACACACACACACACACACACACGCACACACGCACACACGCACACTTGTGGTTTGATCTGGTGGGGTAGGGGGAATTCCTTCATCCAGGGGCTGTCACATGTGTGGGCACCTGCTTCAATGCTGCCTATAGGATGTGACCTCTCCACCAGGAATATTGTATGTAATACCTGTTTGATGAGACAACAACAGACATGACAGACATCGGAGGATATGTAATTATGCTGGTAGAGACCAAGGATAGACAAATAAAGCTATTTGGTAAGCTTGTACTGCAGCATTTCACCGATTTGTAGACTGATCTCCATTTTGTTATTTTTGAATAATGTTTTGTTTTAAATTGATATTTTGGTTTAATTGTTTAGCTTTTATTTTGTGATTTGTTTTGATGATTATTTGTTGCATTCATGCATTAACTTACAATTTGTCTGTAATTCTGACCTACTGTGCATGGCTCAATTTTTAGGAACAAATCTACTTGACAACCGGGCTAGTTAGTGCACATGTATACTTCGTAAACTCAAGAATTCTACTACACCAGAAATATTTTTTACAATACAAAACACATGAGCAATTTATAATTTTGTTGTATCAGTAGTGTCTGGAAACCCATTTCAAGCCCTGCTCACTGTACATGTTCCTTACATGTAGTTCCTGTCGCTGAAGCTGTGTACTGTATGTGTTAAATTATATCTTTATTGTATCCAAACCAAGGATTTCTCAAAAAGCACTGTAACTCGCAAACCTGATAAAACCTGTGAGTGTGATGGGAAGACGATGAAGTAGTATTCAGTTTTTGATAGGAAACAAAAGCAAACATGATCGGAAACCCATACATAATCAAGTACAATGTAGGGACCAGAAATCCTATCCATGGGTCAGGCTTAGGTCCATGACCCATGTCCTCAGAGGTGCAGATGAGAAGGAAAACAAAAACAAAAACAAAAAACAACCCCAAACACCATCCTGATTGTACCAGCTACATGTTGTAATACAATCCATTATGCTTGTGTAGAGAATTCAAACCAGCTATTTCTTTATTAATAACTTCCCTAGATAACGTCAGGATAAACGCCACTACACTTGTATGCCTTGGGGGAGACTCTGCATTTTCAACAAAATTATCACAAAAAAAAGGGCAACCAGGACAACCCCAAAGGGATAATGACATGGCAAATGGAAATAACTACTCGCTTAGGGAATTACAAACTGTGTCAGAGAAGAATTAAAATTGAAATATGAGGGGAAAAAAATGATTTGAAAAGAATTACAAAACTGAGGCTATAAAGGCATGGGGGAACACCTGTTATTTCCATACAGATCCCTGTATTTTTTATTCATATTGATCTGTGGTGAGTCTAGGGCTGTGCCGGGTATCCGCGTATCCGGATACCTGACCGAAACGGTCATTACCCGGTTCCATTTTTCGGTTCCAATTACCCATAAACGACTTTTTAAAATTCGGACTTAACATTTGAGCTGTGCAAACAGAAATCTGTGACTCTGGATAACGTCAGGATAAACACCACTACACTTGTATGCCTTGGGGGAGACTCTGCATTTTCAACAAAATTATCACCAAAAAAAGGGCAACCAGGACAACCCCAAAGGGATAATGACATGGCAAATGGAAATAACTACTCGCTTAGGGAATTACAAACTGTGTCAGAGAAGAATTAAAATTGAAATATGAGGGGAAAAAAATGATTTGAAAAAAATTACAAAACTGAGGCTATAAAGGCATGGGGGAACACCTGTTATTTCCATACAGATCCCTGTATATTTTATTCATATTGATCTGTGGTGAGTCTAGGGCTGTGTCGGGTATCCGCGTATCCGGATACCCGACCGAACGGTCATTACCCGGTTCCATTTTTCGGTTCCAATTACCCATAAACGACTTTTTAAAATTCGGACTTAACATTTGAGCTGTGCAAACAGAAATCTGTGACTCTGGATAACGTCAGGATAAACACCGCTACACTTGTATGCCTTGGGGGAGACTCTGCATTTTCAACAAAATTATCACAAAAAAAAGGGCAACCAGGATAACCCCAAAGGGATAATGACATGGCAAATGGAAATAACTACTAGCTTAGGGAATTACAAACTGTGTCAGAGAAGAATTAAAATTGAAATATGAGGGGGAAAAAATGATTTGAAAAGAATTACAAAACAGGCTATAAAGGCATGGGGGAACACCTGTTATTTCCATACAGATCCCTGTATATTTTATTCATATTGATCTGTGGTGAGTCCCTGATTACTACCCATTTGAAAGTTTGTGGCTGTGCCCCCTGGTGGAGTAATGTATCATGCAGTGCATACTCAAATTCACCTGTTTCCTCCGCTATATATATATATATATATATATATATATTATAATTGCTTTACAACCTGTACATGATGAGTGGGAATTTTAAAATGCGACTAGTATTTTGAGATGTTGACTTTAAAAAAAAAGGAAAGTGATAAATTCTGTTTAAAAAACATGCATCTTTTTTTTGGTTTTTTTTTTGGAACGTTTATTGACGATCGATGATTGCTAAAGGTTAAAGGTACCATATTTCCTGCTGGCTGATGAATCAATTTTTTCCTGCTATAGAATCATCAAAGGACACATTTTGAGAGTAATATATAATCACACAAATTGTTACTATCCACAACAAGGGTGTACAAAGTAAGCATTTTTGATCTATGCTTCTTAAGGACTGACAATTAATATGATCTCAAAATTGTTTGATAATTATATATAGCCTGTCTGACCACACTCACTACCGCTTCTAAGATTTATAATCTAAGCCTCATTTGCCCAGGCTAGGCCTCAAGGATTTTAGATGAACATCTCCGTCTGGCAAGTAAATGTCTAAGTGTTGCATGTACATGTAGGAGCGATACTCTTTCATATCTTTTGTAATTATACCTGCCCCATTGCCATGGCAATTAACAAATTTGTTGAGGCATACATCATGCAGAACATTAATATTACTCCATGTAAGCATCTGGAAAGCACATATTTAAAAGTGCCAGTCGTGATGGAGACAATGTGTTGTGGGTGTGGTGTCATTGTGAAATCCAGACCTTACCTTTTGGAACCGGGCATGGATAACAAAGGAATTATGTTAATGAGGTTACTTTGCTTAAATTAAATTTATTGTTTTATCTGTTCTTCCACTATTAAACATAAACAAATGAATCAGATAGTGATTTCCTACTTTATATGCTGCATGTATAATTATATTAAAAAACAAATTTTTTTGGGGGAGGGGGGGGGGGCGGGGGCAAAAATTCATTTTAACCAAAACATACAAAACTTCAATACATGGAATAGTAAATTTATGAGAAAATATGCAAACATAAATTATCATCATTAAAACCACTATACATTACAAGTAATTAAAATAAAACATAATCTATCACAGTTGTACACATAGTCACGCACCGTAGTTGTGGGGAAATTTACATGCTCTGACTCTGAGACACAGTTGTGGGGACAAAAAACGACCGAAAATGCTATGGGGACATGAAAATGTCCCCACAGATACGGCGGTCTTGCCGTCCCTTTTGTTATCTGTCCCCACAACCTTGCCAGTGCCTACCCATTACATTGTGTAAGTTGAGGATGGTATTAATTAATTCATTCAGTCATTATATGTTTTATATGAAGACAGAAATTCCATGTTTGAATGAAACAAACAATCTGAGTACCTTTCAATATTAACTTGTTTAAAACAACACAATGAAATACATACATTTCATAAACTTTCATAAATTGATTTTTTATGAAGAATGGATATATTTATGTACTTATACCAAAAGTATCTTACTGGCCTTAAAGGGACAGTATCGTCACGACCAGATCAGACTTTAAACAGGGCATGGAATCGGTGTCCTAGTTTAAGATGAACACAGTGAAGCTAGCACTTCGATTCTATGCCCTGTTGATCGTGACGATATTGTCCCTTTAACGCAATAACTATTACTATAATTGAGTTTTTATGATCTTGTTTAAATTTTGTACGTGTATGTATGTTATGATTTTGACAAATGTTTAGACATGTTTTATTACATATGTACATAGTAATAGTAAGTCTTGCTCTCTTGGGCCTAAATTGCATATTGAATATGCAATAAATGCGTGGGAAAATTAACGGGTGTTCATGAAAAATCTTCTGGGGATTCATATGATGTTGTTTTCCAAATGTTTGTAAGAAATATACAGTACATGTGTAATTTGTACATACAATGTTTCCTATTGTATAAATAGTTTTATTAACTGTTATCCTGCGTGGAGCCACGATCGTGGCTGCGGTGTTCCGTGCGGAAAGCCACGATCGTGGCTTTCAACAACACTGTGAAAATGATGTTACGTGGCTTGTGATTGGTTAACGCTACCTACATTGTACCAAGGTTTACATTAGCCAATAGCAGACACTTTTAGGAAGCCAATGGAAAGCCGATGTCATGAAGTGAGCATTCTAAAATCAGCTATTTGTAGGCCAAATGATGTAATTCATGAAAAAACAACAACGCTCGTTTCATTACAAGCATGACAGAGTCGCGGTATACTATATATTACTAATACTACCAAACACTGTGAATAGTCTGGTGACAGTAACTTTTCGTGAATTTTATATCGGAATATATGAAAACTCCGCACACTGTATTGATTTTGTGTACTGAACTCTGCAGGATAACAGTTAAGTAACCAAGTGATGTAAAAAAAAACACTCATAAAAAATAATAATAAATCAACAAATTCAAATAAAATAGCAGAAATCAACAAATTATACAAATGTAATTTATTTAGAAATTGTTTGGAAATATTTGAAGGAAAACATTCTTTGCCCAGAAAGCACCTCTTATACATGTACATGTACATAGATGTTTCAAGATTTTTGCATTGAATGTACAGTATACGGTACCTGTACCATGAGACTCGTGCTCCATACACTCTGCAATCCACAGGGCATATAGTCTCCTTGTGTCTTTTGTGTATTGTAGTCATTAACAATTCTTCCTCTTTTTAATACCTACATGTACTTAGCATTTCTTTGAATTTTCTCCGATGGCCGGTACATTTAACAAAATGATAAAAATACCACTTTTATGCTTCAGAAAATTGCATTGAGAAATCCGACACCGACGTTTTCTCCACGCATTGTCCGCATGGCCGTGACGTCAATGATGTGACAATGATGCCTTAATGATAACCACACGTAATCAACAATAAATATCCACTAACTTTGATAGCAGACAAAGAGAAGAGAGGAAAGCGCTTCTTTCTCAATTATTGTGATTGATAATTTGTGTACTTTCAGGCAGTATAACAATCCTGTGGGGAATACCAATAAGTGTAAAATGTTGGTGCATGACACTGATTATGAACAGTGCTGAAACCATGTCTTTTGGGAAATCAAACTCAATTTGAAAAATCTTGTGCACTGTTTTGTCCATAATTATATTACCATGTCCATCAAAATGACATCAAAAGTGTTATTCTTAGCCTATCAGGAATTGTCACGTTCAAATTTAAGAGTTAACTGCACTATAAATCTCATACTTATGCATACACAAATTCATATTATAAGCCATGATTTGGACGTAATGGGTCCAAATTTGTTATTCTTTGACTCAATTTGAAAAATCTTGTGCACTGCTTTGTCCATAATTATATTACCATGTCCATCAAAATGACATCAAAAGTGTTATTCTTAGCCTATCGGGAATTGTCAAGTTCAAATTTAAGAGTTAACTGCACTATGAATCTCATACTTATGCATACACAAATTCATATTATAAGCCATGATTTGGACGTAATGGGTCCAAATTTGTTATTCTTTGAAAAACAGGGTGTCCAAATATTTAACTTACAATACTTTTTGCCTGTGTATTAGAAATATAACAGGGTATCCATTAAGTATTTATACAGAATGTCCAAAATAACAGTCAAAAGTAATTGCTGGCTAACAAACGTACTTGTGTATTGTATGTAACATGTTGATTCATCATCTTGCATGTACTGGTACCAGCAATTTACTAACAATTACTACACCAGGTCATTTGTCATTCTTCCATACATAATCATCAAATTTACATACACTAGCAGTACACAGCCAACTATTTTGTAAGCGTATTTCACCAAGAACATGATCTGATGAGCGATAATCTGTGTCGAAATGTAGGGGGGGGGGGGGGGATGATATTGAAATTTTATGTTTGCATAATGTACCGAAGTATTGAATCTCGAACATCGCTCCTCCCCCAAACACCTAAAAAAAATCATCACTTTATAAACCATTTCTCCCTCTCTCTCTCTTTTTTTTTTACAAAATAAATAAATTAAAAAAAAATTATAAACACGGCATGCCCAAGAAAACAATCCAATCAGAATCCAATCAGAATCCCATGGCTATCATATACCACGGCTATCATAAAGATGGCACCCAAATGACACGCCAAAAGACAGAGGAACAAACAGACAAAACATAATTATTTCAACAAACCAAATTTCACCCTTTTTGCACAAATTATTTGATTATTATTTTTTTCGTATGACAACTTGGGGGGGGGGGGATGCTCTTGAGTGGCCTATGCAGGTTCGTCATGGCTTTGTATTGTTGCATCACTCATTTAACCCTCCTACTGATAGACCATTTGAAACCATTCAAAATTTCCACTTTCAAAAATGCCCATTGGTTTTGTACACACATGGTGATACCATTTGAACAGTGTTGGTAGCAAGCTTTACTACCATTCAAATCCATTCGTTTTTTGATGATCTTGAATCAGCACTGGAAGTATTTAGCTCCAGATCCAATAACATGATCATTGTTGGTGATTTGAATTGTGACTTTAATTCAACTTCTCCTCGATTGACGCGCCTGGAGGAAACAATGAATCTTTTTAATTTGAAGCAGATTGTCCCTGAGGCTACTAGAGTTACATCTAATTCATCATCTTTAATCGATGTGATTATTACCAACAACTTGACTATTCACTCTGATTGCAGAGTCATTCCTTGTGCTATTAGTGACCATGATGTTATTTACACTCGTGTCAAATTTAAAATTCCTCACCAGTCACACGTTGAAAAAACGTTCAGGAGCTTTAAAATTTTTGATTGTGACGCTTTTTTGAATGACCTTATTGGGATGCCTTGGTCAATTTTGGACGAGGTGACTGATCCTGACATTGCCTGGAACATTTGGCACAATTTGTTTAATAATATCTGTAATAAACATGCCCCTTTTGTAACTAAGCGTTTTAAAGCTAACCTTCCTAAATGGCTAGAAAACAGAAATGACATTTTTCATTTAATGCATGAACGGGATGTAGCCAAATCTAAAGCTAGGAGAACTAAATTGAAGGAGGACTGGGATAGGGCCAAAATTTTGAGAAATGATGTCACTAGACTTTGTAGAACTGCTAAAATTGGTTATTATCAAAATCATGTTAAGTATTAATCAAAATAACAGCAAAAGTTATGGGCGGCATAAGAGATTCTCCCAAATAAGAAAAACAATAATCTTCCTGGCACTTTTAATATTGATAATAAGGATGTCTCTCAGATCCAAAACCATAGCCGATAGTTTTAATAATTTTTTATGTTAATATCAGCAATGTTCTGTTGGCCAACATTTCAAATGGCGCTAATCAAGATCCGTGCTCTTATCTAACACATTGCTCAACTAGTTTTCCTTTACAGAATTCCTCCAGATTTTGTTTTTAAGGAAGATTGCTAGGCTGGATCCTGGGAAGTCTGCTGGTCTGGACAACATCGATGGTAGGCTATTTAAGCTGGCGCGCCTGTTATCGCCCTCCCTTGACACATATATTCAATTTAACCCTTTCCACCTGTACCATTCCTCAAGCGTGGAAAAAGGCCAAAGTTATCCCCATTTTTAAAGCAGGTAATGCAAAGTGCTCAATAATTACAGGCCCATTTCGATTTTGCCGTTGGTTTCTAAAATAATTGAAAAAGCTGTCCACTCACAATTCCTCTCATACCTTACTTCAAACGACCTTCTGTCTTCTAATCAGTTTGGTTTAGACCTGGGTACTCCACACTTGCAGCAGTAGCTCATGCTCATGATAACTGGCTTCATCACATTAACAATGGTAATTTAATTGGTTCTTTATTCATTGATTTACAGAAAGCCTTTGATACAGTTAACCATGATATTCTTTTACGCAAACTTTCTTTTTATGGATTATCTACCTCAGCTGTTGATTGGCTAGCATCTTATTTATCTGGAAGGACGCCTTGCAAGTCTGTTATAAATCCAATCTTTCTGTAGTTAATCCTGTAACATCTGGAATACCTCAGGGATCAATCCTGGGGCCCTTACTTTTTTCATTGTACATTAATGACCTGCCAAAATGTCTTGATCACTGCAACATTGATATGTATGCAGATGATACACTTATTTATTATGGTGATAAAAACACTAGTCTCATTGAAAATAAATTGAACTCGGATCTTCTTAATTTAACAAAATGGCTGCAGGCTAACAAACTTATTTTAAATCCTCAAAAACAGAAGTTATGCTAGTTGGTACTGCTCAAAAACTTAAAAGAGCAATCCCCTCGAAATTTTATTTCTGGCCAAAAAATACAACAAGTTGATTCTCATAAACACCTAGGGATACTAATGGACAACAAACTAAATTTCTCTGAACATGTGAAAAAAGTCTGCAATAAATTAAGTTCTTCAATTTCTTTGCTCGCCAGAACAAGAAAATTTGTTGACCAACCAACAGCTTTTTTATTATATAATGCCATGGTTCTACCCCACATAGACTACTGCTGTATGGTGTGGGGTGCCAAACCCACTTGTCTCCAAAATTCAAAAACTCAAAATAGAGCACTTCGCATTGTTCTTAAGCTTCCACCCATTTCACCCACCAACTTACTTTTTAGTAATCTCAATACAATGACAGTTGCCCAGCGCATTCACTTCCAACTTGCCTGCCAGGCTTTTAAGGCCTCCATTGGTGTTGCTCAGACTGTCTCTGCCAAAGACTTAGCTTGATCCAGCCTGGCGATCGACCAACAACTCGAGCAATTACATGGTAACTTTATTATTCCCAAACCTAAATGTGAAATCTTTAAAAAACAGTTTTAGTTACAGAGCTCCTTCTTTTTAAATGGTGTCCCTTTCACCACTAGTTCAAACTCTTATTCTTCATTCAGGCGTTTGCTGAAGGAAGGCAAGGTTTCAGTAATATTTTATTATTATTATGTCATAGATTACCTGTGTCTTGCCGAGATGTAGGTATACAATTGATAATTAATTTACTTTTTTGCTCCATTTTTAATCTTCCCTTTTAGTCCTATCTTTAATCAGTATGGTAGACTGGGACAGGGTCTATTTGTGCAATTTAGTCCTTTCGTTTTATTTTGTATGTAATTGTCCATTAAGACTTTTTATTATTATTAATTCATCTGTACCTCCTGTAACAATTTTTGTATAATATTGATATATTTTTATATTATATGAGGGCCCCAAATGATCAGCTGTGCTGGATGGGTTACCCTCGTTAAAGATGGTTTTAAATATAAAAAAAATAAAAAAAATTCAAATCCATTCAAATGCATAGAGGGTCCATTGATTCACCACATAGAAGTATCCAAACAAGGTTTTGTATTAGCTGTACTACCATTTGGAAAGATCCAAACAAGGTTTTGTATTAGCTGACCTACCATTCAAAACCATTTGGGGGAATCAATACTGTACACAGTTATTTCACCATTCAAAACCACAAAAGCGAATGGTTTCAAATGGTGCATCAACTTGTATGAAAAAGGTACCAAAAGTAGGAGGGTATATTAACAGCCAGCGAGTATGTATGTGATTAGCAGCACTATGAAATAAAAAACCGTTGAGTTAGCTAAAAGACAGAGCTGCCTATAGCGGCTCTTTGAAATTGCGTCGGTGATCGTGGTGACAGAAAGAAATAAAATGTGCCCAGACTCACGCTACATGTACATAATGTTGCCCAGGATACATGACTCCATTGCTTACACAACCATCGATGTAAAGGTAATGCATAGGGTTGGTTATTTGGAATGAGTACGAAATATCGAAATGCAATTTCACTATTTTCTTGAGAATTCAGGAGAGAGTACTCTTCTCCTAAATTCCACATTAGAATGAGTGCAAAATATCTGGTTGCATCTTGGACTTATTATTATTATTTTTTTTTAGAATTTAGGAAAGGAGGAATACTGCTCCACATTAAAATGAGTACACAGTATCTGAAAGCAATTTTCACTATTTTCTTGACTCACGGTCATATGCTGAAAATTCACAGATTGGTTGTGTAATGTATATCTTGAGAGTAAGCATTTTGAATCTGTTTTGCCAGTATTTCCCAATATATTATAACAAAATATATAAAAAAAATCCTTAAATGTAATGAGTGCTGCAACAATGGTAGAATAAAATTAATGCATTGTAACCTTTTGAAAAATGAGCCACATGTGCATGTATATTACGTATAGGCCTAGATAATTGCATTTGTAAATTACAGTATAATTTCTTTACCTGAGCTGGAGGCCACTCTCAAACACTAAATGTCCAATATGTTGTACACATATCGTTTGTGCATATAAGCCACACTAACCCTTTTAAATAAACCTATGTAAAATGCTGAGGCCACTGGAGACCACTGTAAAAAAAACTATCATTAGGATTTTCAGCAGTTATTTTGTAAACACAGACTCTCAAGAGTAAGCCACCACCAGCCACTGAGACTGGAACATAGTAGTATGCCCTGCAATACATCAATCACGTCAATCAACCACTAAAACCAACAGACATATGAGGTATTATGTTACTATGCAGTACAGCCATTAGGAGCCACTGCCTTCCATCGCAATGGCTTGGAGTGGCCTCAATGGTTTGTTCATAAATTTGCACCGATAGTAGGAGGGTCAATAAAAGGAAATTGTTCTCTTTGGATTAGACCTTGAGAAACGATGCAGCAGGCTTTTTGTCGCTGTCCCTTCTGTGGTGATGTTATGTTAGGCGTTTAAACTTTAACCCATTTATGATACATGTTGATCAAATAAAAAGCATAAATGACTCGCAGGTGGATCAGAGGATCCGGGATGGCAGGCATGTTAGGCACGGACCAGCTGCCTAGGCCTGCAGTGTGTATGATGATAATTATTGCAACCAATAATCAGTCAGTGTGTCCCTTGACGATCCTTCGGTCAGGAAATGATGTGTCCCACAGGAAATGATAACGTGAAACTGGTGAACAATTTTTGCTTGTATCAATTGGCAAAAATTGAGAACTTCACATGGTGTCACCGTAAACAGTCTTTACAGTGGTCAAAATGCTACATAAATTCACAATTTACTATTCAAAATTAGCATTACATTACATTCACACAAACTAATTTTTCTATGCCAATTTTTGGAATTAAATGGTTTCCAGTAAATTGGCAATTTAAGCTGGTGTTTTTGCTTTTCCAGAATGCCATTTTTTTTCCAGCTTCATATATTTGTTTGAAAAAATGTCAAATTGGGGGGTGGGTGTGTTGGCTGCCAGCCTTACCGTCTATGCATGTATATAACATAAAACACAATGAAGGGGGCCACTTTCCTACCGTCACGTTAGCAGTTTTTCTAATGGTTGTAATTTTGTTTTAAATATCTGAAACCACCCAAAAAGAATTTCAAGATTTGAATAGACATGCATACTTATCCTAAAGATAATTTAAGTTGATTATTACTATTATTTTTTTAATTACCCTAAAATTTCCATCAACAAATCGACGGGAAAGGGAGGTAACTTTTTCCATCCAATTTTTATGGAAATTTGAGGGTAAAAAAATAAATAAATCAACTCAAATTAGTTCTAGTATAGGCCTGCATGTCCATTCACATGTTGAAACACTTTTTGGTCGGTTTCAGGTACTTAAAAATAAATAACAACCATTGGAAAAACTGCTAACGTGACGGATGCAAAGTGGCCCCCTTTATTGTGTTTTATGTCATATGTATCTCTGGACCACCAGCTACATGTAGGTCGCTTTAAAACATGTACCCAATTTCTTTAAAGATAAGAGATTTGGCAATTCTAAATTAACCAATATGGTTAATTTATAATGTTTCCTAAAATTCCACATTATAATGAACACAAAACTTTAATGTATTTGTAATAAGCGGAAAGTTTCAAAAGTTGGTTGTTAAATATTGTATACGACCCACGTAGAAGCAGTTTTGCCAATGTACCCAATGTTGTACCCAATGTTGTACCCAATGTTGTACCCAATGTTGTACCTTTGTTTTAACCCAAAAGAAGTGAACGTCCCTTTTAGGGCATTGACCAATCACCATCATGGTTTGTTACATTTTCACAAATAAAAAACACATTCTCACAACCATATTACCCACTCAAAATCTGCCCAGCTATTTCACTGTGTAAGCTTGTGATCTACGTACTTTTTGAACTTTTTTTTGAATAACCTCATGTACCAGTGTTGCTTTTTCCCCTCTCTGTGCTGATACCTTCCCTTAAATGTACATGTAGGTCAGTTGGACTGATGAATGAGCCCAAATCTCATTCTGAAGAGATTCACTGTTCACAATTTCAGTGTACCTTTCTTCCTGGGTGCACTGTCTGTGTGAATGGAATTTTACCTGAGCTGTACCGTTAGTCCTTGGTTATTCTGTGGTTATTCTAAAGATCTTTTGTTGTCTGCTTTTGGTCTGCATACCAAACCCTTTTGAGTTTGAGACCTACATGTAGATTTGTGGATGAACTACTGCTAGTCCATTTGAATCCGCCTGTATTTGCAGTAAACTCAATGATAGGATTTACTACTGTACGTATCTAGTGCGATCCGCTAAAGCAACTCATCCCCCTCCCTCAGCACAAGCAATCTATTGCAAGTAAGAAAAATCAAAATACAGAAAGGTTGTTGTTGTTTTTTTTTGGGGGGGGGGAGGGAGGATTATGAGCGAACATCCGCGATTCAATTTGCAAGAAGTATCGCATTTGAATGCATCCTGTTTTGATTACGATAGTAATATGAAAGGATTAGAACGATAAGGACAGACTTTTGACATTTTTTTGACATTTGTATTTTTCATTTTTAGGATGCTTTATTTAATATGCATGCATCATCAAGGACAAATCAAAGAAATCAATTTTTTGAGTTTTATAATAAGGTGGAATTAATGGCAAAAAAAGGGGAGTCAGTGGCCACTGGCCTTACGTTTTGATGCTAGTAGCGTGGTCTTAATGGCACAGGATCAGAGACATTTGGTCACACAAATTGAAAAAGAAAAGCGAATTCAACAAAGACATCAAGGCAGGTGTAGACTACAATTTGTGGGAGCTAGATACAAATTATTTTATTTATTTAGTTTAATTAGGTGTTCGGGTATGCGCCCGAAACACCTATTGTTATTGTTCGGTTTTTTTTTTTTTTTTTAATTTTTCTTCTCCTTCTTCTTCTTCTTCTTCTTTTCCGGATCGATTGTCTACAAAAAAACACATACTTGCAAACTTCACATGAACTTGAAACTTGGCACATACTTAGAACATAACACGTAGATGAAACATAATTTGTCACGTCATTATTAGGTCATCAGATATCGAATTTCGATCAATCATACTTTATTAGTTAAAACGTTTTGATTACGTTGCAAATGAAAGACTACACGGCTTTTTCAACGCTAAAAAGTCGCCCTCTGTTGGTGAATGTAAATCAGCTCTGGTCGTGCTCATTATGTATGCATGTTTAAGGAATTGAGCGTGCGCTAATATGGATTGTCGCTCTCTATCGGCAAAAACGATTGTCTACAAAAACACATACTTGCAAACTTCACATGAACTTGAAACTTGGCATACACTTAAAACTTAACACGTAGAAGAAACATAATTTGTGACGTCATGATTAGGTCATCAGATATCGAATTACAATAAATCAAAGTTTAATATTTAAAAAAATCATATCTCAACAACCACAAAAGGTAAATTCACAATTTTTGTACCATTGTATAGATTGTTAATTGTGGAAAAATATTTACACAAAGGTGACCCCAATTTGACCTTACTTCCTGTCCAAACCGGAAGTCAAAGTTTAATATTTAACAAAAATCATATCTCAACAACCACAAGAGATAAATTCACAATTCTTTCACCATTGTACAGATCGTTAATTGTCAAAAATATTTAAAAAAAGTGAACCCAAATTTGCCATTACTTCCTGTCCAAACCGGAAGTCAAAGTTTAATATTTAACAAAATCATATCTCAACAACCACAAGAGATAAATTCACAATTCTTTCACATTGTACAGATCGTTAATTGTCAAAAATATTTTCAAAAGGTGACCCCTTAATTTGACCTTTACTTCCTGTCCAAACCGGAAGTCAAAGTTAAATATTAAAAAAATCATATCTCAACAACCACAAGAGAGAAATTCACAATTCTTTCACTATTGTACAGATCGTAAATTGTCAAATAATATTTAGAAAAAGGTGACTTAATTTGACCTTACTTCCTGTCCAAACCGGAAGTCAAAGTTTAATATTTAAAAAAATCATATCTCAACAACAACAAGAGGTAAATTAACATTTTTTGCACCATTGTACAGATTGTTAATTGTCAAAAATATTTACAAAACATGACCCCAATTTGACCTTTACTTCCTGTCCAAACCGGAAGTCAAAGTTTAATATTAAAAAATCGTATCTCAACAACCACAAGAGGTAAATTAAAAATTGTTGTACCATTGTACAGATCGTTAATTGTCAAAAAATATTTATACCCCAATTTGAGCTTACTTCCTGTCCAAACCGGAAGTCAAAGTTTAATATTTAAAAAAATCATATCTCAACAACCACAGGAGGTAAATTGACATTTTTGTACCATTGTACAGATTGTTAATTGCCAAAAGTATTTACACAAAGGTGACCCCAATTTGACCTTACTTCCTGTCCAAACCGGAAGTCAAAGTTTAATATTAAAATAATTTCTAAATTCAGTATTGTATTGTATTCAAATAAACTTCTCGCGAGAACTTCAACAGACGTTAACATTTGACTTCTCCAACACTTCGAATTGATGACGTAACCATTTTAACTTCAACCGAACACCTTGTTTTTGTTGTGACAAAAACTTATATCTAGTTTAATTTGTTATTATTATTATTATTATTTTTAGGGAGGGCTCAAGCTGGTTTCTAAGGTCTGTATTACTACAAATCAGACAGAAATTCAACAAGAACATAACTAATATACAATGTAAAGTATGTATGTACAATTATTATGTATGTTACATAAAAAGGTTAACCCTCCTACTACTTCAAGGGTCAAAATCAGTCAAAATGTTGATATACTTGCCAAGGTATATCTAGTGCACTTAAAAGTCAAACACTGTCAAACTTTACGTGTAGTAAGTACATTTACAGGTCAAAATGAGTCAACCGTTTATGACTGGTAAAAGCATTGTCTGGTATTGTTGAGGGTGGTCAAAATGACAGTAAAAAAAAACCAGTCCAAAATGCCCCTGTGTGCACATTTGGGTCAACAGTCAAAACAGGCAGTTGACTGATTTTGACCTCTATAGCTATTTGCCACAAATGTTCAGCTAGAGTAGGAGGGTTAACCCTCCTACTCTAGCTGCACTTGAGGGGGAAGTAGCTATAGAGGTCAAAATCAGTCAACTGCCTGTTTTGACTGTTGACCCAAATGTGCACACAGGGGCATTTTTGACTGTTTTTTTTACTGTCATTTTTACTGTCATTTTGACCGTCATTTTGACCACCCTCAAGAATACCAGACAATGCTCAAAAACAGTTGACTCATTTTGACCTGTAAATGTACTTGATACACGTAAGGTTTGACAGTGTTTGACTTTTAAGTGCACTAGATATACCTTGGCAAGTATATCAACATTTTGACTGATTTTGACCCTTGTAGTAGTTTAATACAGCAAATGCACTTTTGCATGAATTATGTTTTATACATAATACTGTGCAGTTATCCGCAAGATACTCACTGAAGTTTAAGTTAAATGCTTTTTAAATAATGAATGCAGGACGGTATACAAATTGCTAATCATTTAGCATGGGAAAAATTGCCAAGTTATTTGGACACAAATGCCTATGAAGTATGTAGGTTAAAAGTCTGTAACGAAGGCATACATGTTCCTGTACAATATTGTTTTGAGGGGGCAGGGATTGATTTTAATTAAGAGTAAGTGGTTTTATTGGCCTGTCTAAATATAGTCGAAGATTGAATGCATAAAGAGGTACCACAGCATGATACTGATACAAATCAACCAAACTATTGGATTCAATTTGAGAAGCAGTGCGTAGGCTACCTGTGTATACAAAGTATGCGGTACAACGTACAGTGTAAATTTACACATGCCCTCACGTGTTTACCGTCGTCTTTGAAAAGTTTGAACTCTAAACTGATACGCCTATCCAATTACGGCCATAGTCCCTGTCCACCCTTAGAACCGCTGAAAAACTCGGTCAAGCCACCTGTATAAAAGCAAAGCGTTTGACTGACATACATGTAGTTACAATTGTGATGGAAAGGAGTGACCCTACTGGGAGTTGGGGGGTTGGGAAGGGGATTGGGAGGGGGAAGTTACATTTAATTTTTTTAATTATTTTTTTAATTTTTTTATTTAAATAAATAAACTGAAACAAAATATTTTCCCCTTAAAGAGGGTAGTGGTTAGATATTCTGCTGGTTAATCCATGCCCAAGCATGTGTAGCACTGATGGGGTTGCATTTTTAATTTTTTAATTTTTTTTAAATAAAATGAAATAAACAAATTGTCCCAAAAGGAAAGATTTACCCCATTTTCCCCTTAAAGAGACACTGTCGTCACGATCAACAGGGCATGGAATCGGAGTGCTAGTTTTAGATTAACTCAGTGACTGAAAATGAAACCCCACTATGATAAGATCATCACCGTTGCTGCATGCATAAATGAACTAGTAATTTTCAGTCACTGTGTTCGTCTTAAACTAGCACACCGATTCCATGCCCTGTTGAAAGAAAGGTCTGATCGTGATGATACTGCCCCTTTAAAAGAGGGGGAGGGGTTAGTTGTTCTGTTGACGTCAGTCAAAATACATGTATTTTCACTTGACAAATTTCTGGCTACTCGGCTGGCTGCCCGTGCCTTTCGATTGGCAGGCTGGATGGGTGCAGTGTCATTGATGAGTCTGCAAAATACATGGTTATTGCTTGCCTAGCAAGAGGCTGGGCAGTAAGTTACATGCACTGCCAAAAGAAAAAAAACATCAACACCATGCTGTGATTAAGTCCTTGTTTCATTCTTAGTTAGTCAGGTTCACTTCCGTTGTGAAAATAAACACCAAATTCCGGTTGAGACTCATCTTCTGACAATTCACAGTATATCTAATATTTTTTCATCAACACATGCAAGACATGTTTTAAAGGGCATCAGGTGAAAAAAAACTTACATTCAATCATGATTGATTGACAGGATGACCGGGCTTTTTGTAACACGGCTGATTAAAAGTGGAGATGTTTTGAAATATCAGCTGATTGGAATCTGCATGCAGGCTAGGTAAAGCTGATTCCCATCTCGGCTTTTATTACATATTTTTAGTATCGAAGATTAAAATTTGCCCAATTTGCCCTGTGGCGTAAATTTGTGAAATATTTGGAAGATGATGGTAGTGAAATGTTGTTCAAACATTATATATTAAAGCGCAAATGAGGAGTTTGTTCAACAATTTCTTTTCCTGAACCCAAAAGGGGGTGGGGAGATGATCCTGTTGGAACATGATGGCCTAGACCATCCCTCTATGGACAAAAAGTGGTCTACATGTATGCCCATGAAAGCCATTTACTACATACATGTAGTACACAGTATACACATGTAGCTGCATTAATATCTTAGAATATACAAAATCAAATACCATAAATACAAAATAAAATGTCATATGTCAAAACCTGACAGGTGTCTAAGTTTCATAAGCAAGGATAATAGTTTATCTCCAGTTATAAATTTTCAAATGACAGCATTTAATTTTTTTGCAACCACTTTTTTTTTTTTTTTTTTTTTTTTTTTTCAAGCAGCGTTGGGATTTTGGAAAAATTACAATCGCAATTATCCAATATTAGCTTTGATCCCACCTGTACGTGTATAAGTAGATATTGCTCTGTACATCATTCATCCATGCCATACATTGATGAGTTCCTAGCTTGGGCTTTTCATGTCTTGACATCATAATTACCATTCAGTCCAGCAAACAATGTGCACGCATAATTTGCATTAAATGAGTAGAAAATTAGCTTGGAGGTGAGATCTAGAGCATTTTGCTTCATTCATAACTCATATGATTTTAACCTTTACTAGGGAGGTCCACTTATTGTACACGAATGCATGCTGAATACATGTAAAACTGCTTTTAACCTAAATTTGTAGCACACTGTGCTACATGGTATACAGTTTGTTCTCTATGATATGGAGGTTACATGTGATGTCTCAGGCCAGAAGGGTGCCCCTCACTGAGGTCAAAAGGTCACTTATTGGCTCCTGTACAGGCGCTGCACGTACTCTACACATTTAAGTGTATTCTCATCGTTTTTACCTCGAACATGCTGACAAATGCAACCTCTCTATTGACCATCACATAAAAGCCAATCCGAGTGATAAATTTACCCCCCCCCAAAAAAAATAAAAAAATAAATACACGTAAACCACCTTTTAAATGGGCTAGGGAAGTAACCAATTGTATGCCTTAAAATAGGCCGATGAGAGTTTAACCCTACATTAACTCCCTTGGCCCATTTGCTTACACAACCTGAATCCTCCAAAATCCTTCAGTAGTAAAGCAAGCACTGTGGAGTGTCGTGGCCGAGCGGTCTAGCGCACCGAACTCAAGTTCTGGTGTTGCCAGCAGCAGGGTGTGGGTTCGAGCCCAGGTCGTGACACTTGTGTCCTTGAGCAAGGTACTTAACCATAATTGCTTCGTCCTTCGGATGGGACGTAAAGCCGTAGGTCCCGTGTGTTGTATAATGCACGTAAAGTGGATTGTCGTGCGGTCTAGCGCACTGAACTCAAGTTCTGGTGTTGCCAGCAGCAGAGTGTGGGTTCGAGCCCCGGCCGTGACACCTGTGTCCTTGAGCAAGACACTTAACCATGGTTGCTTCTCTCCACCCAGGGGTTAAATGGGTACCTGTGAAGGCAGAGATGGTTTGCTCTATATGCGCTAGAAATGGCAGCAATTGAGCTGTATACTCCCCAGAGAGCTGAGATGGTTTCAGGAATGATTTATGAGCCTTATGAGCCTTATGAGCAGGGATAATAATATAATGCGCCTTGAGCGCCACTTAGTTGGTGGATACGTGCACTATATAAATCTATACATTATTATTATTATTATTATGACATATATGCACACATGTGTTTCTAATCTGTGATACATGTACATGGCCAGGGACCATCCCTGCATGCATGGAGCAATAAACAGTGTCCACTGACCCAAGTACTGACCTTGCAATCACTACAACAAACATGGATGTACATGTACCATGGAAAGGCAAGTATGCCTAATAACCTCAATCCTTCAAAATCCTTCACTTTAGCAAAGAGGATTTTGGAGGATTTGGGAAGGTTAGGGTTAATGAAGTGTTTTTTATCACATGTTTTTTGTTTAATTTTTAATTTTTTTTTGGCAAACATTTTGTTGAAATTAATTTTGTAGTTTTATTGTCTGAATTTTATGAACACCCACCAAGATTGTACACATCTAGACTGAATTTATATTGTATATTCCCGTTTGCCCATCACTGCAGTCCTTTTTCTCATACTAAAGTTTCTTGTCTTCATGTTACAGCATGTCTGACAGTAAGGGCACAAAAGCATTTGTTTCACCTGAGCCCAAATGTTGTCCTTGATAATGTATGTCATCAATCCATGACATTGTGGTCGGTGGTGCTGTTTATTTCTTGGTCTAATTTCTTGGTAAAACAGACACAAGCTGTAATGCAATGAAAATTGTAACGAATGAAATTGAAATGAAATGTAACTATGAAAGGGTAAAAATACTTTCTGACTTGGAGTAGGATTTTCTTTCCTTTGTTGTGGTAACAATGCATTATAAAGGAGGTGGACTTTTCAACCCTCGGTTTTCCTGATATGCCCCGATATCATCAATCAAACAGAACAGCCAACACGACGAATTCTGACAAGAAAAAGTACCTTACTTAGGAATGAAGGATGGGATCATGAATTAGTCGTTTGACAACGTTTTTGAAAAACAGGAATGCCTGGGGAAATGTTGGTCTTTTTCTTTCAGTTTGCAGGTGAAAAAAAGTTTAAAAATTTCTTTTAGTCGTGCGTCAGACATTCACACTTGTGAACTAGGTCAGTACCGAACTTTGATTTGAACGGGTGTCATTTTGAATGACAAGCAGGGATGGCTGAGTATTTCTACGATTAAAACTCTTTTAATTATCTGGAGGGATCTGTAGATAGAGGAAAAAAATAAACAACAAAACTGCCCTCGTTGACACTTGATCATTTTTTGTTTGTGATAGGAAAAACAAAATAAAGAAAAACAGGCTCTGGCTTTTCAAGTTGGAACAGCATATATAGAATGACAAAATTCTTGCCTCAAGCTATGTATCAACAAGATAATATTGTTTATAATAACCCTTTGCAAGAATTTCATCAATCTATACATATCGCTGCTATATAGGATTCTAGCTGGCCAATCATCACGGAGTAAGCTCGATGGTTGAGGCGTTAAGACGTCTGCATTAGAAAGCAAGAGGTCATGGGTGTGCATCCTGCCCAAGTTGCCTGTGGAGTATACAGTGTTTCATCTGTAAGGGCAAAAATCTAATAAATTAACAATATAAAAAAAGTCATGGCCTTGTTTGTAAACATTTAGCCCTTTGAAGGCATTATAGCCACAATGGAATGGAAGTTACATACATGTACATGTACTTGATTCCCTTAACTGTTTGGTTTGGTTTGATGATCATTCTATAGTGTTACATGTAGGGCTAAACATTATACTGTCGGAGAGTTATTGGTAAATTATCTCTGGTTGGACCTACATTATGGTCCTTGACTTACATACACATAGTGGTACAATACATGTTGGACCATCAGAGTATTTGTGAATTATCCGTGGATGGACCTACTATTTATATGGTTCTCAACAGGGTTTTAAAGCTTTCATACACTGCACATGTTCATGTTTATTTACCTGATGTACACATGTACGTATGTGTGTTTATAGCATGGCAGTATTATTATTGTTTGAAGATTGCTGATCCCTTTTAACGATACATCATAATTTGTATGCATTGATGTGATAAATGTCAAGCTCAAAAATAACTAGAGGTATTGAGTTTGTATTAAACAAACTCGGGGTGTTCGAGTGTGCATCATATGTGTTGACGTCATCACCTAAAGTTTTTAAAAGACAAGAGTTACTTCAGGAGATATGAGTTTTCATAATACATCATTAAAATAACATAAAGTGCTACGCTGAATACAGTAACTTCCGGTTCAGTCATCCCGTATAATTTTAAATTCTTCCAACCGTAAGTTCCGGTTCAATCATGTGACGTCATTCATACATTGTACTTCAGAAAATTTGTCCTCATAATATGGGTGTCAATTGTGCCAAATTTGGTAAAATTCTGTCTAATGTTTTCTCAAGATAGCAAAAAGTGACTTTTTTAAAACCTGCCGCTAGAGGGTGCTGTTAAGAGCGATGACGTCACCAAATATATTTTTTTAAAGAGCAGATCCCACTTAACATATAAACCCCAGGCATGAGAATCTTCCGGTTTAAACCGGAATTCCGTTTTTTTCCCTTTCAAATTTGTGGTCTTCGAGTTCAGTGTGAATTTGATATAAAATTTGGGGGGTGAGTTGTAGGGGGTATACATTTGGATTTCGCTAATCCCTCTTTTCTAATCAGAAATTGTAAGTTTACCTTTGTAATCGTATATCGCGGATCCACACGCCGTTCGTGAAAAAAACGGCACGTTAAATATAAATTGCCGCCCGCAGCTGGCGATATGCGGCTTGCGGTCTTCCATGCACCACGCATGCAGCAGCGAGACGCAATGGATGTATAGACTTGTCTCATTCCTCGCCCGTTAGTGCGGTTCAATAATGTTTGCCCGTGTCGTTTACTGCTGCAGCAAAGATACACGTGTGGAGACTTTTGAAAGTCTACTGACAAAACAATGCACGTGTTTTGTACCGTGTGTACTGTGTATATACGTGCAAGTTTGTACACGAACCAATGAGCGGCGCGGCACGACTGAAATCGCAGGCCATGGGAAACTGGTACCTGTTATTGCCTCACAATCAGCGAAAGATATATTGGGAACCAACGAAAACACATGATTGGTGGAAAGTAATATTAACAATGGCGGCAAGGCAGCATGTTTCGCGGTTTGCTATGCGTGGTGATACCGATGTAGAGAGGAGGCAGAGGAAGCTGTGAAATAGCAATTTATTAAAATGTGTGTTATCCTTCTCATGTATGGTATGTGATTTCTTGTTAATTGATATAAATGCATTAAGGCATTATCCCCACAGCATAGATTTCTACACAGCAATGATTAGATACAAAAATTTTGGGGTGAGGTGTAGGGGGTACATATGGATTTCGCTAATCTCTCTTCCTGAATCAGAAATAGTAATTTTACCTTTGTATTCGTATATGAAAAACTGTTCAAAAGGGTTTAATTTGTCATTGTTCACTTCTTTTTGTTACAGGTGTTTAATCACTAATGGAAATCAATAAAAAGCAAAAATAGTGCACAATTTTACATTCTGTATTTTCCATTAAACCTATTATTTTTTGTTCAAAAAAGGAAAAATCTTACCAGAGTAGCTCACTTCTACCTGGAAAAACAGGTGTCAGAAATGCATCAGAGACCACCATAGAGCGTCTAAAATACCCAGAGCTTCCAGGGCCCTTAAGCGGGCCCTGGACCCCGGCCTTAAGGGACTTTGCGCTGCGCGCTCGTGTGGTGTGCTTCGCACACAAATTTGGGACTCTAACAAGTTGCACTCCAACTTAAAAATTTTTCCAGTTTTTTTATCATCACCCATTCTCATGCCTGAAACCCAGAATGCTTTTTTCGAATACCCTTTCAGATTTGCATCAATTTATAAAGAGCTTTGTAAACTTGAACTTCCGGTTTGGACTGGAAGTAAGGGTCAAAATAGGGTCATGTCTGTCAAATGTCGAGTCCTCCATGTTCTGTATGATTATGAAGGAATCAAGAAAGTATCTATTGTGGTTCACGAGATATAAAATATATTGTTTTAATTATAATTAATTATGTAATAATTCATTAGATGACATCACCATGACATCACAACGTTACCTGGAACTATATGTTAAGGTCTAACTATGTGTTAAGTTTTAAGGTTCTTTGAACTCCTCAACTATGTTTTGGCTGTACACATACATATTTTACAGAATAGTGATTCATAATATTTCTTCATTTAAACTTCCGGTTTCGACTGGAAGGAGAGGTCAGATTGGGGTCATGTCTGTGAACGAAATGCCATATAATTCAAGACCTTTAAGATGATGCAAAGATTGTGAAAATATCTTTTGTGGTTCATGAGATATGATTTTTTGAAATATTAAACTTTGATTTAGTGTAATTCGATATCTGATGACGTCACCATGACAACTTTACCTGAAACTATTTGTCATAACTTTATTGAGAACTACATAATATGGTCTAAGTATGTCTCAAGTTTGAAGGCTCTGTGAACTTTGCAACTATCCTTTTTTTGTTGGATATGTCTCACTGAGATAGAGAAGAAAAAGTTTAAAAAAATGAACAATAACAAGAGGTGTTCGCGCTGTCGCTCGAACACCTAAATAGATGGAATCTACCACTTGAGAGGTTAATGAACAGCCTTTCATCTGTTCACTGGCCTCCATGTTCCATATTCATGGTTTTTGGCCCTTAAATCTGTCCTGAAATGGAAAAAGTGATCTGAGCAGACTTTCAACAGGGCATGGAATCATAGTCCTAGTTCAAGTGGAACACAGTGACTGAAAATTACTGGCTCATTTATGCAATACCAACGGTAATATGACCTTATCATGTGGGGTATTATTTTCAGTTATTGAGTTCCTGTACGTACTAGCACCCCAATTCCATGCCCTGTTGATTGTGACGATATTGTTATAACTTAAGTGTAGGTTCCTTTGGGAGAAATAATCCTGGCATTGGTTGTTGGTAGCGTTTGCTACAGTCTGTACAATTTATATTGATGTGTGTAATTGTCTTCATTAACAACCCTAACTCCCTAGGCCCATTTGCTTACACATAACCTGAATCCTTCCTAACTCCCTAGGCCCATTTGCTTACACATAACCTGAATCCTTCCTAACTCCCTAGGCCCATTTGCTCACACATAACCTGAATCCTTCCTAACTCCCTATAGGCCCATTTGCGTACACATAACCTGAATCCTTCCTAACTCCCCAGACCCATTTGCTTACACATAACCTGAATCCTTCCTAACTCCCTAGGCCCATTTGCTTACACATAACCTGAATCCTTCCTAACTCCCTAGGCCCATTTGCTTACACATAACCTGAATCCTTCCTAACTCCCTAGGCCCATTTGCTCACACATAACCTGAATCCTTCCTAACTCCCTATAGGCCCATTTGCGTACACATAACCTGAATCCTTCCTAACTCCCCAGACCCATTTGCTTACACATAACCTGAATCCTTCCTAACTCCCTAGGCCCATTTGCTTACACATAACATGAATCCTCCAAAATCCTTCAGTAGTAAAGCAAGCACATGACATGTATGCACACATGTGTTTCTGATCTGTGATACATGTACATGGCCAGGGACCCTCCCTGCATGCATGGGGCAATAAACAGTGTCCACTGACCCAAGCACTGACCTTGCAATCGCTACAACAAACTTGGATGTACATGTATCATGGAAAGGCAAGTATGCCTAATAACCTCAATCCTCCAAAATCCTTCACTTTAGCAAAGAGCATGTAGCATGTAACCTCAATCTTGTAAAATCCTTCACTTTAGCAAAGAGGATTTTGGAGGATTTGGGAAGGTTAGGGTTTTAAATGACCAAATTAGTTTTAATTGCAACTTTTTACCTTGTAACCTGTGGACAGTAGGATTGTTAATATAATGTGTTTGTACATGATTATCAATAAAATCTAATTTAATCTAATCTAATCTAATCTGATCATACAATTTTTAATCGGAAGTGTGGTTTATTGGTCCATGTTATGCTCATGCAGTAAACAATGAAAGATGCTAGCGATCATCATTCACAGTGCTGTGCATCCACAGGTAATTTTAAGTTGGGCGGGTAACGAAAAAGCCCAAAAAACATCACCATCGAATGATGGCGTTCTCCTATTATTTTGTTCATGTTTCATGAAAATTTGAAGATATAAAGCATTGTTACGGCGTGTCATGGTGAGGTAAATACAATATACGTGTACACTAATAATGTGCTGCATGCATGGATAGTCAACATAGAGCCACTGCACTGCAAACTTTTTTCTTCTTCTCGATGAGACTTATCGAACATAAAAAACATAGTTCCAAAGTTCACAGGGCCTTCAAACTTGACACATAAACCCCTCAAAAAAAGTTCTGCAATTCAAGTTTGAGGGATGATATCTTTCTTGTTACTGATGTATGAAAAAAGAAACTGGTGTCATTGAAAAGCTTGATTATTCCTCTTTACAATGATGTGCCATCTGCCGTGATTATGTAATCATTGAATGTGCAATACTCCTGAATATAGGGCAAAGTCTGAAGTGAAATGTTGCAAAAAGCATTGTTTTCAACACCGAAGTCTCCATTTCTTGTGAAGATGCAATGTGTTTTGAATAGTGCCCAGATGACAGTGCATGTCTTGCATGAATGTCAATGGTGCCTTCAATAATGTTTGTGTGAGGTAGAGCTGCAGTTTACTGAGTGGTCGTTTGTAAGATGCCACGCTTATCGAATCTCCTAAAGGCCCAAGCAATTGGACAACTCCGGCTGATCCTTGTTGAAGAGTGGAACGCCATCCCACAGCTTCGTGTGACGAGGCTGGTGAACAGCATGAGGAGGAGGTGTCAGGCCGTGGTTGCTGTGTTCGGGTCATCTACCCGCTACTGACTTACTGACATGTAACCATTTCTCAATAAAAGAAGGAGAGGAGAGAGTGAGAGAAAAAAAATTGTCTGTGTCATCATTGTTTTGTCATTAAAGTTTGGATGAATTAACTATTGAAAACAATGAATTTTGCAACATTTCATTTTTGACCTTGCTGCATATTCAGAAGGACTGCGCATTCCATGATTGCATAAGCATCACAAATGACACATCATTGTAAAGAGGAATAATCAAGCTTTTCAATGACACCAGTTTCTTTTTTCATACATCAGTAACAAGAAAGATATCATCCCTCAAACTTGAATTGCAGAACTTTTTTTGAGGGGTTTACTTAGACCATAACATGTAGTTGTCAATAGAGTTGTGACATACAGTTTCAGGTAAAGTTGTGACATCATGGTGATGTCATTGGATATTGAAATACACTAAAATTATATTTTAATATTTCAAAAAAATCATATCTCATGAACCACAAAACATATTTACACAATCTTTGCATCATCTTACAGATCGTGAATTATGTGACATTTCGTACACATATATGACCCAATCTGACCTCTCCTTCCCGTCGAAACCGGAAGTTTAAGTGAAAAAAACTATTCTGAAGTACTTTTATAGGGTCTGCAGCCAACAAGATAGGGTATTTGGGCGTGCCTTCCGTGGACGAAATTACTATTGACATGTAACCTTTTCAAAAATGTGACTGATGACATCATCACCTATCACAGCGCCCTCTGGCGGCGGGTTTAGGAAAATAATAAGGAAATTTGAATATGACTTCTGTGAATAAAGTGATTAGTGACATCTCATCTTTAAAAAAATATGTTTGGTGACGTCATCAATGTTCAGAGCTCCCCCTAGCGGCAGTTTTACAACACGGATTATTTTCCAATCTCAGAAATTGAACCGAAGCAGGTACTAACGTTATTTTTTCATGATCATGACGAGGTCATATATATATATATATATATATATATGACCTTCAAATCACCTCATCTGACCTTTACTACCGGTCTAAACAGGAAGTTCAAATTCAACATTCTAAAGCAAAATTGATAGGTCTTTCGAATATGAAATTGATCTTGTTATAATAAAAGATGATACACCTTTGCAAAATATGATTGACATCATCGATGATAATTTGATTGAACCGGAAGTTGACACGAACACCGTGTGTTTGTTCTAACAAACACTTGTGCTCTATTTTTTTTTTTTTTTTTTTTTTTCCACCTTCGGGAATTGTGATTTTTGTGCAGTGATTTTTAATTTGTTCTCCAAAATCTGAGATTTTTGGGCGGCGGGTCCGTAATCCAAGTTATTAAATAAAAATGGCCTAAGAATACCACAAATGTCTGCTTACACAGTGAACCATGTAGCGTCAACGTGTCAGTTATTTCAATGATGTGTATGATGATCTTAAAAGGCTTGGTTGATTCTGAAGTGGGCAAATATGAAGAGTCGGGAAGTTGACACTTAAAAGATTAAAGCTGAAAGAAAATGACCTTTTAAAGGATTAGAAGTAAAATGTTTAATCTCTTGAATATGTTATGAATCACATGTATGCACACTGTCCATTCATGAAAGTTGAAGTCCGGTTCATATCTGATTTATAACTCAAATAGACATAGTAAGTATCAGATGCCTTTTACATTTTAGTTCAGTGCATTACAAGCGCTTAGTAAAATCATAGACTAAAGGGTGTTCAAAATGATATTTCATGTATGTGAAGATCCATGCTTCTCAGGGACACTTTGACATATATGCAGATTGAGTGTACTGTTGAATTTTTTTCTCTTTTTTAATTTATTTTTAATTTTTTTTTTTTATGCAAGTTCGCCCCAAACAAGGCTAAAAGCCACTCTTGGTAAGGGGCTACAAGAAGAAAACATAGAAGATGAAAATAACTCAGGGGGACTGAAGGTAGGAATTGATATTCCTCTTAAAACTGTCTAGATTATAGGATGTAGGGAAACATGCACCAGGCAAGGAGTTCCAAAGAGATGCAGTACGTGGAAAAAAGCTGTTGGAATAGCTCTTTGTTCTACATCTCTGCAAAGCTAGAGTGTATGGGTGAGAACAAGCAGAAATGTTCATCGTAGTGGCCCTAGGTTGATTTTATAAATGCGTTGATTTTATAAATGCGTTGATTTTTAAGATTTGAACCTGCGACCACCTGGTTACCTTACCAGCACTCTACCAACTGAGCTGTCTAGCCCTATTTGTTAGTAGTCTCCCGAGTTTGTCGATATTAAATTTCTAAACATACATTGTTATATGATATTGTGTAATGTACTAAACACAATGCTAAATGTGTGTGCATATTCATGCAAAATTGTTCTAGGTCTGTATGCCAGCTCAAATTGTTATTAGAAACTGCTCATAAATACTATTTATTTTATTATTTTGTATATACTATTATTATTTAATTTATAACTTTTTTATTTAGGTTACTTATAATTTTGCATTTTATACTTTTTTATTTTATTATTTTTTTATAGGGGGGGTTTCAAGAAAAGATGTACGTACATGTTTTAATTGCATGTCAAATGCAGTG
This sequence comes from Zoroaster sp. YZ-2022, assembly GCA_029582265.1. Lineage (NCBI taxonomy): Eukaryota > Metazoa > Echinodermata > Asteroidea > Forcipulatida > Zoroasteridae > Zoroaster > Zoroaster sp. YZ-2022. The sequence goes on along the minus strand of CM055821.1, from coordinate 31,757,570 downwards.
CATACCGCATCAGTTTCACCAACCGTGACTTGTGATTTTCGATTCCATCATGGACATCCAAATGTTGAGTACATGGCCCAGTCAGTCACTTGTTTCTATGGGAATGAATATCACCCTGTTAATTAGTGTGCAAGGACACCTACAGTAACAGGTGTGTGGTTACTAAGCAACTAGGCCAGATTGTATAGACTGGACATAGTATAACAAATATATATAAAAATAAAATGCTGGGCTGAGTATATGAAGTCAATGTCAAGTTCCATTAGTCTTTGAGGACATCAGATGGTATGGGAATTTTATCTACATGTAGCTGCATTTTTGATATAAGTATAGTTCTGTCCAAAGGAATATCTGCTCCAACTTTGGACGTACGTTTTCATAATGGAAAGTTGTACCTTGTAGATTTGTTCATGATTTTATTTTACTAGTACATGTACACAATTTAATTGGTACTGTGTATCAACATACATTTTTACAAATCATTATACATGCATACATGTACATGTAGATTCATGCCTTGTACACATGTACTGCAATGCATGTATTTATATGAAACTGTGAATGTTGGGGGTAGGGGTTACGCATGAACTATTTTCTGAAATTTTATCAAATTATTTTCTGAAAGTTTATTTTTATTATTTTTAATTTTTAAATATATTTTATTTTTTATTTTGTGTTATTATTATTATTTTTTATTTGTTTGTTTGTTTGTTTGTGGGGAGGAGGGTCAAACGAGAATCTTTCTTACATTGTATTCAATTAACCCTCGTACTATAGCTGCAATTTAGTGGCAAGTATAGTGGTCAAAACCAGTCAACTGCCTGTTTTGAGTGTTGACCCAAATGTACACACAGGGGCATTTTTGACTGGTTTTTTGACTACCCTGAACAATACCATATGATGCTTTTACCAGTCAAAAACAGTTGACTCATTTTAACCTGTAAATGTACTTACTACATGTAAGGTTGACAGTGCACTAGATATACCTTGGCAAGTATTATCAACATTTTGACTGATTTTGACCCTTGCAGTCACAGAAGGGTTAAATGACTGAATAAACTCTCCTTAACCCTAACCTTCCCAAATCCTCCAAAATCCTCTAAAATCCTCTTTGCTAAAGTGAAGGATTTTGGAGGATTGAGGTTATTAGGCATACTTGCCTTTCCATGGTACATGTACATCCATGTTTGTTGTAGTGATTGCAAGGTCAGTGCTTGGGTCAGTGGACACTGTTTTTTGCTCCATGCATGCAGGGAGGGTCCTTGGCCATGTACATGTATCACAGATTAGAAATACGTGTGTGCATACCAGTGAACGATTTCCCCTGTATCGCATCGCAAAATGCGACGTAATTTGGACAATCTGCGATGGAATTTCAAACAATACATCGCAGATTTTGCGATACAAATTTCGACAGATTTATAAACATTTTTGAAATCATATTCACAAACCTTTCCTGAAATAACGTTTACATGTATATTTCCGACCAAAAAATATCAAGCTATCCGTCCGACTGGGTTTGTTTCCGTGTGTCCAGACCACGCCGGGGGTACGTCCGTGCGACGTACGTGGTCAACGATGACTTCACGCCGACATGACGGTGTTGATGCAACAGTAAACATGTGCACTTGTTTTACCTATGTGCATCCGTACATGCAACTTTATTTCCCAGCAATCCGTAAAGGTTTTATCCACAATGCCTAAAATTATATGTGCATGCAATCTTTTTCTGCTGATGAATTAACTACAGGCGAAATTCCTGAAATGGAAAACACGCAACAACCGCCCAGTTTTTTGTTTTTAGCTTCGCACGTGTTTATTGTTTCTTCTCCTGAGTTTGGGGGTTGGAACATTGAGCAATTGAGCCACCCCCTATACACAATAGTACCGTGTTCAGTTCACATGTGCGCTTTCATACGATCACTACGGCCGTATTCAACAAAGGAACTCTAGAAACGTTACTAACTTCGTTTTATAATAAAAGTTTTTGAGAATTAACAAAATGAGCATTCATTTATTATGTAGTGGTGAGATTTAGAATCATATCGGCACACAATATTGTTGCGCTTTCAACCACTCGTTTTCCTGACGAATTTTTAATAATCAAAATCAAGCTTGATCATACCACAAAGTAACGTTACACTTGGCGAAATTCACTTTGAAAAGCACCCGAATATTTCGCAGTCGGTAATTTGTTTCTGTGATGTTGCCTCTGTTTTAGCGATCGATATAATAATGTAAACAAAAAAGAAAATGGACGGAGGACTAACTTTCATGAATGACTGCAATTTGGCGAAAATAGTTACACGTCAGTTTTTTACCACCTGTGGCGCAATTTCCGGACACTAAATATTATTTCTGGTAAAATTTGGACATTCATATTATGAACCAAACGACAGTAATGCCTTAAAAAAAAAAAAAATTTACCTATGCACACTATATACTGTAATTTTAAGCATTTTTAAATTTGCTACACAAAATTTACAGATTGCTATACAAAAAAATTATTTTGCTATGCAAATTCATTTTTTGCATCGCAGTTTTGCTCTGCAAAACGTTTGAACGAAATCGTTCCCTGCATACATGTACATGTCATGTGCTTGCTTTACTACTGAAGGATTTTGGAGGATTCAGGTTATGTGTAAGCAAATAGGCCTAGGGAGTTAGGAAGGATTCAGGTTATGTGTAAGCAAATGGGCCTAGGGAGTTAGGAAGGATTCAGGTTATGTGTAAGCAAATGGGCCGAGGGAGTTAGGAAGGATTCAGGTTATGTGTAAGCAAATGGGCCTAGGGAGTTAGGAAGGATTCAGGTTATGTGTAAGCAAATGGGCATAGGGAGTTAGGAAGGATTCAGGTTATGTGTAAGCAAATGGGCCTAGGGAGTTAGGGTTAATAAACCATACCCCATCATGTAGTCATGTACGATGTACATTACACAAATGTACAAACATTGAACAGAAAATTTACAAAATTCAAAACAATTGCCTCGTTCATCCAGAAAACAACTACATGTACATGGAGTAACAATCTTGCTTCATATTCCCTTAAGACTAGAGATATCTAGACTAATCCTTACACAACTGATTTCCACTGCGGTGTTACCATACGCATTCTTAAATGCGGTACATTGTAGGCTGGCGGTTTGTCAAAAAGAGTGTGCAGCATTGGTCAAGGAATCACTGTTCTCTACGTAGTAAATGAACGCTTGATGCACAATACTGGTACCATCGCAGATACATGTATATGGTGGCTTCCAGTGAAGTGGTCAGATCAGCAGAGAATCATGATCACTGGTACCATCGCAGATATATGGTGGCTTCCAGTGTTCAAAGTGGTCAGATCAGCAGAGAATCATGATCAATTACTCCATTTAAACAAATTATTATTTACAGCTTTTTTGTTAGTAAAAGACACTGACCCTCTTTTTGTTTATTACGACTTATTACAATTTTTATGTAGCCAGACCAGTCATGTCGATTTGTTCATGGTGACTTGTTCTAAGAGAAAGACAGTTGCAAAAATAAAGTGCATATAAGCAGGGATTTCCTTAATTTAAATACATGATAGGATAAATGGATATTTCTCCCACTTGAACAAATTTTTGTTCCTACAATGTTGTATTCATACCAGAAGTATAAAATAAATTGATTGCAAAACTTGAAATTACTGTAATTTTAGATATGAATTTGATCGGTTCTGCTACAGACAAATTATGATAACAAAGCATGCACTGAGTAATCAATGACAAGTGTTTGTTGTCAAGGATACATAAATCCTCTTGGTAAGTGTGACGTAATTCCAATATTAACCACGCCCACTTTGCACGTACTGGCTCCAACGATCATTGGAAGCCCACTGGAAATGCATTGACCACCCTTTTCTTTAAGGATTTATGCAAGAAATTAGAAAGCTTGGGACTTGCCTTTAACGTAATATGTGTTATAAAGACTCAAAATCTTCTTCTGAATCAAGAATCGCTTTTGAACGTTAAAATCAAGGAATTTAGGTTAAATTGCACACAACAGCATGCCAACTTTGTAACCGGAAGTAGCGAAAAGAATGCGCATACTACCAACGCACAGGCATATTACATATGTATTGACTTACTAATAGGATAGCCAATCAGCTGAAAGGCACCATGATTCAAGCCATCCTTACTCAATCAAAGTTCATTTCATTCATCATCAGTAATAACTGGCCACTCCCTCTCTATTAAATCATGACAAACACGTCCAACATGCAATAAGGAATTCCACTCACTAATTAAATTAATCCTTGTATCATTTGATCCCTCAAAACCCTGCAACAGACAAAGGGTTTTGAGAATAGGAGTCTTTTAATTGGCTTAACCCTAACTCCCTAGACAACAAAAGCAATTGGAGGATTTTGAAGGATTTTTGATTGTTCAGTAACAATGCTTAGGGAGTTAGGGTTAAACAAACATGTAGGAAATTCAATTTTATACAGGAACCTTCCCCATAATGGGATCAAAAGTTTCTGCTGATTTCATTGTAGGGCCAATGATTTAAAAAAAAATGCATATTCCGTTTTCAAAAATTCTGAATTTGGTTTCGGTATTGATTAAGGGTTGGTTTTCAAATTTCCAGCTTAAAACATAAAAGCATTGTAATAGAGAATGTAAAAAAAATGGGCACTATTACAGGAAGGAGTGAATCATAATGTGTGTATCACAAACCAACAATTGTCCACAGCTTTGGTAAATACCAGCTTATCCAATTGACAAATTATCATCTAAAATCTTACTTGGTGTCGGAACACATGAGACATGTACCAATCATCATGAGAAATGATTCTGTCTGAGGAAGGGATAACAAATGCTTTGAAATGACTCGTTTCTCCAAATAAACATGAGAAGCATGGTTTTACAGTAAGTTACAGTATGTACCAAAATGAATTGATGGAGGAGTTCTGTCATAAATTAAATGTGACACTTGTTTACTGTAAAACCAAACTTCGGACAACTACATTTTAAATTATTTGTTTTCCATTCTAAAAGGAAACTATCAATGTTCCAATGAAAACTACAAATTTTGGCCAGTGAAAACTACAAATTTTGGCTGGTAAAAACATGAGTGATACATATTTAATTGAGCTATACATCTATAATTGAGCGATACATGTACATCTGTAATTGCGATACATCTTTATATGCCGCATGGATAATTTAAGGCCATTAATTTGGGTTTTAGTTGTCAGTGAGTAACACAAAAAGCCTGAGCACTGAAATTGATGAGGCAGTGTATATGATCTGGCAATTTAATCTTCATCAAAATGTAGCTAAAATATCGGAAATCAACCTGCCATTCACTGCCTACATGTACCATTGTGTGGGTATCTGATTAATTCAGCTGCTTGGGTCATTTGGGTCGCCAGTAATGAAGGAATAGAAGGTCTCTTCCTCCATGATTTTAAAGAGGCGAGGCCATGTTTATTTGATTAGATTAGGCATTAGACTGTTCTTTTAAGGGAAGAGACAAAAATTGGTAATGTTGACAAAACTGCTTCTAGGAGTATGCTTACTCTCTTTGAATCAAGTTATGTATCAAAGGACCAACCTGGGAAAGATTTAACTCAAAACAGTCTAAATCAGGAGAAAGCCTTCACAATTCTTTTGTAAAACACATGGAGCAAAATGTTGCAGGATTTTTGTAAATTTGTTTGGTTTTCTCTGAAATGAGAGAAATTTAGTAACTTTAATATCAGGTATAACCATTGTTGTACTAAAGCCATTCCAAAATAAACTTTTGATAATCTCAAAAGAAATTCATAGATGATTCAAGAAGGTAAGGTACAGTATGTACATTGTAGTATTGGTAATACCAGTTAAGTTTTTATTTTATTTGTATAGACTCCCCCCAAAAAGTTTCCGATTTCTGATCTCCACACGCGTTGCCTCAGGCCCGGGCGTCAGCTTTTTTCGTTAAATTCTTCTTCTTTTTTTGCTATGAAACGATGTCCAATTGCAGCCAAAATTGCTGTATCGATTGGAATTCTGCCGTGCTGTGTTTTAAACGACTTTTTTTCACATAGGGGTATGAACGTTTGCCCGATTTGTGAGGCTTCTCTTAGCCACCATACTTTGTGTATGGAAAATTTGATCTGGTTCCAATAACCGCGTATACACATATTTCATAGATTACCCCCAAATAAAGCCCAGACACATCACCACACCAATTTTGAAGCCAACCTGTGACCAGAAACTAGAGACTTTGTTTGGACCATAATTAAAGTGTAAAACATACATTACAATGTATACGTATCTTGGTACATGTATGAAGCTGATAATAATTAGTCTTCCTTGAAAATACTTTTTATCTGCGGTGCTGTCATTTTTAAGCAAAGTGCAATTATTAATTTAGTCTATAATAATTCAGTATTCTCCACTGTACATGTAGGAATGCATACCACCCTCTCTTAACTAGTCTCATGAAAACTTCAAATCTGAAAAAGAATGTTTCAAATTTTCTTCCAAACGTGTGGACTGATTTAATATGTAAACATGCAAATTCATTGGATGTCTTGGTTTATTCTAGTCTAAGTTTCTTGCATTTCTTCTGGAAGAAAGTGGAAAACAAACTGTCTCCCTGGTGTCTTACATTCTTCTAGAAGAAACTATAGCAACTGAAGGTACTGCACAATTGCATGTAAATAAAAATCTATACAGCAGCAAGATTCCTAGGCAATTTTGTTATCATCTACGCAGGAATTGACGTCACGTTGAATCGCAGAATACATTTTACATGAAGTGCGATTGGAGTCATTCAGACAAGTTTTAATCTGCAGTCCGTTTCTTGATGGTTTAGTCGCACTTTAAAAAGCTGTTGGTTAATGGTCCATGCTATGCTGTCCATTTGTTTGATTAATGGAAGTATAAGGTCCTTCATTTTCGTATTGCATGTCTTGTCAAGGAAATGCATCTATCTATAGATTACACGTTGAGAGAATGAGAGGGGGGGGGGGGATGACCTGTGATGGCTGTGTACATACAATACATGTAATTATCAACAAGACAATGTACACATGTCTAGTTTTGGTCTTAATTTCATTGTTCAATCCCTGAGTCACTGTATGCCCCTCTGAAAAGAAGTCAACGCATTGTGTTGACCTCCCCATCAGGATGTCACTTGTGAGATCTAAAACGTTCCTGTAGAGGAAGGCTTTTGGGAGAGGTAAAATTTGCCCAAGATTCCTTGATTGAAACCTCATGCTATGGTGGTCAATAAGCAAATTCACACATGTACCTTGTACATGTACATGTATACATGTACCATACAATCATTTATTTATTTAAAGATGTATCACCGAGCTTTATGGTGATAATTTCTGAATTTGTTTGTTTTCAGTGGAACATTGATCATTTCTGATTAGAAAGGAATACAAACCCTTCAAAATAAGATATTTCAAAATAGTTGTCAGAAGCTTGGTTTAGTATTTAAAAACAAAAAGTGCCAAAATTAATTTACATGTACGTGACAGGACCCGCCATAAATTAATTTTGGTACATACATGTACTTACTGTAAAACCATGTACATGTATCTTTGAGTTAATTTGAGAAATGTGTCATTTTCAAGCAAATGTAGGCCTATTCACTTCCTCTAGTAAAATAGCAATGTCCCAATGAAACATAAAATGTCTGTTAAAATAGAAAGGTTGCCATTAAAATAGCGAAAAACACGGGTGTTGTATCTTTATTAACCCTCCTACTATACATGTAGCTGCACTTTAGTATGAAGTTGCTATAGAGGTCAAAATCAGTCAACTGCCTGTTTTGACTGTTGACCCAAATGTACACACAGGGGCATTTTTGACTGGTTTTTACTGTCATTTTAACCACCCTGAACAATACCAGACAATGCTTTTACCAGTCACAAACTGTCGACTCACTTTGACCTGTAAATGTACTTACTACATGTAAGGTTTGACAGTGTTCGAATTTTTAAGTGCACTAGATATACCTTGGCAAGTATATAAATATTTTGACTGATTTTGACCCTTGTAGTAGTAGGAGGGTTAAAGGAATGATTGTTTGAGCACACCGTTGTAAATGTATGTATAAGCCCTGCTGTGCAGAACTCATCACTGGAAAATACAAAGAGAGACAGGGAAAAAGAAATCATTTGTTGAGATGCAGGTACAGGTATATGATTTTATTTTGGCCCTTAAGGAGAAAAACTTAGAGATGGGCAAATATTGAACAAGCTTTAATTGCCACTTCCCGCAGAGAATCGATGTATCTTCAAGTACAGGAAGGCAGAAAGTGTTTAAAGTGCTGGATTTTGTTTTAGAATGTAATAAGCCTTAAAATAGAGAGGGAAAGGCATACGTGTACAAACAATGTTTCATTACTTGCAAGTACATGCTACATGTACATTAAATGCTTTTCCTAATACATGTATTTATGCTTGAATGGTACTGTGAATGACACCCACAGCCTAATTTAAGGCAGTTATATTCAACCAGTTGATCATTACCTTTGATTTACATATCGTCCTGTCAGTGCAAAAATGTTGTATGTTCACAATGCAATAAGGTCGTATGTACAGCGCGTCGTCAATCTGCATAAATTTACATACATTAAAAAATGTTTGTGCAACAACGTCGTATCTCAGCCATTGCTTTTGTGCATTCATCCGGGAACTTGTTACATACGACCTTTTTGCACTGACACAAACTGGATTTGTGCAAAAACGTCGTAACTCGGAGATACAACGTTTTTGCACTGACACGACGATATCTATGTATAGGATTAATTGCACACTTAAAAAAAAAACCAGCAATAATTTACATAGTACATATTTTGCTGGAAAGAGGAATATTTACTGGAGATTGTGAAACCCCTGAATTGTTAGATTTTTAGATAAAAAAAGGACAACACTAATGTAGCTTAAAAGTTGTCTGTGAAATGTTGATGTCAGAAAGTCACCTATTACCTGTTTAGGCGTCATAGAAGAAGTAAGACAAGCAATCTTTGGCTCAAGTACATTTATTTCCCAAGCAAAGAAAACATGTATACATACGTACAGTGTTCTCTTGACTGTTTTCTTTGATTGAACGATACTGTGAAAACAAATACAAAATCTCTCTTTTTTTTTAATGACAGTCTGGCCGATCGGTTCGTTTTGCGATGATACCATGTGGTTTAAATCTCAACTATCGCTAAGTGAGATTGTGGTTCTGATAAGAACCATCGGGCAGGAGATGATTTCTGGCTGCATTATGACTTTAAAACCTTAAATCATAACAGGTTAATTTTTATTGATGGAGTTTCTCTTGGCATTGGTGAATATGATCAAAGAGCAAGGACCCCGATTGCTCTGTGATATGATGCATAAGTGTCAAATCTTACCCACCCCAGACCATACTAACATACTCAGCTGCTGAAAAAAAAATCTCCCAGGTTGCCCAGGTGGGGATTGAACCAATGACCTCCCGTTTTCCTAGTGCAGACATTCTCATCAGCTCTACCTCCTAGTGTATAGCTAGCGGGGTTAATGTCAACTGTACTATATCCCTATTGGGATATACTTTGATCCCGATTGAAACCTTATTCTCCCAATGAGGATACCAACAGACCCCAAACGGGAACCACTTCGGTGACAATGACACTTTCTGCCTTAGGATACTGTAGATTGGCTGCATTAGCTGGCTACATGTAGGTGGTGGTGAGATCCCTAGATAGATTAGCAGGGGGTTACTGCAGTTTGCACTGTCAAGTTCAATGTAGGCTATACATGTATGCCACATGTATTTACACTGTACATAAAATATGAAGTCCTATGAAATCTAGAAAAAGTGATTAAAATTAGTGGTCATATACATGTAGGGCTACTGTGTTACATGTACAATGTAGGTGTGTATTTTGACTTTCATACCCCCACCACTTGATTCGCTCAGTGCACATCGTAGCCCTCTAGCGGTGCATTTGCACCCAGTGTCTTGATGATAGCCACTTTTGCGTCGTGTGAGCATTGTGCGTACACTTCATACGCGTATGTTATGGTACTAAGCACGCGTGTACTTCTGCCAGCCAATGATTGCTGGTGATATTCCGCGCGTACGTGCATCAACTGCAAAATACGCCAAACACGACGCACTATCGCTGCCCTTTCGCCCACAGTGGTCTAACAACATGTGCCCTCAACAGCTCATGCACGGTGCGAATATTAGCTCTGGGCTTTGGATAATATTGTGCATAATGTACACGTATGACTATGAAATTTTACTGTACACGGTGTAACTGTGTGAGGATAGATGCATAGTACACATCAGTACAGCTCTTAGTATTGCATGTTGTTCAACAAGTACACAGTAGACATGTAACCTTGAAAGTGTTGACAGTTCTTAGTATTGACAGGTTATAGTGTATAGCTTGTTGCTGTTATTTACATCTTGTGTGGACTATCAGTTGAACTGTCAACCTCATCAGATGTCTCTACCATCTGTTAACAGGCACATCAGTGACACAAACAATTCCCCCACATTTTCCCAGTACCTATAGAAGAAAACAATTCCCCTGAAATGATTTGAATTGTTTGGTACTGGTCAGTAAGTCAACAAAACTGAAGCACATAACCAAGTAGACTTTGATAATGCACATAATTGCAAAAATTCCAGTTTATCTCTGCTTTTTTAAAAATATTTATTTAAATAAATCAGATTAAAGTGACTGTGAGCATGAGTGACATCATGTTTTGACTCTTTCCAAGTGGCCTTGAGATGAAGTCATAGCCAAAACACATTGTGGTTTTTCTTTTAATACATTTATGCACCTTATAAGTGCGAGATCCTGAATTTCTAACATGTGCAACTCCATCATATATGACTGAAGTTCACTCAATTAAATCTGAATGCCTTCTGGCCAGTTCCTACTTCATGCAAAAAAACAAACAAACAAACAAACCAATAGGAATCAAATTTTGACTTCATTTGCAAGGAATAATTTGCGCATAATTTGACGTCATACATGTACATTCTGTGTTTCCGTGACGTAAGAACTGGCATTTAAATGGTTTGTGCACTGTATGTTGTGTCAATCAAAATTGTACCAGAATGTGAACAGTGTGTTTACATGTAGTTCTTCTTCATCAGTCATTTTGGTGTCCTGAAAGAGTATCTGCTGTACATAAATTTACATTGCACAGCGGCTGACAATTTTGACAAAATAGATTTTCTTCAATGCATCTACAGACGGTGGATAATCGCAAAAGAAATCAATGATCACAGTTTTTACATAAAATGTACTTGGTTTAATAAAGGAAAAAGTATTCTTTCCGTAAATTATTATTTTTTTTCTTCATGTTCATGACTTTTCTTTAACAACAGAACCTCAGACAAAATTATTTCTAGGAGAGATAAAAACATCATTTAAGCTTTACAGCATGTAAGTTTTACATTCAAATTTGACCATTTGGTTATTTTCAAATTAACTGTGTAGGCCATTTCACGCACAATTTTGTTTCCCCAAAACGTGCCGAGTTGAGCGTTCCCACAGAAACCTCCGACATTGTTGCTAGTTAGTTATGTAAAGCACAATTTGTAACGGACACGCCAATGACAGTACAATGCAATGAGCATTCTGAGCTACACTTTACGTATAATGTCCGTAGTTTAATAACATACATGTACACTGTACATTGTGAATGTACATATAGCTCACAGACCAAACACAAAATGATTGTATTATTTGGTGCTGTGTGTTTTGACTAAAATCATCCACAAGTGTGTACAATTCTTTGTATAAGTACATGTACATGTACATGTATGTAGTACACATACGTACACGTATACATGTACATAATATGTGCATGCACAGGTACATTTAGTCAAGTACATACATGTGTTTTGCTTCACAAATCAATCAAATCAATAATTACCGAACAAAAGAACCGACTTAAGGTGCTTACTGAGAGAAATAAGTCGATGCTACTTAAAATAAACTACCTGTGTGAATAATGAAAGGCATTAAATATTCAAGCTCTGTCCTGGTTTACCACATGTGCGCTTTTTCCTGTAGATTGAAATATAATTTGCCTCCCAGTTGAGTCTCTTAATGAATTATTTGACACTGACTGATGCCCCAGAAAATGGGAGTATAAAGAACTATTGATTGCTAGAAGCATTGAATGCGTTTTCCTATTGAGGGCAAATGCCAAGCTCGTTGGTGTCTGTGGGTAAATGAATGCAACATTGTGTTGCAATACATTGAGTCCAAATGGATTCTTCCTGGCTAATTCCAGGACAGATCTTGTTTTCCCATGGGAGCCAACAGGATATATTATATTTGTGATTGATGGTTTCGGTGAACTCCATGTAATCTTTCATTGAGCTGAAGCATCAGGTGACACCTGACATCAGGTAAGACCTGTCTATGTAGACTCCCAAGTGAAAGATGCAACAATTTTACTGTGCAGTCCTGCAATCACCATAATTGTGTACTGGTGGGCCTGTGAAAATTGTCAGTGGCTACCCAAATTGAGCAGGTGCCCACGTCCACAGGAGCACATAAATGAATGTTGATTTTGTCTACTTGAGTTTATGCTTCACTGAATGGTGGAGGATAGGCGTAAAGAAATTTTTTTTCAAAGAAAAATCAACAAACGAGGGGGACTGGATAGGTTTGATAAATCCTCCCACCCCCCTCGAAATCAAATCACTTAAGGCACAAAAACCGTAAGCCTGCTTCGTTGGTTTGATTTGGTAGTTTATTTGCCAACTGAGGCTCAATTTGAAGGTTTATATGCCGACTGAGGCACTGAAATTGCGCTCAGTAATAAAATTGTCTCAAAATACATGAACATCCCCGTCTTCTCCCTTGGCTAGGGTCCTGCTTAAAGAACACACACTGATAGTTTCTTTCTGTTAAAGATACGTGTATGGTTTCCATCAAGTACATTGTATGCATTGGATCTGTTTAAATGTCTTCCTCATTTAAAAAAAAAAAAAATTAAAAATAAAATGCATCAAAAGCATAAAATGTACATGTCCTTTAAATAAATAATTGTACCTTCATGTATTCTATTATGGTGAAATCCTGATGTAATCAAAATACATTTAGGGTTTGTGATTGACTGATTGTATCAGAGAGGAAAGAGCCATTGTAATTAAGTCAGTATGTCAGTCACTGCAACAGTCTCTAGCTGTTCCAGAAACTAGTTGTATTTATAACAACCCCCTAATGGCTAAGTACCTTCACTCATCTGGGTCAGACAAACAATCCAGCTTGTCAGCTGACCTTAACCAAGGACAAGGGTCCAATTTCAAAAAGCTGCTTAGCCGAAAAAAAATTGCTTACCAGATTTCATTGGTTACCATCCAAACTTTCATACAAAATGTATGCATTTTGGCTGGCAGTCTGTTTTATATTGCTTAGCAGAAATATTTGCTTAGCAGATTTCTTTGGTTACCATCCAAACTTTCATACAAAATGTATGCATTTTGGCTGGTAGTCTGTTTTATATTGCTTAGCAGAAATATTTGCTTAGCAAAATTCTCTGCTTAGCAGCTCCATGAAATTGGGCCCAGGTCTTATCACATGTTGACCTTCATACATATAGTGGATCTTTTGTTTCAAGAATCTACAATGGATAAACGTGTATGTAATGGGATAGTATTTAGCAGAATTGCAGTACTCATACTGGTATCGTACTTGTATTTGAGTACATTTTTCTGTACTCGTACTCATGAAAAATTAATTGACTAGTTTGAGTACTCATACTTGTACTCAAACTTATGCTCAAACTACATCTTTCTGTACTCATACTTCTGTTCATGAAAATGTACTCGACTACGTGTACATGTACATGTCTGGTATTTAGAGCTTTACATGCCTGATAACATTTGAACATATGAACACGCACAGTGATAAAATGTATGTACATGTGACTAGGCATGACAAATATTTGGCACAGTTGTGTTATCATTGGTATGTACACGTACATGTATGTATATTGGATTGAGCAGCTAGTAGAGTTGAAGGAATTGCACGGATGGACCGGATGTCACAAACACAGCAGCTGCACACACCTGCCATTACAATGTTATTAGTTTCGGACAAATTAATTTTTCGCCATGATTAACATTATGTGAATTTAATTACTGTAAGAGTTTTTCAGTCATTGTAACAGAGATCAGTGACTGCATTCATAACACACACATAATGCTAGCCACAGCATTAATTTTGTAACCAAATTAGGCTATAAATAGAGATAAGTGCTATTAATTATGACACTTGAGGTGTTACTACACTGTACATGAATCATGGCTTTGAGGCTTGAGAGTTGAAACAATTTACAGGTCATACACTTTAGCATCAGTGCACCAAGGTCATAGCGTCAGTGCACCAAGGTCGCACCATCAGTGCACCAAGGTCACAGCGTCAGTGCACCAAGGTCACACCACCAGTGTCGCATCACCAAGGTCACATCACCAGGTCACAGCACCAGTGCACCAAGGTCACAGCGTCAGTGCACCAAGGTCACAGCACCAGTGCACCAAGGTCACAGTCGTATCCTAGAAACATTGTGAAGTTGTTGTGAACACAAATATTTGGACTTGGCAACGGCATCGTGAATATCTCTGCTACAGAATTGCTCAGGATGCAATCATTCAATTGTCTTAATTCATTCAAATTTGCATGTATACCTTGTTTGCTCTGTTGCACATTGTACAACCTTTTAATGGAGATGTTGCTCTAAAGTGACAACGGGTTAGTTGACAGCATTTTGCTTCACTGCATGGTGATTGACTTTTACTCAGGTCATTTTGCGACGAGAGGTTATCAATACTGCAATCTACCTGTTACATACAGTATGTACGTGTACATGTCGGCGAAAGTATTCATCCCTGAGGGAATATATAAGAACATGTAGAAATTGTTTAGATTAACAAAAACAAAATATGTATGTACTCTTATCAAAAGGTGCAGAAGGTGAATTGTCATTTTTGAAGACTTGGTTTGCTCATGGTTTGCTTTAATAAATGCTTGCAACATGTATCATTGGAGTAGAAGTACTGTTAAAGTTATCAAGCACAGCCTTGAGGCTAAACTCAGAAGTGATAGATGTGATTCTAGCTGGGCTAGGTCTCGTTTATGAACAAGTCCTTGTTTTTTTTTCTCTACAAGTAAAGGTGATTTGCTTGGAGATCAATTAGGACTGGCAGTATAATAGGGCACTTTGCCACTCAAGTAAGACACTGATGGCAAGAATCAATCAACGTCATGTCCTGTCTGGTGTTTCTGACACTGATCCCTGATGTTGAATTTAAAGGCCAGGCAGCTGTCAAAACCTGACTGGTGGTTGCTCTATTTATGATTCATGCATGTGAACAGTAGGCTGGACAAAATATCAGCCATTCCCTCCACCAGAGGGTGTTAAATGTCATCATGGGGTCTGGTTTAATGGACCAAGACTGTACAATGACATATATAGAGTGTACATGTACATGTGTGGACCTGAAGAAATTCATAGGTATACATGTACACTTAATGTACAATTATTTTTCTAATGGCAACTGCATTGTTTCTAAACAGTTGAAAAGGTAAATTTGAACAACCACAATTGGTTTTTTATGTAAAGATCTATTAACCCTAACCCCCCTTCTGGCTAGACACCCTGCTCAATGCAACATCAGTGATTTTTAAAAGTATGAAGCCTACTGAGCACAACAAGATCCATCAGCAAGAACAGCAAGATTTTTTGTTCACTCACTTCACTTCAACAAGACCGAGGCTCACTTCAACAAGACCCAACAGAATTCTACATTTGCTGATAGTGCATCATTTACATAGTATTCGTGTTCATCTTTATTGGGCAAAATCAGTCAAAATCAGTCAAAATGATGCCATATGTGCCAAGGTATATCTAGTGCACTTAAAAGTCGAACACTGTCAAACCTTACGTGTAGTAATTAAGTACATTTACAGGTCAAAGTGTGTTGACCGTTTTTGACTGGTAAAAGTATTGTCTTGTGTTGTTGAGGGTGGTCAAAATGACAGTAAAAACCAGTCAACAATGCCCCCCTCCTCCCCCTCCTCTCCCCCCTCCTCCCCCCTCCTCCCCCTCCCCCCTCCTCCCCCCTCCTCCCCTCCTCCCCTCCCCTCCTCCCCCCTCCCCTGTGCACGTTTGGGTCAACAGTCAAAACAGCCAGTTGACTGATTCTGACCTCTGTAAGCAACTTCTATTTCTATTTCTATTTTATTTCTCGGTATATATCAACAAATACATAGATGACCAACATTACAAGGAATACATAAAACGAATGCTTTACGTACAAAAACATAACACAATACCATTCAACTCCCGAAGGATTACCCAAAAGAAACATTGTTTCTGTCTAGGGGTTCTCCAAGTTGAATGGATACACAGAATACAAGAAGCAATAAATATAAAATAAACTTTTAATTATAATTATAACAAAATTAAATAAAGTGAAATAAATAGTTAAATAAAGCTTTAAAGTAAAGTATGTAAATAATAAAATCATAGATTGTACTAATTAAATAAGAATACTATAAGCAAAAACCAAAACCAAGCTTAAACATGAACAAGCATTAAAAGCAACATATCCTCCAAACTAAACAAACATAATCAATCAATTAATCAAAATAATAAATCAATAAATAAATACAGATTAAAATAAAAACAAAAACAAAAACAAAATAATTATAGATAATTGATAATTATAAGTAAATAATAAATAAATATAAATATATAAATAAATAAATTAATAAATAAATAAAAATTTGAATTTTTTAATATAAATAATTAGACACATAATTACATACACAAATAAATAAATAAATAAGTAAATAAACAAAAATTTCATTAAAAAAAATTATCACAAAATAGTGTATTAGAAAAACCTGAATTACTGTATTCAACTACAGTGTAAGACAATTATTGAAATGCCTTAATAGGCCTGAGAGATAGGATTAGAACTGAGCAGATGGTCGCGTAAAGAAGTAATGAATGGTTTATATGAAGTCTCGATACAGAGGTTTCTTAGGTCACGAGGAAGAGAATTAAAAAACCTGGGGAAAAAGATAAATGAAGAAAACTTTACTGTATTGATGTTTAAAAAGCAAAGTTTCCGTCTTTCTAGTATTTGGTAGCGGTAGAAAAGTTTCGGGAATGTTGTTGTACTTGTGTAGACATTTAGTAATAAAGCATACAGTGAGGAATATCAGCCTGTTGTAGAGAGGAGGCAAGTGAAGTGTGGTTAGACGTTGTTCACAGGAGAGAGAATTGGAAACATGGTAAGGAAAGCATGACCTAGTGAAGTGCAACTATAGTGGGAGGCTAAAGTGCAGCTATAGTGGGAGGGTTAAGACAGATCAACAGTGGGATAGAAAACATTAGCTTTCAGCATACAATCTGTAAAGAAAACAGTGACCTTACCCTACATCTGCACAGTTAATTGCCTTCACAACACCACTGGGGACACTGTCACTGTGTCAGTAATGTGCATTTCTGGGAAAGTTGATGATTTGAACGTAATGTTGTTTTTTATTTTTATTTAAAACCATCTTTAACGAGGGTAACCCATCCAGCACAGCTGATCATTTGGGGCCCTCATATTATATAAAAATATATCAATATTATACAAAAATTATTACAGGAGGTACATATGAATTAATAATAATGATAAAACAGTCTTAACGGACAATTACATACGAAATAAAACGTGAAGGACTAAATTGCACAAATAGACCCCCCTCCCAGTCTACCATACTGATTAAAGATAAGACTAAAAGGGAAGATTAAAAATGGAGCAATAAACTAAAAAACAATAACAAAATGAACACAACAAAATTTAGAAATACGAGTGCCCCCCATCCTCCCCCAATAAAAACCATCAAAGCAAATTAATTATCAATTGTATACCAACATCTCGGGCAAAACACAAGGTAATCTAAGACATAATAATAATATTACTTCAAACCTTGCCTTCCTTCAACAAACGCCGGAATGAAGAATAAGAGTTTGAACGAGTGGTGAAAGGGACACCATTTAAAAAAGAAGGAGCTCTGTAACTAAAACTGTTTTTAAAGATTTCATATTTAGGTTTGGGAATAATAAAATTACCATGTGTAATTGCCCGAGTTGTTGGTCGATTGCCAGGCTGGATCGGGTTAAGTCTCTGGCAGAGACAGTCCAGAGCAACACCAATGGAGGCCTTAAAAGCCTGGCAGGCAAGTTGGAAGTGGATGCGCTGGGCAACTGTCATTGTATTGAGATTACTAAAAAGTAAGTTAGTGGGTGAAATGGGTGGAAGCTTAAGAACAATGCGAAGTGCTCTATTTTGGAGTTTTTGAATTTTGGAGACAAGAGTGGGTTTGGCACCCCACACCATACAGCAAGTAGTCTATGTGGGGTAGAACCAAGGCATTGTATAATGAAAAAGCTGTTGGCTGGTCAATAGATTTTCTTGTTCTGGTGAGCAAAGAAATTGAAGAACTTAATTTATTGCAGACTTTTTTCACATGTTCAGAGAAATTTAATTTGTTGTCCATTAGTACCCCTAGGTGTTTATGAGAATCAACTTGTTGTATTTTTTGGCCAGAAATAAAAATTTCGAGGGGATTGCTCTTTTTAAGTTTTTGAGCAGTACCAACTACTGTTTTTTGAGGATTTAAATTAAGTTTGTTAGCCTGCAGCCATTTTGTCAGATTAAGAAGATCTGAGTTCAATTTATTTTCAATGAGACTAGTGTTTTTATCGCCATAATAAATGAGTGTATCATCTGCATACATATCAATGTTGCAGTGATCAAGACATTTTGGCAAGTCATTAAATGTACAATGAAAAAAGTAAGGGCCCCAGGATTGATCCCTGGGGTATTCCAGATGTTACAGGATTAACTAAAGAAAGTTTGGATTTGTAACAGACTTGCTGCGTCCTTCTAGATAAATAAGATGCTAGCCAATCAACAGCTGAGGTAGATAATCCATAAAAAGAAAGTTTGCGTAAAAGAATAGCGTGGTTGACTGTATCAAAGGCTTTCTGTAAATCAATGAATAAAGAACCAATTAAATTACCATTGTTAATGTGATGGAGCCAGTTATCATGAGCATGAGCTACTGCTGCAAGTGTGGAGTACCCAGGTCTAAAACCAAACTGATTAGAAGACAGAAGGTCATTTGAAGTAAGGTATGAGAGGAATTGTGAGTGGACAGCTTTTTCAATGATTGTAGAAACCAACGGCAAAATCGAAATGGGCCGGTAATTATTGAGCACTTTGCGATTACCTGCTTTAAAAATGGGGATAACTTTGGCCATTTTCCACGATTGAGGAATGGTACAGGTGGAAAGGGTTAAATTGAATATGTGTGTCAAGGGGAGGGCGATAACAGTTTGGATTTTATGGCTGGTAAGGTCATCTACATTGTATCATAACTGTGTTAAAGACATACATGTATCATTAGCATTTGGTAATGTACGCTCATTTCAACCCT
This sequence comes from Zoroaster sp. YZ-2022, assembly GCA_029582265.1. Taxonomy (NCBI): domain Eukaryota; kingdom Metazoa; phylum Echinodermata; class Asteroidea; order Forcipulatida; family Zoroasteridae; genus Zoroaster; species Zoroaster sp. YZ-2022. The sequence continues at coordinate 31,738,095 of CM055821.1, read as the reverse complement.
CTGGTTTTCAAGAAACACATTATATCGTAAAAACCAACCTGCCATGATTTCATCACAACAGATACTCACATTTTGAGAAACAAAATTAAAAACTGTTGTATGTTTTTTTTTCTTCGGTTTTTATGTTTTATAAAAAGTTGCCCTCCGGGAACTTGTTGTAAATTTTGACATAACAGTTCCCTTTTTTCTGTTGGTAAGATGAAAACACTTCAGGTGGAATCATTTCTAAGGATGATTGATACAAATCATAAGGATAGTGTACCAAGTTTACACCAAGTAAGTTGTTTTTATTGCAGAATGATTAATTAATTTGATAATCTGGTGTTGTATGTGTTGTACGTGTTGTACGTGTACCTACGTTGGTATACAGTTTTGGTAAAATTTCGGTGAATGGATCCATACTTTATAAGGTACATGTACAAGGTGCATCAGTGCAGCAGCCAACCTGTGTCAGCTGATTTCATTGCGCAATCAGACAGTTTGTGTTCATTCCAATGTGGAATTACTGTCTTCATGACAGAGAATGACAGAATTGGAAATTATGTAATTCATATGACAAAAACGATCGCACCAACATGTACGTGTGCACACACAATTTGTGTGCATGTCAGATATACATATATGTGTGGAGCGTCGTGGCCGAGCGGTCTAGCTTACCGGAATCAAGTTCTGGTGTTAGCAGCAGAATGTGGGTTCGAATCCCGGCCGTGACATTTGTGTCCTTGAGCAAGACACTTAACCATAATTGTTTCTCTCCACCCAGGGGTTAAATGGGTACCTGCGAGGGCAGAGTTGGTTGATTAGCCCTATATGCGCTGTAATGGCAGCAATTGAGCTGTATACTCCCCAGGGAGCTGAGATGGTTTCAGGAATGATTTATGAGCCTTATGAGCAGGGGTAATGATATACATGTAATGCGCCTTGAGCACCACTTAGTTGGTGGATGCGTGCGCTATATAAGTCCACACATTATTATTATTATTATTATTATTATTATTATATATATATATATATATATATATATATATTCAAATAATTTAACATTTGTCAGATTAGGACACAAACAAATTGATTACTTTGACCAGGGAAGTATGAATGCTGTCATCATGGAGCGCACAACTGAGTATGTGTGTGTACAATGTACGTGTACATGCATACACTTGGGTAAAATGCCGGTCTGTAAATACATCCATATGAGAATACAAAATATACATTAAAAAAAAAAACCTTTGAAAGTTTCAATTTATTTCACTTTATCATCATATACATTGTATAGATTGATTGAATTATTACGTTGGGTGATAAACAGTTGGTTTGATTTTGCCATTACACTGATTTGTATGAAGTACTGTATACTCTTTCCGAGTGTATGTGAAAAAAAAAACACTACACAGGCGACTCGGGCAGATGTCTTCACCACCGAGCTTGTCCAATGATGATTGGACAGCTAAAATCCTATAAATACATTGTACACTGTATGTGGACAAAAATAGTGGAAATGCTTTCAGATGTACAGTGTATATAATTTGTATGAAGACAACAAATAATTTTTTTTATTGAACTCAAAATATGACAGAAATATTTAAAGGGATGTTTAATACCATCATTAACTTTATACCATGTAGTTTTCATGTAAATCTGTGATTATTTTTTAATTTTTTAATTAATTATTATTTTTTTATTTTATAGAATATCAGTGGTGTAGGGGCTTTGACTCTTAAGATCTTTGAATGAAGCTAGAAAATGTACATATTCACTCAAACCTACTGAAGCTTTGGGCACTTGCCACATCTGTGGGCACTTGCCACATCTGTGGGCACCTGCCGCATCTGTGGGCACCTGCTCAATTTTAGGTAAACTGTGACAAATCTTGCACCAGATAATAAAAACCGCTCACTGTGGACTGGACAACTACTCTTTACATGTACACAATGTCTGATGTTGCCAAATATTGATTAAAATTCCCTTTTGTGTTCACTAGATGCAGGTTTGATGGTAACAGTGTACATTGAGTAAAATGGGTGGATATATCAAGTATCAAGTTTATTTCTCAACAGAATCATGAAATAAAAAAGCAACTAGAGCTCAAGTGTTTGTTGGAACAAACACACTGTGTTCGTGTGAACTTTCGGTTCAATCAAATTATCATTGATGATGTCAATATCATATTTTGCAAATGTGTATCATCTTTTGTAATAACAATATCAATTTCATATTCAAAAGACATCAATTTTGCGTTAGAATGTGTTGAATTTGAACTTCCTGTTTGGACCGGAAGTAAAGGTCAGATCAGGTGATTTGAAGGTCATATATATATATGACCTCCTCATGATCATGAAAAAATAATGTTAGTACCTGCTTTGTTTCAATTTCTGAGATTGGAAAATAATCCCTTTTTAAAAATTCTGCTAGGGGGCACTCTGAACTTTGATGACGTCATCAAACATATTTTTTGAAAAGATAAGATGTCACTAGACACTTTATTCACAGAAGTTATATTCAAATTTCCTATGGTTTTTCAGATAGAAAATTATTATTTTTCTAAACCTGTCGCCAGAGGGCGCTGTGACAGGTTATGACGTCATCAGTCACATTTTTAAAAAGGTCACGTGTCAATAGTAATTTCATCCACTGAAAGCATGTTCAAATGCCATATCATGGACCCTATAAAAGTGCTTCAGAATATTTTTTTCACTTAAACTTCCGGTTTTGACCGGAAGGAGAGGTCAGATTGGGGTTATGTCTGTGTACGAAATATCACATAATTCAAGATCTGTAAGATGATGCAAAGATTGTGTACATATCTTTTGTGGTTCATAAGATATGATTTTTTGAAATATTAAAATTTGATTTTAGTGTATTTCGATATCTGATGACGTCACCATGACATCACTACTTTACCTAAAACTGTATGTCATAACTTTATTGAGAACTACATAATATGGTCTAAGTATGTGTCAAGTTTGAAGGCTCTGTGAACTTTGGAACTATGCTTTTTTTGTTTGATGAGTCTCATCGAGAAGGAGAAGAAAAAAAAAAGATAATTACATTTGAACATAATACTATATAAAACTAAGGAGTAATCTGCAGCAGGGGCCCATTAAGTGAATATTGGTCTCTGAATGCAAGCAAGTGCGGATATTAACAATGACTACATGTACATATATGTACATGTACAACAGTACAACCAACATGACGGGGGGGGGGGGGGATGTACTTCTCTCGTTTAGAAATTTAATTTCTACACTGCCTCTCACTCTGTGACCTTAACATGTTCACATAATTCAATTGTTGCTGCCTCCTTTTGACCATTCCAGGGTAGATACAAATCCCTTTCTCAAATTATATTTAGATGGACTTGTAACGTACAGTATGAATCTGTCTTTGATAATTAAATCCTTTGCCAATTAAATCCGTTGACAATTGCATATGTTTTTTCCCCCTCTCTACCTCGGACAGATAAGTATTTTCTCATTCATCCAGTTGTATGGCATTCTGGTGGAGACTGACAATGCATTTGTACCAAAGCTATAGATTGAGCAGTACATTGTGCATGAGATCATGGTGACTTCCTTGGAACGACTTTGGATTTTGTTTCTTGCCCAAGAAATGAAAAAGACCATGAAGCCTTTGCGATCCAGTTACTTGTACTTTGAAATATAGAAATGGGAATGGAAACCCTGAACACATCGTTTACAATATATTCCTTTTTCATGACCAAAAGAGGACACTGTAAAAATGAACGTTTGGTGTTGAAGGATAAGGTAGGATTGGTAATTCAGAAATAACAAAATGTTCAACTTACTTGGTGTAAAGCTCACAATGTTATCAATCTAACCAGGACATATTTTTGTCTTGAGTTGCAAAAGTATTTAAGAAAAATGAAGTTATTGCCAATAGGTTAATTAGAAAGCATACATTTATGTGTACAGTGCATGTTATGTACATGTACCCTAAATTCCTAATTTCCAAATAATAATGAATTCAAAAACTTAAATTTTATGCATTTTCACTATTTTCTTGTTAACGATACAAGATAACTAGCTGAAGTTTGTGCAGATTATTTGCTTAACCCTAACTCCCTAGGCCCATTTGCTTACACATAACCTGAATCCTCCAAAATCCTTCAGTAGTAAAGCAAGCACATGACATGTATGCACACATGTGTTTCTAATCTGTGATACATGTACATGGCCAGGGACCCTCCCTGCATGCATGGAGCAATAAACAGTGTCCACTGACCCAAGCACTGACCTTACAATCACTACAACAAACATGGATGTACATGTACCATGGAAAGGCAAGTATGCCTAATAACCTCAATCCTCCAAAATCCTTCACTTTAGCAAAGAGCATGTAGCATGTAACCTCAATCCTTCAAAATCCTTCACTTTGGCAAAGAGGATTTTGGAGAATTTGGGAAGGTTAGGGTTAATGTACATGTACTTATACGTGTACAGTTTTGCCAACATTACCAATATTACACCTTTCCTTTAAACAGAATGCAATATACTTTTTGAAAGGTAAACTTACAAATATTACATTTATTTAAACACTCAGTAACTTAAATTCACCTGTTGTTTTTCTTCCTTCTAATATTAAGTTGGGGGGGGGGGACCTGTATAACCATTTCACCGCTGTAAATTCAAAATATCTATGTCATATCCATTCATGTCAATATGATCATGACAATTTTATGATAATTTAAATTAGCCCATAGAAGGAGGTTTCTCCATGTATACAATACAAGCATGATGTTTATTTGTTCTTCTTTAGTTCGTGTGATGGTAATAGAGTTGTGTATTTAATATAATGAGAGAAATCTAATGAAGTCATGACCTTATTCAATGCCGTTTTATACAGTTCATCCATGGTGTTGTGATCCACTTGGATTCTGCATTTGCAGGAGACAGTTTAATTGTAATAAATTAAATAAATAGAGAATTAGCTGTTGCAAACTGCTTACATGTACCAACCTAAAGGACCTGTAGTACACACGTACATGCACGTACTTGGATCTTGGTCGCTCTGTCATCAATATCTTGTTTACACAAGTATGAACCTAGAAGTATGATTGATGTGCTGATGTAGCGCCCTCTTGTGGCAGTGTTGTCCCTGTTTTGTAAAGGAAGTCCTGGTAAAGTTCTGGTGAAGTTAAGCGAAGTATCATTTAACAATAAAACATTGTTTGTTATTTGCCAAAGAACATCTGCATGTTTAATACAATTATTTATGAGGGCAGTTGAACTAATTTGACGTCTTTCTACAAAAGTCCCACTGCAAAATTAATTTATGCACCTAGTCAGATTCCTAGTCAGTAATTGGTTGATGATTTGATTCAGAAGTTTTGGACTTGATCCAATACTTTATTTATTGATTCTAATGCCATACATTTTACATGATTTCTTATTCTATTGTATGATTTTTTTAAATTGTTTTCTTGGCAGGTTCACCGGCGGATAGATCTGACTTGGAGGTCAGGGATGAGATTTTGGAGGTCAACGGTAAATCCCTACAAAATGCATCGCACGCTGAAGTCATAAGCCACATCCACCAGGCAAGTGGTATCACCTTATTTGCCCAACTTCATGTATTAATGGACACTCTGACACGGCCCATCAATGTTACAGGGACCGGTTCCATGGAGTTGCTAAGCAAAAACAATTGCTTACCAGGAATAATTGGCTTAGATTTTCTTGTTTACCATAAAATGAGTGTACTTTGTGTTGCAGTCTGCTTAGCGAAAATATGTTGTTATTGTTTAAGATAAGTTAAATGATTTCCAGTGTGAATTTAGGAAAGAGACTCTTTCTAAATTCCATATAATTATAAAGGAAAAAAAAGATATGAATACATTTTCACTATGTTCTTGTAAATGACACAACATAATTTGCTGAAACTTTGATTAGCTGTTTAATATATAAATCAAACCAAGAAAACGATACTTGTAAAAGTAGTTTTACCCAAATAACCAATGTTGTACAGGCTTCCTTTTTAAGGCCAATTAAAAAATGTTGATTCAGTTTACCTGTAACTGTCTTTTTCATTTTCCCATTAACAACCTAACTATCCCATATCCTCCAAAATCCTCCAAGGGGCACTTTTTTGGAAAAATTCAGCACTGTTGGAAACTGGTACTTTCACCTCTTCAAATGGGACAAAATTACTACCTGGCAAGAAGTACGGGCCATAAGTGCTGAATATGAAAGATCAACGAAAATGCATGGTGCATATTGAAGATACGGGCATGTTGCCAATTTGGAGGATTTTGGAGGATTCAGGAAGGTTCCTAGCCAGAATACCTAGTGGGTTGATTGTTGCCTTGTCACTAACAAATCTTTGTATTTATCACTCAACAGTGTGTACGGTCTCGAACGATAGCCCTACGAGTCAAGCGAAGATTGGGAATATATGGTGGTAAGATATAATCAGTTGTTCAGGTCCATGTTTTTGCTTTTTTTTTTTTTTTTTTTTGTAAAAACCATTTATTGGATTTGTGGAGGTTGGACTTGCTCAAAATGGGCAGATTATAAATGTTTTAATCTCTGTGGGCAGGACTGTAACCAAAGGGGGTGTGGGGGTGAGACCCGCCCACCCCCAATATTGAGTTTCAGTTGCCAAATCGTGCTTCAGTCTGCAAATTGTGCCTTATTCAGCCAGATCGAGCCTCAGTCGGCAAATTAATCCAAATTAAACCATCGAAGCGAGCTTCTTTTGCCCGAGGTGATTTCATTTTGAGGGGAAATCTCTAACATCTACCCACCCAATTGTGTACTGCCTCTGAAGTCAGTCAGCAAATTGGCTTCCACCCCCCCCCCCCTCCCCCCCTTCTCAAAGATAATGCCATCTGGGGATTTTGTGAACATTTCTTGAGCATTGGGGATTGTATCTTGAATCAAAAGGGAGGTTGATAAAATTTTACCAACTTCTTGTGGGGAGGGGGAGGTCATGAATTTTACTTTTTGGTCTGAAAAAGGGGTTTATGGAAATTGTTTCCAGAGGGGAGTAGTAGTGTACATATTTTCATGATTTCCAAAATTTATTTCCACCTGCCCCCCCTCTCACCAAAAAAAACAAATCTGTGCCAACTTCCATTTCAAACAAATGCTTCTTATTTCTAAATGATTTGTTTACCAAAAATTGACACTGGGATTAAAAGGAGTGGAACACATCTTGTGGAGTTGTTCTGTTTAAGAACTCTTGACATGTTCATGCTCCTACAATGTGCATGTGCCTCACATTTCCTAATCTACCCACTAGAGGGCAGTAGGGCCTGGTTCCAATAATAGTCCTGACTAAGGACTGTTTGACCGGTATGTATTTCGAAAAACAATTTTGCCGAATGAGTAACGATATTTGGGTTCGCAATTTGTTATACATGTAAGTAAAGACTGTTTGCAGTGACACCATGTAGAGATTCTCTTTTGAGTAGTAAATAGAATCGGTTGGTTATAACTCTACGTTTCAATCGGTATGCTGTGATCATCATCAGGAGAATGTCGATGTACAACATGTATATCCAGACTACTTCAAGGTATCTATCTTCCACACATATCATATTGACAACAAAAATTAGTTTGTAGTTTTCCCCAGAGATCCTACGCAGGCCCAGGCCACTTCCTACAGCAGTCTGGCAGCTTACAGACAAGGTACATGTACTTGTGAGTGGTCTAAGGATTAATGACCAGACAGACAGTCTATTAGGGATTCACCAAAAAAAACAGCCAAACCTATATAACCTGTACGTGCCTTAACTCTTGATGCACTATCATGCTGTACCTATCATGCTGTTCTTCCCCTTTCATGTCTAGAGAATTAGCGTTTGTAATCCTACTTGTGTAAACAGGGTATTAAAAACAGACTGTAGCAACATGATAAAGGTCTGTTTTCTGCCATGTAACTTTTTTTTTGTGGGTGAAAAAAAACACATACTTTTTAGAACAGCAGATTTTTTTCACTCCCAAAGTTCATATTTTGTTGCTATAAATACATGTAGATGCCTAATTATTTGTCTTGGTTTTGTGAAATTTCTGTTCATTTTGGCTGTTTGGTTTTGAAAACGAAGTCCATTTGGTAATAGGTAGAACAGTTCCACTGTTCCAAGTTTAAGAATAAGAACGCTCCGTACTTTTTACAACATATATAAGTTTAATTACAATGTGAGCTGTGAGTGACCATTTTGTTGTCCAAATTGGAACGGTTCCGATAGCACCAGCACTGCATACAGTACATATGTAATGTAAGTGCCTTTGATTTCAAAACCAGAGAGTCAAATCTGATGAAAGTTTCACAGGTCATTCACAGCCAGGGGATTGGGGGATCCCATTTCGGACCAGAATAATTGTGGAAAACATTCTTGTTTTGTAAGTAATGTAATGTTGCACAATGGGACGCCGTGTACATTGTAGTAGCATGTTGTGCTGACATAGCAAAAGGATTGGGCATCACATTTCTGGTCAAATAATTGTGGAAAAATGTTGCAGTGTTACATAATGTCACACAATGGACACCCTGTACATGTTGAGAAGATGGCGTGCTTAGAAGTTTGATTTGCCGATAGATGTCGTTGTGATGTACATTTAAAGTGACAGGACTCAGCTGGATACGGATTTCAGGCCAGCTACAGCAGGACATGATATAGATCCAAGCTTAATGCCCATTCTATATTTGGATGAGCAGGAAATTTAGAATAAGGATAGCCAGAAATGATTGAAGTCTAATTATGAACGCCATGCGTTTCTGCCTTGGGGACAAAAATTACCAGTTTTTATTTAAAAAAAAAAACATTGTAAAAATTATTGAAAATTATATTGTATTCTACATGTAGTACGTGTAGTACTTAATCATCCATGAAATTGCTTGTAGGCTTGAGTGTCATGTATAATTGAACATTTTATCAAATTTCATCGCTTGAAATATTACCCAAAAAGGATTCAACATGGTGCCACATTATATCCTACAGTCATTAGAGTGCACCCGGCTGTGTGAGTGTGACGGTATGAATAATTTACTCACCGATCGCTACGACAAGACCAGATCACTTCCAGAATTTAAGCGAAACTATCAAGTCCCAAATGATAACACAGTTGAACTGGCCTCGACTCGAACAAATAGTCTGAACAACTCAAATAATTGACTGATCACAAGCCAATTGTCTAATCACAGGACATGTTTTGTATCATCTATATGTACAATAACACAGTCTTGTAACAGCGATCACACACAAGTCCCATCCCGATTTTGTGGAGATGAATAGAAAGCTTTTGAACCCCTCTCAAAAGGGAAAATGTCTTAACAACTCAATGTAGGCCTACCCAACTCACCAGACTAACAGCTAGAAGACATCACCTTACAGTACTCCCATTTGTGCAGCTGCTGTACTAGCCAGGACAAAACAAAATATGAAAATACAAAATACAAAACAATGTACCTCACTGGACCAGGTACCTCATAACAAACAGTTTCTCTCCATGGACAATCACCTCACAGGACCAGGTACCTCATAACAAACAGTTTCTCTCCATGGACAATCACCTCACAGGACCAGGAGCCGATTTCACTAACGTCCCCGTTTGCGATCATCACTATTTAACTACCGATGAGATCGCTAACCTCAAATCCATCGCTCTTGCGATGGCTCTAATTTTGCGTTTCACTAAAGCCATCGCAGCTGCGATGACATAAAAGAGAAAATAAATGTTTTGTACGAGGCTGAAAGTAATGACCTTTGACATGACTCGCATTCGCAGCAGCAGGCTTTGCATCAGCCCTGAAAAAGATGGCTTCGTGTATTAATAATATTATGTGATGACATTTGTACAAGCTAATTGTGTAGTCATAAGACTATGTTGTGTCTAGTTTTACGTTCAGAATGTTGACGATAATGATAAACCTTTGTCAAATAAATTATTCAAATACAAAAATGGACTCACACTCCGCTTCTTTTTCGATGAGACTAACGTTAACGTTAACGTTACTCTCTTTTAAGTTTTTGCCCTCTTTTTTTGGCCTTAGATTTTCTCCCCCAAATGTTCACTTACCCATATTACACAGTAAAACGATTTTGTGCTGGCTCGTTTTTGTGTAATTTTATGAACAAAGAGTCTCCGAGCTGACAATAAAACGTCTAAACATCGAGCCAGACTTGCCATTAGTGCGTAGCCTACATGTATTTTTACAGTATTGTACGGGTTAACATCATGGTTAATCCGGCTGGCCTAGTGTTAGTCTTTAACGTTAGTGAACATTCATGACTGTATAGGGCCAAGAGGTGGAGGGAGTCCAGCGTGATGGGGCTAGTATTATTGACATATAGTAAATGTAACGCCATTTTACGGTATATTTTACGAACAAAATCTAGGTCTATCTTAATATAATTACGTTAGGCCTAAAACTACGTTACTAAGCTGAAAGAAAATGGCGCAAATTGTCATATTTTTGCGATGAACATATACTTTGCGGACACTAACAAGTCATCGCAGGATTTCCATCGCTAAATTTTTTTTAGCGATGAGTAAATTCATCGCTAAAGTTTAGTGAAACATATTTTTTACATCCATCGCTAAGTTGCGATGGATTTCAGACTTAGCGATCGGTTTCGGCGTTTGCGATGATCGTAAAGCGTTAGTGAAATCGGCTCCAGGTACCTCATAACAAACAGTTTCTCTCCATGGACAATCACCTCATTGGATCAGGTACCTCATAACAAACAGTTTCTCTCCATGGACAATCACCTCATTGGATCAGGTACCTCATAACAAACAGTTTCTCTCCATGGACAATCACCTCACAGGACCAGGTACATGTACCTCATCGTAAACAGTTTCACTCCATGGACAATAACCTCACTGGAACAGGTTATCTCATCTTCAACTGTTTTTCTTCAGAGATGATAATACATGTACCTCTGCACTGGACTGAGTAACGTCACCACATTGATCAATCACACACAACAGTGATGAATAACACGTGTCGTGGCCGAGCGGTCTAACTTACCGGACTCAAGTTCTGGTGTTAGCAGCAGAATGTGGGTTCGAATCCCGGCCTTGACACTTGTGTCCTTGAGCAAGACACTTAACCATAATTGCTTCTATCCACCCAGGGGTTAAATGGGTACCTGTGAGGGCAGAGTTGGTTGATTAGCCCTATATGCGCTGTAATGGCAGCAATTGAGCTGTATACTCCCCAGGGAGCTGAGATGGTTTCAGGAATGATTTATGAGCCTTATGAGCCTTATGAACAGGAGTAATAATATAATGCGCCTTGAGCACCACTCAGTTGGTGGATACGTGTGCTATATAAGTCCACACATTATTATTATTATTATTATTAACCAGTTGGTGATTGGTCAGGTCAAACAATTTGGATGTGATCTGTTGGTTAGTGGAACTAGTATTTGTGTATGGTTTATCTAAGTGTAATAATTCAGAACCTGATACGTATCCATGTTGTTTTTGAGGTGCAAGCATGGCTATATTCTTGGCAAGTTTATTTTACTTCATACTGTTTATTTCACTTCATACATTTTTACCAGATAAAGATGGATTAAATATAGCTCAAATGAAGGAGAAATACAGCAGATTATCGGGGGAAATGTTTGTCGTGTCATTTCATTTCATTGAAAAAAAATAATAAAAATTTGGTGGAATAATTTTTTGATTGGTACTACAACCTTCCAGTTCTCAGACCATAGTCATGTTCAAATGTCCTTAAAACATCTCCAACCCTCTGTCAAAAATGCTGAAGGGTTTAAGTGAAAGTAAATTGTCATGCTGTTATTATTGTCCACTAAAGTCAGTGTAACACCTACACAAAATGGGCTCTCATCCAGCAAAGATCACGTTTTACATAATAAACCTAATACTTAACATAGCCCAAAGCAGCCGTCCCATCAAGGTTCAATGCTCCCCCCAATGTTTACCTACTCCAAACAGCCCCCATTGTTACAACCTTTATGCGGAATGGTATCACCCAAGAGGTCAAGAATGCTAGGAATGTCAGTGTGCATTGAGGTCGGGCTGCCTTTCACCGCATTGTGAGATTAGGGATGGTGTGGAGTTCTGTAGTGGGCCAATTCAGTGTGCCCCATCATCTTCAACCACTGTTGTGGCGCTGATTTTTTGTTTCTGTTCAGGGCTGTACTGTTTGAATAGGGCTGCCTGCAGCTGATGCACCTCTAAAGCATTTTTTGGGGTCGACATTGTGTACGTGCACCTCACGCGCTGCTACACAGTATTGTAATTGGAAGGGAATGCTGGTGACTTGGCTTTTTAGGATTTATAAATAGTTAAAGTGACAGCAGTATGGGATGCGTACATACAGGACACGCATTATGACTACCTGCCTTCCATGCGTACATTGTAAGTGTGTGTGATTTTCATCCATTATGGTTTCTACTCATGTTTAGCCGAGTCTTGCATATTACTTGGTGAGTTTGAGTTATTTGTTTGATATTTTTATGTGGTTGGATTCTTGTAGTGATGTACAAATACATGTACAGGTACATGTACACAACATGTGTAGTTGTTACTATAGATGTGCATATCATTGGGCATGTATGATGTGGATATAAAACGCAGTGATACATTGATATTGGCAACCAACTAGAAACATATAAAGATGATTCTTTACTGATCTATTGGGATACCATGATTGTGATGTGTAGAAAGAAGTTAGCATTTACACCGAAAGCATACCCAACTGGAAGTATCTCATTGAGTGTACAAATATACATGTACATGTATGTACACAACATGTGTAGTTGTATAGATGTGCATATCATTGGGCATGTATGATGTATGTACACAACATGTGTAGTTGTATATAGATGTGCATATCATTGGGCATGTATGATGTGGATATAAATAAAACGCAGTAATACATTGTTATTGGCAACCAACTAGATACATACGTATAAATCTGATTCTTGGCTGATCTGATGGGATACCATGATCAGGATGTGTAGAAAGAAGTTAGCATTTACACCGAATGCATACCCAACTGGAAGTATCTCATCGAGTGTACAAATATATGTACACAACATGTGTAGTTGTTACTATAGATGTGCATATCATTGGGCATGTATGATGTGGATATAAATAAAACGCAGTAATACATTGTTATTGGCAACCAACTAGAAACATACGTATAAATCTGATTCTTGGCTGATCTGATGGGATACCATGATTGTGATGTGTAGAAAGAAGTTAGCATTTACACCGAAAGCATACCCAACTGGAAGTATCTCATCGAGTGTACTCATTTATCCAGGAGATCATTTCTTGTACTGAAAATGTTGATGAAATACCAACATGACCGATGAATGACTCACGGATCCCCCAGTGGTTGGCTACACACACACCTGACACAGACTGTCCTGTAAAGGTTAAAGACACATGTATATCGCCAGTGTTTGTGGTTATTTTCGAAATTGTACCAAGAAGAGAAAACAAATATAATGCTTTTAAATGGCATATTTCTCAAAATACTCTTGAGAAGCATGGTTTTACAGTAAATATGTACCGAAATGAGTTAATGGTCGGTCCAATCATAAAATACAATCATAATTTTGGTACTGTTTTACTGTAAATCCAAGCATCTGACAAATGTATGGTAAAATATCTAATTTCAAAGTATTTGATTACTCACCAGTAATCATTAATCATCAGAAAAATATGGGAATTTTTAAGGCTGTGCGTTTTCGGTTATTTCAGGAAATTTCAGGAAATGTTTCAGTGAAAGCTAAAAATTCCTGGAAATTGCCGGTAAAATACGAGCACAGAACTGGCTATTTGAAAAAAAAAAAAAGTTGAATTTTAATGTAAAACTTGCTTCACTGTAAAGCTGATGATGGTAGTTATCTTTATATACCTAAATAATCGTGTCTGAGGTGATCTACATGTATGCCCCATCATTGTGTACTGTCTGTAGTCATTAGGTCATGTCTTGATACCAGTCTTGATACCGGTAAAATGCCTGTAGATGCATCCCTATATGAATCAAGAGATGTGTATTAAAACCAGCCTGTGAGAGTGTCATCTTACATGCATTTCATCATTTCCTAAATGAGTAAATGGTGAAAATGCAGTCAGATTGTTCGTATTTACATACAGGGTAATAAAGCACATAGGGACCCCACAGTGATATACACAATGTATACAAATTGTTTATTATTATTATTATTATTATTACACTTATTATTATACTTATCGAAACGTCGAGTTATAACCACCAGTTCTTTTCAGAACTGATTACTACGCAATTTAGAGAATTTTTCACATGGTGTCACTGCAAACAGTCTTTACTAAATCATTTTCACCATGCAAAGCTACAAATCTTACTAATGTGCACTGTGAAATAATTTGATTAATTGAACTAAAACGATTGCTCCTGAGACAGAAATATTTCAAGGGATGTTTGATATGTATATACCATCATCAACTTGACACCAATGTACATGTGAGTGTCATATGAATCTCTGTTTTTCAAATAATTATACCTATAATTATAATTGTAACACAAAACATCCATCAATGTTGAATCCAAGTAATGGTGTCCAACACTTCCTTCCATAACTTCACTCAGAATATTGCTCACCAGTAATCATTAATCATCAGAAAAATATGGGAATTTTTAAGGCTGTGCGTTTTCGGTTATTTCAGGAACTAGATACAACAAAAAATTGGAAATCTTTGGATACCCGGGTAGGGGGGTACCCGTAAACAATTTTGTAAAAACACATAAATACTCCTGAATGTAAATGTACACACAATAAAACAACCAAAATCAACTCATTTCTCTTGTTTTATTAGAGTCATAAAGTGGACTTACTGTAATAATTTTGTGCCTCTATATTAAAAATGCCTCGTAGCATCCCCATTCTCTACACAATTTTGTTTGTTGTTTAAATCGGAGACTTCCATTTGTGTGGCTTAAATGTTCAGTCGAAATTTTCAAAAGTCGTTAATTACGGGTAATTGGAACCGAAAAATGGAACCGGGTAATGACAGTTTCGGTCAGGTACCTGGATAACTGGCACAGCCTTTCCTGTTATTGTTCATATTACCATTATAACAGTCTGTTCATTTCTGACATGTCTATATCATTTCTCTGATCTCTAAGGATAGTATGAAAATGTAACATGCCCCTATTCAGTCCGTTGTACACCGAAGGAACTTAAACTTTCTGACAGCAAATAGTAGTCTGCACCAGTGGCAATTAGTTCTAATGATGGTGCATAACTTAAACAAACGCAAAAACTCAAGAATCGGTTCTCATGAAATCTATCCAGAGTGTGCGGATTAAGGAAGTCTAGAGTTGTTGTCTTGCGCTGGGAGTTACCGGATTATGCATTAAATGTTTAATTGAAACAAGGCAAGTCAGTAGACCCATGTACATGTATTTATAATTGGAGAAAAAAAATGAAAGAACCCCAACATAATCTGGCTGTGTAATCTGGCTGGGTATTCTATAAAATATAAATGATCAGTTTTACATATCGTGTACAGAAAACTGATTTGGTGTTAAATAAAATGATTACATCAAACATCCCTTGAAATGATTGTGTCTTTACCACAAGTGAATATATACTGGCTTTTGGTGAAATGTCTGTAAATGCGTCCATACTTTGAAAGAATCAGTTTATTTTTTATCTTCAACAAGACAATAATGAAATGCATTCAGATTTGTCATGTTCATTTTAGGGCTGTGCGTTTTCGGATATTTTTGGAACCGGATACCCGAAATCAGAAAAGTTCGGATACCCGTTTTCATCCTTGTTGAAAACATGTCTCCTTTGGTGTACAAATACATGTAAATGTTAACAAAATCTACCTTTATAATACAGAGGATACCATATTTAATTCGATCTTTATTAAAGTATAACATTTTGGTGACAAAAGATTGTATTTACTGAAAGTTATTTCAGAAATGAAACGGTAAAATTGCTACAAAAGTATCTGTTTTTAATAACCCAACTTACAATATACCATAAACAGTGAACAACAGAAAGCCCAATTGATCACACGCGCGCACGGTGCGCACGGTGCGCACGGTACGCATGGCCGGTGCATCACACAGACAGCTACAGCGGCCTCACACGTGATAACGTCATGACTACCAATCAGAAGACAATAATCAACTGGTGTGTCCGTGATCAGAGCGCATCCGTATAGCAAGTTGACTTTGATGTTCATATCTCAAAACACGTGTTGAATAATGTCATTGGTCAATCAAAGGCGATGTGGGCGGAACTAAGGCGATGTGGGTGTAACTAATCCATTGTGGGAAAACGATCCATGTGCTTGCGCCTTGCCACGCCCCTGCCTTCTAAATAAGGATATCTCGTACGTCATGTTTGCTTTGGATTAAGGACATGATTTTGCGTACTAAAATAATATTTAATATTATGAAACTGCAAAATATTACGAATCTAAAATCAGAACTTGAATATTTCTATCACAATAAACTTTAGTTAAATGTCAATAAACCTGTCAATAAACCTCGTTTCCTGAAAGAATGAATTTATATGAGACCTAGCTAGGAATAATTAAAAACAACAACTACTAATAATAATAATAATAAAGCTAAACAATGATTTTAAGAATTAAGATTATTTTCAGAACCCAATATTTCTCTTTCAAAATCGGTTGAAGTTTACTGATTATTACTCATTGATAAGTTCATGTGGGGTGGCAGTTATGCGGGCATTCATTGCCAGGAATACCAGCATGTTCACGTTATCGGGCGTTAAGCAGCTCCGATTTGCCGTGACGATATTTCCCACAGTGGAAAACACCCGTTCGGAGGGCACTGACGTTGCTGGAATACCAAGATACTTCTTGGCGATCCTTGCGAATGATGTAAACCGAACGGCATCTGATCGCCACCAATGACATGGATCATCACTGAGCCCGGCTGGTTTGGTTTCAAAGACAATGACTGCCTAAACACCTCCCTTTTTATGTCTTTCTTTTGAAACAAATTGTCACCTTGTCGGCAAATGTAATACACAAGAGAGCTCGGTATCGGTGGGTAAATAAATGTAAATGTTGGTGATACGCTGAGGGATGGTCGGTGGCACATCAAAATAATTACACAACAAAACCAATTTCAGCAGCACTTTTTTATTAGGAGTCAGGACAACGAATAATGTGGACTCCCCTATAATAAAATCCCCTCTATAAACACATCATGGAGCAAGCTCGTTGCAGACATGAAGCAGCAGTAATTGTCCCACTAATCCAATTACTGTGAACAATAGGCAAACATTCCATCCTATGAGCAGCTAGTTTGATACTTGTTTGTAGCATGCCCCAGCCAGGCTATTTGAGTCTTAATGATTGGATACAATGTATCCAAATGTATGGAAATTTCCTAAAGGCGTTATCATCTCTTAAATAAAATTGCTCCTAAAAGTGTAAACATTACATTGTTCAATAGTCAAATATTTCTGTTTACACCGCTGAAATGGTAAGTACCAATTATAAAAAGTCGTTTACGGGTACTCGGAACCGAAAAATGGAACTGGGTAATGACAGTTTCGGTTGGATATCCGGATACCCGGATACCCGGCACAGCCCTAGTTCATTCCAATGTGGAATTTGCATCTCCAGAGGACAAACATTTACTCGCAAAATTGTTTGATTAACCCTCCTACACATGGAGGCCACTCCGATCCACTAAATTCAGTTCTTTAGCAACCTTCAGCACATACATGTACAAGCCGGCTGTCCTTTCCAAGTAATCTTACAAAATCAACTGTGTGCCACCCAAGGCCACTGTAAATGTTTGAACATATTAGTATGGCCTACAATGTATCAGTGGGAGACCACTTTATCCTGTAATCTCAGTGGTGTGACAGTGCACAGAAGCGTAACCATAGGAGTAAATGTTTGAACATATTGGTATGGCCTGCAATGTATCGATGGGAGACCACCTTACCCTGCAATCTCAGTGGTGTGACAGTGCACAGAAGGGTAACCATAGGAGGCCACTGGCAACAGCTAATGGCTTGGAGTAGCCTGAATGGGTTGTTTCAGAAATATTTCAAGAGATGTTTGATACCATCATCAACTTTGTACCAAGTATAAAGTTTCATGTAAATTTGTGATCATTAAAACCCTCAAAGACACTCAAAATTTGTATGTCTCTCTTAACCCATTGACTTTGTGCAGTGCACTCAAATACATGCAAACATATGTGGCTGTGATAGGAGGTCAAACCCACAGACACTCAAAATTTGTATGTAACTCCCAACCCATTGACTTTGTGCAGTGCACTCATACACAGCTCTGTGTGACTCTGTGGTTTGACCTACCAATTGGCAATGCAACCAAAAATACTCAAGTGACTGTCTGTGAGTGCCGTGCTGACTGGGCCAAATTTCAGCCTGGGCATAGGAGGGTTAAATGCTTTTCGAGAATACCAATTGTGTACAGTGGCATCAGAGTCCAGAAAACATACATCCCCATGAGCAGTTCCATACACACACTGTGTTGCCCTCCAGCGTACACACAGTTTAACCTGTTGAGTTTTAGCAACTTGTCTGGTATGTAAATGGTTATTATGACTGCACACAAATGGTTTGTTTTAATCTTATTGTGTGACTAGTGGCAGCTAAGTGTTTATTATAAAGAGCAATAACATTCCTCTGGGCAAAGTGTCAAGGTTATTATCCAGTGGTACAGTCTGGTTTCTTGACCCACCTAAGGGCAAGATGTTTGTAAATTGCACCCAATGGGTTATTATGTGTACAGTGTACATGTAAGCCTTCAGGGTTCAACTAATTGCAATGAGTATTAGTTACAATCAAGAAGTCCTTGTTGCATTCATCAACTCTTTATTTTTAAAAGGTTAGATTTAGCATTGGTAATGCAAAAATAACCAAATCAATTATGTAATTGAAATGTACAACTTACTTGATGTTTAGCTTATGATGGTATGAATCTTCCCTATAAGTATGAGGTGTTGTCACTTGAAAGAAAAGTGAAATAATTAATTTATTAATTTATTTAAATAACTATATTTGTGGATGTACATGTAGATGGTAACAGCTGATCATTTGGGCCCTCATAGATAGAATTCAAAATACAATACATAGAGCGACAAGACTTTATATAATAAATGTACCATCAACAAACTTGAGCCAAAAAAAGGCACAACAAGAAATAATAAAGAAAAACTTGACCCCTAAAATTGCACAAGCACTAAACGGAATAAAACTAAAGAAAAAGTAGTATAATCTCCAGTTTAAACTTGTAATTGTTGTACATTCCCTCATTTTCTAATAGAAATTATATTTGAACACTAGTAGCTTTACAAATACATGTAATTTACCAGGGCATGGAGAACAAAGAATAATAAAATGAATTTATGATATAGCTTCATAAATTAATTTCTTGTCAATTGGTGAAACCTTTGGAAATGACACTTGATAATCATCAAGACGGCTGTTGGTTTCCGAAAGGCTGATGAGCTGTGTTTCTAGTTCTATATACATGTATGTAGTCCAAGATGGTTTTCTGTACACAAAGAAAGTCAATGATGCATAAGAGCATTGGAAGTGCATTGTGCATGTGACATTGACAGAGAAGTACAAGGCAATTAACTCTTAAAATTAAAAATACCCTCTATGATGGCAGACAACAATAGCATCTCTCCCCATTGAATGTGCATGCAGCCTGTGATTGAAAAGGTTTCAGTTGTTTCCATAGCAACCAAGGCTTTCTACATGTAATTCCTGTGTCCTATTTTTTCTGAAGGATTTCCCTTTGAAATAACTACAATGTACATATTATATATATGTACACGTGTATGTTCGTGTAGCAAGGCGGATGCTGTGTAGCACATTTGAAAATATTAAAAATACTATTGGGTCATATTCCACCAGGTTGGGGCAAGCTTTGTGACATGATGTCTTTGTTATGGAGGTAGA
The DNA here is from genome assembly GCA_029582265.1 of Zoroaster sp. YZ-2022. Lineage (NCBI taxonomy): Eukaryota > Metazoa > Echinodermata > Asteroidea > Forcipulatida > Zoroasteridae > Zoroaster > Zoroaster sp. YZ-2022. The sequence continues at coordinate 31,718,162 of CM055821.1, read as the reverse complement.
TGTACCATTCATTATCCTTATGAGTGCACATTCTTGGGTCATTCCATGAGGTTGGGGCAAGCTTTGTGACATGGTGTCCTTGTTACATAGGTAGATGTACCATTCATGAGTGCACATTCTTGGGTCATTCCACCAGGTTGGGGCAAGCTTTGTGACATGGTGTATTTGTTAATGTTATGTAGGTAGATGTTCCATTCATTATCCTTATTATGAGTGCACATTCTCAGTTATTCAAATTAGAATGAAATCAATCCCTGTGCCTTGAATAGGAAGTTACAATTATGTTAATTAGGAGTCATGATAAATGGTACATTTACCTATGTAACAAGGAACGCCTATCGCAAAGCTTGCCCCCCAACCTGGTGGAATGACACTATTACATAGTGTACTTGTAATTTTGTTTTGGAGTACTGAAAAGTGTAGCTGTAGAAAATGGACTTCGTTTACATTTACATCATATGTTTTATCTTTGTTTCCGCGCCTTGAGCGCCCAGCAGGGTGGATATGTGCACGCTACAAATCTTTATTATTATTAATAATAATAATAATAATAATAATAATAATAACCATCTTTAACGAGGGTAACCCATCCAGCACAGCTGATCATTTGGGGCCCTCATAAATGTGAACCAGATACACCGGGGTAAACCCCTACTCTTCCACGATAAGTGTTCTGGGTTCTTTTACGTGCATTACTTTAATCTAGTACACGAGACCTACGGCTTAACGTCCCATCCGAAGGACGAAGCAATTATGGTTAAGTACCTTGCTCAAGGATACAAGTGTCATGACCGGGGCTCGAACTCACACCCTGCTGCTGGCAACACCAGAACTTGAGTTCGGTGCGCTAGACCGCTCGGCCATGACACTCCATTATTATTATTATATTATATTGTATGACATCATGTACTTGTATGTTATACATGTAAGTTCATTCATGACATTGACAAGAAGATACATTCATGTATGTGTAACCTTAGTATTTATGTTAAAATCTTTCTGGTGAGACATTCTAAGGCCGACCCATCATCGTGATCACACGTACCCAGAATCCTGATTTGTACGTACTTCCCATAACAAGATCCATCCTCCAGACTGACTCTGTAGTGCATGTTTATTGTGAAGCATAGGATATTGGATAATTTTGTTGTTCCTTGTTTGTCAATGATCAGCCAAGTTTAAGGTTGTCATGTTTTGGATGACAACTGAATGTCTTCGAGATGAAACACAGTTTAGTCAGAATGTGTGAAGAATTTAGCTTTATCCTGACGCATGATGATGTATTTCTTATATGATAGGAACAAATGAGCATTGACCCTGGCTAGATGTACGTGTAAGTAAGTGCCGGTACTCGTAGACAAAGGAATTGGGGTGGGGTAGGGGGTGGGGGTGTTGTGTCATGCTCTGTGAAGTCATACGGGAATGGAGCTGGTTGGGTTAGAATGAATCAGAGCTAACAAATGGCTGATGCCGATTGAACCCATAGGTTCCATTTATCGGATTTCAATCTGACATTTTACTGTGATGACCCATGGTGGCTAGTCTGGTTTGATTGGGGTACTTTGTCTGTACACGTAGCTCTTTTTCAAATGTATTAGTTTCACAAGACACCGTGTTGAATTGAGTAGTATGCTACTCAACATACATGTACATGTACTGCTTGATTGTTTGTATTTTTTGTATTCGGCTAGTGCTTCACTGACCAACAATATGCAGGCAATTTGACGAAGCTCAAAATGTGCTTATGTCGTGACACAAAACTTTAACTTTTCATAGCGCGCACTCACATGCCCTTAACATAAGTTGTCATTGGCAGTTTTTACATTGTGGTGTCACACGTACAACTTGGGAGGGTCGGATGCCACATCATATCCTTGTCTGCATACAAACCTGAACAGTTTCCTATTTGATTGGCCACCATTGGACTTACCCTTACCCTTCTATCTACAGGTTCAGGTACATGTAAAGGTTACTTTTTTAAGTTAGACTTACACACTTAAAGGGAGAATATCGTGACTGAAAATAATACCCCACATGATGAGGTCATATTACCGTTGCTGCTTCTTAAATGAGCCAGTAATTTCCAGTCACTGTGTTCATCTTAAACTAGGACACTGATTCAATGCCCTGTTGAAAGTTTGCTAGTGATCGTGACGATAGTGACCCTTTAAAGGATCTTCTTGGATTTATCTGCCGCTTTTTTGTTTTTATGTTATGTAGGTGAAAGGTACAAAAGATAAATTTAGATTTAGACTCAAATACTCAATCAGCGACTTCCGAGTATCTCACACATCGTGTCCATTAAGTATGTTTGATTATTTTGGCACGCAAGAGAAGTGCGGAGATGGCTTAAATGGATTCTTACTCATTTCTGGTACTAATTCCGGGCTGAATCCTCCGAGGAATTCAGCTGTGAAGGACAGCACAAAAATAAATGTCTGAACTTCATCTCCATCTCCTCTCGTTGTTGACGTCCAGTGACTGAGAAAATATTGTCTCTCTGGGATAGGAAATCTTCAAGACACTTGGCCATGGAATAGGATCACAGTCTTGTCTCTCATTGTAGGCTGGATATATACATTGGAAACTTTGCTGATGAGTTTGCTGATGTGTGGGGAACTGTGTATGTGAGGTTGCTGATGTGTGGGAAACTGTGCTTATGAGTTTGCCAATGTGTGGGGAACTGTACTTTGTTGATGCTCATCAAGTCCACTGTTTGGGAAATTTGGATGTTTATTTTGCACTGATCATCATGTCTGTCCACGTTGTTATTGCCATTAGTAATGCAGCAAGTGATTTATGGTTTTACCTCAGTGTTAACTGTGGAAAGTTTCATGACAAACAAACTGGTCACTTCAGATTGTTGTTTATTTAAGGGGGCAACAATTGTTTCTGTCATTTTGTTGAGTGTGAAAAATATTGTCAAGACCTCTCCCCTATCTTTCTGGAAGTGTATTCTAAAAATGTTTGAATAAGAAACGTAATTTATCCTTTGGTCTGAGCCACTGCTGCATTGTACATTGGGCATGCATTGTACTTTTTGAAACAACAGAAAAAAGCACAATCTATTTGGATCTCATTGAACCTGTACAGGCTGTTCTTTCATAGTTTCGTGGGCTCATGCAGAAATTTGACCACTGCAGAAGTTAGATACAACATGGAATGACACCAGGTCAACCATTTCACTCATTAATGAAAAACAGTAACCTGTTGTATTTGTTTGTAAATGATGCCTGTCAAATGAATAAAATTTGGTTATTATTATTTTATTTTTGTTGCTTTCCACAGGAGAACCTGAACAGGATAAAAATAAAGTGCAGGAAGCATATGTTATTGCCGTCGATCAGCAGGCCAAAAATAAAATCGCCAAACTTGCAGACCACAACAAGGTTGATGCCATTGACTTATCTAACCTACCGCCTCTCACAAATGCTTCTGGTGATGTGATCAATGGTTTCACTGAGCCAAGCCTGATCACTGAGGATGGTTTCTCCAACGGGCTAGCCACGGAAGAGAACTACTTGTCAACGGAAGTGGACTCGCCTCTTGTGAACGGCGATCACATCGGAGAGCCGGAAATCGAGGCTGTGAAACTGACGGGGGAACGTGCAGAGGTGGACATCAGCGTACGGAATGGGTTCCACAACGATGGGTACAGCAGTAGCACAGACAGCCTGCCAGATATTACGCTGCAGAATAATGGTGTAAACGTAGTAACGACCAAGGCGAACGTGGAATCGTTTGTGCACAAATTGGAAGATACAGAGAGTGTGAAATCGTACGAATATCCTGATTATAACAGAAAAGGGGAACCAATTGAGGAACCCCTGTTGAAGCCGAGTAGTGTTACCCTGGTGGAAGTGCCCCCGTTGGATCTCCACAAACTAGACGAGCCAACCCAATCCTCCCAGCGGCCCAAAGAGAATGAACTTGAGATGGTTGTGCAGGCCGAGTCGCAACCGTCCAAGCAGGAGAGGAGGATGCCTCGCGAGGTGGCGGTGGACTGCCCGCCGAGCTTTGTGGCTGCCAGCGGCATGAAGAATCCACCACTGCAGTATAACCACCTGACGACGCCCCACCAGAATGGGGGATCTTCCGTTCCCAATGGGACAGACATTATGCCCAACTCACACCACGCAAAGCAGAAGGGCGTTTCCAAAAATCAGCGGGCAGAGGAGGATCGAGGGAGTGAACAGGTGCGTATTCAGTTTAAACAAAAGTACTCTTGTAATTAAACAAATACTAATTTTGTGTGTTTAAGATTTTCTACAAAAAGCAAAATTTGTAGTAAATGGCGATGGTCTCACAATATGGTGTTACTGCAACTTGAACCAATAACTCCACTATTCAAAGCTTCAAACCTTCCATTATACCAGGTTGTTTGTGCCAGCGGCGCGTTTTCGCGACCCTAACCAGAAACTTGTTTCTGATGTCATATTCTTGACCAGAAATAAGATGGCATAGCTACGCGATAATGCGAACGTAACCAGAAAATTGTTTTCAGTTTGCGACGTGTTCAATCATCAACGTTTCTCCAAATATATACGGTGTAATTTTAATTTTTGCAAAAGTGCACTTACTCGTGAGTGCTAGTAATAAACTTGAAAGATATACTGGTATACGAACAATCATTCCATCATGTTTTAGCAAATAATTAGCAAAACTTTTGTTACTTTTTACAATCCGCCATCTTGAAACCAAGCGTAACCGATCACAAACTTCAGTTTGGTCAGAACAATGACGTCATCGTAGTACAACCGAACACACGAAAACGCTTAACCAATGACCAAAGCCCAAACATGTTTCTGGTTATGGTCATGAAAACGCGCCACAGGATGTTTGCCAAGAGAGTTATTAAACAAAACAGTATCTTTTACAGGAATGTTGCTGTTGATAAGACTGCCCTTCATCAGTAGATTATTTGAAAATAAAGTTGCACTTATTAAATATTTGTTTACAAAGTTTTGAAGAATTTGTACGAATTGATCAGATTGGAATTGGATGAAAGAGGGCACTTTTTATAAGCATATATGCATTGCTAGTTCACTGTTAATTCTAACGCATTGCAAGCGCATACAAATGTACAACAGTATAAGCATTTGTTTGCGATATCGGCTGTGCATACTGTCAACTAGTCTTAATTTATAATTTATAATTTAATTCAGGATTTATGTATGATCGCTCTTGTATCACAGAATGGCATATTCATGGATACCTGTTCTATTGGGAGCAAAACCTTTTCTCGAATTTTGTTTGAAAATATGTCTGAGATTTTCAGTTTGTTTATAATTGGTTTAATAGTCAGACGCATCCATGATATGTATTCACTCCTTCAGTGAACCATTTTGAACGGTGTGCTGCCCATACAGGTACTTACATGTACATGTACTTGAACCAATGAGTTGCCTTCTGTTGTCATCTGAGCGAGGGCACCCTTCAGTCAGTCAGGGTTTGTGACGTCGTGCATTTAACCAAAGGCTATCTGGAATGTGATTTTGTTTTGTTTTGTTTTTTTGTTTTTTGTCCAGTGCCCAATGGTAAGAGTTGAAATATGTTATAGAAAAGTGCTAATTGACCATTTAAAACACGATGTTCACAGTACAGTACAGTGTACATGTACACGAACACACAAGTATACAATTTGGCTTGTATTACATAGCAAAATGCTACACAGAATTAAAAATTTTCTAATTAAAATCCAAGATTTGATTTTCAAAATTAGCATAAACACACACAGAAATATTTCTGTGTAAAAATGCAAATTTGTTGAAAGCAATTGTTCCCTGACCTAGATTCATTATTGTGTAGTGAATATGGCAGTGTGTATGGGAACACATGCACTGGTAATACAATTCTTGTGCTGCATGTATCATAATTAGCGAGTGGCGTAGCGGAGTACCAGTGAGGTTACGCTGTGACACAGAGGGTCACACCCTCATCAGGAAGTACAGACTTGCCTGCACATGGGACACTTGTCACTTGATAACACTGTATGTAACACCCCTCCTAATAAGGTGTACGTATGTCTTCTTGCACACATTCATGTCACAGAGATTACGATGGTGATTTGTAGAGAAAGCACACGTAGGCTACTCCAGTGTCACCAGTGAGGTTACGCTGTGACACAGAGGGTCACACCCTCATCAGGAAGTACAGACTTGCCTGCACATGGGACACTTGTCACTTGATAACACTGTATGTAACACCCCTCCCAAGGTGTGCGTATGTCTTCTTGCACACATTCATATCACAGAGATTACGATGGTGATTTGTAGAGAAAGCACACGTAGGCTACCCCATCTGACTCATCATTGCCATCCTCAATACAGAAATTTTTGTCTTGTTAATGATACGGAGTGTTGAAGGACACACGTGCCAAATGAAGAATTCTCCAACTGAAAACCTTGCCAGCGCTTCCTGTTTTCAAACTAGAAAGGAGACAAAAATCGACACTTGATTACGCTAGGAGTAAAACAAGATTAACCCTCCTACTTTTGGTACTTTTTTCATACAAGTTGATGCACCATTTGAAACCATTCGCTTTTGTGGTTTTGAATGGTGAAATAACTGTGTACAGTATTGATTTCCCCCAAATGGTTTTGAATGGTAGGTCAGCTAATACAAAACCTTGTTTGGATCTTTCCAAATTGTAGTACAGCTAATACAAAACCTTGTTTGGACACTTCTAAGTGGTGAATCAATGGACCCTCTATGCATTTGAATGGATTTGAATGGTAGTAAAGCTTGCTACCAATAAGGGTTTCTTTGCTTCTGCGCCAAATCTGTGGAACAATCTCCCATCAGATATTCGTCATACTAGTGAACTTCAGATGTTTAAAAGTAAACTTAAGACTCATTTATTTTAGCTTTGTTGTACATCTTATTTTATTCACTGTTAATTTAAGAATTACATCTCATTTTATTCACTGTTAATTTTTGAAATTATTAAGTTGATCCATTTTGTAAAGCGCTGTGATACCTTTCAGTCGTGTAAGAGCGCTATATATAAATGCTATTATTATTATTATTATTATTATTACCAACACTGTTCAAATGGTATCACCATGTGTGTACAAAACCAATGGGCATTTTTGAAAGTGGAAATTTTGAATGGTTTCAAATGGTCTATCAGTAGGAGGGTTAAAGGGAAAGTCCAAACGACATGTACGTTTGTGTATTTACTGTGTACACATGCACATCACACGTGTGTGCTACTGATAGAGAATTGTATGTTCTATTCAAGTTTTTGACAACAAATAAACAATGTATGAAGTATATAAATTGTAATTTTATAGTTCAAAAAATACATGTACGTTGTGTACATCTCTATACTTCATATTTACGTAGGTACGTGGGTGCATTTATATGTTCATGATACATTTTACCAATGGTGTACAATTCCTTACAGTGTACATGTACATTATAAACAAAGTGCATGTTAGTTGAACAGACCACACAATCACAGTAATTGAGTGCTGTACATTGGTCCTTTCAGACATGTATCACATAAATCTATTCAAGTATGTACGATACAAAAATAATACACAGGTGTGTTTTGAACCCTCAAATGTTGACCTGTTTTTTTTTTACATGACGGTCAAGGAAACTGTCAAGTCCCCCATAGCCTTGGTATTTGGAAAGCATGTTCGTTTGTAGATGTACTTCTGGAATTCAGCCAATAGATTAGATCTTGCGCATTGACAATGTACATGGGGAGGCCATATTTAGAGGGAAAAAACACAGAGAATGCACCCATCGATGTGCTGCCCGTACACGTACTTACATGTACTTGAACGAGTTGCCTTCTATTGTCACCTGAGCGAGGGCGTCCTTCAGTCAGTCAGGGTTTGTGCCATCGTGCATATCGGGGTTATTTAACCAAAGACTATCTGGAATGTGATTTTTTATTTTTTGTCTTTTTTTTGTTTGTCTGGTGCCCAATGGTAAAAAGAGTTGAAATACGTTATAGAAAAGTGCTAATTGACCATTTAAAACACGATGTTCACAGTACAGTACAGTGTACGTGTACATGAACACAAATACTTGTAGTACAGAAAATGTGGAGAGGCAATACATGTAAATAATGTTTGTATCATTTAAGGCTGCAAAATCAGCAAAGTTTTGCTCCCCCTGCCTGGCCTGCCATGTGGCATCATGGGATAGATGCTTCCATACAAAACTAGTTCCTAGAGAACTAGACGCAATCTTAAACTAGATGCGGGCGAACCATCAGCTGTGGGGAGAACGCACAAACACTAAGGTGTGCACGCGAGATACAGTTCTCTCACACGCCGGGTTAGTTTCCCAGACTGCACCTTTCAGACCTTTTCAGGCACATCCAGTGTTCATGGAGTACTATGCCATGGACTAGCACAGTACATGAGTGGCACACTTCATGTAGGTACATTATTATACATGACATAAAACACAATTAATGGGGGCCACTTTCCGTTAGCAGTTTTTCTAATGGTTGTAATTTTTTTATAAATATCTGAAACCACCCAAAAAGAATTTCAACATTTGAATAGACATGCATGCTTATCCTAAAGATAATTTGAGTTGATTATTACTATTATTTTTTTAATTACCCTAAAATTTCCATCAACTTTTTCCGTCCAATTTTTATGGAAATTTGAGGGTAAAAAAATAAATAAAAAAATAAAAAAATAAAATAAATCAACTCAAATTAGTTCTAGTATAAGCCTGCATGTCCATTCACATGTTGAAACACTTTTTGGTCGGTTTCAGGTACTTAAAAATAAATAACAACCATTGGAAAAACTGCTAACGTGACGGATGCAAAGTGGCCACCTTTATTGTGTTTTATGTCATATACATGTACGTACATTGATTTGATACATTACAGATTGTTAAAAAACCCACCACCAATTTTCGTCTCCTCCCTCCTGAACTTAGAAAAAAAAAATTGGCTGTATGTTCTTCAATAGTGGCAACCATGCCTGGACGGGTTTGACTTGATTTTGACAATTTGGTTTATGATTTCCTGGTTTTTGATCAGGAGCATTCATCCATAAAACGTAAGTCTTTTCATCATAAACGTAAACCAAGCCCATGAGCCACCAGATACATGGCATTAGAAATACACAGCCTGACTTCTCAAAACATAAATGTACCATAACAACAATGACTCTTTCACCTGTAACTGCTTTCATCAAGGAAAATGCCATAAGCCTTCATTGTGTAAACCACATTCCATGCGGATTAATCACAAGTGGTTTTTCTTTGAAATAATGATGCCATTTAAAAAATTCTTCAAACAAGTATTTGTACTTTTTGTATGTTAATAATTAAAGTGAAGTTTGACAAGAACTACTTAATGAATATTTCAATATATATATATTACACATACATGTTTTTCATGGGAATGTTTCATGTAATTTGTGACATCTAGATTCTAGAACCCCAAATGGTTCTGTGGAATTTTACATGTAATTTGTGACATCTAGATTCTAGAACCCCAAATGGTTCTGTGGAATTTTACATGTAATTTGTGACATCTAGATTCTAGAACCCCAAATGGTTCTGTGGAATTTTACATGTAATTTGAAAGTTGAATTCATGTTCCCAGAGGACAACAATAAAGTTGGGAAATTGTTTTACTAATTTGATTTAAATGATACCACCTCAGACGTAAACATTTTTAGGGATGTTTGATACCATTGTCAACTATACGCCAAGTTTCATGTTAAACTTTGATCATTTATTTTATGGTTTTTTTTAAAAAGTTTATAAATAAAGTATAGGGACTTGGAAATCTTGGAAGAGTCAGTGATTTTTCTCAGGAAGATTGTCATGATTTGTAAAATTCCTAGAAAATCCCAAAACTCTATGAAATAATGGAACAAAAGTTGTGTTTAAAAAAATCCCTGAAGATTGTGGCAAGTCTGTTGCTACTTACCCCATGATGAGCAACACAGAGTCACTTATACTGTATATGTACATTATCTGAATCATACTTCATGATGGTTCAATGTACCCTACTTGTTATCATATGCGTACCCGTATGTAGAAAACGTCAACTTATGTTGTGTTGATAATGAGCATGTCACCCAATTTCATACTGGCAGGATGATGTCATATTTCTCCTGAATATAAAAATATTTAAACGAGAAAAAGAAAAAGTGCAGGCAACCTAGATTTGTGGTTTATTCACCAAGAGACAGCTCATCAGAGCCCCTTTACCATCACTCATGACTTGCCCAGTGGTGACTGGTACTAACGGGGTGTCTATTGTATTCCTAACCCTCCAACATGCCGAACATTGTGAAATGGTTCTGTAAAAAGGTTCTGTTTGCTTACTTTCTCTAAGATTACTGGTCCAGCATATTCTTACCAGGTCTAGGAACTCACGAACACAACGTTTTATGTCTGTTCCCACAAAAATTATTATGATTTAAAAAAAAAAAAAAAAAAAAAATTAAAAAAAATTAAATTGATTTGGTTTTAATTAGTTTTTGCCTTGAAATTGAAATACAAGTTGATGCCTCTCAAAATAAATGTGAATAATTGAAATGAAATTATATTATTATTATTTATAATTTTTTTTCACAGAATGCAAGTCAGAACAACAGTCAGGGTGCAGCACTTGCATTTCAGCCAGTCAGTGCCAAAGCCCTTTTTGATGAGCAACCTGAAGCCAAAGCAAGCATTGCTCCCACACCGAATAACAGGAAGGCCATCGGTAAGTACATGCACAGTCTTATTATAACAGTTATAAGGATGTTGGCTATTCCCATGTGGTCGTACGTGTACATGTGGTCGTACGTGTACATGTGGTCGTACGTGTACATGTTGTCGTACGTCCATGTGGTCGTACGTGTACATGTAGATTGGAGATCATTGCACAGTAATATACTTTCAGATAGTGGGAGAGTGGTCAACTTCATTCCAGCCTTCTACAGCTATTTTCAAGGTTTGCCTTCTGGTCCCTTGTCCCTTGATGGCTTGTTCAGTTTTTTTTTTAAGGGAAGGTACAATATTGGTTAATTACCAGATAATCAAATTAATTAATTATTATATGAAAATTTACTTGCTGTAAAGTTGGTACACGTATCAATTAACCTGAGAGATTGTTTTATCTAAATTGCTTTCATCATCAGGGATGCCAGTTTTCTGGCTATTGCCGGAATTCCGGCTTTTTTCATATTTTTCCTAAAGAAATCTGGCGCGCTGTCTTTCATCCAGTCGGGAAAAAAAAATTCATGTTTACAGAGCAAGCTCAGTTAGTCTTGGTTATCAAGACGTTCTTACCTTTTCCTTTTTTATGCCATCGCGTAATACACTCGGACATTTCACCAACAGAGGGTGTTCGCTCACTTAGATGATCACGTTGTTGTGAAAGCGCCTGCTAGTGTTCGGTGGTTCATGCATGTAGTAGATGCAGTGGAAAAAGATAGTAGCGAGGTAACGTCTACAATTAAAACTAGCCCATTGCTCCACCATATTGGAAACGGTGTGTGTGGATCCGCGCGTGTGTGTGTTGTATACGGTGCGTTGTATACATTGCAACATGATCATCAAGATCGTGTATGTACTTTCTATAATGTTCATACTTTTCATGCTGTGTTAATTGTTGCGCCTCGGAATAGGCATGCCTAGATACAATGTAGATGGCGCATTATACAAATGTAAATGCATTATTATTATTATTATTATTATTATTATTAAGATTACGTTTCGCTGCCCTCATTTTCTGAAATTTTTGACTGATTTTACTCAACTTGGCTACCATAATGGAGATCGGAAGAGGTGTGGATCTGGAAAAAAATTGTTATGCTAGTGTAAAGAACAGGTTCTATTGGCGTTTTTTTTTCTTTTTTCCCCCGGCTCTGGAGCAAAGAGCTACTGGCATTTCTGTTTCATCTTTGAGGAAAAAAGGAATTGTTATGTTGAATTTTAAAAAAGGTTGCCGTTCCGCAACTTTTTGTTAAACATACTCGCATAAAAATAGCATGAACAGCCTTTCGCCGTCTTCTCAAAATCGTGAGCACTTATTGTGATGAAACTTTCACAGGTTAGTTTTATGATATATTTCAAGAAAACTAGAGGCTTGAAATGAATGTACGTTACAAAATACCAATGTTGTACCTTCCCCTTAAAAAGCTTCTTGGTCAGAAAAATGATAGTAGGGGAAGATAGTAGGGGAGTAGACTTACAAGTTCAAATGCTTGCCACCTGACCTCTGAATTCAGAACAGCTATAAAAAAAAAAAATTTACTGGCGGAGAGTGTGCATGTCAACTGTACTGTGTGGGTAAGAACTAGTCCGAACTTGTGGACACGTGGTTGGACTTCTGGGCTGAAGTCCCAAGAGCATACTTGCATTGTAACAGTTCACACATGACTTTTCCCATGTTGATATATTTACAGTGACTCATATCAACCTGTATAAAAAAAACGGTGTTTCCCTGTAAAAGTCTTGGCTGTAAAAGTTTTCAGTGTAGTGCTGTTAGACTCAAATTGGAATTTGTACAAACATCTCCGTAATTCTTAAAAACTAAAAATGAAAGTCTAGTTTGATAGCAGCTTCCAAATTTTACCTAGATACATGTGTTTACATTCATCAAAGCTCTACTTATCTGATAATATTCAGCAAGAATTTCATTGTTCAATTTAAAAAAAATTTTTTTTTTTTACTTTGAATATCATTTTTAGATGCCTGGTTTTAGGTGTATTGAAAGTTCAAAGGTTAATCCACTCATTCCATGCACTTCCCTCAAGCTTATTTCAGCCTGGTGCTGCTTGATTAGCTTGTCAGCCACAGCTGTGGTTGGGGGGGGGGGGGAAGTATTACTTTCATTTTTGATGTAATTGAGAAGTCCAGCTTGGGTGTGTCTAATAATAATAATATTGGTCATTTCCCAAGAATGCTTGGTCAGAAATGATCACAGATTTACCTGCAAAGAGACGCTGTCTGTGTACTGTTGGCTCTGCCGAGTTTGTTTCTTGTTGGCAAGTTATCATTTCACTTATTTCTGTTCAGAATCTTATCAAGGGTTGCAAGAATGTTATTTTAATCATTCAGAATGAGATGCGTTTTTTTATAGCAAAATATGTAAGAACCGACTCTCAAAAAGATCTTGTTAGACAGTTCCCTCCGTCTCAAGGTAAATTCACAAACTCCTTTTCGGCATTCCTCTCTCAGAATTATCCAAGCTGGTAGCCAACCTGGAGCACATAAAGGCCAAACTGGGAGATGCAGACAAGACGGACAACTTGGAGTTCCTGAACAATCTCTTCCATAACGCAGACTTCCAGCAAGCCTTGAAGGTCCACAACCAGGTGACCCATGTGCACCAACAAAGCCAAGTGCCTTTGCCCATCACTGGTAATGTTGTGCAGCTTGCCGCTGAGGTTAGTACTAGTCTCCGATTGATCGGAATCCAGACATTCTGGATATCAGGTTGTAGACCTTATAAATGCATGATGTCATAAACAGAAGAGCACCCTCATTGAAAGTCAAAAGAAGGTCACTCATTGGTTCATGTATATGAACTGTGTGTACGCATGCTGCTGAGCTACATGTATAGTACTTGCTGATAGATCGTACCAGACATTCTGCATGTCAGGTTATAAACCAATATGCATATGCTGTCTCAAACTGAAGGGCGCCCTCATTGAGAGGCAAAAGAAGGTCACTCATTGGTTTATGTATGCGCTGTGCGCACACGTGCCATGCCTTTGAGTTTGTGTACACGCAACACTCATAAATAAACCTTTTGAGCGAGGGCGTCCTTCAGTATCAATTTGTCTATTGACAAATATGGCACATGTAGGTTTTGTTGGTGATCCCAGTAATGCTGCAATGTGACAAGCTCTCATGTTTCAAACAGTATAAAATCCCTCCCTGGTCAGTCAGTCTGATATGATGTTGCCTATTGGATGAAAATGTTAAGCACCAGTCACTTGGACCAATCATGATCGCTCATAGTCATACATGTTTACATGTCAGGTTTTCGAGGTATACAACTATATGATGTTAAGAACCGATGAGCGTTTAAGGTTTTTATTATGCAGTTAGACTCTGAAACAAAAAGATCTAGGATATATAAAATGTACATTGCAGCAAATTGAGGGACCATGTGTTTGAGATAACATCACCTTTGATAAAAATCATGCAGGCGTACATGTGCACACTTACCATACACACACTTACCATACACACACTTACCATACACACACTTACCATACACACACTTACCATACACACACTTACCATACACACACTTACCATACACACACTTACCATACACACACTTACCATACACACACTTACCATACACACACTTACCATACACACACTTACCATACACAAACTTACCATACACACACTTACCATACACACACTTACCATACACACACTTACCATACACACACTTACCATACACACACTTACCATACACACACTTACCATACACACACTTACCATACACACACTTACCATACACACACACACACGTGTGTAAACGCCTGCAATCGGGGACATCCTTTGTCAAATTTCTTTGTCCAAAAAAGCGGGGACATATTGTTCTCCATTGTGATAGCAACCGGGACCATTGTCCCTTTTGTTATATGTCACACACGGTTTGAACCATACACACACTTACCATACACACACTTACCATCCCTACACATACCATACACACACTTACCATACACACACTTACCATACACACACTTACCATACACACACTTACCATACACACACTTACCATACACACACTTACCATACACACACTTACCATACACACACTTACCATACACACACTTACCATACACACACTTACCATACACACACTTACCATACACACACTTACCATACATACATTTGTGCATTACCATCAACGTGAGGACTTTCCTTTCTTCCATTAATATAACATTCTCCCATAGACTAAGCACGCAAAAAAAATGTGAGGACACCAAAACACAAAGACTACCAATGTGAGGACAGCATTGTTCCTTTGTGTTTCTTTGTACACACACTTACCATTGTACACACTTACCATACACACTTACCATACACACACTTACCATACACACACTTACCATACACACACACATACACAATACACACACTTACCATACAAAATACAAGTTTTGGGGATTAACACAGTTACACACACAATACACACACTTACCATACACACACTTACCATCACCACTTACCATGTCACCATTACCATACACACTTACCATACACACACTACCATACACACATTACCATTAACACATTGTGGGGACAATGAAAATGTCCCCACAGCTACCATAATTCGGATCCCTCTTTCTGTCCCCTTACCATACACACTTACCATACACACACGTGTGTAAACACACTTACCAGGGGACATCCTTTGTCAAATTCCTTTGTCCATACACACATTACCATACACATTGTTCTCCATTACCATACACACACCTTTTGTTATATGTCCCCGGTTTGAATGCGCTCACACACGCTTACCATACACACGCTTACCATACACACACTTACCATACACACACTTACCATACACACACTTACCATACACACACTTACCATATACACACTTACCATATACACACACTTACCATATACACACACTTACCATACACACACTTACCATACACACACTTACCATACACACACTTACCATACACACACTTACCATACACACACTTACCATACACACACTTACCATACACACACTTACCATACACACACTTACCATACACACACTTACCATACACACACTTACCATACACACACTTACCATACACACACTAATGCTAGGTTCCCACTGTCGTGCGATCTGTTACGAACGCCACGATTGGCCATTCGTAGCTGATCGTGGAATTTTTGTTTCCTTTTCTGAAATTTCACGTTTGGATGCGAGTCGATACGTTCTGGTACGATTTGGTGCGCTTGGATGCGATATAGGCACGATTGGTAAATTTCAGATGACACGATCTGGTCTCCCGTTCAGATACGATCCGATATGATTGTCCCGATTGAGTCCACGATTGTGTCCCGATCTGACACGATCATCACGATCGGGGTCCCCGATTTTGGACGATCTGATACGCAGATACGTTCGGATACGTTCCATCGATCATCACGAACCGATGCATTCTTTTGCGATCGGATACATTGTGGTGGCGATGTCTTTCACGATCGGGATGGAGAGTGATCACGATTTGAGCCACGATTGAACCCGGCGGTACCATATACAGCCCGACTGACCATGGACTTCATTGTTTCTTGAACTTCTACAGAGTGAAGACTACAACCCACAATCATTGATGATGGCAGGAGTTGAGGATGATGACAACGTGGTGTTTGTATTGTCCAAGGTTGATCCCGATCACCACGATTTCGAAGCACTATTAGATGCGATCTGTCGCGCTTTGTTACGATCCAATACGATCTCATGCGATGATCACGATTAAAAATTAATCGTGTTGATCGAGAAAATTTTGAACCGTCCAAACATGTTCTACAACACGACCATACACCACGACAGACCTCAAGATCTGATAAGATCTGATAGGATCACCACGATTACTCCACGATTAAGACCACGATTTCAATCGTGGCGCGAATCGTGATAGTGGGAACGGGGCATTACCATACACATACATTCTCATTTTTGCATCCTCGTGGAGACCTCTATTGTTCTTTCCTTTGTTCCTGTACTTAATAATTTCCCATAGGTTTTGTACACAAATTCCTTGTGGAGACATGGCTTCTTTAGAAATTCCTTGTGGAGACCAATTGTTCTTGCCTTTCCCTTTTGTTATAGGACTCCACAAGGCAGCAAAAGTGAGAGCACACATTTACCACACACACACTTACCATACACACACTTACCATACACACACTTACCATATACACACACGTGTGTAAACGCCTGCAATCGGGGACATCCTTTGTCAAATTTCTTTGTCCAAAAAAGCGGGGACATATTGTTCTCCATTGTGATAGCAACCGGGGACTATTGTCCCTTTTGTTATATGTCCCCGGTTTGAATGCGCTCACACACGCACACTTACATGTACCATACACACACATTCTCATTTTTGCATCCTTGTGGAGACCTCTATTGTTCTTTCCTTTGTCTCTGTACTTAAACATTTCTCATAGGGTTTGTACACAAAATTCCTTGTGGAGACATGGCTTCTTTAGAAATTCCTTGTGGAGACCAATTGTTCTTGCCTTTCCCTTTTGTTATAGGACTCCACGAGGTAGCGGTTATAGGGGCACTTACCATACACACACTTACCACAATACTATTTCCGAAATAAAAGAACTTTAGAAGGAATTATTTTGTATTAGATTATATTTCCTCTCATCAAACAACTTCTCAGGTAGTATTTAGATCAGGGACAATAATATTTGGGGGAATCACCGCTGGAATAATTTTCCTGTCGTGAACTTTTTTGTGTAATCACTGTGAGGAACGAGTGCCTTTAGATTTAAAATTTTAGAAGTTGGATATATAATGCGTGATGACACTGTGATCCCTCTAGATATGTCTTTGTTATATAATCTGGAGTCTTCCCTGTGTTCAAAGGGCATTGGCAGATTATGAGCAAGAAACTACACGGAGAGAGATGGAGATGGATTAGTCTTATCCTAGACCCCAAGCAGTTCCTGGATGGGGGTCTCAGGAGAATTTTTTTTATCAGAACAGTATGGAGGAAGATCACATCAATACATGTACTTGGGAATTTTAGAAGCCGTGGATTTATTGGATTTTCCAGGTAAACCATGCCGCGATTTTGTCTCTTCAGCGGTCCCAGAGCCTGAGCCTCTGGGAGGTATAATTTAGAGCATTTTTTATCTAGACTTCATCAATCATTACTTCTGCATCCATGATGGGTATGATGATGTGAGTATCTGTGGATTTATTGGTAACATGAAGGTAGGCTTAAGTGGTTATTTTGTCCTGTCTGTTTTCTCCCCAAGGCAATGAAAGTTTCTCTAATAAAAAAAAATTGTATCAAGACTTCAGATTAAAAGAGAATTCATCAATCATTATGATTTTACAGCTCTGGATGTATCAGTTGTTGGAGGTAGTCTTGAGTGGTAATTTTGTTCAATCTTGTCACTTCAGCAAGGCAGTGAATGCATCCCTAGAGAATATCTACCTTCATTATGCATCAACGCTTGGGACAGATAAGTCTAGTATTTGTGGATATTTTGGTTGTTCTGGGTTGGGATAATCTATGATCTCAGCAGGGCCAGTGAAGGTATCTGTTGAGAATGTTATCCATGTATATATATATATATATATATGAGAAGCTTCATTTATCATTGTGTATCATTGCCATGCACACAGTGAATACATCATGTGTTCTTGTAGTAAACTTGAATGTTAACCTTTCCCCATCTATACAGAATGTTATCTAGATATGTGAACTTCATTAATCATCATGTATGCCTTGGACACGGCAAATAAATCACTTGTTCTTGAAGTAATCTTGAATGTTAACATTTTCCCATCCATGACCGCAACAGATGTCTCTTTGGCCTTTCATTGAAGATCACCCCCCCCCCCCCCCAAAAAAAGCTCTGTTTGTATTTCACACTCCTTGAAAAGGTTGTTTTCTTGTTGTGCAGGGAACAAATTATTCAAAAATATACACAGATAACTGGTTTTTCATAAATATTTTGTGTGGATGTTGGGCTATTTTTGAAAAGCAAATCTTGAATGTTGATTAGCAAATTGTAAATTTTGTATAGCATTGCAAAATGCTACACAAGGGAAATTGTTCACTGTCATAGCAACGTCTTTGAACAGTTTTTGGAATATTGGCAATGTTTTACTTATCATGTTGGGTTCTCTATATCGCATCATGGTATGTACTTAATTTTTTGATATGCTTATAAAGTTACATCATTTTGTTACTTAGTCTCTATTGATTTTCCTGTATTGATGGTTATATTATTGAAGTTTTGGAAATACAAATTTAATATGAATTAACAAGTTAAGTAACCTTGTTACGCCCAAACCATCATATAAATAAACACAAATTACTCAACAGTCTTAATGCACATACAAGACACGGATTTCCTTTCAAATCCCACATCAGTAAAAACCCATTCCAACCACTTTTGTTGAACAAGGATAGCGAATGATGGAATTAACTGTGAACTGACGGCTTTGCTTGCTTGTTGGAGGCTGCTCTATCTCCATCAAACGAAGGAAATCCCCAGTTAATGAAAGGCATTAACCTGCAACACTGTAACCTTAAAGGAACGATATCACCACGATCCGAGCAGACTTTCACCATGGCATGGAATCAGTGTCCCAGTTTAAGATGAACACAGTGACTGCAACTGGGTATTATTTTCAGTCACTGAGTTAACCGAAAACTGTCACTCTGATTTCATGCCCTGTTGATCATGACGATATTGTCGGTATGCACTTTTGGAAATTTGTTTTTGTAAATGTCCATACTTTTATATCCATACTTCTTTAGGAATCAAGAGATCTGTACAGAAATCAACCTGTGAAAGTTTCAGTTTTATTTCATTGAGTCAAGAAAACAGTGAAGATTCATTCAGATTTGTCACATTCAATTCTTACATGGAACTCTAACATTCAGCTGGGAAATGATTTTACTAATTTTACTAAAAATTGACAGTCCCACAGAAGGAAATATTTTAAGGGACGTTTGATACCGTCATCAACTTTACACCAAGTAAGTTTCATGTGAAACTGTGGTCATTTGTATTTTGTTTTGTTTTGAAAATGCCAGTATTGTATATTTGGTTGTATTTGCTATTCGCTCAGTGCACATCGTAGCCCTCTAGCGGTGAATTTGCACCCAGTGTCTTGATGATAGCCACTTTCGCGTCGTGTGAGCGTTGTGCGTACTTTACGTTCGTATGTTATGGTATTACACGCACGTGTACTTCTACCAGCCAATGATTGCTGGAGATATTCCGTGCGTACGCACATCAACTGCAAAATACGCCAAACGTGACGCACTATCACTGCCCTTTCGCCGACAGTGGTCTAATAACAAGTGCCCTCAACAGCTCATGCACTGTGCGAATAAGTCATCCTGTCTGCTCAGTAGTGGATTAATCCATGGAATCCCAGACAGACAGGCCTTGAATTAACACTGACAATGTTTGATAAAAATGGCGGATACATGTACTAAACACTTTTGATTGATGTCGAGTAAAACATGTCAGATTAAGCAAGATTACTGACAAAGACCTTCAGCAGATTGTGGTGTCCTCCGTGGAATCTTCCCCCTGTCTCAATTTGAAGATGGAGTTTGTCTCGGCAAAGCATTTCATCAGTAAACCAGCGACTTAACATTGTCAATGGATTGGGGGAGTCGGCCCTCCTCATCCGTTCTCCGTCTGTGTTTTGATTTTTGTGCATCCTCCCGTAAATCCTGGTCTTAAAGAAAAGAGAAATTGTATGTTCCAAGGGTCCGAAGGACGCATGTTTGGAAAGTGATTATCCCTGACAGATACAGTGAAATTGATATCCAGAAGACCAGTGCAGTAATTTGCAATAATTCCTTACAAATATTGCATCTCCCAAATAATAACCATAGTAGTCACATTTGATACATGTATATATATTTATATTAACTCTTTTTGGACGGCGCGCCCTTTTAGAAGCCCATACGCACGTCGTAATCGGACGACGTGCCACTTTAGAAGCCCAACACGCACGCGACATAGGCCCGACGTCATCACCTGACAACATCGTTGTGTTTTGACTTGTTTTGACAACAGAATACGCAACTAACCAATAAGAATTCGAGGTCATGTACCTTCAATGCAAATTAGCTAATAAATATTGATTATTGATGATGTTTATGACTACGAGAACTGACGAAACACTCCGATCCCGAAGTTTTTGTTTACGTTAATTACACATGACCCTATGCAGTTTACCACACACGTTGAATTAAAAATGGCGGCCTCCATGGAACTCACAACAAGATGCGAAACACACGATATTTTCATGGAATTATGAAGTGGGAAGTCCTGATGAAAGTGATTATGCTGATGATGTTGACTTTGAACACCCTGACAGTGATGGAAGTTTTGATTTTTAGGGAAAAAACGACCGTAAAAGCTGTTAATCTGAGGTCATATGTACCAAGTACAATAGCGATATAGCGATACGGTATGTTGTATCAATGTTGTAAATTATGATTTTTGTTATATAAACAGTGGGTTTCAAACCATTATGGGTAATATTATTATGCCCTGACATATTCTAACATAAACAAACCACCTTTGTTTATCATACAATGCATATTTCCAATACCTTGTAGATTTATTGATATTTTTTCTGCGGAACGATAAACATAAGTTTATATTTGGATGGCTGCAATGCATTATGGGTATACCCAACATGACTCCCATCTCAATATTCACACTCAGTAAGTCATAACCTTTATTTTGATACCTTACTCTCTTCAATTGGCAAAAGATGAAAAATGTTATTAATAATTTCCACACTTGACCTTGATGTTTACAGTATCAAATTACAGTATCAAATTACACTAATTACATTAATTCCGTCCACACATGTGAAATAACTCCGGGTAGAAAGAGTTAATCAACTTGTGAAATTCTCAGCTCAACAGATTTATGAGAAAAAGCGAATGAAATAGGGCTGTGCGTTTTCGGATATTTTTGGAACCGGATACCCGAAATCAAGAAACTTCGGATACCCGGATGCCCGTTTTAATTTTCAATTTTCAATTTCCACAACACTTTTTTATTAATAGCGCAACAATTAATGTGGACATTCCCTATAATGATATCCCTTCTATTAACAGCTCATGGCACGCACTCCCAGTGCAGACATAAAGCATGCACTAATCCAATAACTGCAAACTATAGGCAAACATTGTATCACACTGAATCAGTTGGAGGAAAGTGTGTGGAAACTGTCCGTAAAATACTACAAAGGTGTTATCTAGTGTAATCTCTTGAATTTCTTGACAAAATAAAATTGTAAAAGTGTAAACATTACATTGTTCAAGAGTCACAGATTTCTGTTTACACCGCTCAAATGTTAAGTCTGAATTTTAAAAAGTCGTTTACAGGTAATTGGAACCGAAAAATGGAACTGGGTAATGACAGTTTCGGTCGGGTATCCAGATACCTGGCACAGCCTTAGAATGAAATGATTTTTTTTTCTCCCACACTAGTCTGAAGCGGGCAGTTGTCTGCAATTTTCATATTTTCTCTCAAAAAGAAAGCACTTCCAACATAAACCTTTCTCAGGTTGTTTGATATTATCACCATCTTCACACACCAAACTATTATCTAAAATCTCGTTAAGATAATAAATCTGCCATTAAGCACCAGTGGTGTGCACCTGCATTTTACACTTTGATGTTGAATTAATTGTGGAATTGTACGCTTCGGAACAAGAGGTCCCACCTTGCATATATAGATACAAGGCATTGATAACCAGCTAGCATTACTTAACCATTTCACATCACATCAGTTGCAAACATTCTTTCTGTCCTTGTGAGATGCAAGGTTTTGTCAGCGTCCAGGACATCTGCGAGGCCATCTTAAATTGACTCCTTAATGTGCAGTCATCAGATAGTAGTCTCCTATCAAGCCATCCATTAATAAGTCATTTGTCTTGATGCATTGCAGGTGAAAGCTGAGACCAAGGCTACTCAGAATCATGAAGCAGAGGA